>CM072867.1:7080000-7680000 GCA_036937835.1 Pampus argenteus | reverse complement strand
CCTAACCAAATATAACGCTGAGCCAATGCTAAGGCTTCCCCATGGTGACCGTTTGAATGTGGACTGAACGGAGGAGTCCAGTTAAGTGCAAGCAGAGGGAGGAGTGGTCATAACTACAACAACAACAACAATAAAAAAAAAAAAAAAGGATAATGGATAATGGAAAGCCCTGCACTGAGGGACGACTAAGATGACGCCATGCACCAAGTTCATGCAAAAATATTAACTGTTGCAAAAACTAGAGAACACATGTATATTCCTTTTAGAATGGATTGAAGACATTATTAACGCAATAGCATATTACTCAATAATAAGGAATGCAACTGCGCACATGCACAGAAAATGTTTTTAACATAAAAGGCTATATATATATATGAAATATATGAATATATGAATATATATATATATATATATATTTACTTAGAATGCTATGCACCCTTACTTGTCAACTGGGATTCTAGTTATGTTATGGATGTACTTTTAGCATCATACAGCTGTAGCTACCAAGAGACTGTTGAGTTCTGGGTAATGCCTGCAACCTGGGGATAAATATGGGGTCTTGTGGGTATTTTAACTTGTTTTGTTTGCTTTTTTTTATTATTGTTATGGAGAGTCAAACATGAATTTAAAATATACATGTAAAATCCTTTTAATCCAATCCAATCCGGAAACATCTATTGACAATTTACTCTGTACACCAGCTCAACATTTACAAAATTAATAAAGAAATGAAATGTCTTTGTGTATGGCGTGTATGCTTTAGTGTGAGACAGTCACCGTCGCTATCAATGTGCATCAGTTAAAATCTACAAAACCAAAGGCCATTGCATGTGTTTGCCAGAGTTTTGGGCTATATAAAGTTTAATTGATTTTTTTTGTGTTTATGTAACAGTGTGCAGAGGCTGTATGTGCCAGTAGGGGGCGGAATAACTTCACTTTGTCCGCCTCTGGAGCTTTTTTTCCCCTGCAGCTTGTCTGTCTGTCTGCCTGGTTGTTGTTTTGTGTGCATGTAGAGGCTGTGTGGAAGTGCAGGAACGTGTGTGCTCAGTTCCTTTTACCAAAGGACACTTAGTGTGTGTGAGAGACTGCATGTTGTAACATGACACATTCAGATACTACCTTTCATCATTTGCATTTATAAAATAGAGGTATTTATTTGTATTTATCTGAGCCATTCTGTTTAGGCAAGGCAATTATCTGAAACAGGCGCCTTGTGGCTTTGTTGTTTTGTAGAAAACCAGGACTTTCTGCCTGTTTCTTGATATTTAGTTAGCTATAGTTTATTTGACTCGAGAGAAGATGTCCACTGACTGCCAGAAGACCACTGCCAAGGCCATCCCGTCGACCAAGAGGGTGACCATCAGCGACGCGGCGCACATGCCCCACGACTACTCCACTACTCCCGGGGGGACACTGTTTAGCACGACTCCGGGCGGTACGTACTGTTGCTTGTGTTATATTACTGCATTTACATGTTCATACTGAAGGCTTAACCCACGGCCATATGTGGTTTGTACTCTTGTCTAGCATAAACATCTGCATTGTCAGTGAGTGCAGAGTTTCCATGCTAACTCCATGAGGTCGGCTGCTGTCAAACAGCGCAGCTAACTTCAGCTAGCTACTAGCTAAAGGTTAGCTGCTAACGCTAGCGAGCATGTGGCTTGTTGGTGAGACACAAATGTTGTCTGTAGATGAAAACAAGCTGCTGTGTGTTGATACTGTAAACACTGTCGTTACTGTAGTTTGGGAGTTTTGATGGTGGGCTGCATCAGCTGGTTTATGGGGACGTTAGCGACGTCTGCTCCTTGTGACCACACGTCACTGAGGAACGAGCTGTGATTGGTGCTTTTAACGGTTCACTAACTTAGCATAATTACTTTAACAATATTTAATGAACTGTTTTTAATTTGTGGTTCATTTTTGTTTGGGGCATTTTTAAGCAGACATTTATATAAAACTATCATGTGGTACCTCTCGTCTGTGTGTGTGTGTGTGTGTGTGTCTGTGTGTGTGTGTGTGTGTGTGTGTGTGTGTGTGTGTGTGTGTACTATAATATAAATATTTATATACAGTCTGGAGTGTACCAGGGATTCCTCACCTCCAAAAGTTTCCAAGAAATAAAGATATATATATATATATACATACATACATACATACATACATACATACATACATACATACATAGCCTGTGACAGTTAAATTTTATTATGTGTGTTTTTCAGAAACAGGTTTATAGCCAAGTAGGTTTACATATAGATGAGGGATTTGCCTGGGTACATAACTAGAGCTAAAACTACCACAAACTACACTGCTCAAAAAGATAAATGGAACACTAAAATAACACACCCTGAATGAAAATGTTATTATTAAATTTATTAACCCGTGAAGGTCTGGATAGGAGGATCCCGGGGCCAACCGCACCAGCATATGGCCTCACAAGGCGTCTGAGGATCTCATCCTGGTACCTAATGGCAGTGGTGTGGTGAATTTGCCAGTCTCAGGTGTTCTCTGGCCACACGTCCTGCACGGTGTTGGGCTGTAGACGTCTCATGCGTAAGACCTGAGAAGCGGTCTGTGGTCACCACCTTGCAGGACCACTCCTTTATTGGAGGTGTCTCGCTAATTGCCTATAATTTCCACCTGTTGTCTAATCCATTTGCACAACAACATGTGAAATTGAAATTGCCAATCAGTGTTGCTTCCTAAGTGGACAGTTTGATTTCCCTTTATTTTTTGCGCAGTGTACATAAATAAAAAGATACAATTAAAATGTGAAATATTATAAATATAGTAAAATGTATTCTAAGTGAGAAGCGCTATTGAGCATATACTGCATGCCGTGTTGACCCACCCACACTCCTGTTATTTACTCCTGTTATCACCAGGGCTGCACAAACAATATGTTTTTGTGTTCAACCAAAATGTGTCTGTAGCACAGAGAACAAATATCAGAAGCTGACCTTGAATCTTGTCAGATTCTCAGACTTGTTAAGCCTTTCTTTTCTTCACATAGAGTCCGTTTTAAATCAAGAGTTTTGTTGATTTTAGATTGTTTTATTTAGACAACGTAGTTATACGACTGCTCGTGTCTACACAACGTTCCACATTTGAGAGGTTTAACTTGTAAACTTTACTTTGCTATTAAACACCAGAACACCAGAACAACACTCTATCATACACAAACCTTAGTTCTGATGGTCCTCTTCCTCTTTTTCTGTCTCCTCACACATCAGGCACCAGGATCATCTATGACCGGAAGTTCCTGCTGGGGTGCCGCAGCTCCCCGGTGGCCAATACTCCTCCGCGAGGTCTGCCTGACATTCCAGGGGTGACCAGTCCTCCGTCGAAAGACACCAATGAGAAGGCTCCTAAAGGAGAACTACTCAACAACAACACCATCACTGCACCTGACAGCAACAACACTGGTATGTTCACAAAAGATTAGATCCAAGGCTCTGATGTAAATTCATAGAGCCACTGAAAACTACAGCTCTGATTAGCACTTCTGATAAATCCTGAACCACCGTTATGTCAAATGTATCAGTAGTAGTCATCAGATTATCACACTATATTTGCATATATCACTGCATTTCTGTCTTTAATGGAAGCCAGTTTGTAGTTTCGGACGCAGAAGCAGCCTGATAATGAGACTAAACTGTTGTATTGTTTCACTGTACTGTTCTGTTTGACATCATATTCCTGTTAACCAGGAGGGGTAGTTGATAACGAGTGACTTACCATCCTACAGACTTCAGTGTAACTTGGCATAGAGGCTGCGGTATTGGTTGAAAGGGGAAGTAATGTAAAAAAAAAAATTACACTCAGTCATTTTATTTTATTAATAATTTATATACAGAGATAATATTATGCATTTTTAGGGGCACACAGAGAGAAAATGAACAGAGACACTGACCGTGTGGTCACTTTTCTTTCTGAAGTAGCAGATCACTTGGTTAAGATATGAGTTAAAAAAGGTTGTAAGAACAACACTTTCTACTTGCATCTTGGGATGTTTGATTTCTACCTGCTGAGTGTTTTGTCAGAGTGATTGTTATTTGGGCCGCTTTAACTCTCTCTCTCTCATGCCTCCTGTGAGCCTTTTTTCTGCCTCTTTCCGGCTCGAGAACTATAGAGGCTGCGGTGAAAATTATAAATGCAGGTTTTGACAGCAGCCGCCCCACATTAAACTGATAAAACAGCCTAGATGAGTCTCATGTTTCACCTGCAAACTCGTGTTTTGATGCTGCTGTTCATCATTTGTGATGTAAAGACGTCAGAGAAATAAGTGTCAGCTCGACCACTTTGATTGACTGAGTGCTTATACTATTCATATTTTTGTTATTCGTATTGCAAACTTGTTAATCATCATGTCACCGTACATGACACACACATACAGTAATAGATACTTGATCCTAAAGAAGTGAGGTTTTAAGTGTTCTGTTTGTGAAATGTGTGTATTTGTTTTGTTTTTAAGGTGATGACGCACAGTTTGAAATGGATATCTAGGTGGTGCTGGAACAAGTATTAAGACGTCAGACTGCAGATGTTGTGAAGAGAGGCTCAGGAGTACCTTCTCTTTTCCCATCATCCATTCCATGAAGACAAAGGTTCACCTTTAATATCTCCAGTGTCTTAGTGTTATAAAGTCTGTCTTTGTCAATCTACTTTGCTTGTTTTGTCCAGAACAAATCTGTAATGAAACGTTTTCCATTGGCCTCAAGGCTTAAAACTAAATGATGTGTGATAAAGTGTGCCTTCCTGTAGTGGCTACAAGTTAAAAAAATCAACACTGAGAAGTATTTCACACCAACAAAGCCTCATCCCTAAGACCTGGGGTAAATGAATCGAAACGTCTCTCGACGTGCATTTATTTCCACACATTTCCTGACACCTCTTAAGAAATTGCCTTGAAATGTTGAAGATACTGTATAATCGTTGACTGCGCTCTTAAAAACGAGTTTTTGACTTGAAGTGTCATACAGAGAATGTATAATTTTGTTGATGAAATTTTGAAAAATGGATTTTCACACAGTTTGTAAGGTGGTAAAAACATTAAAAGAAAAACACCATTTGAAGAAACAATTTCTCTTTGTCGTGTGTTTGTTGCATTCATTGTGAGTTGCTGGTCAGTGGGTTGTATTTTTACAGTTATCTGTGTCCTGACTTCATTTCAGCCGGTTCACTGGCCTGAATACACATTCTCATCAAGTATCATCTGAAAGAGCGTAAAAACCACAAATTTAGCCATTCAAAATTAAAGATTTGATAAACACAATGATATTTAATTCATATCTACAGTTTTCTGTTTAAAAGAAAGTGTAAATCAATTTTTCAGAAATAGTAAATCTTGACTTTGATGGGTTGCTTCGCAGCCTGCAGCGCTTCCTGTGCTCCTCTGATTCAGCACAGCTCATATCAGTGAAATTCCTCAAGGACCTCACTGACAACTGATAACCTCAGTCAGCGGCCTGGATAAAGAGGGGGTCAATATACAACTGTACATATCCGAGACAAACTCCTTCCTTCCTCAGTGAATTTACCGGATGTCACAGTACATACAAGGCTAAACAATGGTTCTTTTTTTTTATTTTTTAAATTTACGTTCTTTGTTCTCCAGTCGCCAAAAATGGGCGAGTCAGTCAATATTTCTATTTAATTATCCACACAGCTGCTATGTTCAGCTAGCAAGAGAGGAGAGAAGGCTTGCTGGGGATGCACAGGTGTATCCTCCTATGTGTGTTTGCAGAAGTCTTTTCAGCATCTGTGATGTATAAAAGCAACGTGATATATGTGGAATAAACAAATCATGGCGGCAGCAGGACTCTCAAGGTCAAGGTTATTTTTTTTATTAACCCCGAGGGGCAATTTGTTTTGGAGACAGGCAGTTGTCACAGAAAGAAACAAAAGAAACATCAACCAATCCACACACAGATCATAATACAGCCATAATTTAGGAGGGAGAACAACAAATCAACACGATGTCCAACTTTCATATAAAATCAACCGACATCGGAGACCAGGAGCACGTCAGTAGTGCTGCTTTATGAAGTAGGGTGCACAGAGCATCCTCAACCCCTCTACACGCCTTATAAGTTAACTGGAGAGGATCCTCCGGTGTTTTATTTAAAATTTCATTCCTCAGAGATTTTGTCACCCGAGGTTTATTCTTTGGAAATATATGAATTAATTTCCTAGGTATTATTAACTCCTCACAAAACTGAATGAATATGTGATGTGACAGTCTTAACCGATTCACTCAAACCCCTGCACATATTTTTTAAATACATCTCAGTCTGTGCAGAAGAAACAGCCCTGAAGACGAGTGCGTGTGTGTGCGTGCGTGTGTGTGTGTGTGTGTCCAGTCAATTAATAAATCAGAACCATCAACAAATGTGTTTAATCAAACATAAATAATTGTGACAGTGTAATCTTTCTACTTCTCCCAGGCATCATCAGCATTAATCGGGTGGATAAAAGGGAAAGTAACTGTCTGGACTTGTGGATTGAACAGTTTCATGTGATCAGTTCCAGTCCACCCCGTCCTTCCTCCACAGCGGCTTCAGCATCCAGACGTTTCTACTCGCCCTATTCGCCCACCGCTCTGTTTGTTTGTGGTTTAATCTCTCCTTGTCACCTCTGCTTCCTGACCCCACCACCACCCCCCTCCCTCCCCCAGTATAAACAAGTGCTACTACTTTTCTCTCCCTCATTGATCCATCCCTGGTTTGTTTGGTCACAATCAACAAAAGAAGCCTGGCCAGAACAGGACACTAATGAGTTGTGATGATGTGTGTGCACTATAGGATGTGGATTGAGGGTGGAGGAGGGCAAATACACTAAAATGTTAGCTGGTCACTAGTCAGAGAGAGCAAGTAGGATTAAGTAGCAGATGAGCAGGTTGAGCCTCTGAAAAGTGCTTTTTGTTAAGCCTGGAAGATTCTGTATAACGAGTAATGTGTATTCCAGTTGTATAATAGATGCAGCATGGAAGATTCAATAGAAATAATCATTAATCATTAAAGATACGATTTAATTCTAAAACTAAAGCAGAGTCCAAAAAAACATAAAACACAATCTCATCTCAAAATAAAATGCTTTAATATAGTTTTCATATTTTATGTACAAAATATACATTACATTGCATAAATAGATAAAACATATTTCCATCATGAGACTTTCTCCATATGTGTATAATATTATGTATCACCTGGTATGGATGAGATATATTATGGGTCATTCAACCTTCACCATCACATCCTGTCATTTACAGTACAATAAAAAGAAAGAAAGGCAGAAAATAAACAGGCACTACCCTCATCTTCTGTTCAACTAAAGCTCAAGATTATGCTCCATTAATCGTCGGTCTCGTCTGACTGCTGTCAGTGACAGCCACACTCTTCAACTATCATGTCCTCGTGGTGCCGCAGGGACAAATCATCGCTCTCATAGTACAGCATGGAGAGCGGGCTGAGGCGCGTTGGCACACAGGATGGGCAAGACACTCGTTCTGGATGGTGATGTTGTAAGAGGCTCTGCAAAACACATGAATGGATTAGCAACGGTATAAAGCCATGAGACTGTGTGATATTCCAAGGAAACTGTGCCAACTTACCTGCATGTATGCATGGTTGGTTGGATGGAAGGAATCATCCAGAGGTGTAGGGCACTCTCCCTCACAGCGATATGCGTTGAAGCGCTTAGGGTGCACAATCCACTCATCCCAGCCGATGTGGTCAAAGTCCACCCACATGTCCACCCTCCGACACAGCGGCCGCTGGACGGCCTCTGCTGCCGGTGCCGCAGTGGGTGCAGCTCCACCAGCCACCATCACCCTCTCCATCCGGTTTCTTTTGTGCCGTCTACTCTGACTGTCACTGCTCACTCGATCCATGGTCACATACTTGGAGTTCTCCACCGTATGAATGAGACTGTATGCTGCATGGCCTTCCTGAGGCAGGTTATGTTTGAAGAATATGACCATCATGACCCGGTTTGTGGTTGGATGGTGTTTTGTTCTTTGCTGTCTTCCCAGATTCTTGCTGGATGTGTCCCCTTCATCACCAACACCGCTGCCTTCATCTGTCTCAGGCTCTCCTGAGGCCTCCTGGCTCGGCACTCTGTCTCCCTGATACAGCCAGTATTTTAAAAGGGCAGTGACATTAAAAACCTTCCATGCAGACTTTGTGCTGCTAGGTGATGTGCCAAAGCTCCCCAGGAAAAGGCGCTCATCCTGGCATGAAGTGCTGTCCGGGTGACAGCTCTGCTTTCGGGAGTGATATAAATCCACAGTGGCACGCTTGGAGGCAGAGAAAGCTGGTAGTTTGATCCGAAGCTCTGCCAGCTGGACCAGGTGACTGGTAGAGATGGATGACATGTCAACCGTGACTGTCCATCTCTCACCCACTTGATGGAAACCTGAAAATAAGACAAAACATGTAAATGGATAACTCAAACTCACAAACAGCAGTCAGCCGTCTTGGTGATTCTGGGTAAACCAGATTCCTGGACAAATGTCAAAACACTGGGGTGGGAGAGTGAACAGGACAGGATGTGTATTGAACCCCCCTGTGCAAGGCCGTCTGAGGGCTAATATACACACCCTCTCACATAAAACAGAGAAAGCCTTTAAAGTCGAATAAGCATTTTGACACTTGCTGGGCTGTAAAAAGGGAGGGTCTGATAACACAGATAGTGCACCAACCAAAGAGCTGCCGGAGGATGTAGCACACCAAGGAGAAACTAACATATACCGTATATAACATGGTTTATATCCAGAGATAAGTATTAAAACCTTATTCTTACAGTTTTAAATGTACAATATAGGTATTACAATTAGATTTACTCACCTTTTGCCATCAGATTTAAGACAGAGTCAGAATTGTGAGCTGACAGGTTGTCTCCTGCCGTAGTAGTCGTGTTGACGGCTCCCGACGACAAGGAATCAGCAGTACTGAAGGAGCGGTACAGCTGCATCATGTACAGAGGGTATCTGCTGCGATGATTTAAAGAGAGATTTCTCAATGCTAAACTGGCCTCGAGGCCCGTGGGATATCTGCGCCCATCAGATGACGTGACAACCCCAAAACAACAAAGAAGGAGCGTGCAGAAAACTGTCTGGACTCTAGCTTCCATTTCAGAGAGGCAAAGATCTTCCTTCCCTTCTTCCAGCTGGTCTCAGGCTGAAATGATGCTGTGTGCAGACTGAGCTCCAGACAGGCTCCTTTTTATAGTGGACAGCTGCCCTTTGATGACCCTTGACCACTCCTGGCATCTGAACAGCCCCTCTGATCACCAGAGCACATCAGAGGGCCAGAAAAAAAAAAGAAAACATTTAGCCAAGGTCATTGTCCTGTCAAAGCGCCAGAGCTTTTATCTTCATTCAGGAGTCTAATCCCATTGAGATGTAAAAATCAGTTAACAAATAACACTTAAAATGCTGTATAACAATTAGCACCTTACTGTATATAACAAGTGATGGGTGTGACACGAGTTGTACAAATAAGGGAACTAAGACAAAAAGACAATACATGTCAGATTTTAGAAAACAAATTGTTTATTTATTTATTTATTAATATACTACAAGAGCAACAATGTCTGTTGCGTTTACTTGTTCCAGCCAGTGAGGAATGTCAAGTAAACTGTGTTCACAGTGTAAAAGTGTTTCAGTCACTCAGCTATGTGAAGACACAACAAACAGTACAGTTGAAGAAAAACTTTTATAAATATCTCAAAATAACAAATAACAAAAAAAAAGCTAAAATGTAACAATTTAAAAGTAGAGCTCTTTAACACTGACATATTTAAATAAAGACACAATCTGTGTATTTTAATCAGGTGGAGAACAGTGGAAACATCAGTTTATCAATAAGAAAACATTATTATTAATAAATAATACTCTAATAATTACTCTTGTGTGCGTTTATGTCAGTTTATACACTAGACTGACTCAGGTCTGACTGGTCCGTTTCCCACTAATGATGATGATGATAGCCGACGACTGTCTTCTCATAAAGTGTTGAAGAAGTTCTTCACCTGCATACGAAAACGTACTTTAGGATCAGAATGGATGTGGTTAAAGCCTGCACAGCAGCTATTATGTCAAAGTGCAATAGATAAAAACACACCTGTGTTATAAATTGCTCCTGCACCTCTGGGTCGCTCTGAAACTCCACGTTGGCGTCGATTTGTAACACAGGTATCCGTTTCAACTCCTCAAAATGTATTCTGAAATGAGAAATCCCAGCTGCGTTACACTTCCGCTACAAAACCGCCTGACGTCCTCAGACCACACACTGCTGACGGTCATCTGTTCACAGCCGAGCAACCAGCAGCTGCGACAATTGACATTTAAAATGGTTACAGATTATATGAAATGGATACACATTTTTTTTAATGCAATATCCGAGGCCATGTTGAGACGAATGGGTCTTTTTTTTTTGTTTGTTTTGCATTTCAGCAGTTGTCACCAGAAACAGCCTTATTCAAAACATAAAGATCTAATAACCATCTAATAACAGACTCAGGATCTCATTAACACTCACTCAGTGCTCTTCTCAACAAGCCACCTCTCGTGCTGAACGTGCAGCTTATCCAGATAGTCCAGTTGCACTCCCTTCTCTTCTGTCCTTCCCCGGCACGCCAGGCGCTCCATACATTTCTGAGAAATGCACAAAAGCGATAAAATCATGTTAATTTAAAGGAAGAACTACACAAACCCAACAACCACAATGCAACAAAAAAGAGATTTTCCTCTCATGAGTCACTTTATTATTCATCGTATCTCTTGAATACACACTATGAAATCTCCTTTGTGCAAACCTTTGGCTGGGCTCTGAGGTAGATGATGCCCTCCAGCTCCACCTGGTGTCCAAACTGCTCCACCAGGAGCGAGTGCCAGTCCTGGTAGACGGCCCACTCTGTCGAGTTGATACAACCGAGCTCAAACATGTTCAGGGCGAAGATGTATCTGACAGGTAAAAGCATCAAAGTCAATTTTACAGAAGCAAAAGAAGAAGAAGAAGAAACCATTTCCTCGAAAACATTTAAACATGTCATACAAATAGTCTAAAACAAAACCTACCTACCATACCTAAACAAAGGCTTGGTAACAATATAGTGACAACATGTTCATTTTATAATAGTGGAGTAATTGGGAGTTTCTGACTCACCTGTCGCTGTAGATCGAGCGCTCATACACCTGGACAGGTGTTCCCTCTGAGCTGAGCAGGCGACCTGGAGGAGGCTGCAGCTGTGTTCTCAGCCGACTCATGCAGGAATAAGTCTGAAACATGTAGGACCAGCGCTGGGGGTCCTGGTACATCATCTCTAGCAGGTTGCTCACTGTCGCCTGGGGGGATTTATCTGTCCCCTGAGAAAGAAAGGATAAAGTATATAGATAAAGTACATACTGGTCATCTCGCTCTTGTTTCTTAAGGCGAGGAAAGGTGCAAACCTTCGAGGTCCCGCTTTGAATATTCTGCCACCTGGTGACCGGTTCTGCGACCACCTCCCAGTCTGCACAAGCTGATTTCAAGAGTCTTGCAAAGGTCGATTTTCCAACAGCTGATATATAAAAGAAGACAAGTACTATATTAGTGGTGGAAAGTAATTATCCAAAGTATATTTGGAGGTACTTTTACTAAGAGGAAAATATGTGACTTTCTACTCTATTACATCCTATAATTTAGATTTGCTTTTAATTGATTATCATAACATTATAGACTATTAGACAAAACAGATAAGTTGAAGTCACGTGACCTCCTATGAATTACAAGGTCTCATTACTTATAGCACTGCACACATCTTACCAATGTTGCCCTCGATAGAAACTCTCTTCACTCGAGCAGCAGTTGAAGCTGTACTGGAGAAACACCTTGAGCAAGAGAAACTCTGCTTTCCTGCATTATTAGCCATAGCAGTGTTGACGTTATTGAAGCTGTTTGTTAGCTGTGTTACGGCTTTGTTTGCAGCTCGCAGGAAGCTCTCAGGTGTGTTCACCTGCGGAGGAGGTGCATTATATCCAAACCTCCTAACCTGCATCAGACTTGTGTGGGTTTTAGATTTGGAAACCCAGTTTAACAGAAAGCGTCGATATAGCCCGGACATGATGACAGATATAACTACAATGACATATGAAGTACAGTGTTGATTAGCACGTCAGTATGCTTCCTAATGCCAGTGAGCAGTTAAGACATTTGGCTTTAACTAATTAACTAGCTTAACACGTGTTAGCTAGCTCGTCTTCTCCGTGATGTAACCTGAGCTTTCATCATCAACAATCACTTTATAGCTAAATTTACAATTATTACTAGATTCATAAACACAATTAAATTCTTACTGGCGCACTTTCGCGTTTCCCAGACTTGCTGCTTATTGATAAAATTACTTAGGTAAGTGAATTTAGCCGAAATGCTACAAACAGGAGCAACCAAAAGCTCCGGTTCCGGTTCGTATTTTCGCAATAAAAGACTTTTAACAAACCAAAAAGAAGATGGAAAATAAAAGTGTTAGATAAGATTACTAGTCAGTTGTCAGTTACTGAATACAAATTACATGACATTTTTTTGTAACGTCCATTGGATTATACAAAAAATACTATCTGAATACTTTTCAAAATCAAACATTACAAATATTGCACCATATACTAAGAAAAATGGACACAGCTGCAAAAATTTGAGTCCCACAAATATTCTTTTTTTATCTTTAAACATCTCAAAGCATTTTTTCAATGAAAGTAAACTGCATAATCAGCATTTACAGTCAAATCAAACCATCCTTACAAAAACAATACTGGCACAAACTACAGATGTAGTGTGTGTATTCTACAATATGTGGGATGCTGTTTCTTTTCTGTTCAGTTTTAGTTGCTGTTTTTTTTTTTTTTTTTAATCAAAGGTCAGACGGAGGACTTTGCTCTTGTGAAGCAATATGAGCATTATAGTCACTTATTTTTTATAATCTAAACATAATTTGACCATGATTCTTTTTCAAAGTATATCATTCTTACTTCCTGCTTATATTAATTGACTGCTTACTTCAGGATCATGTCTTGTTGATCTCTTTGATTTGAGAAAAACAAGGTGACTTTTCTCTAAAAAGAAATGCATTTTGATGTGGCATTGAAATGCGGTTATAGGGTTTTTAGAGTAAAACAGATTCATTCAGCCATCAAAACAAAAGTGTTAATGGCCTCACATGCTGACGAAACCTGACTTTGACATCTTTTTTTGACATCACAAATCTATAAACACCCAACACCCAAGTTGCATTATTTTAATTAGCTCTTACTTTCTAAAGTAGTAAATACGATCCTATCATTTAATGAACTGTAACTTGCTTATACTTTAGAATTCCACCATGTTTTGAACACAAACTCATAATATAAAAATTGCATTTTAAACTTACAATATCCACAGCAGTCTGTTCAATGTGTTCTAAAATGCAATTTTATCTTTAATAGCTACATGAAATGCAAAAATTCAGAGAAACAATCACAACCATTTACTCACAGATAATGGCAACTGACAATTTAAGCATAATCAGTGGTTAAAACAACAAGACAGGAAAAAAAATCTACTAAATCTACTGTTTTTGATCCACATTGATCACTGTTCATTCAGTAGTATTTGATGCTACTCTCAGTAAAGTGAGTTTTTGATGGTAATCTTTTGAGATGCCTCAATCTTGTAATCACCGACACCTGAAAGAAAAAAATGAGACGTGTTTAACCAACATGAAACTGAAGCAGCAGATCAAAAAAAAAACTCTATTACATATACCTGTGTATGTGTGTTCGTGTGTGTGTGTTTGTGTCCTCACCCTCAGTGAGCGCTATGCCATCAGAGGAGAGTTGCCAGTATCTGCGGTCACTCTGCCTGGCCTGTTCTCCATTCACAGCACTTAAGAAAGGTCCCCACAGGCTGGATTCCTTCTCAAACCTGCCACACAGCATCAGCAATTACTCATTGCAGACAATCATACAGGACTTAGACAAAAACAGAAATACAAAAGGTATCTGGAGTCACCTGAAGCCGACATTTTCCCCCTCGAGGAGTTCAAGGGCCTTTAACAGGGCGCTGCCCTTTGGTACATCAACAGAGTAAACAGCAGCTGCCCCGCTGGCTGTCACCACTTCCACCTTCAAAGCCACTTTGGTGTTGCTTGGTAAAACCACCAACGAGTCTGTCGGCTCCAGCACCAGAGTGTCTGTAAGAAGACAAACCTTTGCAAAAACAGTACAGACACAACCTGAAATCATCACAGAAGAAAGAAATAACATTACACATACTATCTTCATTGAGGCACTCCATGCTTTTAACTGTAAGGTAGGATTTCTGCTGGAGAGCTGGTAGGATCTGAGATATTGCCATGGGGTTGTGGTATGTGTTGCTTCTGACAGCTGTCCTTATGGTCTCCATTGAAGCAGCATACTCCTCAGCTGGGCTGCCCATTGCCAACAAGGCCTTGAACACAACGCATGATACTTAGACAACAAAGATTTAATATCATTGTGTTTTATGCAGAGAAAGAAAAACAGTAAAAAGCTCCTTACTTGTACAACAAGTCCTCTGTTAAACGCGTTAACCTGTTGCGAGGTCAAGAGTTTCTGCTTGATCTTACTAAGTGCTGTGTCAAGCACAGCAGCTGTCTGCGCACGGGAATCAGTGTCCTTCACACACTGTAAGGCCATTCCAGCCATGGCATACGTATCTATAAAATATGCATATTGGACAGATTGTAGGGGCAGTTTAATTAGAAGCACAATACAAACAAAACAAGTAACTGAACTGTCTGCAAGTGAGACCGCTTGATTCCTCTCACCATAGAAACATATTGAACAGATAATTTTATGAGGTACTGGTAAAATGATTATTCTCAGGTAACTTCCTCCTGTGTTTATTTAGTATATTAATATTATGTCATACTATCATGCACCACCATAGACAGTTTGCCACCCTATATGTTAATTTACAGTCCAACCAAAAGTACAGCTAAAAGGTACTCACCTATCCTCTCAGCATCTCCATGTGTGAAATGGTCATGTTCTACTGTCTTGATGAGCTTGTTGCTGACATGGTTGTTGACCCTGATGCCACTCGCACACAGAGCGAGCACCCCCAGAGAGTACTGGTAGTAGTTGGTCAAAGGACGGTGGCTGACTGCATAAAGGAGAGAAAAGATATTAGAACAAGAAGAAAATGAAAAGGTACTTTAGTATGGTGCTATTTTCTCCAGTGTCAGTGCAAGGTTACTACGATGACTAGAGAAGAAAAGGTCATCCATATTGTGTTTCAATTGAAATAAAAATAGTTATGTCAGCGACTGTAATCTAATCTATTCTGTGCTGCTGGATTCTATGAAGAGATGGTGTACTGGCAGTGTCAATAATGAATAATCATACAATTTTAAATGCTTTTGAGTAAATTGTGTGAACAAAAGTAGATACCTTCTTCTTTTGTTGTGATTTACATCTTAGATTTTCTTTTTGACTAAATATCCTCAATGAATAAACTTTGAACTTTGAATATGACAGGAAGAGACTGTTGAACAGCCCTTTATGACAACCTGTTGGCCTTCGAAAAGGTCAGAGGAAAACTTACATGTAATGTGCTCTTTTTCTTGTTCCATCTGCTTCTTCAGGTGTGTCAGCAGATTCTCCGTCTTGTCATTAACTGCGAATGTGATTGTGTTGAGGTCAAAGCAGGATGACTTCAAAGCCAGAGTGTAAAGTGCCATGAGGCCAACCACAGGCTGGCTGTTGGAGAGAGAGCTGAGGAAGACAGAGGAGAGTGAGGTTCACGTAAAAAAAGAAAAAAAAAAATCAGGGAAAAAGATGAGTGAGTTCAATGGACATGCAGATTTATTATAGTATTCTGTTTGTTTCGCAATAACAACAGCAATAACAATATTACCTCTGAATGTCATTGTGCAAATGATCTTTTAGTCTATTCAGGTGTTGGCTCTCTTTGGCGAGGTTGTGGTAACCTGAAAGTCGTAATGCCAAGTGGACACTGGGATTGGGGAGTCCCTCCTGCGTCTCCAGAGAGCGAAGGAGATTCTTATTGAGGGACAGAAGCAGCTCACTGTTGGATTCAGCTGGACCTGGATTTAAAAAGTATGTTTAAGGAAGGTGTGACTGACATAAACATATTTCAGTAGCTCTCGCGTGCTGACATCAACATGAACTTTCAAAGCACCGCAAAACCAGAACTGCTGCATCAGCAGTCACACTGAGAGGATACAAAGCAATGGAGACTTGATCATTTATAGAATATTCATTGCTGTGTTCAATTTCCCAAATTCTCTTGATATGGTTATCACTGAAGACCAAAAATAGTGCCATAGTTCTCTAAAACTTTCAATTCAAACATTCAAACTCCAAAATACGCAATTGCAAAATCTGTGAATGTCCAGACCAGTAGGTCAGTTAATTGTAAACTGGATTATTTCCAGAGTTGAGTAAGATTTATTGAAATCAGTCAGGAAAGAAAACTTCAAGACTTATGGTAAAATAAATAAATAAATAAAACAGCACTTTAATAAGTGGTGATAGCTGGATTTCAAGAAAAACTTACCAACTGGTTTACTGGAGGCAACAGCCAGCAGGCATGTGACAATGAGCACAGAGTACATTGTGGAGCACCTAGATAACAGCGAAAATATAAAATAAATACATATTGTCCTAAAACGTTAAACTCACATATTCACATATTTATGAGTAAGGAAGGTACACAGATGTCAAACAATAAAACTTAAAATAACTGTAACACACCTAAGGATTAAAAGCATGACTCTCTAGGTAAATATTATAAGACCGTTACTACATTTATGTTACACCAGTGTGGTAAAAAGCCTGTGAGCCTTTTGAATTTAGCAGTAAACATCGTGTTATTACCTTCTCAGAGCAGCTCCAGTGTGGTCAAGAATCAGAGCTGAATGAGGAAACGAGCAGAATCAAGAGTAGACAAGTATTTCACTGTCACATGACTTAAACAACACCCGTGGGTCGGAACATAAACAGGAAGTTGGGTATTATCTTGTCAGCTTGCTATACTCTTCGTTAAGACAGATAGTTATCATCTTCAGCTCAAAGCTAGCACCGGACTACATTTGATAGCTGACGCTATGTAGCTGCTATTATTATTATTACTCAACAAAAAACTCACTCGTGTAACTTTGCTTCTGTATCTGAACGTGTTTTTATACAAACAATGTAAGTCGTTTCCCCTCATTAACTACATTTCCCACAGTTCAGCTAAAGCAACGGACGAGTCTCTGGTGCGACTCACTTTTCCAGAATAGGCAGCTAACGTCATTTAAAGCCAGCCTCCCTCTCTGTCTGTACATACTATAGACACCGTTGATTTAAAAGGCTTTTTCTTTCTCTCAGGCTGTTCAGGTTAGTAGAGGGTGAGCATGTAGAGCCTCTTTCCGTTGGCTAATGTGGATATTTCAAGAATAAACAATGTAAACGAGGACGAGGACTAGCTAGCAAAACATCAGCAACACAAACACCAAAGAGCAGAGCAGCTGCACAGGTCGGTCCGTATACGACTCTGGTTCATGTATAACGTTAGTTGCTATTTAGCACCAGGATAGAGCTGTCAATATATATAATCCATCTCGCGTAATTGTGACAATAGCTCATTTTATCCGTAACGTCATTAAAAATGAAACGGCGGCATTGTTGCCTATCTAACTTGTTTGCTAACACTACGTGCGTCATGTTAGCTACAGTAAATACCTTCATCAGTTTAACTGATTGGTTTAAGTCCTGGTCGCTTTGTAGTTAATCTATCCGTGTGTCTTTTAACATCATTTCACTGGACCACCATGCATCACTCAGCCCCCACAAGCAGTGAACTGGGGTTTCTGCCAGCCATGTATTCATTTTCAGGCCCCACAAGTCTCCCTGAATTTGATCTGGGACCCCCAAGTACATCTGGCAACCTACAGAGAGCAGCACTCTCTAACAAGTGAGCAGCTGATTCATTGTTTGGGGCTCAGCTGCATTGCATATATATTTGCAATACTTGATGTATCTTCTGTTTTGACACATTTCTCTGTCTCACAACAGCTGGGAGACACGATGCCTCAGGAAGAACAGGAGGAGAGTTGATGATGAGTATGGGAGAGATGCAGAAAATGCTGTCTTACTGAACATTAAAGGTTACTTGTCATGGTTACTTACGAGTCTAACAATAGATGTTTTTTGTTTTTTTTCAGAGGATGCCTTGCCAAAAGGAGAAGGTTGATGGTGGAGTCAGAAGTGGACATTTCACAAAGCCCCAGCACTAGCACATGTCATGACTGGCCTCCAAAAAACAGCTGTTCTCCTGTGTCTGCACAACAAGCCAGCCATACACTTCCACAGCCCTGCTCGGCATCGCAGAACCTGACTTTGCTGCAACCCTCCTCTGCCCTGTCCCGACCTGAGACAGAAAACTCCTGTATGGAGATAGAGGCAGCTCAGAGGAAACTTCAGGAGATTGAAAACAGGTGTGCAACGATATACTTTAAAGCTATAGTAAAATTAAGTCAAGTAAAGTTTCTATGTATTTTTATGCATTATACAAAGTGTGTTAAAGTTGGGGATTATTAGGAAATGGTCTGAATTAGACTACAAACTGTCACCTCATGACCACAAACCCTACACCATTCTGAAAAGGTGTAGGGAAAAGGTATATACAGTGTGATGCGTCTTTTTATACATCCTCTGTTGGTACTGCCATGCATGTGTCACTCTTCCCCGAGTGTCTGATACAAACATTCAGCATCTGCTTATGTTAATGATAGACTGCAAAGATAAAGTTGTTCCATCCTGACTGCACAAACCGATTCAGAGATTTTCATGCCCCTTTTCAAGTTGTTTTCTTCCCTGTAATGCAGCCATTTCTAGTAGCCACAGTGGGTTTGATTTTCCTCTCAGTGGTGCTGAGAGGTTGGCCGTTTTCAACGCATACTTTGAGAGCATACATTTGTGAATTCTGTAACATTGATGTATCATAGAATAACGCTGGAGGATGACGATGAGGATGAAGATCTCGATGTAGAGCCAGCCCCAAGACGGCCAGTGCTGGTGATCTCAGACAGTTTAAAGGAGGGTCTACAGCGTGGCATCAGCGACATCCTTCCCCACACAGTAGCCCAATCTGTGTATGTTTTGCTCCTTTTGATATCCAAAATGCTGCATGAATTTTGAAAGACTTTATGTCTAACATGATGACACTGGCGCAACGTTTGAACTTGAAGCCCGTTCAAACTCATGAAGTAGGTAATTGCAAAATCTTTGAATGTCCAGCCCAGGGAACTTATCCTGTAATACCGGGAAAAACCTACAGTAAACATAAAACAACATATTGTCCAAAAATGGTAACGAAAAATATTATATATATACATATTTATAAGAGAGGCAGGTACACAGATGTCAGTAAACAGCAAATCTTAAATAACTGCAGTATACTCATGGATTAAATACATAATCTATTCAGTGATGTTAGGTTCCATTATTATAATATTACAGCACAATATCAGCTGCTTCACCACACAGTAGCCCAATCTGTATATGTTTTCCTCTTTGTGTTATCAGAATGTTAAATGAATTTCAAAAGACTTCATGTCTAACATGAGTCATGTTCCACAGACAATAATTTCTCCCTGGAAAAGCTGGAAAAGACACATTTTCTTCCCTGGTGATTATTATTTGCCTCTCACACTTCTGCTTCATACATTTAGGAGCCATTCCTGCATGGAGTTGGTGTTGTGGCGGCCACCAGATGATCCCTTCTGTCGGAGACTGAAAGGTTCATTACAGAAACAGCTTAAACAACAGACAGTATCTCGGCAACCACCGACTCCGTGTCCATCCCCCACCCCTCACAGTCCCCTCAGTCCCTCCAGTCCTCCTGCAGACTCACACTCTCCTCTGTACAACTTTCCTGTGACCCACAGCTCTGGAGAGGAGGACATGGAAATGTAATAGTACTTTATGACTTTAAAAGCCAAAGCAGAAGATATGGATATTAAAGACTATAAAGGACTCACAACCACTTTAACTTGGTCAGTTTGGCACGACATGTTGGCTTTACATGAGTATTGTCCTGGACAGTTTGTCCAACACATCATCTGCTTTACAATCACATAGTTTAGATTTTCTGACTTTAATCCACTGCAATTACAAGTAACTCCCACCTAAGTAATGAGTTTTATTTATTTAAATCTCCAAGGCGACAGTCACAATCTCAGAGTTTAAAAGGTTTTACAGACTGCCTTATATAACCTGTTTTATATACAGGAATGACCTTTGCTCTTAGAAATAATAATTTGTATATAATTTTGCCAAAGCCTGGCCAACAACACACTGATGTACTGTAAATATAACCTGTTCTATGTTTGACATCAGTGTGTCACTAAATTAGTGAATTTTGTATTTTTCTGTTCAGTTTTGGGTATTGTTATAACAGGACACTAAATTGTTCTTGTGTGTTCACATTTGCTGACAGCATGACTTTCCGCTTGCAGTTGTACTTGTTGTGGTAGAAAGATTATCTTCCTATAGCACTTAGCAAGTACACCATCTGTGAGCTTTGAGAGAATTTATGAAGAAGTCATGGAAATGCACCTTTTATGATTTGATTGTATTTTCATATGTATATATATATATATTACCAGAAATGCAACCAGCCATTGAGCCATTGTTATTACTTTATATTTGTTTTCAAATAAAACTTTACATAGTCAATGTAAAATTCTGCATGGTGTAGCTGGTTCTCAATAGATGAAATGATTTTGCTTTAATGTAGTAAAAGCAATCCTTTTATCAATACATACAGTGTATTAGGACGAGTAAAGGTCCTAGAATTGACCCCTGTGGAATGCCACGTGACCATTCCCTAATGTGATAGACCACTTTGCTTATTATATAATAGCATAATACATGCATACTGTACAAACATTGAAGACAATCAAGGGATTTTAAGTAATCAACTATTACTGAATGCAACAGCCTACAATTTACCACACAAAAGTAAAAGATTTACAGTGTCCCATAAACTTTAGATTTTATTCATCAGGTCATCAAGTTGGTGTCCTGAACTCTTTTCACTTCTGTATCATTAATCAGCCAATAACTGTTTTTGATTAATTGTTTGTCCATACAATATCAGAAAGTAGTGAAAATGTCCTACCCAATTTTCCAGAGTCTTAGGTGAACTTAGGTTTACAATTACATAAAAAAAAAGATAAAAGCAGGAAGCTGAAGAAGTGAATGTCTAGTATTCTTGCTAAAGAAAGTCACAAACAATTCTAATATTATCATAATATTTCTGGCTATCAATTACTGATTCATCATTGCAGCTCTATATATTTAATAAATGGGGACAATGTTCTCATTAAATAAATATATGCTCCTCTATATATATATATATATATATATATATATATATATATATATATATATATATATATTTATACCACAGGAAGAACTAAAACCTCTTTTTTATTTTTATTTTTTTGTATTTATCTATCTCTCTTTCTTTTAATGCCTTATGAACAGCTGCATGGCTGATGAAATGAAAATAAAATACTTTAGATTACATAATTTCACAAAGTTAATAGTTTATATGAAAATTTAATGCTGCTTTTTTATTGTACAATTTAACATCATGTGCATATCACATTTATGATGAGAAGGTCAGCTTTATGAGGTTATCTGACATAACTCCTGTGATCTTTAGTATTCAGAGAAATGTCAGTTCATCACTTATATACGGTTCACTGTAACCTTAAGCCATAAATTTTGACTGACTTAACACAGAGGAATGTCTTATGTCACTGTGACCTGCTATCTGCTATCTTAATCACATGTAACAGTAAATGATTCATTATGATTTCTTGAAATGCTTGGGAATTGAGATTTAACATGATTTCACTGGTGTAGTTGCACATACACACACACACAAGGTTTTATGTTCTTAACTTGAGACTGTCCTGATTGATGAGTGACTCTGATTCCCAGAAATGTCTTGACATTGAGTGATCTGTAAACAAGAAACCGATATTAGCTGCATTTACAGTAGTATGTTCCTTGTTTTTATAGATTTATGTCAGTTTTATTACATATGCTTTGGAACCTCAGCCCATGTGAACTGGTTTAAGTATCCTAAACTTGCTTTTCTGGTTTTGCTTTATAGGAAGCCTTGTGCAGTTCCCCCTCTCAGCATTATAAAAGCACAAACATTTGCAGTATGTTCATGTATGTATTACCACTTAAATGCAGTTAGCAGTTACACCGAAACATGGATGATTGAAGAAAGAACTCACCGTTTTAAGATAGGATCCTGACAAATCTGAAGGGCAGGTATTTAGAGGTGATTGGCTGCAGGCGTAGGTCTGGTTTTCAACACGGAGTTGCTTGACTCGGCTCTGGAGGTAACGCAGAAGTTTTAATGAAGCCACATCTGAGGGGTTGTGGAAGGTAGCAGAGTCCACCGCACAAAACAAAGGAGAGCAAACTGAATCCTGAGCCTCCTGATTGGAGGGAGAGATAGAGGGTTTTTTGTCAATAAATGTTAAATGTATTGTTGTGGTTGTCAATACATACAATATACAAGTATTTTCAGGTTACATAACTATAAGAGCATGAACGCTCACACATTTACCATTGCACTTCGCTTCATCTTTCCTTCAGACTTCTCAGATTTTTCCTGCCTCCCCTCTTGTGTCTTTGGCATCTTTCTGGAAAACAAACAAACCCTAGATTTGTTGTTACAGTAGGTGTGATTAACATAACTGCATGAAGACGATATGGGCTCATATTTGTAGTTAATGTTACAGCATGTCACACTGAGTTGAGATGAGATCATGCTTTTGTCAGGACAGACAGCTGGTTAGTATGTCATCTATTCTTCACACACAGAAACCAGTTACCTGCCCCTTAACAACTTTGTCTTGCACCTGTAGGATGGTAAAGAACATTGAGAGCAGAACTTAAATATAGAAAAGCAAAGTTTCCATTGTGTGGATCAATAAGATTCTGGGTCTTTAAGAAGAAGAGAGCAAACTGAATTCCTTTCTAATCATAAAGAGAAATCCATTCTTCACACTTGGAAAGAACAAAATGAACTTAGTTGGGAAGATGCCGTTTTCTTGTTTAGTGTGTCACCTTTCCAGTTCAGCTGTCAACTCTTCTTCAAACTTGCATGCCAGACGAGCTACAGTCTTTTCCTTCCACTGGCTCATGCTCTTCTGAACCTGTCTGAGCTCCAGGTCTTTAGCTTTCAGCTGCTTCCGTAGAGATGCTGCTGCACCTCCCCCCTCACCTCCTCCATCACACATATGAGCCCAGTTCAGACTGGTCAACTCCTCAATGTGCTCCTGGACACATATGATGGGGCTTAACAATTTATGCTTTTTAATGTTTATTTGTACAAACATGAGATGTACAGTTTGTATACGCTAATACCTGAATAAGCCGTTCCTTCAGAGAATCTAATGCTTGGTCTCTCTCTATCCTCAATTGTTTCCTCTGAATGCTCAATTCTCGCTCCTAAATAAACAAACACACAAATATGAACTTTTAGATGAGATTTTAATGTGCTGTATTTGCATGCAATTGGCACAACTTTATTGTATTTACAGTGTACCAAACTATACCTTGTCTTTGCTCAGCAGTTCAGTTGTTTGCCTCAGAGAATCAAGTTTCTGATATAGATAGCTAATCAAGTGCTTCAACTGGTCTCTTAGTTTTTTCAGGTTTGTAAGACCCTCAGCTACAGTGGGACTGCAGAATAAAAAGGCATCAAGATTAGAAGCTAATTATTAAGTTATTACCTACACACCATGGTGTCTATAAAGTATTCACTTTCTGTAGCAGATACAGAATGTGTGTAAGCCAGAGCAGGAAAGTATACCTGGCAGGGAGTTGCACAGTACTTTGTTTGGTTCCCCTCTGTTCCATTAAGAGGTGTAGATGGTCACACTCTTCCTCTAGCTCCTGGGCCCAGTGCCTGAGCTGCTGTGCCTGTTCGGCCGTGGCTTGGTTATAGCTGCTCTCCCTCTCTTCCAGCATCACTCGGAGCCTGTTGGCCTCTTTCTCTGCCAGCTGCACAGCCTGCTCAAGCTGCAACACAGTCCTCTGACTCTCCTATTACCACAGACCACAGCGAGTTAGCTTTCTACAACACTACATGTCCTAATGTGCAGGCAAATGTATTTTTCTTGCACCTGTGCCATGTGTGTCTGCAACCTCTGCAGCTCCACCTGGTGCTCCTCTTTCAGTGACTTGCAAATCGCAGAGAGCAAAGACTCCTGCTCTCTCCGTCGCACACAGCTTTCACTCTCCAACTCCTGCACTCTCTTAAAGATGAAAAGAAAATCATGCAAGAATGGACAATGTAAATGTTTTTTTTAAAGTGGTTTATTTAATGAGCATCATCTCACTCTTTGCAGCTCCACCACTTTATGTTGAAGATCCAGTGCTTTATTCTTCTCTCGCTGCATCTCACTCCTCGTGCGTTCTAGGCTCTGTCTGTTCTGCTCCTCCAGTATCCCACAGTGCACCTGCACAGCCTCCACTTTTTCTATCTCCCACTTCCCCCTCTCCTCCTCTATGGCTTTGTGCACCTGAATGAAAGCATACTGTACATATCATGCGACCATAAAGAAGAGGTTTGCATAGGTCAGGCAGAGGATTGTCACAGTACCTTTTCTAATGCTTCTACATGCAGCTGCTCTTCATGACGCTTTGCCTCCTCTTTCTTCTGCTCCAAAGACTTTATCAGCTTCTTTGCTTCTTCTTCTTTTAGCTGCCAGAATTGGAGAAGAACCCATATTTAAAAATAATAAGATAATAAGTAACACCTGCTGGGTGTTCTTACTTACTAGTGCATCTATAGTTCATAGTGAAATAAGTGAAAATAACAACAATAAAGTCAGGCTTATACTCAACAGTGGAAGCCATGCTTAACTTACAATGTCTACATTCATGTCAGTGTACTTTGGATAAATTCACCAAATGGTTTACAATGACATATTAGTAGTGGATGTCACATGTCTTGGGAAACACACAGACCTGCAGGGAACTTTGCAGGGACTCAATGTGTCGTGTGAGCGACTGGGCCTGTTCTTTCAAAGCAGCTGCTTTCTTATCTTCTGCCTGCTTATTAACCTGAAGACACAGCAACCACAAGGATTGCTACATCATTATTTCAACCGTGATGGTGTCATTTGAATTATCAGTATTTTAAACACATTTGTCACCTTTTGGATTTGCAGCTCAAAAGCTAAAGCCAAGTCCTTCTTCTGCTGCTTCAATGCTGCCTCCTGAAATAAAAAAACAACAACTTTATGTTGCTTTAGGGAAACTATGACTTATAGGGTTACAAAACCTCCACACTTACAATCATGTTATGGGCCCGCTCTGGAGCTTCTTTCAGTGCATTGTAATGCTGGGTTTTCAAGTGTTGTAGCTCCCCCTTCAGTTCATCTCTTTCTGCTTGTAAGACCTTGAGTTTCTCCTGTAAATCTAGCAGCTGCAGCTCCTTCTGGGCCAACATCTTCTCCAGTGTTCCCACTCTGACATTACGTTCTCCCAGTTCACCCTGCAGCTCACATGCTTGACACTCTAGAGCCTAAGAGAAAAAGAGACGGAAAAAATATTTATTTATTGATTGATTGATTTTTTTGTTATATTAGAAGTTAGAATGACGACTGAGGGTGTCACCTCAGTCTGCTCTTCCTTCTGCCTCTGTTTCTCCTCTAGACGAGAGCACCTGCTCCTCAGTGAGCGCTCTGACTCTGTGACCCTCTGAAGTTCCTCAAGTGTCTCCTCCAACTTCTGCTCCAAGATCATAACATGAAAACACACACACACACACACACACACATATATATATAAATCTTGTTATTGTTTATATTTCATTATAGTTACTTCTACATACTGTATGAAGATAATACTGATAATACTGTACTTCTTGTATGGACTCTAACTTCTCTCTTGAGTGTCGCTGCTCAGAAAAGAGTTCTGTTTTGGCGCTATCCAACTGTCTTTCCATCTCCTCCCTCTCCAGCACAGACATAACAACATCGGTCTGTTTGTAGAAAAGTAGTGTATTAATAAAACCTGACATACTGAAACATGAATGACTGAGTGAAAACCAAGAATGGAAAGACATTGTCAGTTTTCATTACCTTCTCCTTGCAGGCTCCGTCCTTTAGAGTTATTCTATGTTGAGTTGCGAGTTCTTCTTCTTCTTCGATGCCTCTAACCTCGAGGAGGGAGGACTCTCTCTGTTTCTGCAGCTCCTGCAGCTGGCACCTACAACACATTACACAGCACAGGGCTATGATGATGCAATGTCATGTCACCACATCAACAGCTATAGATCTGTATATTATAATCAGTAGCAGTTTTGTTTTATACCTTATAGATTCCCTCTCTGCCTTGCTCTCTTTCAGAATGGATACCAAATTCCTCTTCTCCGTTTCCATCTGTGCTGTCTCTGCAGTCAGCTGCTCTAACTCTTGCAAGGCATGCTGAATCAAAAACCATAAACTGTGAGTACTGGTAAGATGTCTTCACAGTTTTCTAAGAAATTACTGAAGATGCAATACTTTACCTTTCTTCTCTGTTGAAGTTCAAAGAGGGAGAGTTCAACATCTGTTAACTGAGTTTTCTTCAACTGTAATCTCTCCTCCTCTTTGTCACATTTCTAAACCAGATATACAAACAAGTTATGTGATGTCCTGTACAGTAAACATGTACACAGCTGACCTAAAAGCATTTCTGAAATGATACAAAATAATAAACTAAAATACACCTGGAGGACCGCTCTCACCTGTCTGAGGGTAGAGAGACGTTCTTTCATCTTCTCCCAATTTGACTGCATCTTCTCTGATGTCCTCCCAGGCCTGCACCTCCTGCTGCAGTGGTTTATTTCTTCATCTGTGTCCTTGTCAGCATCACTCAAAGAACACACAAGTCTGGGATACAACAATGCACAGTGTATACATCTGAATTATATTCAAAAAACATTAAAAAAAAAACAAACAAACAAATACAATGAGACAAAAATGTTTAGTAAGTTGGGGGTTTTTTTTACCTGTAGGTTTCTCTTCTGCTACGCTGTGCGCTACGGACAGAAGCACCTCTGTTTTGGACATTTCCATGAAGGAAACTCTTGACTTCATGAACAAAGAAAAGCAAATTCTGTAACTTTTATAGATTTAATTATTCTACTCTCTCTGTCGACAATACAGGTCTTACATTACCTGGTGTAGCTTGAGGTTCACTTTCTTCCTGTGTGAGTGTGTCATTGTCACTCAAGTCATCCATGTCCCTGACAGACTCAATGAAAGAGCGCCATCCTGGGGAGGGGATCATACCAAGACTAAAGATACCTATCATCCAATAAAGTGTCATAAATTGTGCTATTATCAACTATTTTATTAATGCTTGATATTTTATATTGACACATTTTAAAATCACACTTGCTTTTCCTCCACATTTTCTGCAGTGTCTTACCTGGCTGCCTGTGGATATGCTGCCTGACCTGCTCTGTGCAGACTGTGTCAAGGTCGCTGTCAATGGACACGCTGTCAAAACTCCACACAGGTACTCCTATAACAGAACAAAGCTGCCTAAAATCACTGTTTGCAGTAAATGTATTGTCAAGCAGATTAGTTAGACTGTGCTTGCAGATGCAGTGTGAATGTGTTTGGTACCTGCCAAGCACCTTGCCTTAGGAGAACAGATGTTATTGTGCTGCATGTTTTCCCGTTCTGTTGCAATCTCTGTAATGTAAGAAACTGAAAGGAGAAGGAGACAATTAAAGCTGTATCATGGCTTTAAAATGAACTAGAATTTAAGTCTTGAGACAAGCTACGACGGCCATAAGACTGCAATGGCAACTACAACCCACACTATAAATGTGCTGAACAGAATAGATAATATACTGATGACTTCACTGTTATTGTTTGTCCTTAGGGTGGAACTTCAGGAAAAGTCATGGAGTCGTTCAAGTCAAAAGTATTCATCCCCACAGAAGCATAAACATACTTGTATAATATAATTATAATATGTATATTATAATTATTAGGTTGTGTGTGTGTGTGTGTGTGTGTATAAAGTTAACATTTTGGCTTAAGGGTGGTGCCAAGCTCACGTCCAAAATGGAAAGGTTTCATAGGGAAATTTTAACATGATGGTGGTTTCATAACAGAGTTGAGGGAGTGAAATTTTATGGCAACCTGGCAAATGGATTATATGGCAGGATATGAAACACAGAAGGGAAGACAGATGGAGATTTTTTTCTCTTAGCATCAGTGCATGTTTGTATTGACAGCTCTTTCTTGTCTCCCACAGGATTATAAATAGATTTAGGTTTGTGCTTACTGCTGCTATCATCACCAAGATTCTGCAATGATCCCCCTCCAGCTCCTTCTTCATGTGACATCTTCAACCCAGAACTGTCAGGAAGACATCTTTCCAGTTCTTTTCTTTGATCTGGCTTGTGTAATTGACAATATGTGTCTTTACTGCTTTTCCCGGTCGTTGCTGTTCCTCTTCTGTCGAGGTCAAGAACTTTTTGTTCCTTTTGTTCACTCTGGAAAATGTCACTGTCAGATATCTCTGTCCTCTGAGCCTCTTCCTCTTTGTCATGTTGCATGGTCCCCTCTGGCAATGGCGATTTAACCATCTCCTCTCTGAAGCATCTCACAAAATCCTCAGTGCAGATACTATCTGAAGGAGGATGGGTTTCTCCTGTCATCTTTCCCTCCTCTTTACAAGTATCTCCCAGCAGCCTCTCTAGCCTCCAGATGACCTGCTCCCGGCGAGACTCCATTTCCATTTTGTTCCTTGTCCTTCTGTCTGACTTCTGTTTACTTCTCTCATGTGTGGTAGAAGCCTCCTGAGACCCAGTGCTCCCCTCTGGAGGTAGAGCAGAGAGATAGTTCGGAGAGGTGAGAGACATGTCAGCTACAACCATCCTCCACGATGTGAGCAGAATGAAAAGCACTGTCCTAATGATTTTCTTACAATTACAGGTCAGAGTATAAATTTAGTTACCATGTAAATCTGCCCAGTTTTCCCAATTGATGCAGCTGGCTTTGTTTAATATAAAGTGGTTTACTGGAGCATGTACACATCCCACCCATTTCACTCTACAATTGCATCTTCTGCAGTTTCAGTTGCTGAGTATTAAGGTGCATGTAAACAGTTTCACTCGAATAAGATTTAAGTGGTAGACATAACTGAATGACAATTCTAAGACAAAATGTCTCTTTAATTTGAAAATGACCACTTACACTAATATTAAAATGTTACCTGAGGTTTGGTCCATAGTCTGAGTGTGTATCAAATCAAGACAAGACAAGGGAGTATCATTTGTTTGAGCTGTACTTCCAAGGCCTGTGTCTTTGCTCAGAGTTTGACTCCACCTAAACGATGCTGGGTAGATGTCAAAAACACAGGTTATCACTCGAATAATAATATTGAAATCTGGTTTAAGGTGTGTTTATATAAACACAAATTACCTGCATCATTGCAATCATGCTCTCTGGTTATGGCCTGACGTTTCTGGGGCTGGAGCTGCATACATTGATTCAAATATACTTACTTTATAGGTGAAGTATTTACTTCTATATCTAGAAAGGGAAATCACAGACCTGCATCTGCCCAAGCTGAGCATCAATGGCATCTAGCAGGAGGTCACAGTGGTCCAGTTTGAGAGGCACATGATCCAGTCCAAACACACTGCTGGTATCATTGAGGTCTGTGAGGGCAGATAGAAGGGTGTGATCCTGACTCCCAAGAAACTGGTATATACATGATATAGATGTATTGTTTTTATAATCTCACACCAGTGTAATGAAGTTCATCTGTGTCCTCGGCATCCCTCTCCGCTCTGTCATTGCTTCTGTCAGCCATGTCCTAATAATAAAGACAAGTGGAGATTCAGCGGCTATACAGACACAACATTCCCAGTCTCTACCCTGGTTGAGGCTGACTGGGTGGTAATGAGGAGTGGGGGGTTTATGTTGCTCTGTTGTCCTGGAAACCAAAGACAATTTAGCTTGTTTGCAGGACAAACTGACGTCTTTTCACTAAACAGACTATAAATTCCTGTGCTGTCTGTCTCTCCCACTCCCTAAAAATGAACACGAGTTACTCCACTATAATCCTCTAATGCAGCACTTTCCTCTCATATAGAGACGACAAACAGGCCTGGAAGCTAGTGTCAGTATTTTCAATAGGACATTTTCATGTTAGGCTACGCCAAAGCACTAGTAGTTAGTGTTTTTTCGTATTAGATTTTAAAACTGCGCAGACAGCCGAAAACACATTCATTTTAATCACAATTTGTCTGCTCTCCTTAATGATTTCACCTAATGTTATCCACATTTAACGCCGGTAGTTAAGTTAAACAAAGTCAAAGCAGTATTACATTTGAAATTAATTTTTTTTTTTTACTACTACAACTTCAAACAACCTAAACTCAAACTTACTTAAAGAGGACAAACGCGGAGTCTTTAAATCACTGCTTAACTTGAATCTTCGGCGCAGAAGTACACAGCTGATTGACAGGAGCGTCAGTAGGTTGCCCTGGAAACGGTCAAACATCTCGCGACAATAGACGGTATATAAAAGACGTGCGCGGGACGGTGAGAGCCACACGTGGGCGCAGCGTCGCGTGCGCAGTGGGGACGTTAGCGTTAGACTGGAAACTGGACGGACGTTTAGAGTCCATGAGTAAGTTACTGAACACAAAGTCTGAATTTCTCAACTGAATGAAAATAGTTGGATGATTTGTCACATTTTATTAATACAAATAGTTGTAACGTTACATTTCTTCTCCTGGTTTGAAAAGAAATACATTATTGTTAACAATAACGTTAATGTGTTAATTGTAGACAATGCTGAAACTGTCTGAGCCTGTTTCAGTTCATTTACATATTTGTCCAAAGTTTTACTCCTATTATTCCTCACAGCTCATAGTCTGTTTATGGTTTTCACTGTTATTTGGCTTGTTACTTGTTATTAAAGTTGCCAGTAACCTTTTCATACTAAAACTGGCCTACAATCTCAAATATATCTCTCACATATACCCATCTCACTTTACAGCAGCCATTGTGAGAAAATAAAACAGACAGATATCCAGTGTCAACAAACACAACTTTATTATCTTCTTTTTTTTCATTATTGTGTCTTTGTCATTTAAACACAATGTTATACGAGTATAAATTAAGGGAGAAAATACACAATTTAAAAAAAAAAAAAGAAGCTAAAACCTCAGTTGAATCTGCAGTTACACCTGAATACACCTGTGTGTATTTGGGGAGTAAGAGTAGTCAAGGCAGGTCACCTTTGACCTCCTGTATCAGGCCTGTTGTGATGTTTCTTTCATAACTTTCATTAACATCATCACCATCTCAAAACAAAAACCATATGAGTCACAATCCAAGGAGAGCAGGGTTCAGTTCAAACAAGGCAAGAAAAATCTCCCCGTCTTCGTTAGTTCACTTCCGCCTCAAAACTGAGCAGCATCAAATGAGAATGAGAAATGTGTGTCACACAAGTCTATCGCAATTATACATACAAACAGTATGAAAAACACTAACATAAGAAAAATGGCACCTATGAGAAGGTAGGATTCAGGACAGAAAATAAACCCATGAAAATTAAAGCTAAAATCACACCAGAGTGAATTAAGAGATGGATGAGAAATGAGAGAAACTATGAGAGGAGGGATTAACATTAGAACCCTCCGAGATAGGGAAGAAGAGGTTTGTTAATCTACAGTACACTCTCCACATTACACTTTGGTTGTTTTTCCCTTTCTGCATGAGGCAGACAATTGTTCTTTTTAAAAGCAACAACAGCCCTGAACTAACAAATCTACACTTCACTGTGTTATTGCTACAGCTGTGTGACACTGTACAGACCTTCACTGGGGCAACTTCAGTAGGCAAGTCACCATCAAGCGCTGAGGTCACATCATTTGGAAATATATACTGATTAAACGTATGATGAGCTCTCCTTTTTCATTCAAAATATAACGTGTGTTTTCAAATATAAAATCATCTCAGACATAATGTATGAAAGTAAATCTCTAGTGAACCTCAGGTTGATCGCTGAGAAAGGAAATCAATCACAGACTAACTTTCCATTCGTACAATGTCAGCAGTGATCAGTGTTCTTTCAGTCACTGTACATGATGATGAAGAATTAACTACACAATAACAGTTTTTATTATAGTGTCCTTCCTCATGTGTGACAACTCTGATATGATTATAAGTGTGCACACTTAAAAGCGTGCTCTGTCGGAGGTGTGTGTGAAGTGAGCAGACAAGCAGAAAAGCCAAGCAGAGCAGTAAAATTAAAGGAATAATTTGACATAAATTTATTCACTTTCTTGCCAAAAGCTATTTGCAAGATATCTGTCCTTCACATATACAGCTGCAGCCAACAGCTGGTTAGCTTAGCTTAGCATAGACAAGCTAATACTCTGGTATTCTGTACAAATACCAGAGTATAAATGACAGGTTGAATGATGTGATGTTCTGTTTCCAGTCTTCATGCTAAGATAAATTAACGGTCTATTGGCAGTAGCTCTATATTTAAAGAGACAGATATGAGAGTGCCGTCGTCGTTCTCACGTAACTCTTGCTAAAAAGGAAATAAGCATATTTCCCAAAATGTTGGGCTAATCCTTTAAATATATATATGATAGCTATGTGACTGTTCATGACAATCAAAAATGCACTAAAACCTTCATGTACATGTGTTGAAGCATCTTCTGTGCAAAAAAAAAAAAAAAAAAATCAATCATCATTTGGTTTATTATCACATCATTAATTCATTGATAAAGATTATCACTAGTACACATTTTACCTGCTTGTATTATCATCCTGAAAGTTTCTTTACCACAGAGCGGTACAGTATGTGAATGTATTTCACATTCTTATGGCCAGATCTGTGAAATTATAATTGAACCTTGGTTACTGACGTGCGAGTATCAAGGACTCTATAAAAAGTGTTTTCATTGTGTTAAGACACACTAGTTTTTTGGAAATACAAAACATGAAATGTAAAGCCAAATTGAGGGTGCCTAAGAATTAAATCCCATCTTTGCAGAATCAATCTGGATTATATTTTTAAATTACAGCAACTCAAATCGGCTCATTCATTCAATTTTTCATATTTGAACTACGCCGTACAGATAACTTAATACTCATATTAGTATAATTATTCTTCATTTTACAATATCATTCTCTTATCACAAAATATTGACACAAATAGACCAGAAGGTAGATACAATACCTCCCACCTTGAATTCTACATTCCTAACAATAATTACAAAAAAAACCAAACACTAACTGGTTTTCAAAACTTGTCTCCGTAGACGTGTAGTGCACAGGCCAGGCGACGCTTTCCCTTGTTCAGTCAATTAAAGGCAAAAGACTGAGGGTACCTTCATGAGCTGATCCCAGATCAGCATGTCCACAAACACTGAATGGAAGGACGACACGTGCGCTGCAGTGGGCCTGGAGCAGTCCTCTGTGGCTAAAGCTGACTGCACAGTGGTGCGCTACAGGAACCAGCCCTGTCTGTTTCTACAGCTTTTGACCTTACGTCAACTGAAGCCGCTCTGGACTCCTCAGAGAAACCACTCCGGTCTCACATAAGTCTTACTGGAAACACCTGAACTACAAACTAGAGACCGCTGGAGGCTGTGGAGCTAGTGCAACATACAGTATAGAAACCAACTGTACTGAATACGGAGACTGGTAATTACTGAATGTCTCAGTAATTTGGTGAAGCTGAAATACTTTGTATGATGACTGAGAATGATGTCACTGAAAATGGTCACCAAGGATACGGTACGTGTTGCTATGGGAGAGCACCAGAGGACAAGGTAAAGTACACGTACAGAGTGAAAATCTCTCAACATCAACACACAGATATGTACTAACCTATGGTCAACCACAGTGAAAAGTGCTTATTCAGTTCTTTGATGAAGACTCCTATTAGAGTGATATGGATGTTTTGAAGCTTAATGTTGCACTGTTGAAACTGTACTGTAACGTGTCACAACCAAAGGACCGACTACTGTAATATTCTGCTAATCAGAAGCACGAATGGAGAATGTCTGAAGCACTGAAGCATAGAGGCAATTCATACTGAAAATAGAGAAAGCAGCAATATCATCTCTACATGGATTATAGTCTAATTGACTACTGAACAGACTAGCTGCATGTACCTAGAGGAAGACCCCAACATTCACAGCAAATAAAAATATATTTCTGCATATTTCACTAAGTCAGCTAATCCAGCCTCTTCTATATAAGAATGAGATGATTTCCCCAATCAAATATTAGTAGTTGCTTATAGAGAACCAAAGTATTAGAGATTAAATAAACAAATAAGACATTATGACAAAGACAGACCAAATATATAATATAGCAAATAAAACTGTGAAATAACCTTTTGAAAACACAGCTCATTATTCTGAAATGTGATTTCATCCTGCTTACTTTCACAATAACAGAAATTTATTTCAGGCCAGTTTTACTTCTTTCCAACGTTTGTTTTTATTTCACAATGTCATTTTTCGTTTCCTTACCGAAACATTTCATTTCACAACACCATATGTCTGAAGCAACAGCCAATCACATAACTGGCTCTGCCCTGTTGATCTCGAGACGTTTTTATGAAAGGAAGTATTATTATTATTATTATTATTATTATGAAACTAACAAATGAAACCACCAATCCATGGAACAAAACATAACCTGCAATAAACTCTGTGGAATAACATCTTATAAAAGGATTTGTCTTTTTTCATAATGTTTTAATTATTATTTATTTAAATTTGGACACTATGGGTCTCCAGAATTGGACACTGTATTTCAGCCTCTTTCTTAAGCAACCAAACTTAACACTTGAAATCATTTCTCTAAAAGAAAATGAGGAAGCTATTTTAAGCTTTATAAAGTAGGCATAATCTCAACTCTGCTGATTAAAATGTTGGATGAGGACATTTTCCTGCTAACTACTGAAATACTGTCATGTGTATTATTGAACACTGCTTCTACTGTATGCGCCTCTTTATGATTTTGTCCCTGTTATCAGTCTATAGTCGTGAGCTGCTTTGACATGGGTTCTGTCCAATTTGTAAAACTCTATAAATGAAGTGAACACAGAAAAGTGCATTGTGGGTAGCATTTTACGGAGCACCTGATTTCAGAAGTGTGCAGGTGCCTTTAGTGTGTGGTGTTACAACTTTAACACCATCTCACATCTGCACATTAACTCACTGCTGTTTCAGTATAGTGTCAAAGAAGACTTTCTCAGGGAATGTCCCTTATTCTTCCCCATTGTAAAAAACAGAGTGAGAGGGTACATTTGGAGGTACAGTGTATTACAAGAGTGTGTGAAACATACACAATCTCATGCTCACAAAGCTCCTTGTGGTGCTCATAAGCAGCTACGCCCCATTGCTTAACGACCAGAGGCAGAGCCGTTCCCTGTCCGATGAGGTTAGGTGTGATCCGGTGGTAAGTTCCTGGGTTAGAAGATATCAGGACACATGCTCCAGTCCTGTTTCTCCTTTGCCTCCCAGTAACCTCCCTTGTAGACAAAGTTTGTCTCTCCAGTGAATGAGTCCCTCCTCTGGTGAAACCACAACGGCTGGTATCCTTCATATTCTTTACCTGTGGGAAGAAGCACAGGTGTTACCTCAATCGCTTTCATTTAACCTCACTCCAGTGGAAAAGCCACACTGGCAGGCAATTCACCGAGCGATCAATTCATCTCCATAGATATGCATATATGAGAAGCAATCAATTGCTGTGCACTGCATTTGGGAGAGCTCCAAATGTCAACCTGGCTCATGTTGCGGTGAAAATATTAACTTGCTTCAATGAAATACAAACGACTAAGATACTATGTGCAATGCAAAAATCTCAACTGATCATGGTGAAGGAGGAATTTATAATAATCACAGTCTTGGGAAAATAAATCATCCATCTGTTTCTGAGACCAAGTGACAAAAAGTCAAAGTTGCAGGTTGTTGATGTGTGAACATTTGTATAAATGTAGCTAAGCAGCTCATTTTGTTGCAGCAATATATTTTCTAGCTCTAAAATACATGCAAGTCCACAGTGTCATCCAGTGAGGATGACAATGCTGTGCAAATTCATCACTTGCTAATGTGGCTTCACCGTAGCAGCTTTCAGAGGAGTATCTGTTGTTACATGTAACATATTATCAAGGCCAGTTCTAAATGGAAATGTCACATATATGCAGGAAAAAGTTTTTGTTTTTTCCTAAGTCATTATCTGGAAAATGAAAGTGGCATCATGCAGTTCTCATACAGAGGCAGACCACACAAAGGACAAGCAGAAGATAGGGTGTGTCTGTGAGTGTGTGTGTGTGTGTGTGTGTGTGTGGGAGTGATGTACAACAGAGGGGCACAGGGCAACCCCCACTCACCAGAGTCATAATCACACTCTGACCACCAATAGAGGGAGGAAAAGAAAGACATGTCATGGGTACATCAAATACAATCTAGCCTATGCACAATACACGCACGCACACGCACAAACACATACACACGCACAAACACACACACACACAGACACAGACACAGACACAAACGAATGTCACCAGGATGAGTTCAGCTAGTTACTACGTCTGTAATGTTCTGGTTTGTCTTGGCTGTTTGTCCCAGCATTACTGTGTATTATGGCAGCTGTAAATTGCTTTTAATATTACCTACATAGTAAAGCACCTACACATATATAAATATCTTAGTCTTCTTTTAATGATATTGTCAGTGTTCTGGATAGTTTCAGTTTAAATTACTTCGGGTAGCTCTATGTAATACTACAATTCCACCTACCTCAATAAGCCTCTGCTGCTGTTGCTATGGCAAAAAGGCCAGCTGGAGGTGCAAATCCAAACACTGCTTAACATCTGATTATATGATCATGTTATCTTTAGCTTGCACTTTACTGAGATGCTTGGGAGTCATAGTTGACACACATATTTCTTAACACATGTGCATGTCTTTTTTGTTCTTTTGCATTTTATGCCCATCAAAGCCACACCTTTTACTACTAAGTCTGAAATAACACCTCCCACTGTGCAACTCTCTGCCCTTTCTCTCCTTCCTTCTTTCATGTCACCCCTGCATGTCTTTTACTCAGACACCACTTACACTGTACCCCGTTTCATACCTTCATCCAGAGCGTCTGAGGCCTCTGCTTCTCTCCTCCTCCTCACGGCTCTTTGTTTTTCTTCTAACCTCTGCTTTTCTGAGTTTGCCTCATCCCATCGCCCTTCCTCCATTAGCCGCTGGTCTGGTCTCAGACGGCTGTCGGTCTGTCCGACCCCGTCCTCCAGTTCATTCAGGGTCAGTGCCAGTGCAGAGAAGTAGTACATATTCTCAGCATTATCCCTAAGAGAGTAAGAATTGATGGAAATTACTGAGAGTAATGTTCTTCCATCGATGATAAATTGACTAAACATCTCCGCTGTTATACAACTACTATGACAATGATCTGCTTTATGAGACAAGTGCTTACGGGAGAGGATATTTCTTCCACAGCAGTTTGGGGGACAAGGTCTGATAGACGGTCTTCTGCTTGCCCTCTGATCCACTTCCTCCTCGGCTGCTCTGAATGATCTTGGAACTCTCAATCTTATCATCCCACGTACCAGAGAGGATGTAGTGAGCCTGGCCGCCACTGTCAGCCACCACACCTGTCACCTGGAAAGAAAGCCAAACATTGACTAATTACATACATACCATAAGGAATGGAGAAAGCAAAGCAAGCTATTCTTCTATTTCCCTTTCCATGACACTTAAATACAGACCTTCAGGTAGGACACCAGTGAACTCCAAGTAATTTATCCTAAATCAGTCACTACTAGGTACGAGTGGAAAGAAGATTAACTCACTGCAATGTAACATAACACAGTGATTTTCTCCCATATTCGTCTATATATATATATAGCTGTTGGTACTGTCCAGCAGGAGGCAGCATAACACAAATTCACCACCTTTTAATGACGACATGCCAAGAGTCTGGTGTCACTGAAGCATTTACCTTCCGTGGAACGTCCCTGGAGAAATAACTGTAGGGAGAGAACTTGAGTTGGCAGGTCTCCTTGGTCCTGTGATTCACAATCTCAATGTCCCCTGACTGCACAGACACAAACACAAAGGAGAGAGTGAGAAAGATAAATAAACAGAGAAAATGATAATATCAACAATTCCACAACGTTATAACAGAGACAGCGACTATCCTGAATTAATGAATTGGACAGCCTAAAGGTTTGGTGGGGTTGATTTGTGTGTGTACTTATTTTAAAAGGCCCTGAAAAAACATTTTCAGGGCAAAAACAATTAAAAATGTCTTGTGTAACCCTAGACCAGTAATATTCAATGTCAAAGCCAATGCATGTCACTGTTTCTGGCTTTTGTTGCTGTGTTCCTGACACTGCATATTTTTGAACAGACAGACAGATATTGAACTCCTCCCCCTATATAACTGGGCCATCTCACAGAAAGAGACATTTGGTTATTTTAGTGTGTTATTAGAGATCAAAGCTAAAGATAAATCCCCAGAGATTCGTGTATTGCAAGGCTTTGCTCTGATTCCCTTCTTCATGGCACTCTACTCTGCAGGTCAGTACCATACTGTACCGCTAATGCAAAACGAAAAATTACCCCACAGGCTAATCTGGAAGGTCAAAGGTATTAAGACAGCACTGGGGGTTTGGAGCTGTGGATGAATGGTTATCAATGAGAGGGGTTAGCAAACAGACCTGGTCAATCCACAGCTTGCCCACGATGATGTTGTGCACTGTGGAGGTGACCTTTCTCCACACATAGTGGTTCCCGCTGGAGTGGAACTGCAGGTGAATGGCACCTGGGGATGGAAAGAGACAAAAAGGCCATAAGAGAAAAGCTACTGCGATTGCAGATCGGAGAGTGATCTGTTAGGACTTCTAAAAATCTGTAAACTCTACTTGCAGGTCTCTGTGCTGAAAAAATATGTTATCAAACACATTTATGTCCTGCACACAGCCAATACATTCCCACCTAGCTGCAGAGTGACCTAACCCTGGATGATTGATAACATTTCATCATAAACACTTTTCACTTAAGATGGGGTTTTTTTATTACATGACACCTCACAGCAGGCAAATAACAGGAAGTGAGAGCAGTCAGATAAATACCACTACATACTTTGGCTTGACCTGCATCTATCAAGTCTCTCATTTATCTGAGCCAACAGACCCCTGCTCTCCTTTGTCCCAGAGCAATAGAGAGCTCCCTTTATACCAATACTTTATGTATGTGTCAAAAGGATCATAAAATGTCCCTGATTCATTCTCACACCCTTTCCTCTGGCTTTAGATTGTGTAGGAGGCAGCTCAGAGGTCTACTACTCTCAAGTGGATGTGGAGTCCCTTCTTAGCTAAACTCTGCATGCTGTACCTGTTCACTATGCATGACGGCTTTTATTTACACATATAATTTGTTTGCTTCCTAGCTGAATATAAAAGGTCTTACCCAGAGGCATTATAGAGAGGTATTTGCCACGGAACTTGCTGGCGATGGTGATTTCCTGCCACAGGGTCCAGCCTCGTTGGGAAATCACATGATGTGCAGCTGCGGGGGGGTGATGGCTTACCTGACAAGAAGGATGGACAAAAAGTTAAAGATGCAGAATGTATGTGCTTCATATAAACAACACGCTTTTATGAAGAACACGGGGTCATTTCGTGTAGAACAGTTTGTGTGTTGGCTGCTTGTATGTGCATCGAGTGTGTAAACAAAAAGAGTCCCTGTGGCCATGCTGTTACCTGCTCACACAGCGAGCGGTAGCCAAACTCCTCCAGGCGATCCAGCTCGTAGGTCTCGCCCAGGAGGGGGTTGAAGGGCTTGGCTGTGCGGTGGACTGTGGTGGAGTAGGAAGAGATGGAGAAGGCAGCGACCAGGCACATCTGCTCCAGGGAGGAGTCACAGCGTGCTGCCTTGTCCAGAAGCTCATGATACTCCAGGTCCTCTGTGAGACGCTGCAGCATCGACAAAGGCTCGTTGAAGTTTACCTGAAGGGAACATAAATGCAGGTCAATAATATCAAACCGTTAGAATATAAGAATAATGTAAAGAAACAGGGAACAGGACCGTGCTGCACACACTTACAGGCATGGGAATTTTGGAGAGCTCCTTGCCGATGCAGTTCTTCATGATGCTCCATAAATTGAGGGAATAGTTAGGCTTGTCTGGGACATGAGTCCGCCGCTGTCTGCGGGGCTGCAGCTCCTTCCCTGACACATCATTACAGCTTGAAGACACCTGAGATAAGGTGGAAGTGTAGAGGGGGAGGGTGAAGAATGAGTATTTTATCTTTGTATAAAAAGATGATTTTATATATTCCAAGTTTGAGAAACACTCAACTTCATGGACAGCTTGACAGCATACAATATCATCCAGTGGAGTGACAGAGCAAGCGAAAGACAGGAGGAGAGAGCAGAAGACACAGATGTCTGAGTGAGAAGGAGCAGCGAGAGAGTTGAGAAGAGAGGAGAGCAGATGTTTGGATGGTAATTAAGATGTGGAATGACGATGCAGCTATGTATCTTTGGCACCACAGTGGTGACAATGAGACGGTAGGAAACAGACAAAGGCTGTGTGTGTGTGTGTGTGCGTGTGTGTGTGTGTGTGTGTGTGTCTGTGTGTGTGTGTGTGTGGGGCATGGGATGAATGTAGAGTAGGAAAGGAGGCTTGTGAGAGCAGCAAGAGTCTTGCAAACAGCAAGTGAAGACGGTTACATAAGTAAATCAATGAGCTGTGACTTTGCCAGCAGCACGAATGAATCTATACTGAGATGTGATCAGAACAGTCAGTCCTATTAGTCACACGTGTTAGAAGGACAGACACTTACATGGTCGTCCTGGTTCCAATCATTGGAGTGCCCTCCGCTAGCTCCACTCAAATTACTCTGAGATCGCCTGGAACAGAATGAAAATATTTTCTACGATGAGCACTGGACACAAAAACAGACTCATCGCCCAATCTCTGTCGCTCTATCGCTACAGCAGACACAAGGGAGCACAGAGACTGCTAAGTATTACAGATGAATGCTGTGTAACATTTTCTATCCGTTTTTATTGGTGCTAAAATGTATTGAGAGTACAAAAAATATCCTGCAGACAAAGGACAATAATCTTAAAACTTTTCTCCCTCTGATCAGTCTTTCAGTTGTCCTGCTGTGTTACCACATGAATCCCTGTGAGACTGACCTGTGCTGTGTGCTCTCAGTGGCAGTCACTGTGATAAATGCAGGGGAGTCCTCCATGGCATCAAAGTACTCGGTATTCTCATCTTCATCACTCGCCTCTTCTTTGCGTGTCCTCTCACTCCCTTCTGTCAGGACATATACATTGTGAGTACATGCAAACAGCATGCTAAAGGAGCAGAGCAGTCACATGGTGGTGAATTTGTATTCTACAACGTTTGAGAGAGAGAGCAACGAATAATCGCATACCCATGGCGATTAATCAAGCAATAATCAGCTTAGTAAAATTGGCAATGTTCCTGCTGGTTATATAGCCCGAATGATGCAAGTTCCTCAGGGTGTGCTCCTCATATTCACATTCATGCATGTAACTGTATCTTCACACAGAGAGGCACAAATTCTTATATCATGTTTTGCTAGTGATTTTTTAATGAAGTGATGAAGTGATTTTATTAATGAAAACAAACTATGACTTTCATTTAACAAACACGAATATGAACACATGTCTACTGTATTTTCCTTCTTGTCCTTTTACCCACATAAATGTTATAAAAACTATTTGCTTAGGTTGTATTCATATGACGTCACGTCACTGCGTTGCTATGGTGCGAACTGCAGATGGAGGGCAGGAAGTGATTTTCTGCATAGGAAAGCACTATCACAAACCCTTTAAAATGCATATAGTTTGCTTCGTTTACGTTGCTCAAATCGATCAAACCGAGAAACCACGAGGAGCTTTTATTGAATACCAAAGGTTGTTGTTCATAAGGGGGAAAATGCGAGAAATTGGCTGAAAAACGGATAATGCTGCTGTGTGCAGTGACCACTTTGTAAAAGGTAACTTAATTTATGTGACTATGTTTATAACGTTCTCTTGTAATATCATCTAAACTGGCACAGTTTTCCTTCTCTTTTCCTCTTCTTGTACATTCTGCTTTTCACTTCCTTCCCCTTCATCTAGATAACACCCTAGTGTGTTATCGGAATCGCATGACTGTAAACAATCGATCACTCCCACAGTAAAACAAAAAAACCAAGTTGACGGATGGTAGGAGATACGTCCATGCCCGTCCATCCATTTACCCTTTCCCCCTCCCCATAACTCTTTCTTTTTTCTGCAGGACATTTTTAGGTCAAAATTCTGAAACAAGCTGTGTTAAAAGAAAGATCACATGGACACCAAATATAAAAGGTTTCTTCCTCTTGGAAAATGGATGCACACAGCAAATTTAAGTCACTTGTTGTAGATGGACAGACTGAAAGAGACCGCATGACATCTGATCCCTGGTGGAGGTAATTACCACCTCTAATTTAACAATAATCCAATCCAAACCTTCTGACACAACTTAACATGTCCTTCTATGAGGAATATTTACACCAAGCCTCAGGTCACATACCGGTAACTTTTAGCTGTTTTTAACTTTTAGGTCTGCACTGAGGCCCACAGGAGTAAGTAACCCAGACAGTCAGTCTCACCCTTGTTGGTGGTAGGGGCACTGGGTGTGCTGGATACGAGCGCGGGTGCTTCTCTCCACGCTCGCTCCAGGCTGTTATGCTGCTTGGCTAGCTGCTCAATGGTCTCCTCTAGGTGGGTACGCTGCTCTCGCTCATACTGAAGCGCCCGCTGCCATCTCCTACTATGAGTCTCCGCTAGGTCCAAGAAGTCTCGACACGCCTGGGGAAACACATTCACATAAACATACAGATCATACTGAAAGTTTAATTTCTGTAATATAGAGTCTGAAAAAGTTGATTTATTCAAACAAAAAAATATCCTTTTCCTCGTCAAATAATTTTGAGTCACCACATCATACTATACAGAAAGAAAATCATCAGATGAGGATAAAATGGCAGGTGACAGCAATATGAAAGAGATCATTAAGATGGAAAAGGATTCATGACAATTATTGTAATCAAGCAGTTTCGAGCAATCATCAATATGTTAATTAGCTGTCTGCTGAGTATGTACTAGGTCTGCTCGCTGTGTCAGATGTGCCTCGGAGCAAATAGTAAACACAGAAAACATAAGCGAGTGATGAGCTAGACGTTAAATCTCTAATTGCATAGCAGACTATATTTAAGTGGTTTTTAAAACCAGAGACAAAGAGGTTACTTCAGATCAAACATAATTTACATGTCAGCATTTGTCGGCACTGCATCATATGTCTGACATTCTTTCCTCATAGTAGGTTCAGAGGTCAATGAACCTAAATAACACCGTACAGCTGACAACATGCATGACGGCAATGTCATGTGACAGTCTTTGAGCTCAAGTGGACCTCAGGAGGAAGGATCATTTTGAAACTCTTGTATTGCAATTAAGCATTTTTGTAGCATTTTGTGGTGGCTTTTCTTTTTTTTTTTTTTTGCTCATCCCCCATGTGAGTAGAGCATCATGTGATTATCTTTGCATTCGCTCAGTATTTGTCTCTTTTATCCCAGTGCAACCCAGGTGGGTTATTGAGAGTTAGCTGGAGTTCTGGCTGTGGGCAGGATGCTGGAGGGACAAATGTGTCACACAGCTCAAATAATCTCTGCTGTGTTAGCAGTGAGAGTGCAGTCAGGATGTATAGTATCACCTTTAGGCAGCAGGAAGAGAAACAAGGATGCCGTTACATCTGACACTTTCCTGTATTTGTATCCAGAAAACAGGATATCTAGCTAACCCTCACCCTAAAGTCATTAAAAAGTCCATTTATATTCATCATTTATCAAATTGTACTATATGTACTCCTCTAAATTACTATATTGTAAAACATTATCATGTCACAAAAAGTCAATGTAACACTGTCTCCTAGACATTTCCACTCCTATTTACACACCCATCAAATTATAATCTACTGATGACAACATAATATATCAGAACAATAAATGACCTCTTACCTTCAGCAGCCACACATGAAGTGTGAACCATTAATGTCTGTGTTTCAGTTTAAATGCTTTGAGTACATGTGACATGGGGGCCACCTCCTCAGACGTAACCATGATGTGAAACTCAATTCTCACTTTAAAAAAAAACTTGACGGTTTGTCATTTTTTTTTGTGCTGAGTCTCCAACACGTAAACAGACCACATGTGACTTCCGGTGGAAGTGGGACAGACAGAGTTAGCATTAACACATGTTGGTGTCAAATGAAATGCCCTGGTGAACTGTGCAGAATGAGTGAACTGGAAAGAATACAGTTAACCAAAGCAAAATGTCACATAATCTTTCCATTCAAACCTAAAGTTGTGGGAGTGGGTGCACACACATACACGGAGAGAGAGAGAGAGAGAGAGAGAGAGAGAGAGAGAGAGAGAGAGAGAGAGAGAGAGAGAGAGAGAGAGAGAGAGAGAGAGAGAGAGAGAGAGAGAGAGAGAGAGAGAGAGAGAGAGAGAGAGAGAGAGAACGCCAAGAGCTCAGATTCAATGTCACACGTGAGACATAGACGTGTTACATCACACTATATGAACTACACTGCAACGTTCTTCTCGGGACAGGGTCAGATCACAGAGAGCATGCAGTTGTGTTTTGCCATTATATCCTCCTCCTTCCCTTAAACATCTCTCCATATTTTCCTCTTTACATCTATTGCCCCGTTTTTCTGGCTGTTGCAGAAATCCAAATACCCATATCCTCCACATGAAAAAAGACATTTACAGGAAAATGACTGCAGGGACTTTGTTTGCAGCACTTCTTTCTCATTAGAAGCAAATTCTTGGCAAACCTACTGGCATTTTAATGAGTTTGGCAATCCAAGAGGATCTATTTTATTGCTTGTCCAGTAAGTTTCAATTTCCCATACCAATTAATAATTAAAAAAAAAAAGGGTGGCACTAAGAAACTAAAGGGCTCATGATTTTAAGATAAAGCCTTTCACATAATTTAAATGCAATGATATGATTCCTTTTTCTTATTATAACACTATGACTCAAGTCTCATAACATGCTGTGTTAGCACATACTTAACCAGATTAGGAACCATAATCTCTTACTACCGGCTTTCAAAACAAATTTTACTTGAGCCTAACCACGGCTACTGAGCCAGTGAAAATGATTTTACCCCTCACAACCGTAAATGTGACTATTAACAAAACTTATCAGACATGCATTATAGCAACAATAAATATTCACTGGCCAAAGAATAAACACAGCTATCAACAAAACCGTGGAGAGAAGCAGGAAGATAGACAAACCTTGTATGATTGTTTGGTTATAGGCAGAGCAGGTCTGTCTGTCTAAACAACTGTAGTCTAGAAGGCTCTGACACTCTTCGCTAGGCAGGGAGGGTCTTGGGTTTGAGGGGGTGGGGGGGGGGAGGGGTGGGGTGCAGGGGCTATTCCTGTCACCCCCACCCACCCACCCACCCATGATCACATCTCTCTCCTTCAGGACCTCAGCCCTCCCTAAACTCCTTATCCACTACTAAACTGTAAATCCTGGGGTATTTAGCATTGAGGAGCATGGAACAGGACCAGATATACATACTGATGCAGGTAATCAGATTCAAATTGTTATTCCAAAAGAGAATGATTCTGCTGCACTTTATTCTTTACATCTTAGATTTTACAGACCAAGCACTTAATATATTAATCATGATAATAATCTGTATATTAAACGATAACCTAATCATTAGTTGCAGTTCCAGATTTTGGGCTATATAAATAAAATTGACTTAATCTATTCTAACAACGGATTTGGTAATCTTAATAACAAATAAGATTATGTTCATGTATACATTCCTTTCTTAAGCATGCTAAACGCAATCTAATGTTGCTTCTCTGAAGCTGCAGTCTCCATGCCTGCAGCTCATTGGCTCTCATTTTATCCCGCCACACTGCGGAGTGATCTCATCTTTCATCACTCACTAACTAAAGCATTATAGATGACTGGCACTCTTGTCACATTGATCATGCTGAAGCATGCAGGGTGCAGATCACTCTTTCCTGAGTGCTGCTGACTCTTGTAGCCCGGTCTGTCCCGGCTACTTACATTGATCATAGCATTGGATGTGATGCGGAAGAGGGTGGCTCGCTCGTTGACTGCCTTGATCTTCTCCCCTCCTTCCACGGGGACTTTCAGACCCTCGAGTTCACTCAGGGAACGCTGCAGGGCCGCCCCATGCTTGGCTATCAGGTCGTTACATGTGCTGAGGTCATCAAGCTTGCTGACAAGTATTTTCAGGGTGCCCTGAAGCTCGCTGCGGTCTGATTGGGATGTGGGCTCCTCGTCTCCAGAGTCATCTGGAAGAGAGAAGTCAGAGGTCACGCACACTATCTTGGATAAGAGATGATATTTATTTAGAAATTTTCATTTTTATTTGTATAGCAGCTATATTGCAAATATGTTTCCCAGGCTAAATCACAGAAAACTCTTTATTGTCTAAAAAAGGAAGACAAGAATGGTTAAAACAGGAAAGATGGGTAGCGATAGTGGCAACAAAGCGCTATTTACTGTTTTGTTAAAGTGATATTCGTTAAATGATGCAACTGGTGGAAGGTTTAAAAAAATAATGATAAAGACAAATTACTTTAGTCATCATGACAAACCATTTAACAGTGATTTGCTGCAACGACGAAATTAGAGTTAATTGGACAGCTGTTAGTTTGATTTTACAGATGGTTTCATGTGACACACACACACACACACACACACAGCCAAGAGACACACTAAATATGACAACTCTGCAGGAATCCCTGGAAGCTTGGAAGCAAATGTAAATGTAAGCCGTATCAGGATATTTGAATACAGGCGGCTCGTCCATACCCATAAACCTTTGCTGTTGCAGCTGCTTTTCCCTATGGTGTCACTAGAGAGGTTACTCAAGGTTACACAGAACATACTGTACGAGAACAGTGTTGGAGCGTCAGCTCTACATTACACACACATATGAGCACGTACGCTGCGAGTACCAACACATACAGAAAGACAGAAATATACCAAGTGTAAAACCCAGGTCCATAAACAGCCCACTCAGATCATAAAGAGGACAAATCCAAAAATAACTGAACTAAAGTCGACATATACGCGAGCTTTCTAGAATAATAAACTCTATTATGAAGGTCTTTTTTAATAGGAAAACACCAGGGAACTCACATATTTGACTATAACTTAAGAAATATTTACACACCTGTGTATCAAAGCTGAATTCATACAAGATAATATTTCCCCCAATGAACCATCTGTGTTTCTATTTTTATAAATGAAAACAAACCCATATGGCTGAGATAAGTTAAAAGAACACAGATCCAGCTTCAATGAGAAGAGAAGAGAAGGAAGAAGGAAGAGGAGGTGCAGGACAACAAGGAGAAGCAGAAAAAGTATATTTCAGTAACAGCAAGGTTAAAGGTTCGAGTGCAGAGAGAGCCACCCTGCTGACCCTCTGATGCTCTATGTGTGGAAAGTGCTGTTTTTGCCTTCTTCCACACTCGCACATGCTTTGTCACTTTGAAAGGTCTGTTATGTAGCTGATAAGAGAGACTGTCACAGTCTTCATTAGAGGCTGCATTACAGCAACACTTTCACTTAGGAACATAGCAGCTGGTTGCGACCTCGCAGTGTCAAGCCCATTTACACCACGCAACTATAACATGGATGTCAGCTGGAGGGATGTGGCCTTGTCAGGACCACAGCATGTATACATGTATACACACCCAGGAACAAACAGATGGAAATTAGCATTATGCTATATCTGGTGCAAGATGTGCAAGCAAACAGCTGCTAAACAGCATCAGCATTTGTGTGTGTTTCTGGCCATTTGACAAATTTAAGTCTAATATTTACTCTCCTTTTCACCGACTCCTGAGGGAAATATATGGCTCTTTAGCTACTAAATGCTCCACTATGTTTACCAGCACATCGCTAACTGTCTGTCTGCCGTTTAGTGCGGAGAAGCTAATGTACAGTGTGATTTTGGACATTTGTGGGCTGTAAAACCAAACCAATCAAATAATTCTCTGTGGGTTTATCACTAGAAGCAACTTATTACATTTCATGCAGTGATTAGATCTATTGTTTATATAAACGTTATGGACATGTACAGAGCGGGTTACTCTACATATACACCAAATACTGATGGACCATTGATATATTGGTCGGACTATAATCAACGGCCAAGATTAGAAATATGTCCACAAAGCCTATCAAAGCATTTAATGCAAGTTCTCTTATCTTACGGGAAAGAGAAGTGAAGGAGTGAGGGTAGAAAAAAGGAAGCCAGAGGAGGTCAAGTAAAGGGGTGAAAGAGAGGCAAAGAAAAACTGTCTCACCATATCTGCATTCCTTGGCATCCATTTTCACTTAAACCAAAGTTCAGCCAGAAAGACACAGCGTACACACAGGCCGCGAATCTCTAGTCCCTGAATTAATGTGTGAACATGTTGAATAGGATTTCAAAAAGACGATGTCTGGCCATTAAAAGAGAGAGACAAAAGTTCAACTGTCCAGCCAAAGGGCAATCCAGTAGTCCTACAGTGCCAACAAAACCAAGAGGGGATCAGAAATTCAATAGCATCAACCCACCAGCAGCCAGCAGTGGAGCAAGAAACAAATTACACAGAATTTCAATAAAATCACTGCAGAGAAAGGCCGGTAAAGAAGGTAAAAAAGATGCAGCTGCAGTGGAAAGAAAGGACAGAGACAGTGAAAGATGTGAGTAAAAAAGCTGAAAAACAAGTAGAGAGAGAGCTGGAGAGGTTAATGAAATAAGCATGAAACTTATAAAGCATGACCACGGCAGAGCAGCTTTAAACAGATAAGTTAGTTGGTGAGTTAGTGTAATTTTGAACTTCCTCCCACGAGGCAACAATCAGATAATCACATTTGATTGGATAAATTTAGGTACATGTCAACATGATTCATCAAGATTATTAACATTTTACAGAGGGAAAACTGTGAGCTTAAAGTTTCTATCATTTGAATTTAAAGAGAATTAGAAAGTGTAAAACACAGTGGTGAGATGCACCATTGTTGCACTGTTACAATTTGAATTTCTTGTACAACTTCACCTACTTCCAAGGAGCATGAAGAAGGGAAAAGGTCTAAAGGGGTCGGGACACCAGCAAGACAGAACAACTGAAGTGCCAAAAACATGTCAGTGGCCAATGGCCACTTGAGGCTGGCTCAAGCAAGTCAACCTCCATAGACCCACATGTTAAAATGCCCAACCTTAAAGCAGAGATAAACCAGTTTACAGCCAGGTTGGGTGGAGTAACCCCAGATTAGAATAGAAGTATACATAGATGTACACGTAGACGCTGCATTGACCACCGGATCATACAGCAACATCGCCGCCATATTGGTCCACACAACCTGCATAGACTGGACTGTTAACTGTATATGTGGGAGTAAACGCACTATTACAGTGTTTTTCAGTTCATGAAAGTTAATTGGGACATTTTGGTTGTCTTAGCTTGTCTTTTGCTAGTCAGAATTAGCATTATCGTTATCACAGTTTAACCATAGACTGTAAATGCAAGGAGGAGCAGATGAACACCAATATAGTAACTGCTACTATGAACTCAAACAAAAGCAAACTAGCATCTGTCCTGATGGAAAAAAAACAAGGGTACTGAATGACAAGGATACTACTGACCTGCAGTAAAGCTAACCCCAGTGCTCTGTGGATAGAGTAGGATCAGGATCATATTAGGTTATGAAGCGTATGCTGTAAGTGATGTAGGGGAAATAACAAGTAACATTGTCCCTGTGGGGGTCATTGAACATATTTTAAAAGCAGTGGATTGGCACAAGCCAATTATTTTTTTTCCAGTGTTAATTTATATGTGCAGTACAATTGGGAAGTTTCAAGATAAACTCTAAGTAAAGACGTTTGCTGGGGAACACTGCAGTGAAGCCTTGCTCTTATTATTCACCCTCATTCTGCCAATGAGTTTAGCAGCTCTTAGCAATGCCACTTAAAAATAAACTGTCACATGTACCGAAGCATATTTGTGTAGAAGAGACTCTCTGCTTACAGCAGGTCATCTGCAAAACTAATTCTCTTTCCTAAAACCTCAAGAACACTCTTTAGTGAAACAAGCCCAGATTTCATCTACCAGCTCTTTCAATGACAAGGAGAAACCAGAATGCAAAGTTTTCTTCAACCATGTTACACATGTCCTTTCTGCACTTTTGGTTTACCGAGCCAAATATAGTACAGATAAAAATATAATATAACACCAGACAAGTCTAAAAAAAGTGTACTTAGAAGCACAGTCCACGTTGCTTTACTGTGAGTACGCATTTCCCAATTCCATATACTGCAATACTTCCTGTCCTTTTCTGCTTATCAAGCAGTATAACAGCAGTTAGATGTCACCTATTGGCCTGAAATTGCCTTCAGGACACATAATTTGCCCTTTCTTAAAAAGTGTTACTTCTACACTAAAACAAAGTGGGATAATGTCTCCTGTTTCATACACTGTCACTTGTAGCAGGACCATAGGCCTCTGTGGTCTCCAGGAGTCTTCTAGTCAGTGTGTAGATGTCACAACAAGGCTTCCTGGGTGCAGTTTAGGAGTGTTGTGATTTCATGTGTAACTGTTCACTGCCACTCTGCCTCTCAGTTCATGATCCTGAGCAGCTGTTTTGAGCTTTGGCTGAGCTTTGGCTGGATAAAGGGTTTGGTTCTCATCTTTCTTTCATATATGAGCTAAAAGGGTGATGTCCCTGTGGTTGCATGTGGTGAAGCTCCACAGAGCTTTCTCTCTCTGTGTAGTAAGGATGCTATTAATTTCTATTAATACCCTTTTTACTCTCTCTCTACAGCCCCATTTGCTTCTGGATGGTAGATTGTAGTCCTGATGGGTTGGATATCTTGTGCTTCCAGGGAAGAGGACAGTTATGAGGAGGTTAGCTGTGGGTCATTATCTGTTACCACAGGCATTAGGTTTCCATTTTAGCTTCACACAGGATCTCATTAAGCTACTTACTGGAGCAGTAGTGCACTGTGGAGCAAAACAAACCTCTGGCCACTCTGAATAGTAGTCCATGGTCCGCTGTAGTAATAGTGAACTTACAGTCAGCAGGACCAGTCTTGAAAGGGCCAACAATGTCTAGTGGTACCATCGGCACAGGGGCAGTTCTTGCTGTCTTGTCATTCAGCTGATAGGATGCAGCAATGACAGACTGTACCAGTACACCCATCTTAGGCAACTAATACAAGTCTCTGATTTGTACCAAGAATGCCTTGGGGCTTTCACATGCTAGGTACACAATGTGGGGATGTACCCGTACTGCCACCACTATTTTGTGACTCCTTCTTAGAATAAGAGACTTGTGTATGGACATTTCATTCCTAACCTTCCAAGTCTGAGGAGCAGTCCTACTTATGTCATTATCCGAGGCATCTGTGGACACTATGGTGAACAGTGAGGGGTCAATATATGGTCGTCATTCAGTAGCAGACCATCCTTACTTATAGTGTGGCCCTGGTAAGTCAGCTTTTCCTGGTAGAATTTGCATTTCACTGTTTCTCAGACATAGTCCAGCTTCCCCGAGCACAGCTTTCAGGTGTGTTTCATGATCAGCACGACAAGATAAGTAGACAAAGATGTCAATAAGATACGCTTGTACTCCAGGTAGATTTTTTAGCAACACGAACATCATTTTCTGAAATGCTGAGGGCTCTGATGCTAGCCCATAGCAAAATCGCTTGTACCTGAAGAGTCCCTCGTGGGTTATAAAGACAGTCAGGTCTCATGCAGAGGAACGTGACAGTAACCATTGGCCTTGTTGGGTTTCCTGAGAAGGACGACCTCCTCAATTTCTGTGGGACTGGGACTCGTGTATGTGTTTGTACGAGCTGCTCCCGCCGTGAAATTCTGACATAGACATGGGATGCTGAAGCATGAGCTGCCTGCATCCCGCATACAGGACATGAAAACCCCTTCAAGATGCCTCTACATATGCTATAAACTATATATCACTGATGTAGAATAAAAAGTAGAACGGGTTTTACACCAAACCATGTCACGACAGCGTATCTATGCTGTCTGTACATCAGTGTCACCGGTGAAGTTCGCCCCCTCACATCACCAGCCCCTTCCTTTACAACAACAGATGTAGATGGATGGATCTCAGTAGCGAAGTCGACACCATGAGGCAAGATCAGGAGCCCATTACCACACCAGTCATGCCTCAAGGGCAGACTATCCCCCATCCCCCACAGTTTACCACCTTGGAGAAAACCCTGCATCAAAAGAAATGTAGTCCTGCTCCCACCCACTTATTGGTTTCTTTTACTCACTCCACCTTCTTGTTTTGCGCACAAAATAGCGAGGGAAAGACAGAAAGCAGGAGAAATAGGTGGTGGGAGAATGTAATTGGAAGAGCAGTACTGTGCTACCCCACTGTCAGGGCTTGTCTGTTTGTCCCTGAGGACAGGCTGTCAGACCAGAGGAGCCAGGCCTCTGGCAGAAAGACATGCACGCCAAGCAGCCAAACACGTGGGAGCAATGTACGGCCCCTTTGAATTAAAGACGGTATTTAAACATAGTGAAAGGCCTAATCAGAGGGGAAACGGGAGTCAGAAAATCAACAATGTATATTTTGAGACTGGAGATTATTTTTATTTCTATTATAGTGTTATCTGTGGAGAAAATTAACATTACATTTGTGTCTATACAGTACCTCAGTGCAGTCAACCTTTGTGATGGTTTACAATATACTGCAAGTCATATAAATTGTGTCTTTTCTTCAATTAGAAAAAAATAAAAGGATGTAGCTGGTGATATTTTTCTTTACATAGAACTACTCTCCAGATACTGAAAACATGATGGCTATTATTACTCTTTGCTGCTGTTTAGAATCAAACTATTGCAGCCATTGCCTTCAGGTTAAAGGAACATGTCACCCAGTGCATGTGCAAGTGTTTTGAATAGTTTTTAGACAACAACAGAGGTCTGCGGCACAGAAGCTTTGGATACACACAATACTTGTAAGTCGATCATTCATTGTTGGTTTGGTTCTGCACATAAGTTTGGTTGAAAATAAGAAAACAGTTTGTGATGCTGTTAAATTGTATTGTATTATACTAATTTAGTTTTGCATGGAAATACATATTGTGATTATTACGAGTATAGAAATAATGCTTATAATTATCATGCTCAAACAATCGCAAGACAGATTTATTTTAGCACAGTTTATACCTGTGGTTGGAAAAAAATGTTCAAAGAGAGAGGGATGCGAGAAAGAGGATATATGAGAATTATATATTTTTTTAAAAACAAGAGAGAACTCGCTAGTTGAGAGTGGACGTGTCTCGGTGGAAAGGAGTGTAATCCTGGCCAGTAATTACTAACTGGCTCCATACTTCCCCAGAGATGCATCACAAGGAGACAAACAGAGCAGACAGCAGGTTAAACCCAGTACGACAGCACTCAGCTCTCCACAAGCAAATGAGAAACTGTGCAGTGCAACTCATCACTGTCCCCAAAGCTCTGCAGTACAGCGCTGGCAGTGTATCCAATCGAACGCTCTCAGAAAGCAGCAAACAACAAACGAAAGAAGATTAACCGCAAACTGGAGCAACTAAGAAATTATTTTTTAATTCACAAACATTTTATAATGTGCTCATATAGACAAAAAAATAAAACGGTCTGCTGATGACTGTCGATTTGTAGAGTACATTTTTATAAATTCCCAGCTGCTGCATCAAACCCAGGAGAGGCAAATGGCTCTTGCTTAATGCATAACTCCTTCAATTTGAAGGCTGAGGTCATTAATTATCCTACAACCTCCGAATACTAACTGAGCTCATGTATAGAAGTCCGGTCACTGTGACAGGATTTCCAGGATATTACTGCAGTAATAAAAAAGGGAAGGTTTGCTGCTGTAGAGAGACACTGAATCATAAGCACATGAAGCCTGTGTTTACCATCTGGAACAGGCTGCAGCCATCTCTTTAATGGCTAAATAAAGAAAAATATTAATGCTTTGGACAGTGTGGTCTTAATAACAGTACATTATATTTTTATCAAATGCATCATAGCGTAGTTTCCAGTCTTTTTTTTTGTAATTTTAAAGTGGCCACTCATTAGAAAATGCATACACACAAACACGATGCAGTAACATTTGGTTGAGGTGCAGTATTATTATTATTGACTCTCACACACTGATGCCTTGTTACTTATACTGTTACTAATACTTAATAATAAAGGGAATGATGATATATATACTATGAGAAATTTGTCAATTTATTATTTTAAAGATTGTTGGGTACATTGAATAGTTTGGGCATTTATCTCATTGGATAATAGACATTCTGTCTGATCACTGTATGCACAGACTCTATAAAAAGTGTACATATCGCAATATAACAATATCTACAACTGATTCGGTAACCCCAATGTGAACACAGCAAAAGTGTGATCCATCATGCTAATTGTCCCAGTGCCAGCACTGCAGGAACCCATTAACCCAAAGCAGAGGTAACCGCAGGTGATATAAGTGTCCCTAAAGCACTCTTAAGTTATGTGCATTAATATTTGAATAATCAAAAATGATGAGCATCAACCTGTCTGATCCTGCGCGCTGACCCTTCTTAAAAAAATGCAAAATAACAACTAATTCATAACCCAGGAGAGATATAAGTAACTTTTCATTCTTCTTCTTCTTGTGGAGATGTCTGACATACTTCACTCAGAACTGATTATCAAAGTGATGTGGAATCTCACATGACGCTGCAGCTGAAGAGGTTCAGCATTTCAACGGGCCGCTCATCATAATTGAGTTCATTACAACACCCTGACTACACCAAGAACTTTCCACTGGGTAAGAAAACATTTCATTGTCCGAATGCAGATTACACTGATAATCAATGCAAATAATGTAATGCAGTAATGAAAAAACAGATTTTTTTTTTACTTTAACTTATCTTTATGTGTTTTTGCTTATGTTGTTGTACTGCCCCTAAACTGATCTAGAATAAAAAGTTTTGCAAATTTCCAAGTGAAATTAAGAATTTTTAAATGTCCATTAATTTGGAAGACTTGGGGGGAAAAAACTCAAGTATTTATAACACAAGAACAAAATTAGCAGAGACCATGTCTATAAGGATGTTCTGATGAAGCCTTTAAGAAAACATCTAGTACGAGTTTGTTGTAGTGTTGTTCAGAGGTGTGTTGTATTTCTTCTGCCTAAGGTTATTTGTGTAACTTTACATCATAACATTCACATTAAGGAGAATGTGCCGACAGCGAAAAGTTTTAAAACAGCATGGCCTATACTACCTATGCCAAACTCATTTCAGTGAACAAACAGCAAAAGTGAGGAGGCAGAGAGCCCAGGGCTTCAGAGCACAGCTGCTCAACTCAACACTGTCTAACTCTGCCATCGGCAAGAAGACGATGGATGAAGTGAGAGAGGTGGAAAGACAGAATGGGCAGAGACAGCGAGAGGAAAATGTGAACGCTAACACATTCTGACGTTGTTCTGCCAAAAAGGTAACAATATAATCATCTCCAGACAACATGAAATACATCGTAGAGGATGTAGTTATCCTGCAATGAGCAGTAATAGAATATTGATTTGTTCAATGTGAAACTCTTCATTTGCTCAACATGTTATAGAGGACAATATGCTTGTGGATGGACAGTGTGTGGTGAAGGTAAAGACAATAGAAACTTGTCCTGCCGTCACACTGGCACATCCAGAAACAGGTTCTAGGACCCTGCGATATACAGCCTGTCACATTTTACAGTTTCTGGTGGCGCAATGAACTCTCCACACATAATATACGTACACAGACGCACGTTGCCAGAACAACATGAAGGCCTGGCAGGCTCCGACTCATCCATATGCAAATGTAACGTGGAGCAGGCGCAAAGAGGACAGAGGAAATGAGTCTGAGTAAAAGCAGCATGGGAGAAAGAAAAAAAAGAAAAAAAAAGGGAAGGACACTGCATGCAGCGAGAGAGCATAGACTGCTCTTTTGACAATGTGAGGCGCTGCAATGTTGAAGGAGGCTGCAGAAATCTGAGCCTCCATGGCGACCGATGACAGATGCCAGAGGAAGGAAGATGGATGGAGGAGTGATGGCTATCTCTCAGACATACAATAAGGAGGCGATAACAGGATGAGGAGGGTTTTCTTGTTGGATAGATGGAGAGGAGTGTGACAGCTCCGTGCTCCTGTGCTATAGTTTTAGCCATAGCTGCACTGACCCTGGTTGAGTTTACTCAGGCAGCCCGAGTTGCAGAGGGAGCGGACCGCCCCTGACTCCCAGCAGCTCCGACCCTTCATCCCCACTCTCTGCGGGCCTGATCCCACTCCACGCTCCCTGAGACGCAACGCTGCCGTGGGCCGCTACATAATCCCAGCGAGGGGGGGGCTGAGGCAGCGACTTTCCCTATTCAGCATTGCAGCATGCACACACATACATACATGCATACTCACAGACATACATACAGGGCACACACAATGATGTGGGGAGCGATGCAGCCGCTCCCTCCTGTAATTCCTATCTCCACTCCTGCATTGCTTCCCTGTCTTCCGGAAACACACTCAGCGTACACACATTCACAAAGCTCGGCACATTTACAATTCTCCTCCACATGCTTCTCTCAGTGCAGTGCAGATTGGAGAGGAAGAGAGGGAGGGGAGGGAGAGAGTGAGTGAAGCAGAGAGGAGATAGGACTCAGCAGCCAGCAGTCATCTACACAACTCAGACCAGAATGCATTGCTTCCTCTCTGTCGCTTTCGTAGCTCGGTGGTCAGCTATTTCAGGAGAGCTAAATAGCAGAGATGGTATTAAGTGTGTTGAAAATGACACCACGAGGAGCTTAGGTATGACGAGGCAAGAGGGATGGAAAGATTACACATTACGTTATGACATATTAAGTTCGAGTGATGCTACTAGACCAAAGGCGAAAGGTCAAATAAAACAGCCACGTCCATTTCCTCTTCTATTGATTGATGCATCTCTCCTCTGTCATCTTCTGACAGACCATTTCTAACTCTGACCCCTCACGTCGAGGTTAACGTCACTGTCAAACAACCAGTACAACACACATCATATTGTAGCTGAAGAAGGTAAAGGTTATGATTTCAATATTACTGCCAGTGTACGTCATACTGTACTGCAAGTCAAGGTCACCTTGGCCACATGAATACTGTTTTCTCCCCTTCAACTCGCTGCGGGCTACTGTTGGTGTATATATATATATATATATATATATATATATAGATATATATATAAATAATTAATTGATCATTTCAGTAATTTTTTTAAATAAACATAGTGAAAAAATTGTTCCCACTTCTCAAGAGATAGAGAGGATCTACTGTTTTTCTTTGACATAGATATTTTAAATTTATTTTTTGGGGGTTTTGGACTTTTGGTGATGTTACGTGTGCTCTTCAAAACTGAAAAAATAATAAGATGAATTGATAATTAAAACAGTTGTTTGTTGTTACCTTAAATATGTTTATTGACTTTTAGTAGAATCACTGTGATGTTTGATCATATCATGTTATTGTTTCATAAATTTCTGTATCAGAAAACTCTAAGAAAAAGATTATTTACAGTACTTTAATTAGTGATGTATGTATTTAGATATGCAATATACTTTTTTTTCAATATCATTATTAATATTCTGATCACAATTTGTGATTTAACACAGGATGACAGTCTGTGTCTAATCTTTGGTTAAAACAGGTAAAAACAGGTTTACATGTATAATTAATGCTATGAATATCTCTGGACAATGAATAAAAGAAAGGATGCCTATAACTGATGATTCCTGATGATATATAACAAAAAAACAAAAAATAGTTAACTGTCTAATCTAATAAAGTGATCCTGTAGAAGTACGTGGTAACAGCAAAAACAGGAACGAGCTACGGTGGACTGTAAGTGAGGAAAATGCTGACAGGGAAAGATTGTTGAACTGTAAATAAATAAATAACACAGCCTAAATGTCCTGAGGCATGTTCAAGGGGGCACTGAAGCATGAAACCTCAATTAATTTCATACTTGACCTTCATCATTTCCATTCTTCAATACAGTAAGTTTAACCATGTAGAAAGAAAACAAAGTCTGTGAGCTAGTGAGGACAGCAGGCTTCATGTGACGTATCTGCTCATTTCATCTGCCTGCTTTTAAACACATCCTTATTTTTGGATGTGGTTTTAAGTTTCAACTCTTTAAATTGTCTACTATTTTAATCTCAATTGTTCCTCTTCAATGTAGTACTTTGAGTTGCAGTTATGTGTATATGAAAGGTGCTACATGAATACAGTTTTATATAATTAGTTAAATAAGAAGACTTCTCGTGTTTGTGCAGAAAGCAAGCACCCGCCTAGCTTAGCTCAGCATGAATTTAGTTACATGTTAACAGACATGAAAGTGGTAGTACACATCTCATCCAACTCTCAACAGAAACATAAATATGTTTATATATATGTGTGCATTTCCCAAAATGTCAAACTATTCTTTTAAACTGAGATTAGTAAAGTCACCTTGAAATTGATGTGTTTCTGTTATTGTACTACTTTTAAAAACATCATAATTATTTATTAGCAATGTACAAAAATCATATACAGCATATACACAGCATAAAGTACATAGTACTTGCATGTGCCCACATAAATTGTACATGTATATAAAGCACAGGTACACTATACATAAACATAAGTTACATATAAATTACTTTTAGGAAAAAGGTCATATAAATACTGCATATTGACAAGAATGTAATCATCTCCGTGAGAGGTATCAAGATTTCTAAAAATAAATAAATAAATAAAAATCTCCTGACCAAATATAACATAATATTCATTTAAACTCCCATCATTAAGCAGATAGTCTGCCCCACATTCCTCTGTTTATTTGCCGGAGGAGAGACAGTTGAAGGCCAAACCATCTGAAAGACAAACTCAGACAAAGAGGGTGTTTAAAGAGCACAAGTAACTGTCTCATTAAGCCAATTACTGCATAAAGAAGTGGGAACCCAAACACTCCCCAAAGCCTGAATGTGAAAGAACCGAGCTCATTAAAACCAGTCAAACAGCTCAGTTCAAGAGAGGAAACCGTTCCATCCTGGGAAAGAACAGGACAGATTACATTTTAGAAGTCACAGTCTGAGCTTGAGACCATTAAAAGAGTAGGTTATGTCAGTACCAGCTGCAGCAGCCATATAAACGTTATTGATCCAAGCCCCAAGACCGCATCATGCTACAGGCTGTGCTGCCTCACTGTCCCTCAAAACAACAGAAGACCTTGTATGTAAGAACCAGAAAAGACAACTGAAGCCTTCTAATGGATCCTCCTACTGTGGCGTTAATAACCCGCTTCGAGGAGGTGAAAGATCTTTAATTAACCACAAATGTACAAGTTACAAGTAATTGCTTCCTGTGTCAGCCTGCGCTAACTCGTCACAGGGAGAGCATGCATCAACTTCCTGATTTTAATTACAAACCGATATGACATTTCATATCAATGCCCCGCGCAGCAGAGTGAAATTACCGACGACTCTCAATACTCTGGGGGCAATGAATCACCCAGCCCAGCATGCACTTAGTCATCACTGGCAAATAAGCTGAAGTGCAGGTAGCATCTTTGCATGGCAGCTGCTGCTGTTGGCACTGTTGTGCCCTTAAAACTTTTCATCATTCGGTATTTAAAAATATCCCAGCGTGTGACTTCAAACACAGAGACGTAATGGTAGTTAAAAATAGTTCCTCCTCATTCATATGCAGTTAAAAGTCTCTAAAATCTGATCAAATAAACCTTTGTGTGAGAGGTTGTATAGTCGTGTGTATACACGCATATATTATATAAACTACTCACTACTTTGCTCTATTTTCACCCACCTTTGCTCTATTTTATCGCTGTTTACAGTTTAACCTATATGTAGGCATTATATACTGAACATCGAAAACTAATAAAAACACAAATTAAAGTCCTTGTTGGCCTTTGTGTCAACATACTTGGTCAATAAAGCTGATTCTTATATAATACCCCACTTACAATTACTTGAGACAGACACACACTGTCATGAAATAAAACGTATTAAACTTTATAAAAAAAAAAAAAATTCCCCCGATCTCTACAGCATCAGCTCATTAAAAACGTAGTTTCAGTCCAGTGGTATTTGTACAGTTTAATAGGCTTAAGGTCATGACTTGGACTTTCTAAATAGCAGAATTTCACCAGTCAAAACCCTTTTGTGGCCAAGACTTGTTCCTGTGGAAGTCATCATCACATTGTGTGACCTGACCTTTCTATAAAATTCACAAATAGCTACCAGACCATGTCATCTGCTCCTTGAGATTTTTAGAGCGTATCTGTAAATCATACTTGTAGATAACAAACTCCTTCGGGGATTATTAAATATGCTTCTATTTGTTCCATTTACCTGCGGACTGACAGGTCCACGTTGTTGTAATGTAAACATATACCTTCTTACATGTTGAAATGAGGGATGTATGTTGTTGTAATGCATACATGTCATTACATGGCTCATATCACCTGGCTTAAATTATGCCTCCTCTCCTAACCGTTATCCTATATGGTCACATTTTTGTTTTAGATTGAAATTTTATGGATACGAATATGTAAAGAAAATCCCATGACTATTGCCGCCTGATGAGCTCCTACCAGCCCTGCGTCTGCTCTCCTAACAGAAAAGGAAGAAAAAACGGCTAAAGGAAAGAAAGCAAATGATGCTGATTGATGGAGAGGATTCATTAGAAATTTTTTTTTCCAAGTAAAGCAATATAAAGCCCACTGTGGCACGTTGCAGCGCTGTTTAAAAAAAGACCAGAAGATGGCAGGAACTGCTGCACCTGACCATGAAAAAGACACAATACAGAAATCCACTAAAAGGACTAAAAAGGAGGAAAGTGAAATACTGAACTACCATTATTGTCCGGCTTGACTGACTTGAAAGACGTTCAACTCATTTATATTTTAATGACTAGTTCTTCAAACCGCTGATAAAGCAAACAATCCACAGAGCGTACGACAGATAGAAAAGGCACGTCGACTGGAACATGTCGCAAGCGTAGTAATGAATTCAGGTTTCATGCAGCATGCGGCCGGTCATCGGACACACTCGAGCCATACAAGGATAGAACAATAAGACCAGTAATGTGGTGTGGACTGTAGGTTACAGTAAGAGACAAAAGGCGACACTAATACAAACACAACACATACTTATCTATGCTTAGACTCACACACACAAAAGAGGACATTTGTCAATCTAAATGTTTCCAGAAATATTTGAAAATCTATTAACTAAAACAGTCTCACCCACTATAGTTCACTGTAAAAGGCCTGTAGTTTGATCTCTCACAGAGAATGAGGGGTGAGGGGGGTCATTTTGGATCAGGTGCTAGCTTGTGATTTCAAATGAGCAGAAGACGTTTGATGTTAGCCAAGTAAAAAAGCTGTCTCCATCTCAGATGTCTTAGTAAGATGAGAGGCGAAGTACCATCGGTGCCCTGTTCAGACAGCTCTCACCTACTGAAGGGATGTTTTAGAGTCTATTCACCTAAACATCAAAGAATTTCCCTCGTGTTGTTTACAGTACGACAAGAGAAGAAGGATGGAATAACGAGAGACGAGGACAAGGTGGGAGGAAAACTCTTTAAGGGATAAATATTTGAAACGTAGGACACAAAAGCTGCTTTAAAGTTGAAAACTGGCAATTCTCTGTAGGGATAGGACAATAGCATATGTTTAGTGTAAGAAAGACAGACAAGTGGGAGAGGAAACGACACGTGTGTCGACATGGCCAATAGTGGGAAATGCAGGTCATAGAGAGAAAGCACAGGTTCAAAAAAGGTCAAATCCATTACGAGACAGCATAGGTTTGATTTCAGGGAAACGAGTTACATGACAAACATGGCTGGTTGACTACTTGGACAGACACTCGGCTTCATCTGGCAGCGATGCCTGTTATGTTACAAGACTGAACCTGACTCTGATCTCTGTCTCCATCTCCCTCGTCATTGGAGACTGAGCTGATTTTGCAAATCGACCTCTGTCTGCACAAGCTTTTACGTCCAAGAAAAACAGGAACAAGCGATCTGATACACAGCCTCTGTTGATGGGGATTATAAGCATGCCATCTGTCATCTCATAACATCCTCTCACAAGCTCACAAAGTGGCATGTCACACACGATGAATCCTACTACAAATAAAGCAGCGGCAGCTTGAGTATTTGCGAATGACAGATAGTAATTGCAAAGGGTCTGAAGATGGAGTTTTTGGCAGCACTTACAGATGAATACAGGTTTGAGTATTTTGACAGTCCGGCGATGTGCAACAGACTTTATTTGGTAACTTTATTGGTCAATCGTTAAAATCATTTTGTGAGTCATGAATCTGTTTAGTGGAAAGGAAGCTACTGTACACATTTCTGGTTCTGAATTTATTGCCAATGCCGTATAGAGTGGTGTAATAAAACTATAAAACAAACACAGCATACTAGATCCTCTACCGTGAGTCTGTCTAAAGAGATTCACTCTGCTTCTCACAAATTAATATGTACACATAGCAAAAGAGCCAATTAATTACAAATTAATTAACAAATTGATCAGCAATTTCTTCAACTCACTGCTGGAAACAATTTTTACAGAATTCATGGCTCCTTTGCTAATGCTACAATATTTTTCCACTTAACAATCTGAGTTTGTCTCCTTGAAGAGCTTTAATGATTTTTGCATGTATACTGTAAACATCCTAACAATGGAAATCACAGGTGAGTTGTTTTGTCCCCTACAAATCAGCTGATATAGATCAACATAATACAGAATAAACAATGAAAACACAGTAGCATCTTAAGCAGATACACGTGTATGCACACACGCTTTCTTGAACACCACATAAAGGGAAGAAAAGCTGTATACTTACAAGAGGGAGACTTATACCGTTTCTGTTCCCCCACCCGCCCACCCAAGACTGCAGGACAACAGCAATGTTTTAAGCAAAAGAAATGAGTGAAGAGTGCAGAGTTGGAGAAAGCAGAGGGTCATTCCACTCACAACTAAACCCCACCGGATCAAAAGCGGAGTAAAAGGCGTACTAAGAGAGACAGAGAGAAAGAGAGAGGGAAGAGGGCGGGAAAACCAGACAGCGAGTGAGAGGGAGACTGGAAGAGAGAGGAAGAGTGAGTGCTGGAGCGAATGTGAGGAGGAGAAGCAGGGAAACTGTGAAACAGGAGATAGATGGAGAGAGGGAGGGGTGGAGAAAACAAGTAATGAAGCGTGTTTAAGGAGGGGTTCCTAATCTGTCCTCACATCGTACACTTTGATAGTCTCAGTGTTTCAGGACCATGGACAGATCACCTCCTTTTACCGTAACGGGAGAGCGAGAGTTAAAAAATAAGATACAGTGAAGGAATGAGAGGAAAAATAACAAAGGAATAACTGGATAACTGGTTCCAGCGTGTCGAATTTCTCTTTTTTTCTGCTAAACTTCCCGTGAACATTTACAGTTTCCACGGACGCTCAGATTTTCACTTGTGTTCAATCCAAACAGGGACGTTTGTCAGGCTTGAAAATTAAAAATAAACAGTGGAACGAGTGATTCCACGGGGTGTGATTTCACTTTCACAAAGCAGTGACAAAAACAAGGCCATGTTGAAGAGAGGAGAAACACTGCCACCTGCTGAACAAATGCCTCACAGTGCTGTCAGTAGCTGCAGTAAGCTGTTAGAAATTCAATACCAGCTGAAATTAAAAACACTCATGGAAGGATTTACAAGAGAGGCCTTATAAATGGAAAGGTTGCAGATATGACACCAGCATTAAATTAGAAAATAATTGATTTAAAGCTCAGGTCAGTTGTACATAGAAAAGAATGTCATGGCCCACAAAGAGATATAGACAATCATGAAGAACAAGTCGTATCAGAAATATAAAGTTTTAACTTTTTCTCAGATTCTCTTAAATCATCCTCCCACATAGATAAGCTGTGAATGATAAATTAATATCCATTTATTATTATTATTATTATTATATATTAACTTTAACGTCCAAAGTCTTTCTGTGAATAAAAAAATCAAAAGCACGGCAGCAGTTATAGCACAAATGCACTAATCAAAATGTAAAGGTTTGTGATTTTGAACAAAGTATGAAGCAAATCCTATCTAAGCTATCATATCCTGTTAAGATGAGAAGAAGTTACCTGATGTCAAAACTGTGTCAGGAAAAGTCGCTCCACAACATTTCAAACAGATACACCGTTTTCTTTTAAAACAACAAATGTCTCTGTCTGTGGTTGATGAACTACTCCTCTTGTAAGTTTTCAGGCAAAAACACACGTCAGATACACACAGAAAGCTGCTGTACGCTCTGCAGAGGGACATTATTTAACAGAGGATATCAAATTCCGGCGGCCTAAGAGCTTTATCTGGACAACTGGCCGCGCTGCAGAAAATATGCATACACAAACAAACACACAATGAGATGCACACGCATCAAATACTGCAGGTGGTTCAATAGGGTAACCTTTTCAAAATACAAATAAACCAGCATTCGCTTACTGGAACTGGTGCACTAAAATTGCACTTGCATTCTCTCCCAGCCTATATTTAGTGATCTGACTTTCAAATGGAGGCCAGAGGAATATATAGCCTGTTTCAGTCTCTGTAGGCCCCGTCTGCAAAAGACCGGGGGCAGACAGGCTCTGGGATAGTGCCAGGGTGAAAAACGGTCTCCCGGGCTTTTCCCACAGCCTTTGACCAGCAACAACCAATACGACCATACAAGAATAAGTCCCTTTGGAAAGGAGAGTGTTCTGCTGTCAGGAGAAGGCTGAATGAAAGCCCGGTTCTCACGGTACCATTAGCATACTCTGGTTTGTTTTCCCAACTGAGCTGAGCAGTCGGTGCTGCCCTCTCCTGGCTAATGCTGGAATCTGAAATACATTAAAGAAGGAGGGCATGAGCTGAAGCAGCAGATGTGCAGCATATCACATGCTGGGGGACCCTGGAGAAAAGTGGCTGGAGGAAAATCAAATATAATCAGATATCTAGGCTGGCCTGAGGTCCATGCTGAACATGTTGAGCCGGTACTAAACATACTTTTCAACTTACAGGAATCTTAATAATTAAACAAAGTAAAATCACAAGATAAACACGCCGTCTCGTGTTTGTCTAGACTGTATCAACCCAGCCTTCGTTCATCAAGGTTAGATTCTTGCACTAGTGCCTCATGGGTGTGTCACGCTTTATGCACACTATAAAAAGCATCGTCATGCAACTTAAATGTTCCATACAAGTATAGTAGCTGTTTACCAGATTGGTCGTTCATCATGCGGATGGCTTTAGCTTTGGCCAACTCCAGCGCCGTGACCCATCTCTGCCGCTCTACTTCTGTGCTAGCTTTCAGGTGGTACGTGCGGCCACCGCTGCTCAGGACAATATTGCAGGCGTCCTCTGTGTCGATGTGCGCCGTGGCCAGGTTGATTGTTCCACGACACGTATGCGCCATCTCTGCCTGCGTCCTGCGACAGAAAAACAGGCAGAAAAGAAGACGGGGGGGAAAAAGACAGAGAGAGTGAAAGGCAGGCAGACACAAGAAACAGTTAGATGACAAGTCTAGTACCCCAGTTGTTTATCATCACCTAGTCTATTTGTCCTAGAAACTGTCCATTGAAAAATGCTGAAAATTATGAAGTATTTCAGCAAGGTTGCAGAAAGGATAGTACAGTTAAAATTCCTATGGCAAATAAGCACAAGCAAGGAGGCAAGGAGGGATACATGTTCACTTTGAAAGCCAAGCAGCAGTGGAGGTCCCTGGACATTTCACTTAACACACAGCTTCTTTGTAGCACATGAACCCTAAACCTGCATTAGCCGATTCAAAATGAACCGCAGAGTTTGAACTTGTAATTCAGGCAGTGTTGTCGAGCTGTGGGTATTCTGTGTAGCCTCCACTAAGACCAACTGTTGCACATTCAGTGGGCCACAGTAATCTAGATAACAAGGCCATTGTCTGGCTCTAAGCCTCTGTAGTGAACAAAATCAAACAATGAATAACAGCGTGAACAAAGAGAGAACAGAGTGTGAGAGGTGGTAAGAAAAAAAAACAGAGAGAGAGAGAGAGTCAAAGCAGAACAAGAGATCAGAACAAAAAGCAAGGGCAAGAGAGGGCTGTACGTGTCTGTGCATATACAGTAAGCACTGTTCAAGTCTTAGACAAATCTATACTTTGTCTTTCCAAACAAAAAAAAAATCTAATAAATCAATTACTGCATAGACAGTGTACGCAACAGCAGCAAAAATGTAAATGCTACTGAACAAGTTCCAATACGGAGGAATACAGTAGAATTGATTAAGTAATACAATTAATTTACATTATGACTAGTTTTCATAAAGGTCCATGTTAGAATTGAGTTACTACAACCAATTTAATGAAAAAGGGAAACACATTGTGTTTACAGATCTGTGGTGTGGAAATCTGGCTGACTGACATTCACAGTTAAACAAGCTAAACTGCAGCGCAGGGATGATGATCCTTGGAGGGCTGCAGTCCAGCCACACACACACACACACACACACACACAAACACACACACAAACACACACACACACACACACACACACACACACACACACACGATTTTGCTGATTAACACCCTCAACCACACAGCAGCAACTAATCAGTGAAATCACATGGTGTGGTGGCTGTTTCTAATGAAGCAAACATATCGTTAGCCCTCAGTGTCACATGATTACCCATCCATACTCTTCAAAGCAGCCACTTTGGAACATGCAGCCATGCAGTCATGTGGATGCGTTTTGTATTTGTCTGTGGGTGCTATCATCTATTCATCCATCCACAGTGAGCCCTCACTGCCATGGGCAGCTGCCTCTCAGCAGCACTAAGCTCTACAATAGCTTCAATCTCAGTTGACATTGACAAGGTGGCAGCCGCCTTATTAGGTCAGGTTGAAGTGTATTTACAAGTTCTGCCAGGCGGTGACTTCCCTCACATTGCTTCTACTGACTGAAGTCAAGCCTTGTTATAATGCCAATCCAGAACAAGCGCTTCAGTGTAATGTCCTCTGCTGGCACTTGGTGCACATCAGCTGTACAGACCAGACCGCACTGGGGCCATGCAAAGCCGTGTGGAGGGCAGGCAGGGTTCCTGAACGGCCCAGTTTCCAGCTTCACTCAGCTGCAGAGTCCTCGCTGTAAGTGGGTCAACAAACTGAATGTGCTGCTGATGAGTGAAATGAGATCCACGATGATCGCTTCTGCCCTGTAGGGAAGCGAGGCCATGCAAAGGCCATGAAATCATACAGTCAAGGTAACTAAAAAAGCTGGGAAACAGAGATAGGAGCTACTAAGCTATTAAGACAATACTAGGGGAGGAGGCAAAGGTGAGTGAGGGTCCCACAGGTTGTGCTGAGCCAGGAGAGAGTTGCAGTACTTTACTGTACCTGTCCGTCCCCTGTGCACATATCCTCATAAAACACAAATCCACCGATCTGGAGCATGTAATGACAAAACAACAACCAGTGAACAACACAGAACACACCACCATAAGCATGAGGAGGCAAACACAGACAGGCAGAGGAAATAGGACACAGTACCCAGAGCATGTGAATGTAGATAGGTTTTGTTGTTGCTTGGGGCTGTAATATCACAAGACATGGAGGGAGAGAGCCAGAGAAACGCTGGGGGAATGTGTTGTGCTGAAGACAGAAAGGGAACATAAGACAAGAAAAGCAAAGCAATGATGCAACATGGACAGCATGGACAGCATGATATGACCTGCTGAAAGACTGAAACGATTAGATGTAGAGAATGATGGGAAGTCAGACTCCCTGCTCTCTTTAACATCACTCTGCTGCTCTCACCTTCACATGAAGAAACTAAGACGCCCCCCCGCTGCAGACACACACACACACACACACACACACCCACACTCTTTAGCCTGGTGCGAAGACCAAAGAAGAGGCCATTAACAAGATTAGCATCCACATCTCTCGCACCAGTCACTCTGCTGATGCAGCAGGCTAGTAAACAGGGTTCAGGCCAGGCTCTACCCTCCAGGATGGGTAGCTCACTGCTCTCCTGCCCCGCCTCCCTGTACCCAGCAGTAACAACACTATAACCTGACTCTCCAAAAGAGACACAAACAGTGCTGAAACCCCGCTGGGCACTTAAACTGACACTATCTAGTTACTCTCTTGTGGCGGAGAAGGAAACATGGCAGAGCTACTCTACTATGAAAGACAAGGCTGGATTCACTGATACGGCAGCTCCGATAGCACAGCTTTAATGCCCTGTAATCTTCCAAACCAGATTTACTTTTAGAGGTAAGTAAGTAGTGCAGAGAGTATTAAACCGGGAGGAAAAGTCAATTAACAAATTAACAATGAAAGACGTTTAGTGAGAGAGGAGGAACAAATATCTTGTCACATGTTTTAGTGAGAACTGCACAAAAAAAAAAAAAAAAAAGGACACAAGGCTGCTGTGGAATAAAAGACACCCTGCTTGCACTGGTAGTCCAAAAAGTAATCAATAACAAGAGCAATGTTGCATCCCTATAAAACTCATTACAATTTAACAGAAGCAAGTGCTGAGTCAATGCATTGATCACAGTCTTCCGTTGCCCTTTGGCTCCTCAGCCACAAGTTAGAGAGCTAAGCTTCTGTTTTAGCAACAGCGTGCTTCGGGAATGGAAGTGATCTCTCAGATTATTGGTTAAACCTGTAATTGGCATTTTTGTCACTATTGATTTATGGGAACTATAAACTGGCCTTTTAAAAGGGCAAACAAATATTGAACACAGCAAATCAAACATCTGATCAATACATGTCGGACTACAATGTCACGTGACATTTGGGCTCTAAGGTACATCCTCTTGTGATATTGATGAATTGGTTATGAAATGTTTTTTCCATCAAAATCAGATGTTTTCTGTCTTCTTTTCATTTCATCATTTTCATTAACATGATAATCTAACATAAGTGACACAATGAAACCTACAATTATCACGTGACATAAAATGACGACATTGCAGTTGTCACCACGTTGTCACGTTTGTCTGACGTCCTTTTCGCTTCAATCACAGTACAAGACAGCCGTCCAGAGGAGGCAGAGACAGAGGCACACAAAGCCTGAAGTCACACACACACACACACAATGTGGTCTGCCAGGAAGACATCAGTGGATGTGCTCATTCGCTCCACTGCCTCTGTGCTCAGATGTTGACGGGCTATACCTTTACTTCCGGGACAGCAGTCATCTTACAACATAATGGGCTATTGATAGAGGATGGAGGCAACAGGCATCTTACCTTTCGTGGGGATGATTTGCACTTTGGCTGTGTGTCAAATAACACTTGGCCAACAACAAAAGACAAGTGTGGCAGTAGGGAGGTTGTGGCACAACTGTAGCATGGGCTCAGTATTTTTTTTGGAGACTGCATGTTGAAACTGTAGAGCAGCATCGTGAGTCGAAATCTGGCCTTGTAGTCAGGGGAGCCAGACTCTTTAATACTGGCAGGGATTCACCCCACAGAGTCGTCTTTAAATAAAGCAGCAGACGTCTTCCTGCTTTGCTGATTCTGCTCTTGAACCGCTCAGTGAAAGATAACATTTCAAAAGACAAGTAGGATAGCATCAGCTTAGTGTCACATTCATTATTTGTATTACTGCAAGCAATTACGGCATGCATTAACACATTAAGGGCAGAAGTTTTTTAATCATATCTGATTTGTGAAGGCATTAAAACTTCACAGTCACAGCTCTGACTAATAGTACTTTCACCAGAGGAAGGTCAACTCCAGTAGATGCACCTACACCGCTGTGAGCCATTTAATTAGGAAAACCGGGTCAGTCGGGGTGAAGAACATCTGTTGCAATAAGTAGCCGCACACTTCATCTCCCCTTTTATGTGGACCATGCATACTGTATATTCAGGTGGTCCAAATGTTGTATCTATTCATGCATTGGTAGTCTGGGCAATAAAGACTCTTTTGACACTGGAGAAAGTGGATAGCAACATTAAGTGCACCAAGGGCAATGTGACCTAGAAAGCAATGAAGTTGAAGTTCGAATGTTGACAAAAGCAGTCAAGTAGAAACGAGCAAGTAAGTTAAACACACGGCGGTGCAGAGCGATGAAGGTGATAATAAAGTATTAAGCTCTCAATGCAGGTGAAAGTTGCGGAGAAGCTAGTATGTGGTCCGTTGAATTGAGATTATTTTGTCACTCATGCTGTTCTCATAGTCAAGGTTGACTTTTTATGCTATTACATGCATTATTGCATTTTTATTATTATACATAAAAAACATCCATCAGGCTTTTTCTCATCCTCCTCTCCTACTAGTAAGGAGATGTTAACTTCTGACTGAATACCGTCTGTTCTTCTACAGACCAGTGCTCAGCACAGCTGTTTATAATTTGTTTTAGACATTCAATCATAAACTTTAATAATTAGAGATCCCCTCCAGATGCATCAAAATATACTGTTTTAAATAATAATAATTTGACTTTTATTTTTCACAAATAAAAGTCCAATTACCTAGTTAGAAATACTTAAAAACGACATTTACTCCTCATTAAAAATCCAGAATCTACGAATATGTAAATTTTTTCATATTTCCAAAGTTTAACTGCTGCACAGAGGCCTCACCGCTTCATAGCCTGACACAGATCTTCAGTGACAACAGAGAAACTTTCAGAAGATGGAAGTGAAAAACACAACTTTCCAGCGTCAAACTCTGCACAGTGAAGCTCAAACGCGTTTTAGATGGAGGGAGCTTTAAATGTAGTTGAACACAGTGAATTCAAGTTTAAATTATAAATGGGCCTTCTATTATGAGAATAATAACAGTTTTAATTGGCTGCACTCACCAGCCTACAGGCCACATTAAACAGACTCTTCTGTCAAACTGACTGTAAGTGCTGACAGAGAGACACGCAGGGAGCAGCTGACACGCTTCATTATGATCTGTTCATTGTTTCCACGTCGTGCCTCTAAACACACACACACACACACACACACACACACACACACACACACACACACACCTGTGGAAACATGACTCCCTTTGCAAGAGGCACCTGAGCCACAGATGTTAGGATATTATATGGCTTACATCAGCTCACAGAAAGCAAGTGAAGACAGACAGTCATCACACACGTTGACACATGCGATGAATGGATGCATTTCGTTCATAAAGGATAAAACATATGGAGGCAGTAGCATGTGACTAAAAGACAACACATCACACATAAACGTTAATGAGTGACGACATGCTGGAAGAGCGCAGCGTGCGGCGAAGGAGCTGACAGCTAGCTGCTCTTTAGCTCAGTTAGCTAATATCAGTCTCTTCTGTTGATACACGTCTGACTCTTATCTTGAGCTAAATGCTTTGTTGTTATTATTGTTGTTGTTGTTGTTGTTGTGTATGTCTGTCTGTGTTGACGCTTTTCCTAAACCGACTGTCAGTCAAAGTACAACAGACGCGTTTTTTTCCGCGTCAGCTTGAAGTAAACAGACAGCTGACTTTAGCCCGCTGCTAGCCAGCTGTGGTGGTGACAGAAACACGGCTCACTTTGCCGTTCATTTAGGAGAAAAGCTGAGGACTGCGTCTGCGTATATTTACCTGTAATATGAAAGCAGGCCATTGCTGAGGACAAACCACCGCCGCTGGTAGCCTTTCAAGTAGTTGGTCCATTTAAAAAGCCAACCTTTGTAAGTATCCGACCCTGGAGCCGGGGCCGCGGCAGAGGCGGATGCCGAGCCCTTCCCTTGCTCGCTCATCCTCCTGAAAGCCTGCAGGATAAACCGGGGACGGGGGCACAACCCCACCGCGACTACTGGCGCTGACGACTGAGGGTCTGGGTGTAGGGCGAGAGAACAGACCGTGAACCCCGTTCACATGACACCGGAGGAAGGACGAGAAGTGATGCCAAGACACTTTGCTGATGCAGACTGCAGAGGACCCAGAGCACAGAGCTGGGCTGGATAGAAACGAAGTTTTCTTACATGACCTCCATGTAATCTGATAAGGCTGCCACCAAATCAGCGATGATTTCCATGACGACCGTGACAAACAATTTTTATGGCTGCAATTTGGGAAGGAGCGGCTCCTAACCTGGTCATTCATGCAGCGTGGGTTTGAGTGGGAATAACTGCTCTATCAATTCAAGTCTATGATTGAGAAGCACCACGTGATGTTGTATCTAAACATTCCTAAACATTTGACATGAGGTCTGGCTGCTGGTTTCATCTGTGATACTAGAGAGATGAGAAGAGAGATGAGGGAAAAGATCTGCAATGTTAGATGCAACATGCACGACGCAACAGTGATGAGACTCCAGCAGCACACGTTGACTTTCAATGAGGGCAAAGAAACTATATATATATATATATATATATATATATATATTTATATTTGGTGTCATATCAGTGGGCAAATGATGATGAATTGCAGATCCATTAATGAGATCCATATATGCATTATTAACAAGCTTCATTACCAACTGTGTAAAGTACTAGTCTGAGATGAATGAAGAGGGGTTTTAAGAACTCAATTGCTTTACTTTATATTGTGCTCATGTGGTGTACACTCCTCAATACAATGTGGTTAATCAAAGCTGCTGCTAACCACTGACACACCCACTAACCTACCAATACAGAAGTAGTTTATTATTACAGCATGGGATCAATAAAGGAAATACTATATATATATTTATATATTAAACTGGACTAGATCAGTGATAACTGAGCAGACTTTCCTCCACAGAGGAAGGTGGTGAGATGTGGTTGAAGTTTAGGTACAAATATCTTTGTCAGATATGGGAGTACTGGTTGATTTGTCTGTCTGGAGGAGGTCAGTGATTACTCACAGAGAAAGTAGGAGAGGATGACCTGTTCCCATCAGCCAACCATTATGTAAGCTTCACTAGTTGATCATCTGGTTTTGAAGGGGTTCAGTGTGTGATGGCCGATCTGTTGTCAGCCTCAGATTTGGCTCCTGATAACGTTGCTTAACCACAAGGTGGCAATGTTGCCAAAATGATCACAGTGTGGTGTAAAATACACAGGATTGACAAGTGACCACAATAAGGTTGCTGTTCTCAAATGCATTTATTAATTCATCATGTCTCAAAAAAAAAGAAAAGAAAAAGAAAAACAGAATCACTCACAGTACTAACACAGTAAAAATAAATACAAGTAACATTTCTGATAAAAAACGGTAGCCCTTTTTATTTGGAAACGCGCACACAGACACACTGATGAGAACTCATGCTACACACAGTTGCTTTCTAATGAATCTCTGCTACATATTTCTTTTTTTTTCTTTTTGTTAGCTAGAAAAAACAAAACAGCTAACACAGCCATCTGCCCAGATTGAACTACATCACCACTACATCTTGGAGAGAATCATGGGCTTGTGCTCTCACATGCCAGTGAAAAACGATCACATTCACTCCACTCAGCTGCTCGTTACAGCGTCAGAAAAAACCATGTATTACAAAAATTAAACACAATATCACATTTTCACATCAGTGCAATTAAACCCTGACCCGTTGGCTCTACCAACAAAAGCATGCAAGTCAATTATTCTATGAATCACTCTTATATACAATAGGTCTGCTTACTTCCAGTGCAGCCATATTCACAAAGTACCTAGCTAGGTCTAATCAAATGAAAAAAGCAACTGTTAATCTCACAACATTACCAATTAGATACTATTCAGATACGGCTATGAAAGCTTTATTAAGGTTCCCTGCGTGTCTGTAATGTGTCTCGTGGGGTGCTTGGTGGATGCTCTGATTCCTTTTTCTCTGCAGGATATCCGAGCGTGAATATGCGGGAGGCATTTTTAATGTAATATTTGATGGCGTGGTCAGTCAGGACATCGCTGTGGGATTTTATTGCTCCTTCCTAATCCATAGTTTCAACATTTGTCTCTTATCTTGCTGCGTCTGTCCTTTGCTTGCCTGAATGTCAACTATCAGACCTGCCTCTCTTCATTTCCGCCTCGCTCACTCCTGTCTCGCCCACAAACACACACACACACACACACACACACACCATTGCGTGTACAGTATCTTGTCTAAGGGGCTCTGCAGTCTCCTGCAGGTCCCCAGTTCCCTGGATCTAATGTATTCGTCAAAAACTGTGTGTGTGTGTGTGTGTGTGTGTGTGTGTTTGGGGAGGGGATAGATTAAAGTCCTACAGTACATCATGATAAGGGACTGCAGTATTTTCTGCTGCAAGACAACCTTAAAACACCCTTCGTCGCTTTTATCGTAGGCCAAGTATGTAACAGAGACTGGAAAGAAAAAAAAAAATGTCTACAAAATTCATGTGATCAGGACAACGCAGGCTACTTTTTCAGAATCTAAAAAGACACACCATCTAATTGTATCTATTTTGTACATTTTAAGATAATCTCGCCAAAAAATTAGCTATTTTTTTTGCTATTTATGCTTCTGTCTTGTTGACAAGTAACTGCATACCCTCAAATACTCTAAATCCAAGCATTGTCAGGTATGAGCTTCTGCTGTTGACCTTACTGAATTCAAAAGGAAGACTTGATGATATTGCTGCCTCTCCGTTTTGAGTCTCACAAACACAGTTTCCATCCCACTATACCCACAAGAAAACCCTAATGGAAACCTGTCCGCTGCAGCGTAATCTGGAAAGCACTGCCTCTAAAATCCTAAACCGTCTCGTTGACATGGGAAAAAGATAACTGTGCTATGTCATACCGGTTTTCATCTACTTCCTCTCCTACCTCCTTCCTTGCATCTACACATTTGGCAGAATTTAAACAGGAAGTGGTTGGATGACCATGTGTGAAGTTTAAGTGTCTTTTACAGCGCAAAGAGTCTAATAAACCTCATTATGAAAAATTAGCTCAGTAAAGCAGGAGGCCACAGGGTATTTTTTCCAGCCATTTCGATAAAAAAAAAGAAGTCTTTTCCTCCATCACCGCTCCACTCCTGAGATTGAGAGGGGTGGAGGGAGCTCTCTGGGTCACATAATGGTGCAGCGATTCCTCTGTAGCGCCCCCTGCAGACGGATGGAGGTGTGGTTCTGGCGCATGCCCCGCGCCACAGCGATGCCCAGGAGCTCCTTGAAGAGCAGGACTATGTGCCAGTTAAACTTGGCGGAGCATTCCACATAACCGCACTTCCAGGTCTTCTTCACCAGGACTGACACTGCCCTGCGAGGCATGAAGCGCTGTCGCTGCAGATCTCGTTTGTTGCCCACCACCAGTATTGGCACCTCACTGCTGCTGCCTTCCCTACAGGAACATGGGAGGGGTACAAAGGGATAAAATCAAAGCACAGTAAACACACATTATCATCTCAGTGGTTGGTTGGGGGTGTGCAAAATGGCTGTGTGCGGTTTTTTTCCTTCCTTCTGAGGTGTGTGTGGGCGGACTGAAGGATTAAAGCTTGCAGGCTCAAGGGGCCTCCCACCACACTCTGCAGTGATTGGTTTACAGCATTATGGAGTGTGAAGCTGTATGGCAAATCAGAGGTGGGCATAAATTAGTGGAGATTTATGTGTTAATGGAAACGTCTCTCAGATCAACATCATGTCAAACCCTTTACTGTCATGAAAACCTGGATTAGATTGTGGAGCGAATACTACAGAAAGGAAAGAAAGCTTATTATATAAAACATGAGATTATGAAGGCTCTCTGTTTGTTTGGGTGCTAAAGGCAATGGAGTAGGTAACTTTAATCATTGTTTTTCTTGAAAAGTACTGACAGAGAGCAATTATTCTATTAGCTTACATTACATGAATGAACAGTGCGCGCGCGTAAAGGCTTAATGTGACCTGAAGTGCACATTTTTAGAGCAGCTGCTTTAACAAATCATTCGTTCCATCTTAAGATGAATACATGTTTCTTGTTGTGACACATCCTCTGACAAGGACTTTCTGCTGATCGGCCCGGACAGATGGACAGATGGCTCAACACAGAGAAAGAGATATGAGCAGTACAATTCTCAAGCCTTAATATTAAAGATTTGGAAAAAATAAAAAAAACTCTTCTCCCTTTCACAGTTTGTGCTCACATAACACACTTAAAAATATCCTCTCCCATATCTGCTGGAGTTTGAGTATTTTGGTAGGACAAGATGTACTGTATGTGACGTGTAATGCGTGTGCGTGCATGCATCTGTGTGAAAAAAAATAAAATAGAGGGAAAATATACAGAAGTAACAGAGCAGCCCATCACTTTTCAGAGTTTCCGCAGAAGTCGTGCTAGAGGGCTAAAAAAAAAAAAAAGCAGTACATCGAGGAACATTTATATATATATATATATAGTTTTTAAATAATCAGAAAGCTCATTTCTTTATAGTTGACATCTCTAGTAAGAAAAACCTTAAAAAGCCCTGCCACCCTCTGCTGCACCAGCCTTCATTATTCATGATTTTTTTTTATTCACAGTGTCTGTCCCTTCACCCATCTTCCCCTCCCTCCTGCGGTCTGACCTCAGATCTTTGTCTCATGATTACACATTTCTCCTGTTTTCCATTCCTGTGTTGCATTCACCTTTCCTCACCCAGCTGCTGGTGATAATGGTTTTCTGTCACGGGCCATAAACATTCGTGGCAACACATTCGGAGCCACGGGAAGGTTGGGATCAACTGTGCAGTGGCAGTTTGGTCATGTTATTGTACAACAGATCAAATGAGGCCACTCATTGTACCTTTTTAATATGTAAATGTATGCAGGTACAATAGCAAAGATGAGCAGGTGATGCCGTTTCATTGGTCTTTTGGTAATTATGGCAAATGTCTTTTTTGGCTCATGTGCAGTATGTAAGCCTTTGTCCTATCTTATCTCCATCTTCTTCTTATGCTTCCTGTCTTTACTGCTCTTCTCTGTCCAATAAAAGCAGAAATATCCTAGAAATAATCTTTAAATCACCAGTGACATCTTAAGGTGTGTCACACACATGCAGCAATGCCAGAATCAAATGTCATTACTAAACTGTCAAGATGCGGGGGAGGAGTGCGGCGAATTAAAAGATATCAGCAACAAGCAGACCATCTATCACTGTCACACTGTCACAAACGTGTGATTGTAACGACTTTGTGGCAGGGAGGTGAAATTACATGCTGTCTGACGAAGAATGACACGGCGACGCCGTTAGAAATCACCGGTGAGGGTTAACAAGCTGTATATCAGTGATTGTCTGTTTGGCGACTGTCTGAGAGTGTGTCGTTGACCATACCTGTGCTCCACTATCTGCTGTCTGATCATCTTGACGTATTCGAAGCTCTCCACGCAGCAGATGTCATACACCAGGATGTAGGCATTGGCATTGCGAACACCTCTGCAGCGCAAATCCAGCCATTCCTAAACGATGCACATAGAAGAAAAGCTTATTTCTTTGTATGCAATGCAAGGTCACTGGGCCTGGGCACTTCCACATGCTCCACAAAATGATTAGCGAGCAAACTCCACCTTATGTGATACAATAATAATAATAGAGAGCAGCGAAACAGCACACATTTAATTATTCCTAAATACTTTGGTTTAATGTCACAATGTCGCCTGCCTCTGCTGCTTATCCTCTATACAAAAGGGCAGAGTCCATGAAGTCCTAGAGCTGCTATGGCTTTGGGAGTCTCTTAGTCATAAAACACAGAGACTGGCAGGCAGTGAGCACCGTGTCCTAGCTACACATGCTCAAGGACAATGACGGCAGTTAGAAAGAAACATGGAGCCTTCTGTCAGGAGAAGAAATAGAAATACAAAGTGTATAACTTCTGTTGTGACTTGGCAAAGCGTTGTGATGCAGTGCACATCCGGTAGGGCAAACCGACATTTATTTGATGCTAATGGGTTTCAAACAGTAATTAAAGGCACAGGGCACATCTGGGTACATTACCGCTGTAATAGGGGCTAGTCTCTTTAATAGAAACACAGTGACCCATTCTTCTATTCGTGCTGTTTCCCTATGCTCTCACCAACCCACCGCCACCCACACCGCCTCTAACAGCATGCATTTGATCTGATAAAAGAGAGAGAGAAGAAAATAAAGGAACTTTCGGGGGTGGGAAGAAAAGATCTGTTGAGGGAAATGAGAAAACAAACATAGCCCTGAGAGAATGTGGAAAAGATGGAAAAGGGCGGGCGGCAGTGGCACAAGGGATGAGCAGATAGGGTGTCAACATAACCTCTGGCTAATGAAGGGCCTGGAGACTCCGCGACTGTCATAAACCGAGCTCAGGCAAGCAGTGGATACTACAGTTTACACTATCTGCTGTAATGCACATACAGTATAGAGGTTAATATAATCATCATGGAGGATGTCGAAAGGAGTATTTGTGGGACATTGTGGGAAATGCACTACCTCGCCAAGAGTTGGAGAGTTGGAGTAGATTGATACCATTCTCACGTCACAAATTCTAAAGTTGGAGCCAGCAGCTGGTTATCTTAGCTTAGCATAAACACTGGAAATATGGGGAAACAGCGAGCCTGGCTCTGTTCAAATGTACGAAAATACTTCTATTAGAGCCTATAGAGCTCGCTAATTAACACATATTTATCTTGTTTGTTTAATCTGGACAAAAACCAAGGTGCAATAAGCACATGTTTTGGTTTGGTTATGTGCCAGACTGTTTCTTGGCTGGGAGCAGTGACTTCTTGTCACCGTGTGTTTGCCAGGAAAGCAGAAAGCAGAAAGATTCCAGGAAGTCTACTTATCTAACTCTCAGTGCAATATAAGCAAAACATCAAACTATTCCTTTAACCCTGAAGTAGTCGAAGCAGGTTTGTCTCACCTTGTGACTATGTCGTTTTGTTTGCTTTGAAAACTCTGAGCCTGCGATGGATTTTTTTTTTTCTCTGTACTCAAAATGTCCCATCTCACAATCAGAATTGAGACCATAGATCATGTTCGTGGAAGCATTTTATCTGTGCTCTTTTTGTGTGTCGCTGCTCTGCTTGATGCAGTAAATAATTTGTCTTTGTGTTTTTGACTGATGCACCTGCACCCTGGGCACAGATGGTTTGGCCTCTTTGCAGCTCTGTGTCTGTTGTATCGAGCTGCTTTGAAAACTCGGATATCAAAGTGCTGATTGTCAGCCCTCTTTTATAATTTTGATGCTTGCGATTTGCATTTAAAGTACATTTCAATGTGTCGCTTACATTTTTGACTATCCACCGCCGGCGACAGCTTGTGCAACTTGAAATAGGAACGTGAGAAATCTAAAATCACAGCGTTCTTGTGGTAAGAGAAAGTATGCTTTTCAAATCAACACACTGTACGAGTGAAATCAGCATCGTTTGTGACGGGAGCAGGCGATGATCAGTGTAACTTGGTGATGATTATAACACTAACACAGCTGTGTCAGCGACAAATAATTAACTTCATTCAATATGGAGGAAGGCTCGGTGAGATTTGTGGCTGGGTGAGAGACAGCCTCGCACATCTGCAGGGAGATAATGAGGTCGATAAGGCAGGAAGACAAACATGTGCAGTAAGATCACTGCTATCAAAAGTTAAAGGGAGGGAGGGAGGGAGGGAGGGAGGGAGGGAGGGGGGGCAGCACGGTGTAAAAACTGGTAGAAAAAGATTATATTTTGCTTTCCAGGTTGAATCAGTTTCCAGGGAAAAGGAGAAACATGTCACGAGTCTGATATCACTATAATTTCTTCCCTTTGCTTCTATTGAGTGTCCTATACAATTCAAATTTCAAACTCATATTTAGTTGGCAAATATCAGAGAATATATATTCACCTGTTTTTGCCAGACAAAAAAGACGATGACAAGACATTGTCATCACACTGCATATCATCACAGCTCACCCGCTTGTGATAATTGAATCAAGTGACGACATGAGATGCACACACACACTGGCTTCAGTTGCAGCTTCACATCCCTGCGGGGCTAAAAATAGAAGCTTGTGTTCTCATCGCATATCTCTTTGTCATCCAAGTCCTGGTTTTAAATGTGGAGGAGGGGCTCTTTTTCCCTTAATACCCAAACAAGGAACACAGGAAAACGTAAGACATTAAGACAGGATGGCACCTTAAGAGCCCATAAATTGAAGCGAAATGATTTTAAAATGCATGTTTATTTGTGTGCTTGTGGAAGCGTGAACGTGAAGTGTGGCGCCCCTGTTTGGATCCTCCAGTTGGTCTTCTTAACGCCATGCAGAAAAAGAGCATCTCGTCCTTCGCGCCTCAGGAGCCAAACAGATCATGTTTCCCTGACAACCGTGTGCCACGGTCAGTTTTTTCGCAGGCTATGACAAAGCTGTTGAGTCTCTTGATATAAGGGAAGGCAGCTTAGCGGTAATGAGTGGATGTGATGGATCAATACTCGAGCACAGGAGGGAACCTGGTGGGGGGAGGGGGCTGAGCAATTAGAGATATGCCACACATAGGCCACGCTGGACAATTTGCAATTAAAATCTATTGCATTCCCCCGCGATACAACTCCCATTACTCAATCACAACCGATGGCAGGACATTTTTAATCCGTGGGGTTTTTTTTTCTTTCTTTCTTTTGAGTAATTTGACATGATATTGAGACAAACGCAGAATCACAAAATATTAGGGATTAAAGGGATTAAATATGGCACATTTTAGGCAGTTTTAAGATAATTCGCTTCGTTAGATGTGAACATTTATACTGCTCACCCAGACACCAGTTAGCTTAGCATAAAGCCTCGGGGAAAAAAGGCAGAACAGCTAGCATAGCTCAGCACAACTGTAACAAAATTTGGTCGTTAAGGACGTCCGAAAACTCAAAAATACAAAAATCAAAGTGTATAAAGAACCTGCTTTTACAAGGGGCTTTAGAGAGTAGTCAGTCTTTATGCTAAGCTAAGCTAAGATAACCATCACCTCATCTTCATATAATTGATAAAGGGAATAAGCATATTTCCCAAAATGACAAAGTATTTCTTTAATCGTGTATGTGTACCGTCTAACAACCTCTTGACTTTGTACTATATTGTAAATTTCTCGAAGAACTTCAGTACGGAGTCAAGAGGTTGAGATATGTAGCACAACGAGCTAGCAAAGCGCTACGTTGATCACGTTATTACTTTTAGGAGCCGTTTTCTAAACAAACTACTGTGATCATCATCTTCATGATGAAGGAACATGTCATGTTAATAGTTTTTGGACAACAACGATATATCAGGCTTTGGATAAAAACACAATACTTGTAAGTAAATCGATTCATCGTTGGTTTGGCTCTGCAAATGAGACTTTCAATATAAACTTAAAAGTCACCACGAGCCTGTTACCCACGTAACTCCACACTTCCAACATGCCTTTTCATCCGTGCATCATATTTCTACCACATCAATGAGTGTCAAAATTTCACCATGTGTGAAATGAAAAGCTATGATTTCCACCCTGTTATCACAGACAGAATCAACAGATAACTGAGAAAAATGTCCAGAGACATCAGGGAAGGGAGGAAGGGAGGAAGAGAGAGAGAGAGCATTTAGTGTGGGAGGAAGTCATGGAGATGCATTATGGTAAGAACAAAAAAAAAAGAAAAAAAGAACAAGAAACAAATCATTTCTGAATCCGCTGTCAGACCTAAATCCATCTGTCACCGCGTCCTATTGACAAACTGTGACAGATGCTCTTTAAATGCAATGCTATCAGCAACAACAGATACAGCAAAGCAAACAAATCATTAAACAGCCTCACAGTAAAAATAATAGAAATCTTGCCTTGTCTCCACCTTGGATAAAAATGGCTGTCTACGTAGTTGAAATGGGGTCACAGGTAGCCTGCAAGAACTCTTCTTCTCTCGTATATAATCTGAACTGGTGAGAAACTGCCACGCTGCATGAGCATAGAGGCGTACTGACTCACACTTTATTCTGCATCTTATTCATCACAAAGTTTGGAGGACAATATTAAACCCCGGTTTGGTAATTCTTACTTCGATGTCCATTAAACTCTGTGCAACCTCTCTAATTGACTGCAGCGAATTCTTACTGTCTCCTCTGTTGGTCTTTTATTCCCAGCAGTGCTCTAGCAGGGAACTGTGCTTTAATTCAATCTGCTGTATACTGCCAGTACATTTCAATCAGGTTTCTTTGTGCTTATTGTGTCCAATGCTCCTAACCTGGGTTGCGTTTATCTGCCTACAGGGTAAATACAGAGGTTGGACAGTGAGTCACAAATGCCTAGTGTCTCATCACTGCTCTCGCTATGAATAAAGAACGTTTGCCAGACAAAGCAAGAGGACAGGCTGCAGAACAGGCGCGACGTGACAGGAGCAGAGAAGGAAAAGTACAACAGGCCTCGCAGGGTCGTTCCTGAGCAAATGAATAACCATAAATCTGTGTGATAGAAATGTGGCAGCACTCAGCTAATGGTTTTCTCACACTGTTTATCTTCAACAAAAGGGCCGGATTACACGAGTCTGCTCACTACCACTCTAAAAATGAGGGTGAAACGTTCATACGATGTGATACAGCATGTGACACTAACGAATGATGGAAGCTGTGTGTGCTTAAAAGCTTTGTCGTGTGACTCGAGGTTTAGAGAAACACACACTCGCACACGTAAACTCATGAGACTCATCCCGTCTGTCTTATTCCTGCTCACACCTAATACGCTTTTTCCCTAACGGAGGGGTTTAAGCACCATTTAGCTAAGAGAAGAGGAAACTCAATCAGAATGTGTTTACTGGTGGGTCTCTGTGGGGAGGTTACAGTGAAACACACAGCAGACCCTTCAACGCCTTCTAACAAAGCGTTCAATACGACTGAACGGCTCCATGTAATTCTAACAAAGGCTTGACAGGATGATCGCTCTGGCCTGTCAGGTGTTTTCTTGTGAGAAAACGGCAAACCAACATTCCAGGAGGCCTCACCGTCTCCTCCTTGGCCTGATCTCATTTTCTCAGTGGCACCTCCTCTGTGTAGATAAGACAGCTGTTCTTGGGAGGGCTTTTACGTGTGATACCGAAGAAGAGAGAAAGAGAGAAATGATCAGCGGCAGCAGCCATCAAGGTTTTGTGTGGCAGCTCGGTGTGGTGACCTTGGAGATTTCTATCTTGAAAGCATCACAGTCTCTCTGCAGCGGACACGCTTCAGGTAGGCAGAGGGTGAGAGTATAGCACGCTGTTTCAACACAAGACTTGTGAATTATACATAACATACGTTTTTTTGTACTTTTATCTCCCAAACGTCTCTTTCTACCAAATTCCCTCTAGAAGTACAACATGATTAATAATATTTGAATATTAATTTCACGTTTTCTGGTTCCAGCTTCTCAAATGTTTTAGGATTTTATGGTTTTCTTTGATTTCTGTGACGGGGAAACAGAAAGTCTTTGGGTTATAGACCAAACAACAACAGAACATGGTTTCCATCACTCCCATCAGGAATGGATTTGAAAAGGTTTCTCGTCAAAGCCAATATGCTTTTAATGTAGGCCCTTTTTTTTTTTTTTTATACACTAACCAGTGTTTCTTCTACATTGTCACTTATGTTAAAGCACATTGAATTGTGATATTGTTGTTGAAAAGCTCTATACAATTAAACTTGCCTTACATATGTGTGTTTAAAGAGAGGCTTGGAGGAGAAAAAGAAAAAAAAAACTCCAGAGATGAAATGCCACAAGGAAACCTGCCATAATATTCTCAGCAGTGCATTTCACTGATGATGTAGCTGCAATCAGATGTGTCTCCGCCTAATGAGGTGGAGGCATATGACCTGTGGCCATGAATGAAAGGGCAGTCTGTTCTATTTTTAAATTAGGGGGGGGGTTTGACCAGGTGCTGTAGCAGCAATACCTGCAGGCCATTGTTTCCTGTGCATATAGGCCATATTTACGCATACTCTCAGCTAATATATATATATATATATATATTACACTCAACAACAATGCTATGATTAATAAACAGCAATATGCAAGCTGGCATCCCTCCGTCACGAGAGAGAGTTTACAACGTCAAAGTGAAGCTCTCAGTCGGGTCTCCATAGCAACTACTAGACTGGGGACATCTGATAGTGACAGCGGAATAAATACAATTTGGTGTTTCTGTCTCTGATGGGCCACAAATTCAGTGGAGATGAAATAAATGAGATGTGGCTCAGCTGCTTAAATCATCTCATAAAGTTTAAAGCTTTAGGAAGAATCGACCCCCCACCCCCCTCCTCCCCTCCATCATACCTGGCTGGAGCTTGACGGAAAGGAGGAGATTGGCGGGACGTCCAAAATCTTCAGCTCATACATGTTTCCGTTCAGTATAACGGAGGGTCTGTACACATATCTGGTCCTGGTCGGCGTGTACACCTCCGAGAAATCGTTATAGATGAACTGGCGGATTATAGAAGTTTTGCCCACTCCGGGAGCACCGATGACTGCGATACTCAGCGTCTCCACCATTCCTGGAGCACGGCTTCAGCACCATGGACAGCGACGACGACGACACATGTGACCCGTCCAGAAACAACAGCTGGCAGCCGCCGCAAGTGTTGCTGCTCCGGCGGAGTTCTCAGCTCCAGCGCTGGCCCTTTAAACCAGCAGCCTCTCAATCACCTCAACTGCGTGCAATTAAACCAATCGATGAGCGAATAAATCTTAGCAACCCGTCGAGTGCAGAGAGGAAACTTTATCTCCAGGCTGGAGGGTGGTGGTGGTGGTGATCGTGGGAAGGTGAAAAGGGGGGAAAAAAACCCACGCAGCTTGGAGGTTGTCAAATATAAAGCTCAACCATGATCATGCAGATAGTGAGATTCTCGCTGCCTCTGCAATCCAACACACACACAGAGAAACTCTTGGTTTTTCAGGGGACATCCCCGGGCGACCTCGTCCCCCGAGAGGAAGCGTAAAAGTCCGTCCTTGTCGTCTCCACATGGACATAATCACAACCAGACTAGACTCTGACCTTGCTCACAGGAACCCTCTCGGTCTCTTCATTGATTGTCTCCTCCGCACCTCTCACTCGTTGCCACCGATGCGCCACCGCCGCGCTCCTCCATCACAGGGAGGACTTGGGTACAGCCGCCAGCCTCGCAGATAAGCTTTCCATGTGTTGAGAAATTGCACGCAAACTCATAATCTTGTTGTTTTTTTCCCCTAAGGTGACAGAAAGATCAATCTACATGTAGGTGATTTAAAATAGAAGAAGCAATCCACGCAGCCCACAGGCGCGCGTTTTCTGTAAAGGCATCTGGAGCCGTTCAACGAACAATGTGCCTCTGCTGTTGGAAAGACATGATATCTCTCTCTCTCTCTCTCTTTCTCTCTCTATCTATCTCTCTGTCTCTCTCTCAGTACCCCCCTGCCCTCGCTCATCCAATAGGATCATGTCGTGCGCAAGGCGTGTGAAAGCTTTGAGCTCCCACACGCCGCCAGTTAATTGCAGAGGAACAAGCCGCACACTATACATCATCTCAGTGTGCGGGCCGTGGAGATGCGGCGCAAGACTCAACATCACATCACTGAGGGACGGGGCTTATTTATTGGCCAGGGACCTCGGGCAGGACAGGTAGCATATATCCCATCAATCACTGCGGGGTGGCGGCGGCACACAGTGCTTACAAATCCACTTAGTGGCACCTCTGAGGAATAAATATCACGCAAATGTTGTGGTCTCTGCAGAATAACTGGAGATGAGCTTGTAATCAATGTGGTAGCGACTTTTTTAATATCTGTAACTAATGGCTTTATTACTGCTTAATACATCATGTGTTTTATAGATCAGTTATTACATATTAATAAGAATAACGTTGGTCCACAATCATGCATCGAATCTGAAGTTGTTTAAAGGACAAGTTCACAATTTTTCAAGTCAGTCCTAAAACAACAGTCAGGTGACAACAGTCATCCCCTTCAACTGTTATTTCACGTGTTTCCCTGTTGAGCTGCAGTGGAAGTATAGAAATAAAAAGACTGCAAAGTTAAAAGATATGATTTGACTCATTTGGGCAGCTGAACCTATATATTAAAGATACATTTTTAAATAGATATTTGCACAGAAGGCGGCTTGCTGACTGTGGCTTCCATCACTTTACATTGTAAGTGTATTATAAGGGGGTCTGTTAATGGTCAGTATGAACAGGAGGAATGATTACAGCAAGAAAAGCCTGTTTCAATGTTCATTTGGGCACCTGATTGAAAAAAAAAAAATTTGAACCTGTCCTTTAATAAGTTGTTAATAAATGGATTTTGGACCAGATGCATCATTGTTCAGGCAACACGTTCATTGAAGAAGATAAACACCAACCAAAGAGATTTTTAACAACCCAATCGCTCTGCGTCATTATGGATTATAACTGATGCAAAAATCATTAGTTAATGATCCATCATTGACTAATAAAGCCATTAGTTATTACTTAAAGCCTTTATAAAGAGTGTTTATTATGTAGCCTTGACATATTTGCATTGGAGTGGAATCAAAAGCCACACAATGGACATCTTTATACGTCAAGGCAAGAAAGTGTAATTTTCTAGAAGGGTGAAGGATATTTGTGGGCTTAGATATGTATGTGTGTGTGTGTGTGTGTGTGTGTGTGGTGGACTTGTGTTGGACTTTTTAATCTTGGCTGCAGCTCTGATTAAACCAATAAACACTTATAAATGGATCTAAAAAACAAACAAACCCTGATTACTTTCTTACCATCCACTGATTTGGAAGTCAATTAAAGTGCCTTTAATGACTGAGCCTTTACCAGAATGCAGTGCAGTGGCGCCCCCTATTGGAAAGTATTCATAACATGGGATCAATATTATAGATCGTTTGTAGAGCCACACGAAAGTTGTCACAGCTTTGGGCTGATCGAAACACTACAGAGACTCCTACATGGTCAGCAGTTGCACATTTTTTCAGCAGAGTGACTTCAATCACTCACGGAGGAGCAGATGCGAGTCGAGAGGTGCTCGTGTCGCCCATTAGATGGATGCAGCTGAAATCCATATTAAGCTTTTCCCAAGCACCTTGGACTTCTAAGAATCCCCGTCACCGTTTCAGAGGAGCCACTCTGCCTGTAAGAAGCATTCGGCTGTGGATAAACCTTCACTCAAGGCTCAAGGTTGAATAACACTGAGAGGCTGCGGACTTTGTATGCAAAGCTGTGAAGGCTGGAGCAGAGAGGAGCAGCACACAGGAGCACAGGCGTGAACACCTCAAAGGTCATCTGTGAGGATGAAGTATGGGGACGGGAAAACAATGCATGCCTACAGGGACCATGGACTTTACCGACCAAATAAAACTGAGATAATGTTTTGCATCTGGTGACACTTGAGACTGCCACAAACACTAAATTATTGCATTTTTAGCCTCTGTCTTTGTCATCATGTCTAAATACAAAGACTAAGTGAAGAATAGACTCGATATCTGAATTTATCAAGACTTTAATAGTTCTTTTTCAAATGATGTACACACAATGAACAAAATCATGTCAATCAAAAACATCTGATTAAACTTGTTTGTTTTTTTTTCTTTACAGCATTTCTAATGCATCAGCTCTCACCCCACACACAAAGACACACACACCCATACACACAGAACATAAACACACCTTTTGGTAATCTTTAAAAAAACAAAAACAAAAGGTGTTAGCGTAGGTGTATACATCCTGTAGGGCCGATAAAAAGGGCTTCAGTGCAGTGACTCGTAAAAGGAAACCAATTAATCTGTTGTTCCAGCTTTCTCTCCACTGACATGTACATGTGTCACTCAGAAGTGTTACAAACCATGACATCTTAATTTAGAGTTATTTCACCTAAGCCTTCATCTCAGGTGACCATAGTACTTGAAAACCTGCATCGAGGATACAGAGAGGGTCTAGTGGTAGAGAACTTGAGAGACAGTCACTGGTGTGAAGGGGGAAAAGCAGTGAAATACAAAATCCTCAACACCAGTCTGCCAGATGCACACGAACAAGACCACAAACACAAATTAAACAATGGAATGACTAAGAAAGAGAGCAGACAGTGAACAGTCTATAAAATGTCCAGATATTGATGGAAAAATGAAAGAAAAACACACACACAAGCAAACAGTTTCCATGCACACAGCACACAGCAGACATCCTGCTTCCAGGGAGAGCAGAGGATCTGACCCCGTTGTTAACCACAGATACTAAAGCAAAACCTATAAAATGACAAAAGACAACAATTATGTAATTTTAAGTATTTATGTATCTCTTCTAAAGGCCCAGATGACCTCCATCGATTTCTCACAGGCAGATGGGGTGAAGAGAATTAAAGATTTTTTTCAGTGACATTTTAAGTCAAAGTACCCCAAATAAATATGCCGACAGTGATGATTCACCTGCTGATTGCAGTCGCTAACAATAGACTCTAATTTGCGGAAAAGTGGGGCTAGATAATGATTAAAGAGCCTCGTGTAGAGAAAACAGCCACGGGAACACAAGTCATACAGCCGTCTGTCCTGAAAGAATAAAGGTCAACACAGGATGGCTCAGGAAGGGAAGAGAGGAGGACGTCTTCATTTAGATCATTTAACAAGTGCTAATGTCACACTCAAAAACGAACAATAAGAGGGGACAGGATAAAGTTAGCCAAGAAGGTTAACCAGAAATCTCTGCAGACTTGGGGGGAAAAAAAGGACAATGAGCCAAATTGGGTAATAAATCATTAACTATCCTAAGGAAACAGCTGGCTGACGTACAGAGCACAGGCTGCTGGTCCAACGCAGCAGGAAGTGGCTCCCGCTCTGCATGAGGTTGTGATATAGTCCGTGGGTCAGGTGAGGGCAGGCAGGAGAAAGCGCCGGGTGTCCTCGAGGGCAGCGGCTGGGTCGTCGGCGAGTGTTCTTCAGTTCTTCAGCGCGGCCTCGTAGCTCTGGAACACACACTGGGAAACCTCCGGGGCTCTGCACTTCAGAGAGACCTGAGACACAGCAGTGGAACATCATTTCACTTTCTGGAGAGTTTCTTGAGATAAAAAAAGCTTTCTAAAGACACATCAAGACACTGCAAGTTTATAAATGTCCACTGTGGGATATTAGAACACAGTCATAGAAAATCCACAGCCCTCCTCCTGTGTGTGTTTTAATGTTCAGTCGGGCACCTGCCTATTGTTTTAAGACTTGGAAAAACTGTGAACCTATTCTTTAAAAAATATGAAGCAGAATTATGTAAGTGTCAGTATGATAGAGTCTAATCTGTATGTTTGATTCAAATCTTTAATGTGCTATATAATTGACCCTAAATGGCACAACTTCAGACAAAAAAAATAATGAGCCTATGATCATCGTCATCAATTTTCAGAAGAGAAAAACTTTGCATCGAAAACACCGACAGAAACACAAACCGATCAACACACAGGAGAAAATATTCGCAGCTTCTTCTCTTTGATGTTCGGCTCAGCAGGTTTACGATTTGATACAGACTCACAAAGCCACCAGTCACACTGCGGATGTTACTTCCTCTGATTCAGAAACGGGTATTTTACAGGAAAACACAAGGCAGCCAGTGCTTTGTGATAACGGTCATAATGTTGCATTAAATACCATACCACAATACAATCAATACCTGAATATTTTCACTATTTAAATTGTTACATGATAAACACCAGCTGTGCTTTCTTCGTCTTGAAAAAAATTTAACCCTTAATAGATGTCACTCTGATGTGGAAAAGTCAAGAAAATATCCTGTGTTTTTCTTGCCCTGACTGCAAAAAAACACACACACACACACCACAGCTCCACCTCTCACTCAAAGTTTTGTTCTTTCAGATCACAGCGGTCACAGTGTCAGTTTTCTAAAGATAATCAGTACAGACAGACAGAACGAATCTAAGAACAGTGAAACAAATGTCCAGTGAACGTCTAACAACTGCCTGCTGAGTCTTGAAACTTTGCATTTCTGTTTTGTTTTGAGAGCAGACAGAAGACCGCTGACAGGAAATGAGGGGAATGACACGCTATTACCAAGAGCCCCATTTCCTTGACTTTTAAAGGCTCATTTTACGGTATTTTTTATCTTGAATTTGTTGGATTCCACAATAAATTGGTTTTCGAACATCGAACAAAGGACTCAGAATCAGTTTTATTATCCAAATATCCAAGCATATGAAGAATGTTTTGTTTGCTCCTACAAACATAAAAAAAGGAACAAAAATAGAGCAAAAATAAAGAAATAAAACAAAAACAGCATAAAAATGACATTTACAGAACAGAATTATAAAACTACTTTTTCCCCATACTTTGAACCATGCGTCTTATACAGAGGTGCGGCTTTTCTATTAATTTTTCTTCAGCCCACAGTGTGTGTGTGTGGTTTCTGTACGCAGGAGGAAGATACATAAAACCATCAATGACTTTTCTGTTTTGTTTATCAGCACTTTTATTGCCGCGTTTGATGCTGCTTTTATTGCGCCACTGTTCGTAAACAATCAGTTCAGTATATGAATAAACACTTATGTATCGGGGTATGTATATATAGGCAGCTTATAGTCCGGTGCGGTTTATATGTGACAAAATATATATTTCATTCAAATTTTAGTGGGTGCGCCTTATATTTAGGTGCGCTCTATAATCCGGAAAATACGGTATACAAGAATGGAGCTAATGTACACATGTGAAGTCCAGTTGGAAGAAATATATGAAAGTGACAAGTGCAGGTTTTAAACGAGGGATGAAAAACAGGAAGTCAGTTTGATGACGGTTCAGTTGTGTGCTTTTGAAACTTCATGGTGTGTATGCCAACAACACTGTAAAGTTGTGTGTGAGGGTGGCACCATTATTATTATTATTATTATTACAGGGTTCAGTTATTTACCCGAGATTTAAGGAGTGAATTCCACACCAGGTCCTGTCCAGACTAAACAAACACAAAGATCAAACGGTGCGTGTTGAGCTGCAGTGGAGTCGCAGTCATGCTCCACAGCTCCACAGCTCCTTTAAGTGTTGCCTCAGTACACTCAGAGCTCTTTACTAATGCATGCTGCTGCTGCAGGCAGCATTTAGGCAGCCGCTCTCCTGTCAGCATGGGGTAAGATGTGAGGAAAACGCAGATACCCTAGCCACAGTGTGGAAGCTGCTGTTAAGAAGGCTAGAAAATAGTCTTTTAGTGTAGCGCAGCATTCATGTATTGAGCTCAAGGGTTACTGCTAAAATATTGGTATTATATTAGGCATGAACAGGCAGGGAAATAACAAGGAAGGAAGTGTGTGTGTGTGTGTGTGTGTGTTTACTACTTGTGTGACTGAGTGATGCAGTGATTTTTACGGCAGCATCACATGTGATAGAGGAATTTCCTTTTAACAATAGTCCTCCAATGAGAGACAGACGAAGGGATCCGCATCACGGAACGAGCATGTCTGAAAATACTGCAGGATCCTTCTAAAAACTTGCATAAATCAGGACCTGGGACTGCTGCAGTATTAATGCAGCAATGCAACAAGGCGTAGCAAAGGAAGACTGACATTCAAACTGACATGTAACCTTCGATATAATTAAACTTGACCTAGCTTACCGGGCAAAAAATATTATTTATCATACATTCAATATTTAAGTCCAACTGAAATCACATTTAAGCATCCAGCAACATATTTTTTAATGTATTATTATTAGTTTTGTATTATTAGAATGAAGGAAAAAGTACAAAACAGAGACAAATGTAAAAAAAACCCAAAAACATGTATTTTGAAGAGCAGCGACCAAACCAGCCTCAAACCGGGATAAAGTGACATTTTCAGGTGTGTTTACATGTTGTTTAATGTGCTGCAGCTAATTAGCTACTACGGGAAGATAAAGTGATATGGTCTCCACATTGCCCACCCCTTCTAACCAGAAACACAGCCTTTTTATGTGGAAGGTAGTTTGTTTCTGTGTTGAAACTCACTTTTACCAAAACCCTCTGAATTACCATCTCAAGAGATGGGAGGAGAAAATCAACCAACATCATTGGTCACATAGTTGCCATGGGGACAGGAGATGGCAGATGAGAACACTATGCTTCATGACAAAAAGATAAGCGGTGTTCTAATTCTCCACTATAAATACTATAAAGTATACATGCGCTCGGCTGCCATAATTGTTGTCTCACTAGTGTTAACAACAATTTCATTTTCCAACTGTGAGCTCGTACTAGTGTCCATTAACCACCAAAAATAATTTAATATACACACACCAACATCTTTCAATACACTCCGTTTAGTCTGTTTTGCAATGTGAAGGCACTTCATAGTTAAACGAAACAAACAAGCAAAACAGCAGTGAGAAGTGTGGAACTGGGACACAACTATAATACTCTATAAGTAGTGAAGCATCATGAGGGAGCTGACGCCAATCAAGTTTTGTGAGATCAGTAAAAAATAGGCCACCAATGGTTAAGCTGCAGCAAAAACCAGACATGCTACCATGCTTCTCATCTTAGGGCAATATAACCAAAACCGTCTTAAAATCTCGTCTTCGTGAGTGTAATAGAACCCTGAAAAACACGCGGTGGCAGGGCCTTACTTCTTCAGGTCTAAAAATAGCTGCCGACAAAAGGCTTTGCCAGCTTGGCATTAATGTGTTATGCCAAGAGCGCAGGGACCGTGATGCAGGGAGGAGCTCAGAGAGTATCAGAGTACTCACTGTACTTGCAGCACGGCTAACTTGAAAGTCTGCCCTTCGCTACGATTTATGATGACATCCATATGTAAAAAGTACGAGGGTCTTTCCATCGTAGCTGAGAAACAATTTGGACTTCAAAATGAGGGAAGGAGTACAGCACAGAAATGAGAACAACCTCCAGAATTAATGAGGTAACACTACAAATGGGCACACAGGGGAAATAAAAACTCGAAAATCAAGAGCGAGGAAATGAAAAATGCACACTACCTCCAACAGAAAGACAAATTACAAAAACAATGAACAACAAATAATCATAAAACAATCTGTGTTCACTACAGTCAATTAGCCTCATAGTTTAGCACAAGGAAACTAGGAAGATTTAATGAGGGACGTGGTGGGTGAGAGACAAATTGACAAGTCTAGACGGGAGAAAACAAAAATACAGTTAATGCCACCTTATGAATAAAAACATGATCTGAAAGCAGACTGAGTGATGAGCAGGGAGGAGAGTCGCACCAAGGTCATCGCTCTGGACTAGTCATGCAGAATTTCTAAGCCAAACACAATCCATCAAGGAAGTGGGAGACTGTGGCTCACTGACAAGAGCAGAGACATGCATCATCACAATGGAGAACACAAAAAAATACATGTGCGTGCAAACACACACACACAGACACACACACACAGACACGAGTCACCAATATTAGGACCACACTACAATCAGTGTGTAATCAACCAGCCTCCCCTCTTCAGCACGCTCACCACTCATTACTGCACATCAATCTCCATCATGTCTGTGAACTGCTACTGCGCTGAATGCTGTGTCATTTGTCTCAATTCATGATGTGGAGTTACGACAATATTTTATTAACTCACTGACTCACATACATTTCAACAGGTACTTTTGTTGATCTATAGTTCAGGCCGTTGTAGCATCTGTCTCTTTATGGTAGACTTGGGCGACTGTACAAATATATTTGCCTTCGGCTCAGACTACTACTACAGGTATAGTTATAGTATAGTTGGCAGTATAGCTGTGTCGTAGCGGTGTACTGTGTGTGTCACTGCCTGAACGTCTAACCTGTAGCTAACTGGAGAAAATGTGTGCTAATTTTCAACTCAGATCAGGCAGTGTCAAACCCATTTCCAATCCCATTTCGTCACTAAGGCTTAGCATAATCAGATATGATTTTACATGGCACTAATGTCACAGCTAGCAGACTTTTAGATCACTAATGTTTTAACACAAGTCAATGGAGTTTTTTATTTATTTATGGAGTTTGTGGTTTGCATCTTTGTAGAGAAGGATTCATACTGCACTGCAGTAAAAAGGTTTGTAAGAGTCCCGACTGTCATGGACTTTCCTCCACAGTCACCTGACCTCACCTACATTAAACATTTATGGGGCCAAGCATCCCGTGACATCACGAGAAGCTCTTTGGACTATTGTCAATCATGCTGGGATAAAATAAGTCATCAGGTTTTGCACAATCTTATGGAGTCAACACTAGCTCGAGTATATCATGCATACCATCCATGCCTACCACTTTAATTTCATTTATATATCTTTACTGTTATGATCAAAACAATAAGAAAAAGAACAAAATAAAAAAATCAAGTACCACACCTTGTCTATATTTAGCCATTTCTCTCGAGTATAAAATGGTTGATATATCATCATCACATCTGTGACGTCAATACATCCACTCACCGTGTAGTTTGGGTTTCCTGCCTGCACCCTCAGCTCAGCCAGCACCCAGATGCCATTGGACAGTTTCATCGACTGATACAGCATGTCCTGACCCTCCACTGTGCGCTTGGCTATGGTGAAGATATTGCTGCCCTGCAGTTTGTTTGAGGCTGCATCTGTTGAGGAAACGCACAAAAAAAGACAATTAACACCTTAAATGTAGATGATGTTGTATTACCTTTTGATTATCTGAACCTTTACTTATCTGTACAGGCTACTGCTCACTTTTATTATTCAGTTTGTGTGAATAAACATAGTTATTATTCAATATGTTTGTATATAATTTTCTTTTCTCCTCAGCCTCTGCATTGTGCCCGGTAGCAAGGTTATTACAGTCTTGCATTTTTCATTACATTTTATTTCATTTTGACATTTCAGTTTAGTTTTAAGTGTTTAAAGCAGGTTTGCTAGTTTAATTAAGCTTTTATTTGTTTCAGTCTTTTTTTTTGGTAATATTGGGTATTTATCAGGGGTGAGATTCAAAAAGGTCAGAAAAGTATTGTGTAATAAAAACACAACAAAACATATCATTTAAAAAACAAATTACTCATTTAGGACAGACGAACAACCGTCCACAAAAAGACCACTATATAGGATGTGTGTCAGTCAGTGTTTTTGTGTCGATAACCAGAAAAATTCAACTGGACACAACAGCAATACATAAAGTGTAAATATGAGCACAAATATGTAGAAGATGCAGCCTTAAGTGCAAAATGTGTGTAACTGGACTGAGTGGAGATGGCAACACGTATGTGAGGCGCTTGCTTACGCGATAGCGCTGACAGAAGGATATTAGCCATGTGCTGGCAAAAAACTGGATAGAGTTCATATGCTACCCAAAATATTAACTGATGAAAACTAAATTTTCTCTAGAAGTTTAGTTTATTTTAGTAAGTTACATAAACACAACATACAGTTTCAATTAGTTATTGCTTCCTTGTTTTTATTTTTATTTCAGTTAATGACATTTTAGTTTGTTATTTCATTAGTGATAATAACCTTACCCAATACCGCAGGATATGAAACTCCCCTCTTTGTTCATGAAGAAGATATTTAATCTATTTGGTGAAAATCTCCATTAAGATGTCATTAGAAATTCTTCTCCAGTTCAGCTGTTCTCACGCTTGTGTAAAACTAAATTAGCACATGTGAATACAGAATAAAACTGATGAGATCCCATCAAATACAATTTGCTTCATTAGCGAGGACCTGAGTTTGAGATCTCCACCACTGTATCAGACTTTATATATAAAAAGAGGCTGCAGGATATGGCTGCACGGTGCCGTGTTACGTAGTGCACCCTGTTCTCTCATCATCCTTCTCACCTGAGTTGAGATGGCAGTCTTTGATCTGGAACTGGGACTCATTGTCATTGGGAATGTCTTTCCATGTGGCAAGAAACACCTGTCGCTCTGTAGATGACAAGACAGATTCACTGGATGCGCCCAAAGACCCATCATACACCGAAATATACTGAGTATGAGAATAACAATACAATTTGAGGAAAAAAAAAAAAAAAAAAAAAAAAAAGTTAATGTGGTGAAAACAAATGTAAACATAATATGTGAGTAGTTTGATTCCACATGAGAAATAAGGTTTCCTGCTGCTGCTTTGGTTTCAGTGCATTAGCTCATAGCCTCTGGCAGCAGCCCTGCTGTTAGCCTCATCAGGAGGCTCCACAGGGACCAGGACCAACACGTTTCCCCAGAATAAAAAAGGCCCAAAAATGACATTGGTATATATCTAGGATCAACTGTGCAGCTTTGAAATGTACGTGAGTGCAGGCAGGTGATATACATCTACGTCACACTCTTCTTCACATCCCCCAAAAAAGTCACAAGAATGACACTCACTGAAATACACATACATCATTCCCAAGAATGATGTATGTGTTTGTCACTGACGTCAACAGGGTTTGAGGCTTTTGAGAAAAGAGATTAAGCCGAGACACTCACCCATCTTCCCGTCCTCTACAAACAACATGCTGATGGGGTACTGGCAGCTGAAGTAGAATACGTCAATGTTGTTCTTAACAGCCACCTGCGAGAATGATTACATCCGAGGAGGGGGTAGAGGAGGACGGCAGGAGGAGAAACAAGAAGCAATACAAGGGTAATTACTTTTCAAGGGCCCTTCAAGGATGGTCATGGCTGGTTTGTGTGCAGTGTTTACTAAGCAAGAGGGTTACAGTCTTCTGAGAATTTCTCACAAAAACACATATCTTACTTATATCCTACAATACCATCACTGATATCTTGTTCTTTACAGGTCTCCCATCATGCTGTATTTGCTTAAGAATATCAGCAATTTATAATTCTTTTAAATAAAAAAAAATGACTGTGGAGCACCTGTCTACAAAGTCTAGAAAGTGTTTTACAAAGAGATATAAATAAAGATGAAAATATAACAAGATAAAAATAGCAGACAGTGATTGAAAATAAAATACCAAAAATAAAAAGATTAGTGACATAAATATATAAGGAGAGGAAAAAGTCAAAAATAGCACATAACAGAAAGTCTATATTTTAAAATAAACAAAACAACAACTATAAATGAATTTCTAAGCCTAAACTCATCAGGCAGGAATCTTTATGGATTATGGGGCCTGGTGGCAGAAGTAAAGGACACTGAAACAAGAACACCTGAAGTAACAAGCAGCGGGACGGTGTTATTGATCAGGAGGAGGACAGTGAGTTCAACCAGAGGACGGGACAAGAATGACTCCTGAATAATTCATTATGGCATCTTAATCTTGGGTGCAATGCAGGCCTGCCAATAACACAGCCGGTCATAAACACATTACATAAAGCTTCATGTTCACTAGAAGTTATAAGTTGATAAGTTGGCCAAAAAGAAGAGGTCAGAAACCACAACTGATTTAAAAAAAAATTAATCTAGTAGATAAATTAAAAAGTAAGCATGCTTAATCTAATAGACTATTGGTTACAGAACTTTCTGTAGCTAACCCTAACCCTTAACGATAAACAAAAAGCGCATTCATTCATTATCTATACAACATGCCGTGCAGGATCATGAGGGACTTGAACATTTATAATATATAAATGTTACAATAATGATAAAAATTTAATTTCATCTGAGTTGTGCCCACAAAGAACCATCAAAGACCTGCCAACGCAAGGCGAATAGTGAGCTGTAAGGTCCCCGCTGCAGACCAGCCGAGCAAAGCAGCCGTCAAGCCTAAACGAGTGATATATTGCCTGCAATCACATTGGCTGGAACACTAATCCTTTCCTGAAGTACAGCCTGCATGTGTAATGGAATTATCTGTCTTAAAAAGGCAAGTCCACATCCATTATAAACTATTTTACTGTCAAGATTTCAATGAATTATTACCATAAATAGCCACGAAACTTGTACACAAAGCATTTTCCTTATACAATACTGGATTTGTAATAAAATGGTTTTAGTGACGTGGTGGTGTTTGAGCTACAAAAACAGCTACAACACATCAGCAGTTAAAAGAGCACTTGAAATAATGTGCTGGGATATAATCATAATTCAAGACAAAAAAATATCAATCTCTTGTCTCCTGTCTACCATCCAATAAAATGCAAAAATATAGCAAATAATAAATAATAATAAAAATAAATGAATACAATATCTGGGAATGTCAATATATACAGTAGTACCCATCGAATCAGGGCAGAGAGGCAGTAGAGTGGAAAGGTTAGCAGGGCTGCTGAGGCCAGAAACAAAGGAGCCATGTGTTGTGTGGCTCTAATGACGTCTCCCCACCGCTACCGCTCCTCTATATGCTCTTATCTTCTTTCTCCAGCTGCACACAGCAGCCGTCCACCATTCTGCCCAGTTAAAAGAACCGCCCTGAACAAAAACAAGCACGCCTCCGCCACTCTGCCTACTTTTTATTTGCAACTTATCGCCGTTCTGAAGGTTGTTTTATGTTTTAATTCTGTTTTGTTTGCAGCATTGAAATTCAACAGTAGAGCTGAAAGAAAGGATGTATTACTTATCAGTATATGCATATGGTCACACAGTCAAAAGTTAATGTTTTCAAAAGATACAGTCAGGTCCATAAATATTTCAACCACAAAACACTGTGATGTTTTAGTTCTGTAAGCTTTGGGTATGTAAACATACATGACTAAGATGTTGAAATGCTGCCAACTATAACTTGGAATTCAGACAAATGGAGCTCAATAACCCTTAGTGATGTTTTATTTAAAAATCAATCCAATATTACTATGCGGTCTGCAAGCTATTAAGTTTATCTATTTATGCTGTGCTCTTCTGCATTACATTACAACTCTGACAGGGTTCAATGGATTCAATAAGAAGCTGTTTTGGGAAAATAAACTCCAGGCACCACTGCTCTGATAAGGCCGGTCGGTCATTCTGTGTCAACTCAGACTCTAGTCAAACCGACTTTGCAGGATGGAAGACAAACATGTTCTCAGTATGACCGAACCATTACAAGGTTGTACTGCATTCCTAGTGATTTTCTATAAAAGCCCTATATTAGATAAAGGAGTCTAAACAAAAGTGATAGAGGGTATTTTTTGCACCCATATGGTATCAATCATTAACATTTCTCTATGTCTCTACCACTAATCAACATTAGTCATTTTCATAGAACCAGGAGGCTAGTAGGAACATGTATGTGGAAATAGCTTAACTTATGGTCATGTACAAAGTATTAGTGTCCTTTAATGTTCCCTTCATATATAAATACAAGTAGTTAAAGGCCTGTGTGACAGCATCCAGTGAGCTTGGCCTTGGCTACACACCAGTGTCCTCTGTGATTTTTACTCAACGCCAGATCTTCATGCCCTGAACAAATTGTCCTCCTTACACAAGAGGTTTTATCAAAATATTCCAATTATTTTCAATATCCAGGACCTTACCAGAGACACAATTTCCATGTCAAATACCCTCTGTTCCAATGAATACTGAACACACGTTAATCCTTTTTTTCTTACAATTTCTATGACACAGAAATTCAATAATCATGGCGATACTGAGGCAAACAAATGTAGTCCTATCTTCTATTTTTATATGAAGCGAAAAAACGGAAGGACACTGGCAGTTTGTACCATTAATAATTATACATCAAGCAATTTCCATGCACATTTTTATGTTCCCACAATCTACTCCACATACCTTGATATCATATGGTGCAAAAAGGTAGGTTTGTAGAACCCTTGATATCACTCTTGTTTAGGGAGCACTTTTTTACCCAGATATATGGAAAATGTAGGTGATGGCAGCGAAATAAAAGCAAAACCAGCTAAGTCACATGAAATATAAGGGAAATAAGCATTATGAGGTTGTTACCTGCAGGTTATTGAGAGGCTCCATCTTCATGACAGGTCCCACGGTATTGAGGGGAAGGGCTACTTCAATACTCTGGTTTGGGCCGATAGGAGTGAGAACCTGCAGTGGACCAGCTGGAGTAAGACCAAAGCTACAGAGGAACACAGAGAAAAGAGAGACGGTCACGAAGAAATGTGGGTTTACAGACAGTTAAACACTGCTTAGTAAAAGGTCTTACCTGTTCCTGTTGAATTGGATGGCAAAATCAGTCATGACACTCATAGCTTTATTAGTGAGGGTCATTTCCATTTGGATGACCCCAGCACGGCGGGCAAAAGTACCAGATATTTCAAGACCTTTAGCCTTCATAGCTGGGAGCCAAAGCTGAAAAAAGACAAGTAGTTATTGTTTTTTTTTTTTTTTACTGTTGCAACATTATTAACTATATCTTATCTCATCTTATCCAGACTCACTGCTTTAGTGGGGACGTAGGTTCCCATTGGCATACCAACTCCACCTCCAAGGTCAAACAGGTCATCCAGACCGCCACTTACAGGGGCACTGAAAGAGGCTGGCACTGCAGCTGGAGGAGCACCGAAGCCAGCTGCCAACTGTGAGTAACAAAACAACAGGTTACCTTAACACACCCAGTGTTATTCACTGAATATAACACAACGATCACACAAAAATGACTTACAGCAGGACTTCCTCCAAGGTCTCCGCCAAGCTGGGTAGGGAGGAAGAAGCACAACAAATTCAGGTTATCGATTTGTTCAACATTAAAAAACATTCTGGGAGGTTTGAGGAGGATGGATGGAGGAGTGAGAAGGTCTAAGAATGTCAACGAAGAAGTGATTAACGACAGGTATGGGATTTACAGCGAACAGAAGGAGACAGATACAAGGCAAGTTTACTCATCCTTTTATGTAACTGACCTTCTACTGTCCAGCTGAGTGGCAATTGAAATCCAATAGGTTTTGCTCAAATGCTACTCACTTAGTGTGTCTATTACTGTGATGAAAAGGTTGGGAGTGCAGTGAGCAAAAAGATACAGCAGTTCCAAACAGTGACAATGCTAAGCTACTGTGTGTGGAAGACGTACTTTGACAGTAAACAGTGAGATTTACTAAAATCTCATTCAGTGTGGAAACATCACAGTGTAGTACGAAGAGCAAACAGGCACAGATCAACTACTGGGGAGGATTATTTGAAGGACACAGTGGTACAGCAGGGAATAAGAGGGGATTCTGAGCTGGTGCTGGCCTTTACTGGTCCAGAGTGGCCCCCTGGACCAACCTCAGTGGGGCTGTAATCTGGGGGCGATGGGGACTGATGTGGGAGCTGAGGTGACTGAGGAGTGTCCGTCCGCAGGGGAATGGGCGGCTGATTGAAAGATGAAACACATCGCAGAGCCCAAAGATAAGAAAACAGATGGGACTCAAGGGTTCAACAGCATGCTTACTGCAGATATCACGATAATAAAAAGATGATAAAAGATGAATGAAATGAAGAGTAAAAACAGCATTGAGATAATTAAATTTTAGCACTGAAAATGGTCTGATATGGTTTAGAAATGTTGTGCCCTCCCCCTCCATGTAGTTACCGGCTCAGACTCATCCCCCATCTGCAGGTGCAGCATTGAACAAAGAAAGGAAAACAGACCAGGGTCAAAGGAAAAAAAGAAAATACATAAGGTAGAAGAAGAAGAAAAAAAAAACATCATCGCCACTGGGCTCCAATGACATTTAGGATTTTATTGAAACCAGCTCAGTGTGTTGTCAGGCAGGCACAGAAGCTTTGTTGAAACATAGATGTGTAGAAGACCTACCAGGCTATCCAGTCCTCCTCCAAGAAGGTCCATAGCCCCCATCTGCATGCCAGAGGAGGGTGGAGGTGTTGGTCCGGTGGCGGTAGGAGGGGACAAATCCAGATTGAGCAGATCTCCCAGGAGGTCTCCCTGCGATGGGATGACAGCAGGGGGTGCCTCAGAGACTCCAGCAGCAGAAGCTGTGTCTGGGCTCTCAACACTCTCTCCGCTAGTAGAAAACATACAAAGTGACACAGATTTAGATTATGTATTGTAATGGAGATGATTTGATTACTATTTTGCAAACTAGATTTAGTTTACACATTCACTGTAAAATTAATTTGTCCTTAATCTGCCGCTGTAACTCCAACTAGTCTGGTAAGAGCAATGATAACTAGATGTTATTAGGTGCATTCGAAGTCAGGGAGGAACAAAGGACAACAGCTCTGCAGTGAGACACTGCTGGAATGTGTATTACTCAGCAGAGTCACAGGAAAACATGACAGATAAAGAGTTGAGAAGTGAGGTTCACTGAAATAAATAAACCACCTGCAGAGTTTAAAAGTGAAAGTGCATGACTCACGATCCAGCACTGCCAGGAAGTCTCTTGTGCTGAACGCCGCGGCTGCCTTCAACAAAGGCACTGGGTGGCTTGTGATACACAGAGGCCAGAGTACCAATGTGGCAGATGAGCTCTTCCAGCAGAGTGGGCTCAATCAGATCTGTCTCCTCAGAGATCAGGGGCTTCTCAGCCAGAACCACCTCCTTGGCAGCTACAGGGTCTGTGGAGAGCAGACGCCAGTAGATGTAGCCACGGTCCCTGAGGTCTGGGTTGTCCGAGTCCTGGAAACAGAGATAAAGGTATGAGGGTAAGGGATTATTCTTTATGGAGTATGTTTAATACATTTTTAATGTTTTTCTTGGCCCTGATATCAGGCGATTCTAAGATATCAAATACTGGGTCAGCCTTAGGAAAGTAAATCAAATAAACTAAAGGATATATTTTATTATAAGGATCTTACAAGTTATAAGGGAAATTATCTTGCCATGTCCACACATACACATTTACCAGCTTTCTATTGTTGATACATCTATACAAACTAATGTAATCCAGTTATATTATTTGTACATTAATTTTTACTGTTGGTGTATTAGAGAAGCGGAGAGAACAACAGGAGAGTTTCTCAAAGTAGGTTCATTCACAGCAGTAGATATTCCTCTTGTGTTACTGACTAAAGCATGCACATGACTGCAAGTAAATGGTGCAGTGCAGGAGAGAGTAAATGCCCTTGCTGGGCCTGGTTTAGGCATGGGGAAGGAGATGGTTAAGGTCAGGATAAAAATATCACGGTCAGAGCCAATCAGAGGCAGCTACCACTTCGCACCTACATTAAAAATAAATAAATAAATAAATCCTTTTTAACACATACAATGTGAAGACCTGTTATAGCTCGTATTTATCTGCATTAGGATGATATTACCAATGAGGGATCTTTATTTAGCTATTGATAATATTTTATACTACAAAGAATTTTCTGAAAATGACTGACACGAAAACATGATAAGTGCAACAGCAGAGGAAGTTCAAACCATTGCACTCATCACTAAGGGAAGTGCAAGGCTCAGATCTATAATGCCATTACAATACTTGGAGGGTCGTCAAATGTCTGCAAGCAAAGATGATGACAGGGACATAATATGCATTTGTGTCCAACAGTGTGTGGTTTTTATTCTCACCTGTGTCGCCAGGCTCAACACCTGCTGCACCAGCTCCTGGGTCTCGGTCGGCTTCTTCAGGAACAACTTGACGATCGCAGTCAGAAGCTGCAACTGCACCTAGAGCACACAGAACATACAGCACATTATAACTCATCACTAAAACTATATTAAATGCAGCCAATGTTAAGTGTGTGTAAGATGAATCTTTTAACATGCAATAATTACACGTGGTTTAAACCAGCTTCACTTCTAAGAGTATAACAGTAGTTTATAACAGATGCCACATTCGGTTAAACAGAAAATATTCTACTGACTAGTTTGAGTCAATCTGCAGTCAGCTAACATCAGCACAAAAGGGAACATTTATGCATAATGCATTCCTTGTTACCCACAAAATCACTATTATCAGAAAAGTCCCTCCAAGGCAATCATGGGAATTAATCTGTTACTTAGGGAAAGCTGTCTAACAAGTAGTGTAATCCCACTAAGAATGTTCTACAGAGTACAGGCTGGCTTCTCTACAAATTGTGCCTCTGAGCCATAGTGTTGAGCCAGTGTAGTCTTGAGTACACGGTTGTTCCCATTAATGTGGTGTGAAGCTTAATCTCAGTAAATATCAGTTTTAATCTCAGTTACTACTAGATTGCGCTGGTTAAGTAAGACCAGTTCTCTTTGTTACTTCTGTATTTGGCATGTCGCCTCATTCTCAATGCTTTGCAGCAGCTAGCCTATGTCTTTTATCATTTCCAGCTACTGAAACCATTGTACGATAGTTACTGACAGAACTGACTGCAAATTACTGGAACCACGAGCCATTACCATTAAAATTGGACATCACCTTTTTGAAAAAGCAACAACCCTGCACTCTCTTAAACATACCTGAGTGCTTTCATCATGGAAACCCTCCAAAAAGCTCTCCAGCAGTTCATCAGCGTTGTCGATGCGCTCAGCATACTCTCCCACGATCCAAATCATGGCTGCACGTGCCTCTGGCTCATCCAGGGAGTCCAGGTTTTCACACAGAGTGGCAATCACACTCTCATACCTGCCATCAGTCACACAAAACAACATTAGATACATTTAAAATGTTGAGACGAAAAAAATAAAAAAAAATAGAGAAGGCAAACATTTGACTGGGTAGTGACTCATACAGTGAAGTTAAGGGCCTGAGCTACGCCAAGCTGGATGCTGTGAAAAGCCGCTAAAGTGGAGACTCATGGCTCCATGGTGACAGTCTACTGCTGTGTGGGAGAGGTTTTTCTCTGGCACATGAACCCACTCTGCTGGATCCACAGCAGAAGCCACACCTTTGACCAGGTGCAATCGAGGCAGGGTGATACATTCTGTCACCTACAAACAGGTAATTTTCTTTTGCGTGCCGTTTGAGATGAACGCAGGGCAATTTTTGTCAGTGTAATAAGCTTTCACTCCTCATTTTAAAATACAAGAGATTAGTATCTGAGGGTCAGTGAAGTGGAACAGTTGAAATATCTGTGCGTAGCTCTTAAGACAACATCAGACAACAATGCAAAGCATGTGATAGGTACATTTAAAAATATCTCTATTTGAATGGCCAACCAATACATTTAGTTCCATGTACATAGTCAAGTACCGGCAGCATTTTGTATGAATTGTTAATTACAAATCTGCACACTGATGTCTAACAGAGGACCTACTTGTTGGGGTATTTGCGGAAGATGTCCTTTATGACCACAATGGCTTCCTGCACCACATAGTTGACCTTTGTCTGGATGAGGTCAAGCAGTGTGCTGACACAGCGCTCCGCTGATTGCTAATGATGGAGAGAAAAAGAATCATTACAGGTTCACACACTAAACTATATATAAAATATGTAGATTTAAATATAAAATCTATTATACAATATGAAATTGACTTTCTCAACAAATCACATCCTTTTAACTTACTATAGGGTATAGAGTAACAGTGGCTTTATATGTTTAATCTCAGGCTTCAACAGCAAACAATCGTTTTCCTTTTAAATATGTTTTGTTGAAATTATGGGAACACAGTTAAATGGAAACCGCAATATACCACAGTAAGTTTGTTTTGGCACTATTCATCATGACAGAGCCAACTTTTATTCATCGTGTAAACACTGCAGCTGAGCCTAAATGACTGCCTTTTGTTACTTCAGTGTTATTATCTGGCTGAGTCAAAGTGACAGTTAAAATGAAGTATATGTAAACAAATGCTTTATGCTCGACTGCACAGCTGATATTAAAACTTGAACAACAAAGTATCTGACCACAGAATTACATCATCTCCACCCACCTCTACTTTGATGGCACAGCGGCCAATGGCTCTGACTGCTTTACGGACAAAGTCCACATCCACCTCAGTGGCGTACTCCTTCAGCTCAGCCAGCACCTACACACGGCAGGACAGATAGGCATCCGTGTCACTCAGGACTATATTTTGTGAACAATATCTGGAGCTTCTTTGAGAAAATCTTTCAACCAATAGTTTAATGAATCTTCCAACTTAATGATGACAGCTGTGGGTGTGTTACCTGTGCAATGTTAGCTTGAGATGCTAGGCGAATCATGATGTCTAGCTTCTCCAGTTTGACATAGATTGGGTCATTGTATTTCACAAAGAAAACCTTCATCTCATGTTTCAGGATCTCTGGGCTGAAAGTCCATCAACATTTCTTGTTATTCGTGGCAATCAACTAAAACTTTAATTCAAGAGACAATGGCACATATAAAGCAAAGAGACATTCTCCCCATATTTACCGTCTCTGTACGATGAGGTTGATGTTTCTAAGTGCCACATATTGCAGCTCGGGCTCAGCAGAGAGGAGAGTGACCAGTGGAGGGGCCAGCTTCTTCAGCAGGGTGCCATAGTAGTCCAAGTCTTTAGGAAGCATCTCCATGAACTTCATAAGCACTTTTACTGCTGACAACACCACCGCAGAGTTGGCGTGAGAGAGCCGTGGGGTCACACGCTCACAGATGCTAGCAAAAAAAAAAAAAAAAAAAAAAAGATTCAGGTTTACTGGGAGGATTTGCAAACATTACATGCTGAGAAAAAAAACAGTCATGGTAGTGCTCTCTCTCTTACCTTTGGGACTCACGATCATCGCGAGGTGTGTAATTGGCCAAGCAGTCAAGAATGAAGATCTGTCCCCACTCTGTACACTCGTTAAGAGCAGTCAACAACTTGTTGATGGTCTGAGGGTTCAGGTCCAGTAGATTACTGTTGGGGTGAGACTCTGCTATCTCAGACAGAGCCGCCACTGCGTTTGCTACCACCTAAAGATGATGAGAGTAAAGATAAATGCTGACAGAAAAGCTGTAGATGCAAAAGAAAGGTCACTGTACTGACACAATGCTGGCAGAATTTGTGCTGAGTCATACCATGGGATTCGAGTCAGAGATTAAGTCTTTTAGAGTATCCAGGAAGCCCTGGTCTTCCACCAACTGGGCGTTGATATCGTGAAGTTTTGCTACACACACAGCTGCAGTCTTCCTCACATAAGGGTCTTCATCCTTCAGACATTTCCTCAGTGGCTCACAGAGGTACTCAGTGATCTTGTCCACACGGATGCAGCCCATGGTACGAACAGCTAGGGCCCGGATGAGAGGGTTTGGGTCTTCACAATCCTGGATGGGTGGTACAGAGAATTGGAGACATTACACTTGAAGACAGATGGATTGGATTCAGGAGGAAAATAGTGGCATGTCACGATACATTTATGGCTATGTACCTTTACAAAGGTGTTGACAGCCATAATAGCCATATCCGGCTGACTCTTGGCATAGTTCATCAGGTAGAGGTAGACCAGCTTCTTCAGTTCCAGGTTGTCCGTCTGCATGCAGTTGACAACATCTGGGAACAGAGCGCTGGAGGGGAGACGAGACACGATGTGACAACAGACTCCAAATGGAAGGTGAAGTGTTGATGTGGATGTTTCTGACATTATTTCCCCTGGCTCACCTGACATCTTTGCCAACTGTCATAGAGGCAATGACTTTCTTCACAGCCTCCTTCTTCTTCTCTTTCTTATCACTGTTCAGCTCTGCCTTGAGCTCAAAGATCTCACCTGCACACAAGAGAAGGAAAAAAAAAAAAAGGGAATTGCTTATTATGTCGCATAGTGAGAGGAAAGGAGGACAGTGCAGCAAAACACAACGGCCTCTGTTCACACATGACAATGCCAAAACCAGACACACTGACATGCAGTGTACAATGATCTGTCTGTCAGAAGCCTTTTATAAACACAGAATGTGCACACTGAGATCCCCAGCAGTTTCTGAAACTGGTAGGTGGTAATGAGCAATACCATAGTGAGAGTGCATGAGCACAGTAAAAGATGGTGCTGCAGTTTTCACCTGCTGCTGTAGTGCGTTGTAGCTGCTTCATTTGTTGTCGTTTGATAATCTTTACCTTGCAGTATTAACTCTTGATAAATAAAGGCACTTCCTGTAGCTGCTGCAGCATATAAAGCTTTGGCTGGCGTTAATAGTTGCTGACTGTTGACGAGTAGAGTATTGGCAATAATTTAATGTTTAGTAACTTTAAATGAAATCTATCCAAATGAATTCTGGTATCCGTATAATATGATGTAAATTGCAATTTTAAAAAACCCAAAACAAAATGTATATTATTTATTGTATTTTTGGTATGTGTGCTTTGTCTAAAATAACACATAATAGTATTGCACAGCTCATTGTGGAGAAGTGGAATATATATATATTTTATATCTGTGTGTGTGTTTTGGGTCAGCAGTCACTTGAACCTTCTGTGTTTGTTTACACATTTATGTTGCTTTGTACATTTTATTTTGTTTACATGTCAGTTCAGTGTCCCTGACGCGACTATAAAAAACACTGAGAACACTCAGTTTTGTGTTCACTTCAGTTCACCTCCTCAGTGTTTCACAAGAATTGTAGACATGTAACCACCTGTAAGATGTCAGCAGGAGACCACACACAGGCATGTTGGGCATATGTACAGTAAAGCAGTAGGATTATACATTATATATATAGTAGCTTATACACTATAGCTCATAAGCCTATGTTTGCATTCACTAAGCCAGCAGTTCTCATCCAGGAGTCCAGGGACCCATTCGGCTCTCTTCTATTGTGTTTATTTTCACAATAGAAGAGAGCCGAATGTGAGTAAGAGTCATAACAGTCTGATCATGGGTATCACTTCCTCCATGATTGTCTCCTCTACTTTAGTTGACAACTATAGATTGTTGTGAATCATTCAGATGGAGGTCTCTGACACGAAACGATATCGAACGGGGGTCCAAGACCTAATGTGTATCAATTATATACTGCACTAAGTCATCTAGGTGACGATATGCAGGGCTTGGATGTGAAAGGAGCCACACAAATACAACAGAAGACAACAGCAGGATCGTTAAGTCTCTGTGAGATAATACTCAATGTGTTTAATCTGATTAGCAATGACCAGAGCTGTTCAGTTCTTGGCAACAACAAAAGCAGCGTGACAACATCTTACAACATATTAGTATTAATATATTCAACAACACAAACTTTATGAAACAGACAATTAATTTCTTGAGGACTCTTAAAACTAAAGCATCTTTGACTTCATAGTGTGAACAATAATAAGCACATGTATGTAGCACATCATGTTTATGTAAATATATTTGAATATGAGAAATCTAATGGAAATTCATTGAGATATAAATAAGTATTTTTTTCCCCCTGAAATTACGCAACAGTTTTAAGTTAATTAGACTATGCTTTTATAAAATTATCTTTATTTACATAATACCACTATGTTAACAACATTTTAAAAATAGTCTGTTTGCAGAGATAATAATTCGGTACCACCCATCCATCTTACTTTGTCACAATATGCGCATAGCACTTACTCGGATGCCAGCAATTAATGAGAACTGAATGCAATATGTAATTTGTCACAGAGTTGTTTTACGTGTTAAATCATTATCTTATAAATGAACAAATAGTGAGCTATCAGACCTTTCTTGGTGGTGGTGAAGTACTTGGAGTCCGTCATCTTGGATCCAAATTGTCGGTTCTCCTACAAAAGTTAGAGAGAACAAGAAGGATTATTTTTCCTGAGTGGAACTTGACAAGAGCAACAGGAAATACTAGAATTGCAAGCACAGGGAAATAAAAGGACTTCCTGTCTTCTTCTGGACTACTGGCAGTGATCTATCAAATGAGAAAACAATGGATTTTTTTTTTTCTTGGAAAAGAAACACAACCATCTCCTCTATAAACATGAATCTTCTTGGTCAGCATTCATGTGTCCAACAATCTCTCCAAAACAGAGTCAACTTCAAGTGTTTTTCAGCAGTGGTGCATCACATATCAATATACGTTTCCTCTCGATTCATCACTTATATTCTCCCAGGTATATAAATATTTTCTGCCATGGACTTTAAGCTTAAGGTTAAGGGGAATATTACTAAATAAAGTGTAACACACATCCTACAAAATGGACTGTCATATTTTAATATATAGTTATAATGATATATTATCATGTTTCAACAGCTATTTTTCATTTGTCATACCCCTATATAACACAACCTGTGTTTTATGGATACTGTTTGTAATGAATACTCTCTTTATTAGACTGGGAATAACCTAATTATAGTTAAACTATGAATTTTAAAACATATACAGTTAACGTTATTATCTTCCATTAACTTCCTAATAAATGAACCGCGTTAACTAACTTTAGTTATGTTAACGTGTCAGTTTTACTCTTCATTGAGCTTCAGGTCGCTGTCAACAGCAAACATCCTGCTAGCTGCTAGACACAAGTTTATAGCAATAAAAGATACTAGCAAGACGAAATAGCCCATTACGATATGTCTGTGCGATACTTCCTGCTGCTGTCATGTCAAACTGAGTTTGTATTTTGACACACATTGTGCAAATTAGCTGTAAGAGTAATTAACACAGGCTGACTTTAAGCTAGTTTAGCCGCAAAATAAACGTTCGCTAGCTGGCTAGCATCAGGCTACCGTGACGTTAGCATAGCTCCAGTGTTTAATCCAGCAAGGAGCAAACGGAAAATAACGTAAAGTTACTTAAATCAATGCCAATACGACGCTAGTTAATCAATTACTCACGCATAATTGATTCGCCCATTCCTGCATGTTTGCAGTAGTTACGGTTAGATGAATGAAAGTGTTGCTAAATGCTAGCTGCCTGCTGCAGTGAGCCTGTCAGTGTCAGCCGGGGTACCTCTCTAGCTAGCACAGCTGAGACATGACCTTCTAAGCAGAGGCTTAAGGAAGCCTTTGTCGGGATAGTTAAGCTCTTAATCTACCGGCCTGGTTTAAACCTTACCCAACGAATTAACGTACCCTCTGGAGTTAAAATTAGACTCGCCACACTATGAATTTGAAGAGGAAAACCTTCATCTTACCGTGACAGGCGTAGTATGAGCTGTGTGATGGCCTTCGTCTCCTCCTACTTGATTTACTTCCGTCTTTCCGCAAAATAACGTTTGCAAACAGACAAGCAACGTCAGCTTTCATTCAGAAAAGGTAACTCGTAGTTTGTTTTGAAACGACGTCTTTTGGATCGGCAGTGATTTTGGTGGTTGAATATAACTGTTACTGGACACTGAAAGTTTATAAAAATGAATGGCAACTGAATTGAAAAACAATTGTAATATAGTGGTAGAATCAGGTTAAATACTAGTGTTACTAAAACCACTGGTGTTAATAACTATAAGTCAAAACTTCCCAACATATGGACAGCATTTCTGCTCTACACATTATATAGAGGGGGTTCTGGCATATGCAACATCTGCATAAAGAGATTATCCATACTGGTCTACTTACCAAACTGGATGATTAGACATCTTACATTTTATGCACCAAACACATTTTGTCAATTGCATCACTGTTCATGATGAACATTATTATTATCGACATCAACACCACCATCATCTAAATCCAATCTGATCTGTATTAAACACTCCGCATTAAAGTTGGATCACAAACTTCAGGAGGAAAATATTTATTACAAGAACAATTTGACAGCATTTTCAACTTCAAAGAAACGGTGAAATGTTGCAGTATTGCTATTTGATACATACAAATTCCACAATGTCAAGCAATCTGTACATTTAACTGTAGTTTTAATGAAAATAATATTAGCAAAAAAAACAAAAAAAAAAACCTGTCTGATCGTGAACATTCAGATTTTGCTGATTGCGGGGTAGATAGAAGAAGAAGAAGGAGAAGGAGAAAATGGTCATGATTGTTGTGTAATTAATGAAAATGAATTCACACATTAAGAACATGTAAAACACAGTTATATGTAATATCTGCTCATATAAGGGAAACTGATTTTTGTACATGTTGGACCCCACCTGATATTAAGATTTCCCTCAAACACTTAGCGTTCACTTGCAGTACTTGGGACACAGATGCCACTTGAGCCCACTGAGACTTAATTTTATAAATAAATAAATAGAACCAACATCACACCTTCCTTTACTCCAGCTCTGTGTATACGTTCATACAATATGTACACAAAGATACACACTGTTATTTTGTTTGTTTTAAGCCCATTCAGTGTGTGAGTGCCCTGCAATAAGACTGTACCCACAAATTTAGATTTTTTTAACCAGCAATGTCTCACAAAACTGTGGGAATATATGAAAACCATTGTAAAACATCAAAAACAAATAGGAGGATAATTTGTCAATTTTTCAAATTGATAACAAAATGTTTTTTTGTTTTTTTGTTTTGAGGCAGGAGGCTTCTGCAGGGCACTGACACTACAATTCCCACTTTCAAATAGCCGCACCCTTTAAATACATAAAACGGAAGCACTGCAGCTGGAATCGAACCTCTCATACTGATGACGGCTGACTTTCACAAGAGGACCTTAATATCCAGTTACAGCATCTATTATTCATGTACTGTTGCACCCATGCAGACACTTGAGTCAAAGCCATTCTCTTACCATCAGACTTCACCTTACCATACCATTGTAATTAACTTCACGTCAATTAGCACCACAACATGTCATTTCAAATGTATGGAAGAGTTTCTACTGTGTCAGGAAAACATTTCAATTTCATTTTTTTAGCCACTAGATGTCCCCATAGTTTGTGCCATGTTGAATTAGGTTTTCTTGAGATTTTTTAAAACAACTAATAGGATTCATAGGCGATAAATTACATATCTTTATCATGAATTGTACATTTACATCAAGTATGATTTATAATTAAAATTGGCAACGTTCCTCGCTTTTTTTTTATCCCCCACATTCATATTCAATCTTCCCAAATTCCATTTACATAAACTGTTAATGATGGCAATGTAGTGTTACCGATCTGAGCGACGTTGAGCAAAAACATTCAAAAACTAACCTGTCAATTAATTTTTAAGGCAAAAGGGAATTGTCAAGGCATTTTCAACACCAATATTGCATAGCTAAGGCCGCACAGAACTTAATACAACAAATATGTACATAACATGGTATATTCAATGCCTTTTTATATACAACACACCCTCATCTCTCAGAGGACACATAAACATGTATTTACACATTCATTCTCCTAAGCGTTTGACTTCTGCACATGTTTACTAAGGATTGTATTCCAGTACAGTTTGGTCAGAGGGAGAGCTCTCGATATTTCTGTTTCAGTGACAATGACACAAAGAAATATAACCTTCACTGATCCGTATTATCCGTAACACTTAAAAGTAGAAATAAAGTTAACATGTTTTACTGCATTAAACATAATCTTGAAAATCTGTAACACATTTTTTTTTTTAAAAACAAACAAATATTATCTATCTCCTCTACATGAATTGGTTGTGAAAAGGTGACGTCATACATACATATGACAGCAGACAACTGGTAGTGCATGTAGTGTTCACAAAGTCAGAACAAGAATGGGGATATTTCTGTCTATGTTACCTATGAGTATATTGTAAATATGTGTATAATGAGTCATATATGAAGACCACTAATGTGGAGAGACTGAAGATATCACAGTCGTTACACCAGTATTTTGACTATCAAGGCTGTAGCAAACCACAAGAGGGAGCCAATCCATCTGACTAAGGTTTAGTGTTTACACTGTTTACAGAGTTGCAGCTTTAAATCCCTGGCACTTCACCATGGCCCCTCAGTGGGGCACATGGCAGCACATATGCTCTCTCTCTAACACTCTGTAGTTGCATTTCACAAGTGTCTTGAAAAAAACAAAAAACACCTAATGATTGGCAAAATCATCCCCATGCACACATTAAAATTACAGTAAAAGTAATATTAAAGACCATTCCTTTGGTAATAAATAATTTGGCTTGAGTGCAAAATAAAAGCAACGTGAACCCCCTGCATTTATTCAGGGTAGAGACTAAGTGAGGGAAAAAAAGGAGTGTTTGACATGCAATGAGAACAGTTTATAGCCCAGGCTTGAGTCTTTTTTGTTTTTACACAGTAGTCAACGTTCATGACGATGTGTCGTACCCATCAGTTCTGTGCTACATCCATGCTTCAGAGTCCAGGCTCCCTGACTGTCCAGGGTAGGAGCGATCTGTGTTGCCCATGGCTGGAGAGTGTGGTTGAGGATGGATCATATCTGTAAAGGCCTGGTGCAGGCCTTTGCATGTGGCTGTGCGACCAGCAGAACGGGAGCTCTGCGGGGACAGCGGTGGGGTGTGGCAGGGTGAAAGTGTGCTGTGAGCCTGCAGATCTCTGTAGCTGACTGGGGTGGGGATGCGTGAAGGGCTGTTCTCTGGCCTGTTGTCAATGCGAGGCCTGATCCTGGTTTTCAGTTTGTGCTTAGAGATAGGATTAACCCTGTCTGTCTTCCGTTGCCCTTTCTTAGTCTGCAGTACTTCTCCATCTGAGTCCCCGTTGGCCAGGGATGAAGATGGTGGAGGGGATTCAGAGCGGGATTCGCTCAGGCTGAAGCACATTGAAGAGTTTTCACTTGAGGAATCCTGGAAGGAGCAGTCCTCATAGGGGGGGAGGGGGACAGGTGACGGACAAGCCTCTGGAGGCGGGAGTTCATCACTGCTGTCACCATTTTCCAAGTCATACGGTAAGTTTGGTTGGTGATTCTCCAGAGGAACATCTCCTTCAGGCTCTGTGTCCCAGCCAAGCTGACCCGGTTGGCCTGTGAGCAACCCAGTAGGAGGGCAACCTCCATGGTCTCCATTCATATTCCTACAGTGGAAATCAGGCTGTGAGGGGACCTGATTCATCAGTTTGTTCGACTCAGAGTCTCCAAGATCAGACAGGGAAGAAAGATGTTCCCTCTCCTCCATGGAGCTAGAAATGGCTGGGAGCTTCTTGAGGCCCCCTCCACGCTCCCCCCAGTGCTCAGGTTCTCCTTGGCCAAAGTTGTGCCCATAAAGTAAATTCAAAGGGTCCTCCAGTGAGAAGTGACGCGGATTAGTCCTCTTGGATTCCCTGAGGTCAGGCAGAGTTCCTATCTTTGAGGAGGTGGAGGAGTTAGAGGAAGAATAAGCAGAGTCAGTAACATTAGGATCAGTGGGTGCTGGCACTGGGTGTGTTCCAGCTCCTGGCATGGCCACTCTTCCTGGGACTGTACTAGACACTCTTTTAGCCTGCTGTGTATTAGCTAGGAATTCAGCCTCAAAGCTGCGATACAAGTCCTGCTCCTTCTGGGGGTCTAGTGTTGGTAGCATCTGGAAGCCAAAGCCCACTCCTTCCTCCTCAGGCTCCTGACGCTCCATGCCAGACAAGTTCCTATGATGGCTTCGCCCATTAGTGCGAGGGCCATGTGATGTTCGAGGAGAGCGGGCAGCGTGATGGTGAGATGAGTTGCGCGGAGATGAGTGTGGAGAACGCCGACCTCCTGCGGTGACCGGGGGCAGTAGGGGGCGTTTCCCTACCGATGGTGAGCGTGGGGCAGGGGGTCTGGGAGTAGTTATGGTCTTCTTACTGGGGCTGCTGTTGTTGTTGCTTTGGACCCCTTTAATAGGTGAGTTGGAGCATGAGGACGACTGTCTCTTGGTGAGCCCACCACCTACTTTGGGGGAAGACGGGGGCAGTTGTTTGGCCCGAAGATCCTCTCGCCTGTCTCTGTCTGAGAGTGGAGGCTGAGGGTCTCTGTAGCAGAGAGCGGGCCCTGGGCTGGCGTCGCTGGACCGAGTACGGCTCTGTAACTTACTCTGGCTATGGGAACGTGGAGCATGAAGCCTTCTCAGGCCTTCATTTCCAAGGGAGCGGCCCCTCTCTGTGCGGGCAGTCCGTGTTCCATCAGGGGATCCTTGTGGTGGGTTAGGTTTGAGTATTGGAGCAAGTGTGGGACGTTCCCGAGACTGGCTGCGTGCACGGGGCAGTGTGGGACGCACGGACGGGGTCCGATTTCCAGCTCCAGGTCTCTCTATCATATGCTTGCCCTCCTTGCGGTTGACAAGTAAGATGACATCTTCACCTGAGCGGCGTGAAGCACCGCCAAGAGAGTACCGCCCCCCTCCCCCTGCTCCACCCCCTCCTCCCTTAGAGGAGGCTGAAGAGGAGTCACTGTCTCCAGACAGACGTCTTGTCACTGGTAACTTTGTCTCCTTATTCCTACAACATAGGGAGGACAGAAATATTATATTTATATATACAAAAAAAAGTATCTCACAATTTATACTCATTACTCATATTTGTACACAGGTGAGACATAGGCACCATATTACCCCTGACCCAGCTCTCCAGAGAGCAAACATGAGGTGACCTATACTCTGCAATGTTGAGGATTTGTGAAAGTCTTCCTAGGTGACCTATACTCTGCAATGTTGAGGATTTGCAATGTTGAGGATTTGCAATGTTGAGGATTTGTGAAAGTCTTCCCACCTGTTGCACACAGACAGTGTAACTGACCTAAGACTTGGTGTTTCTTGGGACAGTGGGCAGTGACAGCCAGGGGGGATTACATGCAAATTGAAAACAAGTGGGGGCAGGATTAGAGGACCTGTAGAAACCCAACAAGACTAGACACCACTCCACTGTCACACACCAGTGGGAGCATCAGATTTAACCATATAAGCTACCAGAGTTCACTTACAGGAAGAGCAGATCCAGATAGATTTGATTAGTTAAGATCAATAAAGTGAGTGAAGTGAAATTGAATATTAAAGACCCAATAAAGGCTGTGTTATTTTTTGACTACATACATACATTACAGGTGTTTTTGTGTAGATATATATATACTTTTATTTGTAGATTAAAGAAATAACATTTTCTATTTCTCAACTGATCACAGTTAGGTACATTGGCCAGTTTAAACCCACAGTTCATAAATATTTCTTTCATATGTTTTATATATGTCATTGTATTTAGTTATTACCTGGTATGCTACACATTTGTTTTCATTTAGATCATGGACTGCTCCTTTAATTAGTGTTTTATTACACCAAACTTCTACAGTAATCCATAGGATATTTTCATATACTGACATGGTAATTGGCGTGCACGGAGCCCACCTGTCTTTTGACCTACTTCCCCAGTTAGCTGTGAACAGTTGTCTAGGGATAGTTGTCAGATTAGACTTCATCTAGTCTGGTGCACTTGAAAAGAGATGCCCCACCCACACAGGGTTAATTCGAATGAGCTGTTGCCTTGACGTCTGGTCTGAGCCGTCGCTCAATACAGAAATGAGCCACATTGGCTAGAAGCCAAAGTAAACCACCATTCATTTAACAATGGCGCCTTCACATTCTGAAGGGAAGATGCAACAAACTTAAACATTTGATCTAATTCCCTTTACACACTATACAGCATATACTACTACTCTGTATCACTATGTTATTACTGATATACCACTTCTAAAGGACATCAGACAAAACTGATGTTTGATTTAATTTGTCACTGGCTTCATACTGATGCAGACCATCTGTTTGACATAGCAAGAGAGGAAAGTCAGATCAGATCTCACATAATCAAAGACATGTTTAGGCAGCTGATTCGATCGTAACTGAATGAAAGTAGAAGAGAGACGAGTGGGAAGAAAGGTGAGCCTAATGTTTAATGTCTACTTTGTAGCCACTAGAAGGTGCTGTGTGAGATGGATTTATCAGGGCAATGTCACCTGAGATTAGACAAATCTGCTCTGGTCTAATCTGTGGCTTCCTGGCATGTGTATATGTTATGTATATGTCAAGCACTTTGTGTGTGCGGCTTTCTGTCTGTCTGTGGGCGCAAAAAAAACAAGTGGCAGTATCTTAGCAGACCCGCCCTGCCAGGCTACTTGTGAGAGATTAATTGCTTATCATAGTAACACACTTATCCACATACTTATCCGCACGCCTGCATAGACACACACACACACACTCACCTGAGAGGATTAAAGTGGCGGGGTTCTGAGCGGTCCCGTGGCGGCCGTGGGTGTAGAGTACGTGCTGCGTTAGAGTCGAGATCAGTGGGGACAGAAGGGTTCTGAGAGCGGCCCGGCCGTGTGGAGGAGGAAGAGGAACATGGAGTAGAGGGGGGTTCCATGGAGCGTCTGTCGGGGGGTTTGTAAGGTGCGATGCCGTCATTTCGCCAGTGTGGACCTGGGCTGGTGGAGCGGGATGAGTGTGCACTCGAGGACTTGCTCTGGCCTCCCTGACCTTGGCCGCTGGCTTTAGCCTGGTGGTAGCGGTGGGCTTGGGTGACAAATGGTAACATTAATGTTAACGTCAGACTTCTAACCAACAAAGCGAGTGTAAACACTGAATGGTCAGGACAGGTAGGCTAGGCTAGTATTTGTTTTGAGATGGTATACAGATGTTCAGATGTACAGATCAGGTAATGGCAAAGTTAGAACGTACTATCAGATGTGAAGCATTTGTTTATAATAGTAAATGTATTAAATATTATGCAGCGCAAAGACAAAATAATGAAGTTGTCTTGTAAGGGACTGATTGGGGAATAGGAAGTGACCTCACCAAAAGCAGCACAACGACACGGGTCATGTTTGTCCAAATAGTGCTCTAATGTGTCCCAGCCCCCTCCAACACGCACCATCACATGAGTACGAAGGACCTGAGGGGGAGAAAAGAGAAAACAAGGCTTCAGTGGATCAACAGAAAGTAACATACACTCAGGAACAAATAAAATGGCTAAACCTTTTGATATACTGCAATACCACACACGCTGCACAACACGACAATAGATATGCAAATTCTACAAGCTGGGCAGCTTGCTGAAGACTGGCAGGTCCTCAGTGTTACGTAACATCTAGATGCACCCCTGCCTGTGTCGCTCCCTCCCCTTTTCTCCCACATCACCCCCCCCAGCTGCTGCTATTATGAGGGCTGTTCATTGCCATGCCAACTCACAATTAAACAGAGAACGGTAGCATAATAAAGAGCCAAAGTGCTGTGAAAGACTCTCTTTTTTTTTTTTTTTGGCCTCTCTCATGCTTCTCAGCTGGCTTCCCTGTGTTTTCAGAGGGTAGCAAGGAAAATTAGCATTGTAACAGCTCACCCCCGCTGTCCTCTCTGAGATTTCAGTTATCGGGGAGAGGAGCAGGGAGGAGAGGGGGTCTGGATAACCATAACAGAGCGGGGTTGATGGCGATGTCACTTCCTACTCTCCTCTGCTCTTTGAGGCACACACATCCACGAGATTAGACCAAAGAGCCGTACTCCCTTCAGGCAGAAGCTGCCTTCGCTGCGGCAGCATACTTTGCCTGATGTGACAGCCCCGTGGATGCATCCCCCTGCCTTGGGTTGTGTAACAGGGTCTGCCAGCCACATGTTTTAAAGGTTGTGCCAATGTCTCTGAGGGCAGGCAAGGCAAAGCCATAATGGTACCATAATGTGTGGGCTGGCACAGAGTTTATTTCCACTGAGACACACGTGGAATGGCGTCTCATCACCGGGTCTTTGACTATAGTCATAGAAAGCCCATAGACATGGCATCCACACCAAAGTCTGACCCCAGCTTCCCTCTTATACAATCCCTGCCAATCCACTACAAGTCTTTTCATCTGTCTTGCTCTGCTCCCCTACTGCATCAAATCTGCCAAAACAGCTGATCTGCTTATCTCTATGAGACCTGAGAGTATAAACTGCTTACTCTCCACTGCTCTGGCCTTGTGTCAGTAACAGGTTTACTGTTTGAGTGATGCTAACAGACCAGACTCACATGTACCAGCAGTGGAAAGCGGGGCTGCATGAGCTTCATACCATATTCACTTAAGAACAACTTCAAGAACGTTAAGAGGAACAGTCCCAACAACACATCAGTTTGCTCTCACTTTTATGTCACTTCTGACTGTGTGTGATCACACATTTTAGTTTCTGCAAGTGCTAACTGTTTTAGTGTGATCCATGATATTGAACCACAAAATAAGTGATTACATATACAGTAACATTGTTAGTGAACATGAACTTGCATCACATACAATCAGAAACTAAATGATTTATGGCCTGTTTTCTACATCATTAACGCTGCAGCTCTACTGAAGAGTCTGATGACTAGATGTTTAGGGATCATGTTCCTCTTTAGATGTGCGACTCAGCTGCCTGATTTCCCAGCCGCTAAAGAGGTATCACAGTCTTTTACCAGTGTAGAGCAACCCAATCCCTGTTTCTATGGCAACAGTGAACAGAGAGACTTCTTGTGATCATAGTGTGGGCGTGTTCAATCAATTTCTTCTTACATGCTGCTGGTCAATACAGAAATACAGCTCATGGTTCATTTCAGCTGTTGTGCCCCACGACTGAAGTCATCTCCGCCCCATAAGGAGCGATCTCCCCCAGGGACAAAGACACCTTATTAACTCCCCCCTCTCTTTATATGTACGCCCATTTGCTTCCTCCACTTCATCCCCTTGTTCAGCCCAAGATCCTTGTCAGAGCTTTGGCAACTGAATAGGGGTTTGTTAGCTTTCTTGGTGGCTGCCCGTTTCCTCCCCTCAGAAGAATAAGGGAAGTGTGTTGGCCGCACTCGTAGCTGCTCGGACATATGCAATCACTGTCATCCTCAGTGAGGAATCAGGAGAGGGTGAGACAGTAAGGACGAGAGCTAATCTGACAAGTCAAAGGCTCCCAGACACATACACACACACACATGTCACACATATATCTATTGCATTTAAAATTACTGCTATAATATAAATCAAATAATTTACACATTTTAAGACTGGACAAAAAGAGAGGTCAAAAGAGGAAAGTGTTGGAGAGGGGAATATAAGCCTGAATCCCTCTTACCACCCCAGAAATTTACAATTACTACTATAGTACCACTTAATTCAGTACACATGACACCTCTGAAGACTTGTTGTTGTTCGTGTAGATTCCCGTTTCTAAATAATATTAACATATTGTATATATCACATCTCCCAGGAAGAGTCTCAAAGTGAAGAAATGTTGGCATAACTGACAGTCAGGCGGACCTATCCTGTAAATGCAGGCAACTGGGAATACCATCCAAAGTATCCATTAATGTGGCTGCGGTACATTTTAGGTAAGTGAGACTAAATCGATCCCCACCAGCCTTCCTACCCAGGTCCTAAGAGGCCTGATGTGGGTACAGTTCCTAAACTGAAACTGAGACAAAAGCGGTCCAGCAGAAACAGGCTACAGCCAAGATAAGGACCAACTCAGGAAATGACCTAAAGCCCTATTTATGTCTGGAGTGGAAAAAGTACAATCCTGGGAGTTGGCCAAATGAAGGCATTTTGTAAACACTCAAAGGAGGCACAGAAATCACAGTGCTGTTACATGTATTGTTCACCATCAGGCTTTTGACGCAGCTAAGCAGCTGAGTGGTTTATCTGTTGATACCGAACCCTGTTATTCTTGAAACGACATATGATGCCATATGCCAGCACCATATGTTTCCATGCAATTACTGCAGGCCTCACAGTTTTCCACTGCTACTTGCCAAAGTATATTGTATACATGCAGATGTAATAAAAGTGAAAGAATAATTCCACTTGATTACAACTCACATTTGTGGTCATTGTTTCTATTAATTATGATAATCATGACCTCAAGAGTGATTGCTGAGATTTGTAAACATCAGACGATCGAGCAGTTTAATCAGATAAGCCACTTTATTTGGAGGTAAAACTGAAAGTGGACGTGCCTCGCATAGTAATAATCTCTCAATGTAAATACAGTGGGTCAAAGTTCAGCCGGGCAATAATCAGGAGGCACAAGCACACCCATGAATCCTTTACAGGTACAAAAAAAACATGTTCAACCACAAATGCTCCTCCTGAATCGTCCCTGTAGAATAAATGAAGAATAGGGAACAACACAGAAGCGTGCAGGTATAAGTTGAACCGGGAAGGCGTCCTGTCAACTGTGACGAATGTTGTGCAAATGACAGTTTGTGTTTTCTTGTCAAAACGTGTCTCACCTGAGGGTTTATTTATGTAAAACCTGCATAATCATTTTACTGCTTGTGTTGTGTGTTTTGTGTCACCGTGTTCCCAGATCTCAACAATTAACTTGGTATTCGGTATATTTATAGCAAATTTATACCACAAGTTGTTGTGAAATAGCCAAATCAGAGGCGCCTCTGGTTTGCCACGTTGCTTTTATAATATTACAGACATCAATTTTGATGCATTTAAATGACTTAAAAATGAGATGATAGGAGTGATTAATTTTCAATATTTGTTGTGTTTGATGAACCCCTGTCTATAACAATACAAAATACAGACATAACTCGTGGTTCACAGTGACAGGCAATTCCGATTGATGTCAAAGAGCCTACCCTTATGAAGATCAATGCACTGGAGTCTCCCACTTTGTACTTCCCCTCTGACACCTTGATCATGGGGAACTGAGCTGGACAGGAACACTGGCCCAGAATCTCCCGCACCTGAGGAGAACAAAACATGACACACACACGCATCAAACAGGAACTGCACAGTGACCCCTTCCTGTTCTTCACATCAGTACACCCCCATGAGATCATTTTTAGTCACATGTGTGTGTTACTGTGACCAAAGCACTGCTGGTGCTATGTGTCAACAATGAGTCTATTTTATGGTGTGAGAAATGAGCATGTCTTGGCCTCCTGCGTACATGTGAGTGATGGAGTGAGTCATTTTCCTGCCAACGTTTCTCTTGAAGTACCTACTGGAGAGAACCTTAACCCTAACCCTACCTACTGGGTGATAGTGTGCCCCGCCCCCACACTCAAAATCCTGCTTCATGTCATTTCTCAAGAATATTGTGATCATTCACCCACAAAAGCACATATGTGGGCGTGCTAATGAATACCCTCCTTTTCCTCCTCTCTCGGCCTTTACATGACATTGTTTCTGGCTGTGACATCATGAGCTGAGGGGAGAAAGAGCTCCGAAACCAGACTGGTGGTGATGATGATGTCAGTAGGGCCTGTGCTGCCAGCTGTGCTGAGAGTCAGAGCCGGTGCCCTTGCTGTGGTTTGGGTTGCTTATTAGACAGACACAACTGCAGGGTGGAGCGAGATCACAAGCCTGAGCTCTCCAACAGGATTGGACAACTTTATAATGTTTTTCTTGGCGTCTCCCTCAGACAAAGGCGTGTGCACACTTGTCAACCGGGGAGGCCAGGAACGAGAGAAAGTAGAATAACAAACTGGACAGAGGAAAGCAGAGGAAAGCAGAGGAAGAGAGGAAGAATATCTGATTTATAACTGGGGAGGAAAACATGAATGTGTACTGAACTGCAAGGGCGGCAATGTATTTGTATTGATATTTAAAGATGTAAGATTTGGACAGAATGTTAGTTTAAAACATGCAAACATTAACTAAATTGTGTGTTTACATCATTATTCATAGTAAGAAGCACTTTGAGAAGGTACGTCTCAGGGCCTTTAGGTGATCAAATGCCGCATCAGAGGCAAACTTCAGGCCGCTAGCTCCCACCCTGTGGTTGTTTACAGTGCCTTTCATGCTGTATACAGTGTTCAAGGGAGATGGCCGTTTATGGTGTATGTTAGCAGCGTGGCCTACAACACCTATATTATATGTATTCAGAAGATTAAGGAGGCACCTTGTTATTTTCTTAAAATAGGACACTTCTTTCTTCCACCACGCTAATTAAAGAGGGTGGAGGTGAGCCTCAGCATCTCACCTGCCTCTCTGTTCTCTTTCACACCTGTTCAGCCATCTTTTCTTTTATCTCTCTATCCGCTTTTATTTTCAGCCCATGCTCTACTGTAGCTGACCAGACCTATTTTTGTCTTTGCTTTCACTGTTTTGCTTACATTTCTACATCTGCTTGCTCCCGCCCTTGCTCTCTCTGCGAGTCTCTGCTCTGTCACTCCGTCTTTCAATCTGGAAAAACCCCCATCCAGTGAGTTAATGGAAAGATTGCTATGGCAACAGACAGACACATAGCCTTTCCCTTCCCTTTTTAACTGTACAGTTTGCCTTCTTTTTTTTTTCATTCTTGCTATAGTAAAGTCTTTCAGTCCTCTCTTTCTCTCACCAAAACACCTCCCCCCAGAGCCCGTTCAGCTGAGGTCATACGTTTTCCTCCAGAAGGGAAGGTGAAGAGCTGTGTCTTATGCAAAACTAAACAGGAAGCAGAGCTGAACTTTGAAGTATTTTAATAATAACCTGATCAACAGCAGCCGTGACACATGAGGCGTTTACTCTGAGGAACCTCTGACATGACATGTCATTGCCGTGTCAACAATGGATACGCTCAAGACACACAGAAACCAAAACACACAGGCTCCCACATAGACCAGCGTGAGGTAGAGGGGGAGGAGAAAGACAAGGTCACATAGGAAACATGCGGAAGTGCGGAGATGGGACACTGCGAAAAACTGAGGGATGAATTATGGATGCATGCTGGTCACATGAGAGACGCTTTCAGCAAGAGCTGCAGATGTTGGAAAAGGAAAGAAAACGAGAGAAAAACGAGCTGCAACCCAACAATCCACAGAACGCCCCTATACTAGACTATCTACTGCACCCATCTGACGATAAGAATGCAGAGGTGTCTTTTAAAAACGCTTTCATTTTCATTATGCGACTGCTCAGATGTTCCCTTTTAATTTTAACTTCTAGGTTTGTCTCAGTTTAACTTAAATAACATATACAGTACACACTCATTTATTGTCCCACAGCTCAGATCATGTTATATCTGCTCTGTGTGAGTCAACAATCTCTTCCCTTACTAATTCCTTCCTGACTTGCAATCTTAAAGAGCCATTCATGGAAGAGATAGAGCCAGACAGAGGGCTGAGCAAACCCTGGGGATGAACAGAGGAAATGGGAGGGCGAGCCATAAAGATGTTTAGATTTTATTCCTCATTTTCTTTACTGATTTTTTAACATGCTGAAGTTAGACTGCATCCTAATGTAATGGTATCATGACAAAGGAATGTACAAGGTTGCCAGTATTGTTCTACTGTAGTAAGAGTATTTACTGTGGTGTGAGTTTAGGTTAAAGAATGAATCTGTCTGAAGTTATTGGTGGATATTGTGTCCATTTGAATTTCTCTGATCTCCTTATAAGTTAACAAACAGAGTACCTTTGTTTAACATGGGTGTGCTGGCTTTCTATAACCGACTGTTATGAGCAGGATAATTATTGCTGAACCTCAACAATAAAAAACTGATGGTTACAACACCTCACTCCACAGGAATTGACACAAGGCGTTCAAGAATCTGACTTCTTTGCCTTCTGTGAGTCAACTGTAGTGAGTGGAGGGAGTTTACCACAGAATGTGCTGTCAAAGGTAAAGGAAACTGGGAAGATTATAAAATCATAAGGCACAGCACATGCAGTACTTTAGAGGTGAATTACATGAAAACGACAGAAGAAGACATTTCTCTTAGCGTATCTTTATGCCTTGGGGATCTCAGACTGGAAACCTGCCTAGATAGAACAACCTCGCCATCAGATAAGCACAGAGAGACATGAAAACTAGGCCACAGGGGGCGCCTACTTGGCATGGAAATTGAGGGGTTATTGCTTCACCGTCCACAAGTAATCATTCCTAAAGCCTGTGAACACACACTGAAAACAGCTACCAAACAGTCTATCCTCCCATTAAAGCGCTGACCTGACAGCCTGCATAAACGACTCCTCTGTGAATATCTGTGGTGCATCTGGTAAACACTGGAACAGCAAAGAATCTTGAAAAACAGGATGCAAGGGAGGTGACGAATGATTGAACGAATTATAATATTTTCTCTAATTATATCGGGCCTGCAGCCTAACGGGAAGAACTAGAGAGAACATAAGGTACGAGTGTTTAGACACAGTTAGCATGCCGGTTCAACAGGTTCGACCGACTTGACGGAAGAGCAGAGATGGGTAAACGTCTTGGGATCAGGTGTGTCAGTTAATGTCAGAAACCTTCCATGGAAACAATACAGGAAATAGAATAACGTTGGCACTGGACACATACAATGAATAGATTGAATGCACTTTTTACTATCTGGTTAAAGTTAAATCACAAGATTGATACGATAGACTAAGTCTTTACGTTAAATATAAGGATACTATGCCAGTAGTCAGTTAGCGTAGCTTAGCTTAGCATAACATAGCTTAGTGTAGCACAAAGACTGTAAGCAGGGGGAAACAGCTAGCTTGATTCTGTCTATACTAGCAGTAACAAAATATTCCTTGGCTTGGAGAACTAACTTACTGGAGTATAAACTGTGAAACAGGCAATGGAAAATAGTGAATAAACAAGATATAATAATTAGTGCGTTATAGAGGTGCTTGTTTTAAGTCTGTATGCTAAGCTAAGCTAAACAGCTGCCTGCTGTGGTTTAATATTTCCTGTAGAGACTTGGCAGTGATATTCTCCACCTCATTAAGAAAGTGAGTAAGTGTGTTTAACTATAACTATTTTTTTAACCTCTGTCATAAAAGTAAAGATTATAATTGTTCCTCTTATCTTTTATAACTTGTGTTGTGAATTTGACCAGGATGACAAATGTAATACAAACAAGCTCCAGAGCAGATCTCAACCGTCGCTTCACGGAAACCATATTCTGAAAATCAATGCCTATCTTCTGGCCACTATATGAATCTAATGTATATGAAACGCTGTATGTTAAATAACATTTACACATATTATTCATCTCCTTCAGTCAGACAGGAATGTAATCACTCATGGCTGGAAGTTAGACATCAGGGTGGTATCTAACTAATATTTCTGATTTCTTTCATTCGGGCTCAACAACACTCCCCTTGCAACAAGATTCGAGGAATTAATGCCCTTCTGAGGTCTCTCTCCTTATTCTGACGCTCAGACCAGTTTAAAGTGGATAACGCGCAAGCTCGTTCAGATAAACACCCAATTAAATGATCATGCAAACTAACAGCTGATATCATCAAACGCTGCAATAAAGACGGGCAGTATGCAAAGCGCAGAGTCAGCTGTTTCCACATACACCTTCCTGCACTGTGATGAAGAGGAACGAGATCTGCTCTGTGCTGTTACTGCAAACAATCTACAGAGGAAGAAAACCTTTGAATTACTAAACCCCCGAAAAACAACAAGAAGGAGAGACACTGATGGAAGCAACGCTCTCTCTCTCTCTCTCAGCAAAGCGTGTGAGTATGACCCAACGCAAAGCACGATGACCTACTTTTCCCTTTCTCTCTGGCTCCCTCTCTACTGTAGCAACATCCACTCCAGTCAGGTTTAACAGAGTGTACAGCAAAGTCACTCGCGGCACACAATCTTTTGTCTACTCCTGCTTTTTTTTTTTATTCCCTGAATGCATGAGTTACACCATAGGTTTAATGGAGCAGAGTTTCCACACAGGCACATTGTGTACAGTTTCCCCTCTCTCGTTTTATCACCCTGACCCGCTGCCCTGCTCCACCCAAGGTATTTGATTGAGATGACAGCTTTTGATTACCTTGTTGCCATTCACTTCCTCTCTTCCAATGCTACCAACACGACATAATGTTCTGCTCTTTGCTTTATCATCTCCAGCAAAGAGAGGTGGGGGGATGGGAATGAAGGCTTCCACATATATAAACTAAGCAAGAACTGAACGTTGAAGCCTGGGGTGAGAAGAGACGTGAACCAGTTTATATGAGTGAGCAGGAAGAAGGAAAAAAAAAGGCTCCTCTGGTATTCTGTCTACTGGCACATTATCACATTTACTGTAGTGTATAGATGCAATAAACATGTGAACAATTACAGTGCCCATTAAGGGGTCCATAAGTGCAATGTAAATTATTATATGTATGTCACATAACATAGCTCTCTATGTGTTTTTATGAATAAGCCAAGGGCATAATAGCAAGACCTAGAAAATGCACAAAAAGGTCATTTGTTTATGTATCTGACCACATTTCATTGCCTTAGGCTCAGTGCAGCATATAGGAAAATACAGATTCAATAGAAACTCGCCATCATAATCCCTCTCTAGTGGTGATATGAAAGGTTTGAGAAAATCCTCTAATGCAAAGGATAAACATTATATGGGCATAACTGTATACAGGAAGGTGAACCAGCTGCTGTCTGTATAACTCTTGTGAATATAAGTTTCTTCCCCACGGGTGGGAAGAGAGAATATTTAGATGTACATATCACTGAGTCAATCTGTGTGTGGAAGGAAATGAGACGCCGGTTACTTCCTCAACGTACGAGTGGAAAGCATTCCCACTGCGAGATGAGTAAGTGTGAGCAAAGTGGCAGATCAGTGGGTGACACAGCGTTTGTGTATTTAAACAACAACCTGTCGTAACCAGAAAAGTAAACTGGACGTGCAACAGCTTTTGTATGTGATGCATCGCCTATTGCATCTAGCAGGTAATTAACGTGATGTGTCACCTGACATCAAATCATAACAAGTTAAAAGTTTGTTGTTTTACTTCATATTTACCGTGATCATTCACTAGCCACGGCCACTTGTACTTAAAAACTTTAAATGATCCTATTGTCAACACGTACAATGTTACTGCATTCATTAGAATAATGACATGTAATCCTATTATCTCCACACTTCTATTGTCTTGAGCTGAAAAACAAGATTAGTTTGATCATCCGACTACAAACACAGTGTTGAAGAATCGACGGCAGCCAAGCTAATATGTGATTCTACATGTTATATATATAGCTGAATAAATACGCTGTATGACGGTCTCATTCAGAGCTGTTCTCTGTCAACTGTCGTTTTTTCACTCGGATTCTGATCTGATGGCTCATACAGTACATGTAAAGACACCAACGCTGATCGTAGGTAGAAAATATGCTCATTGAATGTTTGCAGTGTTTCCGTTTACATGAGCATCTGCTGTGAACGTCTCTGTGGGAGCTAATGGCTTGGTAATTAATTCATGATATTTCATCAATAATGGTATTGGATATGAGTAGAGAGACAGTTCATGAATATGCTGATAAATAATGTACACTTTTTAAAAAAGGCAGTCTCAAAATTATGTCATCACATATAATAGCGGATGATTTTCTATCAGAGATAAATCAAGGAGAAGAATCCTGTGAAATGAAATGGATCCTGCATGATGCAGGAAAGTTGCTCTGCCTGCAGCAGACACACAGTCTGGTGTCACAGCTGTGGACCAATGAAACTAAGCCCTTTAACTATCCTCCTCTCTCCCTCACTGACTGATGGAGACTCATGACCACGAGCAATAAGGTTTTTCCAGTAATTACGAGACACTTAATCTCTTGTAAGGCCACTACATTAGACAGAAATACAAAGGAAAATATTTCACGAGTATTCGGCGGGATAAACTTGTGATTGATGGCACAAAAGTGTCTGATCCTCACTGTCTGACAGACGAGACTCTGCGTGTGTGTGCCTGTGTGTGTGTGTGTGTGTGTGTGTGTGTGTGTGTGTGGAGTGATGTGTCAGAGAAGGAAACAAATGCATAATGCTCTGCGAGCTTTTTTGTCCCAAAATGCAGTCAGCTCATGTAATCCTGAGCGCTCAGTCATATGAGTGAGTGTGTGTACTCAGACAGTCTGGATAGATGCTCTCCTATTTCTGTCTGCAGAGGCCACACTTGAACCGCTCTGCTCTGCTGCCTGACCAGCATGAGTGTGACTTTTGACTGTCACACACCCCCCTCCTCCTCCTCCTCCTCCTCATCAGTGTCAAAGGCTGACATTGTTCTTCTCATCATCATGAAAAATATTAACTTCTCCCCCACTCGCCACTCAAGCATGTGTTCTGTTGGTCTGTCTGTCTGTCTGTTCGTTAGCGCGGCTCTAACGAGATCTCTGCCTCTCTCGCGAGCTGGTGTCCAGCAGGCCGTGGCAAAGGTCAACCGGTTCAACGAGACGGTTGACAGGAGTCAAAAATCCCATGAGAAAACAATGAGAGACTTGTGTGTAGCGTTATAGTAGACTTCAGTAAAGCAACTGCATCATTTGTACATAAATGACCTGCCTTGCCTGCAGAACGCTGCCTTGATTATTCTTGATGGACAGATAGACACTGTGTTTTGCTGTACAGCCTCTGTCAGTTGCTTCATTAGCACAAGACAAAACACACTGGGTGTTTTTACTCTGGACCAAGGACAGAGGGTGAAAGAAAAAACCTGTGGGGAACTAGATTCCTGGAGAATTTCAGCAATATATAATGTTTAAAATGTGTGTGTTGAGCAATGAAGGTTAAATTGTGTGACATTGGAGCTGTGAGATCAAATCTATGACATCATGCATGACTCATATAGTGTAATGTAGTCGTTATACTACCCGGGTCCTAGTGGTCAGGCTTGTTTTTACATCTCCATGAGGCAACTCACCAACTCATCCAAATTTCGCATGTCACATAAAACTCTCTTGGGCTGCCAGATGAAAGGCTCTGGATCAGGTTCATCCTCCACGCTGTGGCTGCTCTCTTTCCGACTGAAACACCTGCTGGGCGGGCTCTGGTTCTGCTTGGCTGGTTCCCCTGCATCGATCTCCAGGCTCCCCTGGTCCCGGATCTCCTCCTCGATCTCCTCCTCCAGTTGGATCAACATGGGAGCCAACATGCCAAACTTGGAGCCACGACGCGCCACCTCAAGGAGACACAGAACAAAATTCTTCTCGTTGCACCTCTCCACCAAGTCGTTGGTCTCAAACATGAGGACGTCCTTGATCCACAGCTCCTGTCTGCACCAGCTGATGAAATTGGACACATTGTCCCGCGCCACAAACGAGCCCGCGGCCACATTGCGCGACTGGAAGACAACATCCTTGGACGGCACCTTCATGGACTGTGCAGCCTCCGGGTATTCCAGCTGGAAGTCCTGGGCGGCGCGGTTCACGTTGTTGGCGTGCCGACAGAGGGCACAGCCCGTCCCCAGCCCATCCATGAAGGTGTCCGCAGTGATATCTAGGTCGTACAGGGTGTTGAGCCATTCAGCCAGATCCTCCTTCATGGCGTACAGGTATTCTTCACTGGATTTAAAAGGCCGGATACTCTTAGAGGCGGCGGACTGGATGTTGCTCTGATCAGCCATATTGTGGGATTTATGTATCAATAAAGTCTACTTAATAATTCCCGATTGTCTCATTGCACAACTGCGCTCCAAAAGCTCATCCGCAAAATATAGCGAACCAACCGCGTTGACGCACCCATGTCGACTGCATGTGCGGTTTCTTATCGGAGCTCCTTGAAGCCAGGCTTTGTGTTGTCAGAGGCATATCTGGATGCGGAGCGGTCGTGGCGCATGGATGCGTTTTCCGGATGTCTCTGCGAAGCCCGTTTCCTTCAATGAGCGCATCGCCGGGTCCCGGAGTGAGAATGAAAAAAGCGTCCAGCCCCGGGACGCCGATACACACCGATCAGACCGATCAGTTAATCCAGCCGGCGGCCAGTGGATCCTCTTATCCACAAAAATCCACGTGTCACCATGTCTGTGTGTGTGTGTGTCTGAGTCAAATCAGCTGCTCGGCGGTGAAATCACGACCAGTGAGCGGCACCGAGTCCACAGATCATCTCCACTGCAAATAGGCTCAGCCCATGTTGCGCCGCCTCTTGCACTGAATATGTTGACCTGCTGTAGCTTAGAGCAGCAGAGCGACTCGGTGGCACATCCCATTATGAGGGATAAGCGCCCGGCAGTGGAGGAAAACTTAACCCCATGTTCACCGCATACAGTACAGTTAAATAGGATATTACAATTAGTAGGCTTTAAAATCAAAGGTTGAGGTCTGCAGAGGTTCATATTGTATATGTTGTTGATTAAGAATTTGAAACTGCAAAATCACTAGAAATTGATAGGGTGCAAAAATACAATCTTTATATAAAAAATGATGGAGTATAAAGTATAAAGTAGCATCAGATATACTTAAAAAATATTCTAAAACTGCACTTATTTTTTATTTATTATTATTTTTCCACCACTGCTGGTAAATCACATGACAAAAGTGAATGATGCAGGAGGAATTGACAGAATACTGAGTTTATTTATGGTGTGTTGGTATGCACTGTTGTATCTGCTGTTAATGCTGCTTCGTCTGCCCTGAGAGAATATGACTATGAATATATATTTACTGAATTTCCCTCTGGGTTGACACATAAGCTGGTTTTCATACTCTCAATAATGAAGTCTTTGTGTGATTTCTAACAAATAGCCTAAAGTGATAAAGACCTTTAAAGCTCATGAGACTGAAATTCTGCTTAGCGCAAGACATTTCCCATCCAACTGTATAATCTCAACTAATTATTAATTAATTAATGTCACGAAGAAGTAACTCTGCTACATCAGAGAAGTTTTATCAGCCTTGTCTAAAAAGTGTGTGTTTTGTAGTGAACGTGTGATTTGTGAGAGGCTTTGCATAAATTAAAGATCTCAAACACTGGGAGGACAGGGCCTTTAAACCCTGAAACAGCAGGAGATCAGGGGTCAAATCAGGAGATATTGAGGTATACAGTACATGGGAACTGTTATCTCACTGTTAGTCAAATAGACTGGAAACAGTAAAAGACAAAGTAGTAATTCAAGAGCACATGATCTACTGTGTGCATGATAGAAAATGGATGTTTGTCACATACTGCACTAGATAACAGGGCTGCTGCAGCTACTGCAGGGCAAGAAAGGAAAAACTTCTAGGTGGACTTTCAGACTAGTTAGTTAAAAAAAAACCTTGTGTGATGTCAGTGGAAACAACCTAAAATCAGACAAAAATCATAGACACTGTTCTTGATAAAGCTCATAAGCACATAAGGTTGAAAGTTGGGTCAAACTTTGGTGCAAAAGACCAGATTTTCAGGTTTTGTCAGATCCTAAAAATTTTAAAAATGTCTAGAAACATGCTCGGGGCTTTAAAGACACAGCGTGTGAGTTAACTGTAAACAAAAAAGGTTTCATTTTAGCGCCAAAAAGCTAAAGCACACGTCAGAAACTTCATGAAAGTTATTTCTATATTTCTATTATGTGGTTAAAGTTTCTTTATGACTTTGACCTTTTTATTTATTTAGGCCTATTGTTTAAAAACTGTTGGGAAGCACACAAATACTTTAAAGGTCAAAAATTTTTGACGAGGTAGCCTTTAAAAAAAAAAAAACTTTTCCAGCATCTCATTTCCTCTTTAACAACCTTCTAAATCGTGGACTCTCCTCCATTAGAGGCTCATGTAGCCTCCTCTCCCCTAATGTGATTGTTTGAATTTCAGCGGCACCCAATGCCAAGAAGGAGGGCTTCCCATTTTAAAAAAAGAGGGATGTGTCTGTAAAAGACAGAGAGAGAGAGACAGAGAGAGAGAGAAAGAAAGAAAGGAAGGGAGGTGGCGGAAGAGAGAGACAGAGAAGGTGGGGGTTGATGAGATCATTTTCTGGCTTGGATGAATCAGCTTCTCTGTGAGTAAAGAGAGAGAGAGGGAATTCAACACTCCATTAATCCACACAAGCAACTGGCCACAGCAAATGAGAAGCTGCAAGATGTCAGCTGTGACCGTGCTTCTCCAAGGGATATTTTAGAAGGCTGGAAGTTTAAAAAAACACAAAAAAAACCAACCCAACAACAACACAGACATGAACCTTGATTACTGCGTCTCGTCAATAACACAAGATCAGACCAGTTCCTAATGTTTAAAACTGTGAGCTGTTCAAGAGTTTTATAAAAAGAAAAAAAAAAAAACATGGGAAAAAAAACCCCCCAAAAAAACAAACACGCTGGCCTAAATTTAGGTTCCAGCTGCTGTATCCACAATTGTTTTTTCATACTAATATAGAAACATAGCTGTGGATACTGTCCGTATTAATATCCTAAATTGAGACAGAATCCTACAAGGAGGATTAAAAAGTGGTAACAGAAAAGGTGTATGAAAAGTAACTCTAAGGAGAAACCATCAAAGAGCTGTAGGATTGGTTTAATAGCCATATGTTTGACAGATGTTAATAATAAAATGTGCCGGGGATCAACATCTGTGACTAATATCTGCTTAATTCAACTTGATTTCCCTATAGAGGAAAAATCTGAAGTAATGAGACATACGACTGTAACAGAGCTGCAACAGGGGGAAATAAAAAAAAGGTAAATGTTTGAGGTATTTGTTATAAAGCCAGTGTCAAAATCAGCTCATTGTTTACTTGGTTGAGATAATTTAGTTGTATAGCTGTTTGGCAGCAGAGAGCTAGAGATGAATCGAAACAATCATCTAGACATGAGAAAATAAGTTTTAAAAGACTGCTTCTACAACACTGAAGAGTAGAACGACATCATTTAGAAGAAAAGGCTTTAAGTCCTGCATGCTAGTGCTGCTTTGCCAGGTTGATCTTTTCAGTCAACAAGGACACAGTCATTGATAGTAAAGCTGCAACCCAGCTAGTATCATCTGATTCAGAGCAGCAGCAGCAGCAGCAGCAGCAGCACGTTTCAGTCCAACCATCTCCACCTACTGGCAAAGAAACACAACAGCAACAGTTCAGGCTTGCAGACGTGCAGTGGAGCTCTGGGTCTAAACATATTAATACTCTGACGTAGTCGTCGGGATATGGTAATAAAAATACATGTTTTTACTTAAGTTAGTTAATCAGAGTAAATTCATGTTTGTGGAGGAAAATCAAAAATCACTATCAGCAGCACAAGTTTCCTACTAACGACATCATATAAACAATCATTAGATATACTATAAACTTCAAAGCACGTGACTAATGAAGTCATCTGGTTTACACAATCTACAACATCTATTTTTAGCTTTACTCATTTGGTCTGTTTTGTTTTGAATGTTATTAGGCGCTTCATGCTGCTTTAACATGATAAAAGTCTGTTACAGACTCAATCTCATGTTTTAAGCTTCATTATTTAAATTCTATTCCAGTTTGGTTTTGGTCATTGCAACTATAATGACCACATTTGCTAAAAGAGCAACACAACCACATGACGACACAAAACTATAGATAATATTCACTACTGTGAAGTCTAAATTCATGTTTGTGGACAGTTTGCATTCATTTATTTTGCTATGGCTTTTACTGTATGATTTCATTTTGTAAAGTAAAGCTCACAACTCAAAAACATCAAATCAGTAAAATTTTATTTCCCCAAATCATACAACTGTTATGGGAAAGGGTAGGCAATTATAGTGAACAAATGAAAAAATATTGCATTATACAACGACAAAACTAAATTGCGTATTTAAAAAAGCAATAGCCAAAAAAAACAAACAAAAAAAACATGCACAATACAGGATGTAGCATAAACATGAGTAAACTAAGAAGAAACGGAAACAGGAGTTGAATGAAACTGCACAGGATATTTAACAGCAGTTCTATAACCACCGAAATATGGAATCATAAATTAAAAATTGTCATCTTAAAAAAACAATTCCACAAGAGGAACAGTCCAGCAGTAATCCTTCAGTAGGGTCTGTCTCTACGTTCCTGGCGATGGTCCCTAAAAGAGTGCAACAAACAATAGTAAATAACACAACGTCTTTTTATTGTCACTGCAGGTACTACAACGATATTTCATCTGGCAGAGTCGCTGCGTCTACACAGCCACATCAACATGAATACCTGGATCGTATCAATTAGCTACTATTGAAACATTTAGTTGACTGTAGTAGTCTTTATTCTACCTCATATCCATCTTGCCACCTGGTGGACCCATTCCTCTTCCTCCTCTGCCACCCATTCGGTCCATGGGTGGTCCTCCACGCCCGGCCCCACGGAAGCCACCCCTATCCATCCCACCACGTCCTCTAAATCCACCGCGATCGCCGCCCCAGCCTCCACGGAACCCTCCAGGGCCACCGGGGCCTCCAGCACCTGCAGGCCCACCACGGTCCATCCCCCTGCCCCCACGCATTCCCATTCCTCCTCTGCCTCTGTCACCTCCAGGAGGGAAAGGAGGGCCACCGCCCAACCCTTCTGGTTTGGGAGCTTTGCACTGGTTACACTCCATCCTCCAGGCAAAGTTCTGGTTGCCACAACCCCTTGGACCAGAATCCATTAAATAAATATTACAAACTAATCTTGAACAAATAAAAAAAATGCATGAAACACGGTATTATAGAGTAATACATACGGGTTAGGACACTCCCAGTCGCCAGCTCTCTGCTGCATGTTGCCTCCTGTAGGTCCACCTCTGCCCATACCACGCGGGCCACCTCGTGGGCCGAACCCGCCACGCTCACCTCCACGACCCATCATACCTGATAAGACATGGAATCATTTCCCCAATTACAACCAGTCGATGAAGGAAAACAATTAAACCAATCATTAGGAGTCATACATGACATCACAGCAACTCTGCTGTCATTGTTGCAAGTTTAAAATCTAAAAGTAAGACAATAGCATGAGCATGCACTTGAATGTAAAATACTGTTAACATTTACCTCCACGACCCATCATGCCATCTCGCATGGGCATGCCACCTCTCATTCCACCCATCATGGGTTTACGACGTGCCATGGACACCTTCAGCCTTCGGCCCTGGAACTCCTTCCCTATGATTTAAAAGAGCAAATATAATAAATACCCCAAACAAACACTCATGTCTTAAATTAATTAATTCACACCGGTGCTTTTAGATTCTGTTTAGATCTGATGCACTCAGTCAATAAAACATACCATCAAAATGCTCCACAGCTGCTTTGGCAAGGACAGGCTCTTCATAGGACAGGGTGGCGTCTCCTTTGGGCTTCCCCGAGTCCTTGTCTGTGTAAATGTTGATGGCAGGCTGGCCAAGTCTGCGGTTCATCTTAACGCAAGAAATTTTGATTTTTGTTAAAGAGTTTCAATAGTTTTGCTCAACACAACAGCAGCATTTAGAGCAAGTTAATATCCTTACCCTGATGGGGCCAACGTGTTTAAAGAATTCGGCCATCTCCTCCAGGTTGGCCTTCTCAGTCAACCCTGTGATGTAGATCGTGCTGTTCTCAGAGTCGTCCTGCTCATCTGGGCGTCCTTAAAACAAATGCACAAAAAATCCAGTTAAAATGCAATCTTTACTTATTCCAACATTGTCTTAAAAATTCAAGAGAAGTGTTCAGCATATGAACCATTAAAGTCCAGTAATAAGATATGACATGAATCTACTCACCCATTTCACGCTCGCCGTCACTGTTCATAGGTCCTATAGTTCATCAGATGAGGAGGAGAGAAACAGATTGAGAGAAGTCAGTGTGTGCAACTGAAGTCCAGTGTACAACACCTGAGGAATAAGTACTACACAAGATAATCCAGACACTCCCTTGTACGCTGTCAGCATTATGCACCTTATGGTACACCACAATTCCCACAAGTGATATATTGAATAGAAAATAAAATACCTCAGACCCCATGGCAAATAATTGTGTGTCATTTGAAAAGCCTCTTAGACCAGTAAGAAATCCTCAATAAAAACCAGGAATTCAGCTCATGAGATTTGTTAAAGACGTAACAGACACGTTTGAGTGGAAATTTGTCATTAACCTTTCAAAAGCTCATTGTCAAACCATAAACAGTGACAATTATACCAAAGTATCCCAGAGAAAATGGTCTCAGGCATTGGAAAAAAAAATGTCCCCAATATTTTCCGATGTGTTCGTGTAAATAAATTTCTCATACCACAATGTAAAAAAAAACAACAAAAACATGAATATTTGAAACATATTTGCTCAAAAGTTTAAGGCTTTGAAAAGACTAACCAGTGTAATACTCGTTAACTTACCACCAGGCTTACTGAAGCCACCTCTGTCTCCAGCGCTGCTATGGGGGGAATAAATGGAGATATGAAGGCGATTTCCCTTTTACCGCCACTTCCATGGCTCGAGCAAAGTGGCTTGATTGAGGAAGTAATCAAAACATTCTAAACTAGCCTAACAGCAACTAAAAACTCCCCAAAATTATAAATATACAATCTAATCGAGGGGATAAATTAATATATCAACTACGAGTCATTTCTTTGCTAGCTAATTACAATGCCAGTGACAGTTTTAGACAGTTTTCAGTAGTGGATACAGGTGTCAAGAGGTATCAATGACTAACATTTTCACTGCCTTTGAAAAATGTGACAAAACCCAAACATTTGTACACAGGTAGAAAGATTTCAGATGCACTGAAGGCATACACAGTCGTTCCCAGAAACAAACTAATGTACTTAACATTAGGCTCTACTAGAAGTTACAGCTGAATCAGATATAGAAAAGTGTGAAAATGGACACAATGCATCTGAAATGTCACAAGATCAAGTGTTCACATTTACCAGGTAAAATAAAAGGAAAAAAAATACAGTTGTACATAAAATAAATATGTTTTACATTGTTTACCATTGTCAAGTTAAAATTAAAAACAATAAATATGCCCATCATGCTTATAAACACCATCATCCTCAGTTCTTGAAAAAAGGCAGACCCCGAATCTTTGTTTAAGCTCCCTCCTGCTGCTTAAGCTGGCGACCCTGTACTGAGTACAGACACTTTTTAGAGAAAAGATGGTTTAAAATGGCTCTCACTGTTACCTGTACGGTATAAATGTGACAAAGCATGTTAAAAAAGTGCTCAAAAGAATGTGATCAAACATTTGTATTCCAATCCACAAAACAAGCTTAAACATTTCAAAATGACATTGTTATACCCCCACCCACCTCCCTGCAGAAAATACATACACCTGTGCAATGCTAAAATAAAAATTAAGCTAAATAACATCTATGCTATATCTGAGTTGGTAAATGTTTTACGGCTGTATTCCTATTAAGTAATTAGTTTTATAGTTATGGTAGCACTTCAGAGCTTCTTGATCAGTGTCCTGTACTTTTTAAGACTCACGGCAAAAAAGTGTTTGTGTATTCTCTGCAACAAAACCCTGAATAAGTCACGCAGAACCCTATTATCTGAAGCTTACACTGAGGAACCAGAAAATATGAAATGGTTTCCACAACCATACCTCTTAAAAGGGATCACTTAATATAACAAAGCGATTTGTAATTTCTGACACCCAAAATGACAGACGATTTGAAAGAAAAGGTTTCCCAAAAACCAAATCTTTAAGAAAACTAACCTGCCATGTCATGATTTATTTTGAGGAGCTCCTCTTTGCAGTATTTGGTGTATGAAATTTGTATTGACTTAAAAAGCATCTCAGCTTGTTTAACAACTATGATGACCAATTTAAACAAAAAGAAATTCAATTAAAAAAATAAAAAACCAGCCATTGGTCCCAAAAATAGCCCTGGTCGCCCTCAAGATTAAACTTCCAAGCCTTTCTAGTCCTGTTCAGGGGAGCTGAATGAGAGTGGATCTGATTTGAAGTTGGGCCAAACCATTTCCTGTCACTGAAAACAGACAATATTCACCAACAAGGACGCACCATGTGCACCAAGAGCAAATTTGATTAACATTTCAATGGAGATACACAAGTAAATGTCAAAAACCTGTTTGACTGAGTTTTGATTTCAGTATCATAATGGACAATACAAAAAAAAATCATGATGATACCAGCTTTCACAGGTAGGCTGAGATTAGACTGGATCACACTACACAAAAACATACCTACACTAAATAAAAACTGCTTGAGCATTCCTTAAATATTTTATATGAACAAATACAGTTTGCCTGTGTATATAGCCTTATGAAACATGGTATTTTTGCATGACTTTTAACACCAACCCTACATTCTCTTAAGTTTTTTCCCTTATTAAAAAAGTGACTTAACAGTGAACATAGAAAAGTCGAGGAGACACACCACAACATGCTGTCGGTAGATGGGTGGCAATGAAGACAGTGGATGTGTTTGGAAGCTTGACCTGATGTACATCAAATTTGCTCTTAATGCGTTTTAATGCCACCTTAATTTCTAGTTTTCACGAGTGAATTTATGCTGAGATGGATACTGAAACCTTGACCACAATTTTTAAAAATACCACTAAGAACTTTTTCTAGTACAATTTGTGGCATAAGCTGCTGATTAGAATTTAATAAGTTTCATTTCTGGACCACAAAGAAAAAGGAGTTTGAGAGAACATATTTCCTCATTGTCCTCAACATTATTGAGGTCTTGCTCACCATTAGTATATTTGACTCCTATTCTGGTGCCTTATTTCACTTTTGGTATTACTTCATCATGCAACAGTGTTGCAAAAACCAACCACAAATTGAAAACACAAGTTATCATATTTGTATGTAAAAAAGGGGAAAATATTTACCAAATATTCCTTATTTGCACCAGAGTAAGTATAAATGTGTATTTGTAAAGCATAAGATTTCATGACGCTTGTGTCTATTTATAAATCCTTTAAATACCAACTTTGTACTGTAAGGTTTTAAACGAAACACTTAATTTTAGATAAGGAATCCAGCATCACAATAATTTAAAAATCTGCAGGATTTAAGCACCTTCTGATTGCTGCCTTCTTATAGAAATGATAAATTACCCTACAGCAAATAGCGCACCACAGTGAGACAATGATTTAAAAAGCTTGTGGTGGTGAGACAGTGTTAAACCTTCCTTAGGAAAACCCTTTAATACTGAAGGTAAGATATTTTTGTAGTATGCTCCCATCACATTCCCACGCTAATCTTAGTTGTCCACAAATCTTTAATATTGATTCAATCAAGTTATATACTAAGATATAATCTGTTCAAACTAAATTATGCACAGGTTTTAACAAGAAAATTTAGATAATCAAAAAAAGAACCATTTTGCTTACCTCTGGCCAATTCAGTGGCAGGGCTGAGATTACTACAATTACTTCTCATATCACAGGGCACTTAATTCAGCAGCAGTGACTGCTGACAAATCATGGCCTCGGAACATTTAAAAGAGAATAAACCCACATAAATTAACCAATATATATCACCATGGATCATTTCAACTTTTTTTTTTAAATTGAGACTTGCCTCAGCCCTGCCCTGAGTGGCCACAGCACCTGTAGAGTCAAAATACAAGTGAGGTTACGTGGAAAGGAAAGACACTTACCCCATGCCACGACCCATGCCTCCACGCCCACGGTGCATCATTCCGCCTCTGTCGAAGCCGTCCCTGCCAGGGCCCCTGCTGCCCCCTTCCCCTGGGTACCTTGAAGACTCGGAGCCAGAGTAACCAGAACCTCCGCCCTGGCCATCCTGTCTGTAATTATCTATAGAAGAGGAGTATAATTGCGTCAAAATATGTTTACAGTGTTAAGTAAACTGTATCAAATTTGAAAACAGTATCAAAGTTGAAATCTTACTGTAATGGTTGGACTGGTAACTGGGCGGTCCGCCTTGCTGGCCGTACTGGCTAGCTGGAGGCTGGCCGTAGGAACCAGCAGCCTGAGGGGGGTAAGCAGGAGGAGCCTGTTGCTGCTGCTGGGCCTGCTGCTGGTACCCGCCCTGCTGCTGGCCGTAGCTTGCCTGCTGGGCCTGGTAGCCAGGCTGCTGCTGGCCATACGCTGCTGGCTGGGAGTAACTACTTTGGCTGTAACTAGCCGGTTGGCTGTTAGAATTGTAACTGATGAAGAGAAAACGATAGAGAGTGTATTAAGTAAAAAAGGTAAGTAGGTTCTTGTGGAAATCACATTTAATTCCATGCCAAGAGATTCATACCTTTGTGGTGCAGTGGGAGCAGGCTGCTGGCCATAGCCAGGGTAGGCAGACTGGGCGGTATAGCCTGGCTGAGAGCCGTAAGACTGGGAGGCAGCTGGAGCAGCAGCAGCCGGAGTATTGTCATAACCACTGGCTCCATAACCCTGAGCTGACTGGGTGTAGCCATGAGTGGTGGACTGGGCAGCAGGATAGCCAGCTGAAAAACGAATAGATGTCAAAAAATATTTAATTGTGTGACAGACAATCGTAAAGAGATGTGTGAATGATGCCTATGCTACAAACTCCCACATCAAATTTGATTCATAAATTAGAATGAGGGCAGAGGATCAACCAGAAATAATTGTTTTAGTGTTGCAACGATTAGTAGAATAATCAATTTCAGGAGCAACCGAAAAATAATCAAACAGTTTTCATAAAATTGATTCTTTGTTCATCCACCTTTTATAAAGAAAAAAACCCCCAAGTTTCTTAAATGTGAATTTTTCTGGCTTCTTCAGTCTTATACTCAACTTAATATCTTTGGGTTGTGGACTATTTGGTTGGAACAATATAAGACATCTTAGACGTTGACCATTTTAAATCATTGCAGTCCTGGTTTGTTAAAACTAATACTGCTTTATCCCAAACTTCCAGCATAGTTTAGTTCTGTCCGACCCAACCCATTGTATGTAGGTCTTTGCAGATTCACATTGCGAGTCAAATATCCCATTTAAATCACTGACCTTGTGCTGGCTGACCATAAGAGGACCCATACTGTTGTTGTTGCTGCTGCTGATTGTAGCCTCCAGCTGCAGGTGTTGTCTGGGTGTAACTGCTGTCAGCAGCAGCAGCAGCAGGTTGGGCATATGATCCATAACTCTGTTGGCTATAGCTCTGCTGAAATAAGAGATCAACTTTAATCACTCTAAACTTGAAAAATACATTCAGGTTAAATAAACGTTCAATGTTAAATCTCACCTGGGTAGACTGTCCATAACTCTGTGATGGCTGGGCAGCATAAGAAGCATACCTGTAAAAAAACAAACGTTTCAGTCAGAAAACATTAGGTCCTTCTAGGAGCTGGTTACATGCAATACATACATGGGATTTGTCTTGGTGTTGCGACAGTAAACGGCATACATAACATCAAGTACTCAAATAATATAGAAAGGAACGAAAGAAATGTACAATTGAAAATGTAAAAAATGTTAAGAGCACACCAGCAAATGCTAGAACTAGCATTCAGTCCCGTTAATGAGTGGAGTCTTACCCCTGCTGAGCGCTGGACTGGTTGTAGGAGCTGTAATCTGTTAGAGGACAAATCAAACGTTGGTTCAGCGTTTTACAACAAGCGTCGAACAAAACAAGTGTTTGCGCGCGAGCCGCTCTGCTAACGTTAGCAGCACGTTACAGACTCGTCGCCCGGTCATTCAGCCACACCGAGCCAACACTACACTCTCCATTCATGACGATGCTTCAAAAGCAGCTCGATACATGCGTTTCAAGATTTAAAAAATGCCCGTGAATATCTAACTAACGACATCAATTATCGACTTTTGCACGTAACGTTAAGTATTTAAGTATTAAAAAAAACGTTCGGTAAAAAGGAAAAAAAAACAGCTAACACGACTAGCTTTAGGCCTTGAGCCTAAAGCTAACCACTGAACGCTATTCGACGGAGTACAGACTAAAAACAATGATTTGTCGCTCTCTCTTTACAATTAATCTGTTCGACTATTCATTTTTTCATTAAGTAAAAGCTTTCTTTTAAATAAGTAGGAAAAAAAGAACAAATCTGCACTTACCCGGAGCCGACGCCATTTTAGTGTGCCTGTGCAAGACAACTGGACAGAACTGGCTGGCTGCTGAAGAAACAGACTTCACTTCGCCGGAGTCGTGAAATATCGCGAGATATACGACTTATCGTGTATCAGCGGGTAAAGCAGCAGCTTTACATATTTTATCTAAATAATATTTTCAGAAACTCAAGAAAGACGTAAGATGTAAGTTGTACCTTTTGTGGGGAGCTCAAAAAAATGCTGGTACATTTATTTTGGTCTTGGTGTTTGCAGTTTTTAAAGGGTTGTTTCACCCAAATGACACACTTTAACTAAACAGTATCGATCTATGCAAATAGTAAACCTATGAACCTTTTTTGTATTTTCACAAATAGACTAAAGGTTTCACAAATCAAAATCTCACAAATCCTTTTTGATGGACCTGGTCAAATGTCTAGACGTGAAAAAATTAGAAATAGATTTAGATTAGAATTTAAAAAAAAAAACTATAAATCTATTTACAAATAGAAAAAAGGTTTTGAGGTCAATATAAAAAGCTACAGTAAAAATAAATAACCCTGTCATAATATTTCTCCTGTTATATTGAAGTATTGTTTTCTTATGCTTTCTTCATACTGAACAGTTAGGACCACAACAAAGGAAGTAGCAGTACAACTGAAAATCAGATCATCATGAAAAAGGCTTGAAAATAACTGAACAACTTCATCTACAGATGTAATGTCACTTTTAAGATGGGTCAGAAATCTCCAACCTGAACTGTCGTACAGTATTATTTCATTATTCCATTAATTATTGTGATTATGGACCCAAGATGTATAGACAAGAGAGGCTCTTTTAAGGAATTAAGGACATTAATGTCTACCTAGAAACTTTTCAGGTTTTTTCTTAACTCCTGTGATTGTGAATGTGTCTTTGAATGTCCGTGAAGGCACAGTGGAAACCAACTGGCAGTATGTCCTCTAGGTGGCGGTAACGCACCCGGTTGACAGTAAAGACGTAGTTATGACGTGCCGTGATGCGGAAGTGAGCGTCCACTTAGCCAAATATATTTTTATATAAGTATCACATGTCGGTGGCAGAAAGGATTTAACAACTTACGACAGTGGGGAGGTTTCTGCAACAGTGGTGGCTTTTTAAAGTCATCAAGGCCTCCAGCTCCCACTATGAGACATTAAATGGGGTTAAATGTCCATACTGTTTACTTACTGCTGCGAACAGATGCTTGTTTACAAGAATCATGCAACAAAAAGACCAGTAAGTGAAGACACTCCGGCTGATTTAAAACGATGCGTGATCGTATATTGTCGTGTTTTTGGTTTGGATCACATCGCCCTGGTTTCTGTCTGGGAACATGTTTATTATTAACACTGATGCTGCTCATGTATGCTGCTGGGATTCAAGCAAGTCTCAGCTTAGGACCAGGTGGAGACTTCCCAAGATTCACAGGTAACTGCTCTTATATTGACCTGAAATCTTAGTGTTGATAAAAGCAATGCATATAATATTTAAAATCTCTTTTTATTCCTCAGATGTGTTCCTGTACGCTTTCAGTCATGATGATCTGACCTCTCTGCTGGTCAGTGTTGCTCTCCTGCTGCTGGTTGGACCGTGTCAGGAGCGCCGCTGGGGAACAGTTGCCTTCCTCGCCCTCTCCATCCTGACGATGACCATATTACCTCTTCTTTACACCCTGGTCCTCTTTGTCTGTGGAGGCGAGGCGAGTCGGATCTATGGTTACTCCGCCATCCAGCTGGCATTGTTTACAGCCCAGTGTCGCCATGTGGCTCAGAGAAGGCTGCTGAGGTGTTTGCCGGTCTGGTTTCTCCCGTGGCTTCTTCTACTAGTCAGTCTGCTGCTGCTTCCCGGGACACCGGCCCTGCTTCACTTCTGTGCAATATGCATCGGTCATAACTGTATCCTTTTCTGTTTATGCAGTCATTTAATGTCTGTGCCTACATATTCTCCAATGAACATAGTGTAATTTGTTATTTTTAGAGTCACTGTTAAGTCTTACACGTAATTTGACTGTTCATTCCCTCTTTTAGTTTTGATAGAGGCCCTAAAGACCCTAAACACCTCTGGTATACCCACACTGGTGTTTTCACTCATTTTGATTGATTCAATCCCCTCTCAGTATTCCTTACAGACTGTGCTTGATTGACATTTGTCTCATTCATCACAAGTTTTGTTGAACTATGGCCAATAACTTTCCCTATTGCCTTTTATTCCTGGACACTGATATATGTATTTCACATTACTGTGTGCCATCTCCAGTCTTTTTTTTCTTCTAATGATACTTAATATACCTGTCAGATCATCAGTCCTACATTGGGATGTTACAGGAGCTGGAGGAAGCCAGTATCTTGAATATCATTCCTGATTCAGCATATGTTCACAAATCAGCCAGGTTCAGATTGCCCACCCATGCTACCTCACAGAGGTATGGTTCATCTCATTCAGATCAGTCGACTCTTTGAGTATCCATCGTCTGCATTTATTATTAAACCAGATTTGATCAGGTTAGCTTCATCTGTTCCCACAGCTCTAGGTCACTTTCTCAGATGGGGCCTGTAGATCAGGCAGATCTACCTCCCATGAGAGATCCCTCAGATTTGAACCACCACCCATGGGCGGAGTCGGTGCCTGCCTGGGTAATGCAACAGTCTGCTGCACTGTCTGAGGCAGAGGTGTTGGAGGAACAGATGCTACGGGCCGGGATACTTGCCTCATTGCAGGATGCTCCTGAGGACATTGATGCAAAAGTAGAAGTGCCCAAATCATCGGTTTCCTCTCTGCGGTAATTCTGATAATGACTTTCTCATATCGTATATGTTTGTTTGTTTTTGTTTTGTTTTGTTTTTTTACACATAACTCCTCACAGCATTTCCCACATATAATGTGAGTTCAAATAATCAGTTTACCAAAAGACCCATGTTGTTTCTTTTTCAGACTCCAGCAGCTTGAGAAGATGGGTTTCGCCACAGAGAAAGCTGTTGTGGCATTAGCAGCTTCGAAACAGCTAGATGGCGCCATCTCTCTGCTTATTGATAACAGCGTTGGTGAACAGGCTGTGGTGACAGTGAAGGGGAAGAGCCCCATATCACCACAAAGCACATAGGCAACCTCACACTCCTGGACTAAGCCTAAAACAGTGTTTGCCTTTGTGCAGTGAAAATGAACTTATGCTTGGATTTTTGCTGAGCTTCAATATTAAGATTTTCCCTGTGGGCTACTTGTCAAAGTATCAGAAGCAAAAGACTGAGTTGTTCTTCCTCAACTGTGAGTTTTAATGAAGTGAAGATGCAAACGTATTGCTTGGGAGACAGGTTTTATATGTGCACATAAAATAGTGTTGAATAAATACAGTTGTGACACAAATGAGGCAGAGTGACATTTAAAAAAAAAAAAACATTGAACATCATTTTATTACACCGATTATCTTAACACAATAACACATTTGCAAGAGAAAAAAAAAGTTCCAAATATGAAATGATTACACAACAGCATACAAAATAAACTACAATTGATCATTTTAAATAGTTTCACAATAAGTTTTATATAAGATGAAAAAAACGAGTGTCAAGTCTTTTCATCAGGACAGTTTATAAGCAGTCTTAAGTTTACCGACACAACCGTGGTAAAAAATATGTTCAAGTTCCATTAACAGTTGTGTTATTTCCACCGTGTGTGTGTGTGTGTCTGTTTGTGTTAAAGATCTTAGAAATGGGCAGAGACAGAGTGTTTCTAAAATTCAACATTACTTGACTCGTTTCAGCTGATATGCAACCGAAGCCGAATGCAAATGTAAATATGTGGTTGTGTATCAAATCACTTTATCAGTGTGTATTTAAACAGGAACAAAAAAAAAAAAAAAACACTCACACCAGAAAAGTACAAATCACCGTTAGCAACACATATCTCAGTTAGAGTAGAGATGACTTCAGCTTTTTAGTGCACTACATAACATAGAGTTAAACAATATGATAGAAGTATAACAAAATGAATACTAGAAGAAGAGGTTTGTCTGTGTAATTGTGTCCTGCAAGCTGTACATGCTCAATATGCTTAAATAATGAAATCTCTTCAGGTTGCAGTTACATTGTGAAAGCAATAAAAAAACTTAAATCCAGTCTCTTTTCTCACATCTGATTCCTCCTTTAATCGATACTCTAGATGACCCTTATTGTCCAGAACGGTTTGTAGTTTGAGTAGCACCGTGGAAGATTCAGATTTTCCTTTTATCAAACATGAACATCTTTATTCTGAGGACCTTAGTTCTGTAGCTGAAGAAATAAGACATAGAGGGAGCTGCTGGGTGTATTATGTAGAGATAAGTGTTTAGTTATGGAAACAGGTGGGGGTGGGGTCAAACTAGTTGAGGTACCCAATGGTGGAGGGTATTGTGGAGTATCAGTGGAGTTTCCCTGAGGTGTCCCCCCAACCTAAATCTGACAGTAAAGCCCACAGAGGGGTATCAGATAAGGTTTAAATCTGTTGAGTGCCGATGAGACCTATAGGAGGGGGAGTCAACCCAGCCTGTGATCCTCAGGGTGAGCGGGGGGTGGGGGGGGCTACTTCCCTCGAACCTTGGTGTCGGAGGACAGAGGAGAAGCAAGTCGATATGGAAGAACACCTGCTCGCTTATCTCTGTAGAAACTAGGGGAGGCTGTGCCAAACGGTCCATCCCCAGACCCTAGATCAGGCTCTGTTGAAGAAAGACAGCAGTTGGAACGGGGCCTCCCTGTCTTATCAGTGTGTGAGCACTGTGTCCTAATCCAAGCATACTCTGATGTGGCTGTGTGCTGGATATATCATGAGTGGGTTTCCTATTTTAATTGGACACCAGTTGCTCAGTTTTTATATTCAAATGATTTATCGGCTAACTATTAAAGACGCTCAAGGGATTTATCAAAAGTTTCTTTGACTGATCCTGTTGTAAAGTGTCTGGCTAGTAGGGCTGCAACTAACAGTTACTAATATTATCAACAAATTTGAAAAAAGAACAACAATTATTTATTTCTATTTTACTCTATAAAAAGTAAAAAACAGTCCCAAATCAAAAAATAATCAATTTACAGAAATACAAAGCAGAGAAAAACTGCAAATCATCACATTCGAGAAGTTGAAACTAGTGTTTTTTGTTTTTTTTTAAATTAATCATCTAACCAATTAATTAACTAATTGCAGCACTACTAGCTGAATTAACACACTTGACATCCATTGTTAATATACACAAAGATTAAAGTAATACCTGCGCAGGCATCATGGGATTAAAACAATCACACATAACAATAACAATCATACATAAAAATATATATCTTACAAAACCTTCTACTTTTCAGTGACTAGATCAGCATTCAGCAGTTTGGTAAAACATGGTTATTTAAGAACTTGACACTTTCTACGTCGTGTCAAAAAGGGTCAGTGTGGCTATCTGCGGAGGGCCCGGCAAAGCTGTGGGTGAGGATGTCTCAGCGTTACCTGGCCAGATGATAGCCTCCAGCAGCGTCACCCTGCGAGCCAGAAGCTCAAGGTCTGCCTGCAAGTCGTGGAACATCTGCAAGCTAACGTCCTATCAGAGAGCAGTGACAGGGGAGGGGGGGGGGTGTGACTGTGTGAGGGCGGGTGGAAACACCAGCCCGAGTCCTGGGGGCTGCTCGCGACTGTTCCCGCTCCCTGTCCCAGGAGTGAGGTGTGGTGGGAGCTTGAGCCCCCTCCACCCACCTTTGACCCCTGCCTAAAGCTGACCCTGCCTCAGGCCTCCTACTCACCATGAATACCGATCATAGTCTCGAGGATTAAAACCCTCTCGGCTAAGATCTTCAGCGCCTCTCTGATCTGATGTATCCCGTCCCCCTGTGAAGATAGATACAGCCGTCAAGGTAAGGAGCACAAGCCAAAGAACTGCTCGCCAAGATGCAAGTCATTTTGTTTGTCTCAATACAGTTCAGCAGTTAGAAGGTTAAAACAGTCCACATATCTGCCCAGCACTCTCTAACATGTATCTGTTTCCTGTGTTTCTCTGTATCTCCCTCATTCTCTGGCCATGCTGCTACATTGAAGTCAGGCTCTGCCATGCTGGGCTGGCCAACATCAGCATGCACATTACAGACCAGCCTCACGTTGGTGACATAACACAGCTGGATTACACACTTCCAGGATTTAGATTTGATCATGCTATCTGCATTCAGCCAGGCAAATATTTTCAATACAACAGCTTTTTTTTTTTTTTTTTTTTTATAATCACTGTGGTCACATGTTACCCATCATTATCTGACAGAATGAAGTCAGTATAGATTTAAATTGAAATCCCGATAGCCATCGTTTTTCTTTTGTTTAAAGACAATACAGTGGCTTCATGGGTCAATCTCTTCACAAAAAAATAAAAAAATAAAAAAAATAAAGAAAAACACTAAAAATAGTTGAACAAGACAAGTTACGCAGACAGAGACAGTTGAAAGCATCACCATCACAAAAGGAAGACATGCAAAGAAGAGCTTTTGGTGCCCAGGTGAGTGATTCCCACTGTGAAAGACTCCGATTAGTAAGACAAACACTTACTTAATGTTTGAAGAAAAACAAGGCAAGGAAGGCACCTTGCCTTGTTTCTGTTTCAACGGCGCTGTTATTTCACTCATTAGAAACATTTTGTTGTTAATTTTGACAACCAGAAAAGAAGTTGATGATGTCATGCAAGGTTGCATTGTGGGATAAAAGAGTATAGCTGTATCCACTCCACTCACATTAGAGCACAACACTTCTAAACTCAGCAGGACCTGCCACTGACACATATGGAGTGATTTGGCATATACACTTTCTTATCGGTAAAACAGCAGATAGTTGAATTTAGAAAATGAATAAAATATTGATCTATTTTCCACTAAAATGATTTCAGAACATTCTGCCTTCTTTCACTCAATCAGCGCTGGTGTATGGTCTCGCTATAGGATCGATATTTGGTGGTTTTTTTTGTTTTTTTGTTTTTTTACATGTATATGCCAAAATCAGATGCTGAAAAGGTGACTGTGAGAGGTAGCCATGGGGACAGTAGCTTGCAGAGGGAGTCAGACAGCTTTAGGTTTCAAGAGGACAGTGTCGTGACAGGGGACAGCAGTCCAGAGCACACCCCGAGGACCAACAAAACAAAAACACATTAACAGCAACAGATTTCACATACAAAATCATACAGATCACCAGCTGAAACCATATATACACATATAAACAAAAACAACAATGTAAAACAGACACGTTGAATATCAACAGGTAAGGAAGTAAGGACCGTGTATGTACAGATGTACAGTAGGTCATGATTAGATTTAAATTTAGGTCACGGAATAGATTCATTGCATTGCAAAGGGAACATGTGATGACATAAATTTAAAAATATCTTACATTTAGATTGCTCTTGTAAAATGAGGAAGAGGTGAAAGAAAAAGTTAAGGATTAGACAGACACAGAGAAAACATTCAATGCTCAAACAAAGGAATCTTAAAACATGGTTTAAGTCTTCTCAATAAAAGCCTCTCGTCCCTGTGTCTGCATGTGTGACTGTGCACTACCATTGACTGCTTTCTTACCGGCAAGCCCTTCTCTCCTGGCTCTCCCTTGGGACCCGGCGCTCCCTGTGAAGAAATATTAACAGAAAAAAATGGAGTCTAACTTCAAGATATCCATGAAAAGTGCAGCAGTTTACTTTGATGGAAAGAGCTGTGCAGCGCGGTTTGTGGAGCTGCTGGTTAGTGTAGTTTATAGTAACATAACCAGCTATGACATGTGTTGATGTTTCCACCCATACACGTGTTTACTCAAGTCATAATCCTCAAGGCAAGCAGGGTGGAGGTGGCTTACCGTCTCGCCTCTGAAGCCCCTCTCCCCTGGGTAACCTAAAGGACCCTGAAAAATCAAAAGCACGTCACAGAGAGTTTTGTTTCGAGGGTATAAAGTGAAATGAAGAAACCCTCCAGAATCGTATCGAGCCCTACGTGTACTCACTCTCTCCCCACGTTCTCCCTTTGGCCCCACAGGGCCCTGCGCTCCAAGAGGTCCAGGTTTCCCCTGTATCCAGTCAGAACGTAAATTAATAAAGTTAAATTTTTCACAGCAACAAATCTGACAGTGCTAAAACATTATATGAGTTATTTCTATCATTTATTTTCCTCCTGCAGTGCACCACTATGTTGTGAGGAAGCTTACATTCTGTCCTTGTGGGCCAGGAGGTCCCACTGGGCCTTTGGGACCTGGAGGACCTGTGGATTAGATGCAAAGATAGAATTCATATTAGCACCAAACCAGCAGATCAGTATTTATGTATAGTTTATATATGTAAAAAAAACTCAGGGAACTCAGGGAGTGTCACAAATACAACACAAACATATTTTGCTCAGTTAGGGACAAACACAATATGGGCAGAGACAAACACTCACCAATAGGCCCGGGGGGACCCTGGGGTCCTGGAACAGGCACCCCTCGTGAGTCATGGAAAGTGTTGGTAAAGAAGGGGTCCTTCCTTCGATCTGGAGTTAAAATAAAATGCAGCTGTGTTTAAGGAGGTGCAGAAGCAGCGCTCAGGAGCAGAATACTCAATCATGAACAAAGCTGACAAAAATATATCCGCGATGCCATACCTCAAACTGATGACTGAGAATCGGATTGTGGAGCCTCACTATTACACAAGCTTTGTATTACTGTAGAAGAGCCATGAACAGCTGCTGCTAACGTAGTGCAGCCGCTCTCCCTCTGTTACTGCGTCAATGGCCGTATTATCATTATCATTCTTATTTCAGGAAAATCACAAAGAGTAAACCTGGTTGTAGTTTGGCGTTTTAATGATTCAGTTCCAATCCCTTTTTGTAGTTTTATACTGCAGGCTGTATAAAGTTGAAGTAAGGATTGGTAAGGATTAGGTTGGGTAGTTTAAGATAATGATTGAGGCAGCATTATCACAGCAGTGGCAGCAGCAATCTACAGGGGGCAGTGTTTTCTAACAAATACTCAGACTTCACCTAATGACTTCAACAGGGTAGTAAACTATACTAAAATGTGTATAAAAGCACAGTCAGCAGTAGATTGGTGATTCACATTTATTAGACAAAGTTACATAATATTGAATGAAAAAAAAAAAAAAAAACTTTCCACATCCACTGTGTAACAACATGGACCGGACAGCTAAATGAGTCTACGGAGGAAGAGGGTGGTGGATGTGTGAATGGTGGAGGAAATATATGGTCATTGGGTCATTTTGTACTGACAGGAAACATGGGTCCCAATCCCAGCACTGTGGAGGTACAGACAGAGAGGAAGAGGAAGGCTGACAGCCAGAAACATCCTCCGTCTGCCAGATCGTTAACCGCTAACAGATCAGGAGGTTACATCCAAACTAGAGCTGCTCTCACTATGTCTGACTCAATCTTTACACACGCTTTTTTATTTCCTACTAGGAACGCACTGATATCCGTGGCTTAACGTGACATGATTTCATGTGGGTGCACCGTAACAGACGTTTAAACTACCGCACTCCCAACAGTCCTCCTCTTCACTACTAAACATTCTGGCTGCTAGTTTAGGAATCACTCCTGTTCTGCAAAAAGGGAATTCCAACCTCCTGATGCAGATGTAAAAGTCAAATAAGCCAGTGTTTTCCAAAGGAAGGTCAGCACAGAGCCCCCCCCCCCTCTCCCCGATGCTCCCTACTGTTACTTTGATGTGAAAGAAATGGCTCACACAGTCTTGGAAATCATCATGCCAACCTCAATGCACCCACAGCTTTCCCCCACACAGGAACCCAAAACTTACAAAACTGCGCTCCGCATACTTTGCTTTACCACTGAAACCACATATAAAAATTGTCCATGCATTGACCTTGAAAGAGCCGGTGCAGGCCCCCCCCCCCACCCGTCTGTCTCTCACACTCCCCCCTCAGCTGTCTGAGCGGCTTACATCTGGAAGTTGTTGAGTGACATCAGTGGTGGACAGGTTCTCATCCCAGCATGTGAAGTTTGTGTCAATCTCAGGTTGCCTCTGCCTCCAATGAATAGTCTTTGATTCTGCACAATACGGCTGGCAGACAATGAGGAGCAAGTAGCAGTTAAAAGATTACTGCAATCCTGTCTGTTTCTCATTCTCGTCGCTTCGTTTGTTCATCATTTAACCTAAAACTAAAACAGAGCTTCCACACGGCAGAAGAGAACATGTCCGCGAGGCTGCTAAAGAAACACGAAGTATCAGCTTCAAGCTGAAAGTCGGTCAAACCTACTTCACCCTGTGGAAGGTTTTAATGGATCTGTGTAAATCCACTGGTGCTGGTTCACGGCAAACTAAATTTTGTCGGGAAATCACCATCGCCTGGTTTGGCCCAATAAGAGACCACCTTATGTGAGGCGGAGGTGGTGAAGTGGCTGTCTGACGTGGAGGGATTATCCATCTGGTTTTTTGACCTTTGGAGAAAATTCCACGTCCATAAAAATAAAGTGCAATAATTCATAAGCCTCACAAAATCAATGGAGGTATATCTTACATTAAACTGGAATAATATAAGGGATATTTTTGATGTGTTCGGTGTGGATCATGAGTGTATGTTTTCATTTTCCGGGATCTTACTGTGGTCTGGTTCTGGGATGTGGGCACTGGCCGGCGCTGGGGGGCCTGGAGGTCCTGGAGGGCCTGGTAGACCCCTCTCTCCTGGGAGTCCTGGAGGACCACGGGGTCCTGAGAAGAGGGATGACAGAAACACCACTGTGATATTCCAAAAGATATGAGATATTATAGTGAAACATGCAAAGCACAATGGTAGTACAATAATGATTAAACGTGAAATGTATGACAGGAACAAGAGAGGAATAATTGGAATGAAATGTGTGTGTGTGCAATTATGTTTGCACACATGTGGAGTCTAATCAGCAGCTGGACAGAGGAGAAGTGTGTGAACCACAAACTGAACTGGCTGACTTTGATTCTCTGTAATTAACAGTTGTAGAGTCTTTTATTGTTCGGTGCTGGGAAAAGGACACAGGAAAAACTCATTAAAACTTTGCAAAGTGTTACTGGCACTGGTTCATTGTAAATCAAACACTTCCCCCTCCTCCTCCCAAAGCATTTAAAAAAAAAGAAAAAAAAAAAAGGCACCACAACTCCATCTGACCTCATTGCTTGGACCCTCCTGAGGTAATGCTGTCCCCTAAACACCACCTCTCGCCCTCTGACAGACCCAGTCTCACCACCTTTCTGTTTGTGTTTTGGGTGATGCAGCTGACAATGACTGGCTGGATAATTATTGCTTTACAAGGTAATGTTATTATAGCTCCTATTTGACACGTCTGTGGGCCGTTTTCACTTAACATTGCAGCATGACCGGCTGTGTTTTGGCTGCTTTGGGGAGACTGTAAGGCACAATGTGCAGCACAGTGGTCAGTCAAAATGGCCCAACACAGTCTATGTGACATGTTTGGGAAAACTATTTTTCTATTTTCCTGTAAAATAATGGTTCCCCAGAGAAGCACGGGGATACTATATCAAAATATGAGTCAAAGTTTGGAAATACAAATGTCTTTTAACTTATCACAACTCTTTATATGATACACTGTCCACTTCACCAGTTCACTTTTCTCCCATCTTTCCCATAACCCCTGGCTCAAAGACATATTTATCTAGATTTTGCATGACACTGGACACATTCCAGGCCAGTCCAGTGTTTATCTTCCTATCCTTAAACTGAAAAAAAACCCCATTACAATAAGGAAAGCATTGCTTCAGATACAAGACGTAGCACTGGTTATGGGTACTTATGAAGTAATGGAGATAGAATAACAATAACACCGCAGGCATATGGAAATCATAAGGACCTCAGATTTGTGTATATGTAGCTCATGTTCATTTCAGATTGAAGTCACATGGTGCTTCTCAGAAACTGGGTCTGTAGTTTAACTTTTGCTCTATATCCCATCCTTACCGGGCAGCAGGCACAGAGCATGGGTCATATGTTAGCCTGAAAGGAGAGACACTCCCTTCATGATGCAGAGGAAAGAAATAACAGCCTATAGCAAGAGCAGATGTTGGGACAAACGTACACCATCATTTACTTTATTATCATTCAAGTCACAGTTGCCTCCAACAGGTCATGTATTAGTTCTGGTTGGTGGATATGAGCAGCAGGACATATTAGGGAGCTGTAGGGGGAGTTTCAAATACAAATACTTTCTGCTACCCACTGAAACATAACTTTTGGAAACATGATTTTAAAAGCCAACCAACAAAATGCCCAAATTTCCTGTAAGTTACTATCAGGCCTCGGGGGCTGATGGATGGTCTGTGGGTTGACTGAGCGGGTTTAAGAGCAAGACAAATACTCTGAAGCACAACATCACTAACCAGCCTTTTGTGGGAAATCCGTCTGATTTTTTTTTTTCCACTGTTGTTTCCACAAGTCTTTGGTCAACAGTCAAGCCATTCAAGTGTCTTGTTTTTACGGACAATAGGTTAAATGAAAAGGCAAGCGTACACAAGCGAGTATACGACTGCAATACCCTCTATCTCTCTGAATGACACGCTCACAGAAATCTTTACGACACGCTCACTGACAAACTGTGTCAACGTCTAGAAAGACAAGGTTCATTTGTCTCGGCCAGCTCACAATGGTCTGTTAAAAGGGAGCGTTGTACAGTATAGTGCTTATTTTAGTTCTGTCTTACCTGCTGGTCCTGCCGTTCCCTTCAATCCAGGGGCTCCAGATGGGCCTCTTGCCCCTGTCTCCCCCCGAGGCCCACTGGGACCTTGCAGCCCACGAGACCCTGGCTTCCCTAAGAGGAGGAAACAGTTTATCATGGAGCCTTAACTGGCTTACATCTTAAATGATTTTACATCTACTGAAAGGTAACTATGGTTACAATTTACCATCTCTGCCAGGAAGCCCGTCTCTACCGTTTTCACCCTGAGGACCTGTAATGAAAATAGAGAGAGATGGCTTAATTGGGCCACTTGGAAAAAAAAGTGCTGGATAGACAAGAGTAAAATTCACGAGGGATTGGGTGCTTCACAAAAGACATTGCAGTAGCAAGTAGCAAGACAGTGGTGCTGTTGATTAGGCCTTCAGAGATCATGAATGAAGTCAGAGCAATCTACCCTATTATATTATGGGATAATTTCTGTGCAAAGAAATAAATACAATAATTTAATTTAAAAAATAATTTGTAAGACTGTATAAGCACATAAGAATACTTCACATGGTGACTTCAACGGGTCATGTTAATAACTGCGTAGACACTGACAGTGCAGCAGGGTTAGTATACTCAGTGCTTTTTTGCTGCAGCCTGTGCTGGGCTCAACTCCAGGGAAGGAGAGGACTTTCATGCTCTGAAGTGTTCGCTTTCCACACGGCCACAAAGCTCTAATAGTGAGCAGCACAGACAACCAGGCTGAAGGAAATGAGTGTATGTGTGTGTGTGTGCGCAGCGGAGGAAATAGGATATGAGCAGAAGTGAGCAGGTATAAGGCAGAAAAAAAAAGAAGAAGAAAACAGTTGGTGGAGAAAGCTGCAAGGAGTGATTTCTGACTCAATTATCAAAACACAAAACCCTGGACTCTCACTAAATGGAAATATGCAGTTTTTTTTTGTTTTTTTTCTTAAAACTTAAAACCTATTCATGCATGACAGCGTGATATACCTACCTGCAGGTCCCTGCTCACCGGGAGCTCCCTGAGCGGCCACGGCCCCCATCAGTAAGGGCGCCTCTGGCACGGTTCCACCTTTGCCCTGAAGGTGGCGATGTGATACGGAGGCTGGGACAGTGAGTAATTGGACCTGGCGGAAGAAGACATAAAACAAGTGCGGGCGATTCAACAACGCGCTTGTTTAATGTAGGCTTATTATGTTTCTCTGTGGTTCAGATGCTGCGGTGGAACGAGCGTGCGTACCTTCGCCTCCAGTGAGCTCAGCCTGTCGCTCATTGCTGTGATTCGACTGCAGTTGAGACAATCTGGAAAACAGGAAGCAGACATCTAAACATGCTGTATACCTTTTGCCGTTGTTTTGGATAGTCAGAGTAGTAACACGCTCCGAGTTCTTACTAGAGATCGACTCTCCTGTGCGTGCAGGCGGCCGGCGTAGTGTGGATGGTTTCCTTAGTGCCTCCTGAGCCACCAGCTGGTTTCCTGCAGCTGAAACACAAGATAGAGAGACAGGATTATTGAACACTTGACATGCTTATATTGTCATGATGGTTTGTTGGGACACAGGTCCCGGTGATAGATGCAATGTAAGTGTGGGGTGTAAAGAGGACAGAAATGGAAATCAACCAGCGACAGTTGCAGCTTTTGTCTCTGTTACATGTGAAAGAGACAAACAGTGTGCACCGTGCATCTTTGCCAAGTTGTTTTCTTTTTGCCTTGTTTCTTTATGGAGAATAAACTCACAAGGCCCGGGAGAGAGAGGGCGTGTGAAGACAAACAATAGTTTCCTTGTGCGGAGAGAATGGGCACTCTCGGCTCGCATTCTGTTTGCCTTCATTTTATGAAGTGTGGGAGTTTGTGTCCCTGGGTTCTGGATGTTTTTGAATGGGCAGACCTTTGTGGAAATGCTAGACTAACTCCTTTGTCCGGCCTTGTCTGGCTCTGGTCGGCCCAGGTGCTCCCGATACAAACAAGAGGCCGGGTCCAGCACCTCATTAGCTACTAAGAAGCACGTCTTTCCACTCAGTGGCCGGCAGTCACGGTTCAAGCCGAATGCTATACTAAAAGGGGATGTGAAATAGCACCTGCAGCACCGGGCTGGAGCAGGAGAATGGTATTCTCCTAAAGCAGTCTCATTTATTGGAATATTACACGTCATGATCAGTATTTATCAACTGCAGACCCAGGAAAAAAAATGGAGAGCTTATTGTCACTAAGAAAAATAAACATTTGGGAACTTAAGGCAGGAAAGCATAACGGGTTGAGTGATTAGACAAAGAAGGGGGAGAGAGAGAGCGAGAGAGAGAGAGGGCAAAGGAAGAGTATGAAAAGTCCACAGAACACATGGTTTAGGGTAAATTCAACTGCTCCAATAATTTCCTCTGTGTTCATGATTTCAGTGTTTTGGGTTCTGGGGAATTCTCAGAGGAATTATGAGTGTAGATGGATTTAAACCATGTAAAACCTGAGACTGAAATGTTATGGCATGTGCTCAAGACTGTAGAAACCTCTTCCACGTTTCGATAACAATGTAAACCTTGCATGGAGACGAGGAGAACGCGTACTTTGATCTGCTCTTCACTCGTCTGTTGCGGCACTTCAGTCCACACGGGTACGACTGCAGAGACAAAGAGAGGCGCGTGCACGTGTGTGTACATGTGCTATACGTGCACATGCCTAGGACGTTTTTTTTACTCTGGAGCTCCGCTCATGTAGATGGCTGGATTCAATTACAAAGGGGGCTCTGGATAGGAAATCTAGCCCCTCCCCTCCTGAAGGCACCTCTTCTCCCTCTTGAGTAAAGAACATTCAAGAGCCAAGATCCCCTCACCCACCCACCCACCCACCCACACACCAGCTTTTGTGTGAAGCTTTAAACTCGCTTTGGCACAAGGACCACAGTCTCCTTCACACACACCTTTTACACACTCTCTCTGTCGTGCAACAACAACTCTCAACGCTTGCAACACCCCTCTTTTCCTCGGCATCTCCTGCGGTGTGTGCGCATCGATGGCTGCGTAAAACCTGAAGGAGGAGGAGGATGGCTTTGACGCCTTCGCTCCATTGGCCAACAATAACATCATCACAGTTAATGAATGCCCCCCCAGATGGATGCGGTTCATTGTATCCACTCTTTGTTCTCAGTGGGCTAATTGTCCCAGTGGGGAGGTCGAAGAAATGTGTGAATGTCTTTGACCTTTTTTGCCCCCAGAGAGTCAACACTCTTCATTAGAGAAATGCCCCTGCAGAGGGTTCAGTGGGCCAGAGGCCGTCCTGACATCAGTGCTATGTCTCGTCCCACTTCTTTCTCTGTAACACATATACACACACACACACACAGACACAAGCTAAAGTCATGGCAAGAAGGTAGGTTATCTGTTCCATAATGAGTATCTGTACTCAGACACTTTATGAGGGATGGCCTAAGGCACCGTCTATGCTGCAGTGTATTATATCCACTGTATTCCGTGTTTGAACTATTACACACACATAAACACAATACACTGATTTTGCTAAATATATTTCAGAATGATTTATCTAACCCCATTGTGTTTATTAGAAGGTCATGCTGCCCGGGGGTCGTTTTTACAAAATGCAGTCTTTCTGAGCATGTAGTGCTAAGGTTAGACAGACCAATGTTTGCCAAAACCTGGACAGTAGGTCTGCCAAGCCACACATGTAGCCCTGTGTGCCTCAGATGTAACACAAACACAACCTTCTTCTATTTCCTCTTCTCTGCATCGGCTTGAATAATGGAAAAAAAACGCTGAAGGTGATATTGACCCGCAAGTGTATTTCACCACCAATATAATAGAAAGACGTGTATCTGAATTAAATATTTATTATATAACTGAATAGTACTACAGATTGTGCATCTTGTATCCAGATTCAGTTTACACAAACTGCACTTTACATATGGTGATAAATGTTCCATAAATGTGAACTGGGTGATCATATTTCTTTTACCTGCTCACATTAGATTTTATTTATGGGATCGGTCGCTGCTAGAAACACAACTCCACATTTGATGATTGTAGTGGTTTGTGTACTGAATGAAACAAAACATAAAGAGTCAAGATTTGCTACTTTTATTGCTATTTCAACACCTGATAGGAATTTGCTTTTGTAAGCTCACAAAATAAATACCTCAGGATATCATATACTGCACTGTAACTACGCCGAGACATAAAACAAGTGTTGAAAACATAAAAACTTAAAATTACCCATGTTAACAATAAAACCTTTATGTATAAAAGAATTTTAAAACAGTTGGAAGTGAACAGATAGTGTTTGAGCGAACGCCCAAGACACATTTATGCCAAGTTAGAGCGGGGCCGCAGGGGGAAGCCCTGAACTGATTGCACTCACAATGCAACATTTTTAGATTCCACGAATGCATCAGCAACCTGCTACTATTATCACTGTAATATTAATATTATTATTATTATTATGACAGCTTTAACACGTGTGGAGCTCTGCTGGCACCATTAGAATGAGAGCAAAGGGCACAATGACCAGCTGCACCTCTCACTCTACAAACTATGGTGTGTGTGTGTAAAAGAGAGTGACAAAAACACACATTCACACTAGCTGTATTATTAACCAGCCAAGGTCGTTCCTTCATTGATACTCTCTCTTAGAGCCCTAACGCTAAGAGCCCAGTTAGCCCTTAAACGCACATCTCACACTCAGCTGTTCTCCCTGTCTGATCCACAGAGCTCATCAACTACTGAGGTTTATTGGTTCAAGATTCAGCAACGTGCAGACAGACAGGCCTTGAGAAGATTTATGAATGTGCAAGTGAGGCTTCTGTTGTGCTCTCGATAATGCGGAGCGAGGATGAATGCATGAAGACAGGGCTCAGGCATTCAGGCACATTGTGTTGCACAGTCTATAAAAGGCTTGCTTGTGCTGTTTTCTTGAGTGTGTGTAACTTATCTCCAAGAGTCTGCCAGCAGCTGTGAATGCAAACGTCAAAAGACACACACACACACACACGCACGCACGCACACACACACACACACAGAGTACAGGTAGCAGACACAGCAGAGTGTAAGGCTCTGATCCATCTCTGTCTAGTCAATTAGCTGAGCTCAGCGCTGCAGCATCATTAGTGACGAGCTGCTGACAGCCAACCAGGGCAGGCGTTTGTCTCTGTCTCTGCACCACCTTGGACAGACTGAAGACGGCTGCTGCCTTCAGAAAAACACACACACACATTCTAATCATAGAGAACTGTCCCTGAAATAAGCACAGTACATATATATATGTACTGTGTCTGTTTTTGACTCCAAAAGAGACAAATTGAGGTGACGTAATGCTGGTATTATTTCATTCTCTGTTTATCTATTTAAAAAGTATAAAAAAGTATAGCGCAACTTAATTAATTTAGTAGACAAATTGGCTGTCATGTTATATAAAGTGCAGATTCCAAAACAGCAATGTAATAATAAGTACCAGATTTCACATTTAATCCTCCACAAAAGGGTATCAAATTCAGTAAATATATCACTTTAGAAAGAATAATAATAGAAAAAAACATAAGTGTTGCAATTTAAAGTTGTAGGAGAAGAATAATAAATTTCCTCGCTCAGCAGTTTAATGCATGTGACTCAGGTGTGTTTTGATTTGTGTGAAGGGGAGCAGATTTCACAGCTGGTTCAAACAGTAACCTGTACTGGAGCTTATTTCATAAGAAGGTTAATATAGAAGGAATGTTATTAATAGACATTAGGTTTTTTTAATGTGTTTACATTATTACATAGCGGGCACTAGACCCAAAACAAGAAGCAAGGATGAGAGCACAACATGCATCTCAATTGGTCAACCTGCATCAACCCGTTTTGCACTATGCACTGTGCATTACAAACAACAGATCTTATGATAGGTCTTGTTCTGGGGATGTGTGACTCGGATAAATGTCTGCTTTCCTCAAAGGAATGTCGTGATCAAGCAGACCCGTCAGCAGCTTCCAGCTCAGGTCTACCCAGTGCGAAACCTGCATCTGAACCCCAGCATTTATTGTGTTTTCCCAGGGTCACAGGTTTCATTTATTAGGTGATTGACTTGACGGGTAGGACACACTTCATCATTTCCTTCCTTTGCAATTGCCACTCTGCCTCCCCACCTCTTAGCCTGAGAAAGCTGCAGCCCACACACTGCACACGTTCCGCTGTAATTACAGGTGAGTAGGAGTGGAAGTGCGGCCTTGGTAGAACAATTAGTCAGATAATTGATCCCCAAGGATGACATAAGTTAAAGCAACGCTTAATCCTTACGTTTGTGTTTAAGTTGAAAACAAGTGCATCGAGGCAGCCCGTCTGCATCTGCTCGGGTTTACAAGTCTGGAGAAGGTGTTGCAAAGACCTGCTGCAAAAAACTGAAACTGCGCTATTGCCTCCAGGACCCTGAGGTGAGAGCGTGCAGGGTCACACACACACATCTCACCTCATAAATCAGCGCAGACACAGCAATGCACGGTGGTGCACAATCCACATCTAGACCTCCATCAGGTAAGGATTCAAATATTTTGAAGTGATTCTACCTGTTTTTACTACCAAAGAGATCATCCACTCTACTGGCTAGAAAAGTTGTCGGCTCTCTGACTTTACTTGGTTTTTAAATGTTACTTATTTAAAAAGTACATTTTAAAAGAGTTAAAGGTACCTCACTGGTAGATTTTTGATATTCATGAGTTAAAGCTAGTGTGGTTTGCCATATGCACACAAGTTGCACTATTATATTATATATTATTAGCTAACTGTACTTCCATTTGAATGAATCATTGAGGGTATCCTGGTCACGCGGACCTTGCACCTTCTCATGGTAAAAGAACACATCACCCGCTGCAACGATGTGACTCAACGACGTGTTATTACAATATTACCGGCTATATCCTTTAAATGATGCAGAGGCTAGTTCAGTGTGACCAGCGGCGTCGCTTAACTCATCCTCTTCAGTTTGTCTCTTGGCGGTTCTCACATCAGTCCTTTCAGCTCTTCCAGTCTATCCAGATGTGCTCGCACACACAGCCTCTAATCTCTCACAGGAAGGAGGAGGATGTCTTGTCTCTCCAGCCCAGACAGGGCTGTCTTTACCTCACCTTCCCTCTTACTCACTCTCCCTGTCTCTCTCTCACTCTCTTCGCTTTTTTCAGCACTTGCCTTTAGTGATGCTGATGGCAGTGGCGGGGTCTGCATCTCAGCCTGGCTGTCCCTCCCGCCCCTTTCCTCAGCAGGCGGCGGTGTGTAATTACAGAGCAGCGCGGGGCTGAATGGTCTGACTGGTGGGGTGACTGCAGTCTGCTGACAAAGGTGTTCGTCAGGCCTAAAGACATGTGCTCCCACTGGCATTTTGGACAGGAGACTGGCCTTGCTGGGCACAGACATCTATGGGGGTAGACGTCTCTGCACAGGATGCATCACCTTCCATAACCTCCCCTCCCTCTCATTCAGATCCTGCTTATTGTATTTTCCAGGATCCATCATGAGAGACCCATAACTATCTACCCCAAAGGAGTTTAGTCCTGACTGTCGAGAATACCTGCAAGGCACTTGTAGATAGTAATTACAGGGAAATTGAGCTTTGTTTCACAATCACTCACCAGCTTCACCTCTAATTACTGAGCAGAGCACGCCAGCCTCCACTGTTTGTTAACTGCTTGTTTCGGGGTGTAGGAGTGTGGTTGCGTTCTGCTCTTTTATCTAAAGCCTGAGTGACTGTCGGCTTTCTCTGCGGGCAATACGCTGGCTGAATGTCCACAACAGCAGGCGAGCAAGCGGTTTGTGTTCAAAAGCTGTTTAAGAAGTAACTAATGAGAATCTGGTGTTTATACAAACAGACAAGACAAATAAAAACCCAAGAATTTTAATTGAATTTTTAAAAATAGAATAACTGTAACTGTAGATGCCGTTCCCAGTAGCATATACCAAAACAAACATCTTGAGCATACGGCAAAATGGAAACAATTCCCTCAGTGCCATGAAAGCAAACAATGCTGTGGTCCGTGTAAAGTGGTTAAAATTAGTGGTGGGCGCATCTGTCGAACTGCAGCGTGCTGATGTGAAAAAGTATGCGGTCGGGACAGGCTGCACACAACAAATCCACCCAGCAGTCTAAACATTTCCTCCACTTGAAAGCAGCAGACAGTCTAATAAAGCATGTGGCAGAAGCTGACGATGAAGCACACGCCCTTCATTTTTTTTTTTTTATTAAGAGAGACACAATATCGCAGGAGCCAGATAAAACCCGACTCCGCAACCGTGACCCTGCTCGACCCGAACGAAAGCTGCTTTGTAAACTTTTCCTTGGCGACGCTCTCTCTTTCAACAAATTCGGTTGGCATCTTTTCCAACGATGTGGAACCTTTCCCCCAGCCCCCCTGTCTCCCGATCTCTGCGGTCACCATGGAAACCAGTGAAAAAACAGGACTCCAGAGCAGCAGACCAGGACTGACTGGATGAAACCACATGCTCCTCTGCTGCTGCTGCTTTAGTGTGGCAGGGCGGCGACCGTCATGTCTGTGACCTCTACGTATTAAAACACTCCTGACACGCTGCAGTAATGAAACTCCACTCCTGTCAACAAACAACAGCTCTAAAAACAACTGGGACCAGAATTAGACCTCCACGTATGCATGCGTGTACTTTAACACATTAGCCGCAAGTTATTGCTGTCGACTACACAAGCTTGAAATATAACGCACGCTGCACTGAGCCGCTTCATAGGTCTTTGTGACTAAAATAAGCGATAATACATGCAAAGCTTGTTTAGAATATATATATATATATATTTAATAAGATAATTCTACTTTATTATGGCACAGGTCTCTTTTTATAGGATACTATGTACACTCCAGTGGTGGAAAGTAACCAATACTCTACTTAAGTATTTTATTTTTATAATTGTATGATACTTCATGGTTATTCAATGGTACTTATGATTCTTAACACTTTCACTTCTATATAAAATATTGTACTTTTTTTCTCCATTACATTTATTTTGCAGCTATTTAGTTATTCGCAATTTTGCATATGAAGAAAAACACTTAGAAAACACATCACACAGTTTTTAAAATTATTTAAATCAAAGTAAAATGTAGCACTGATACTGACCATTTATCATTACGGCATGCATGATGTCAAAGTTAAAGTTGAACCAGGAAGACAAGTGGTCATAATATTATTATTCTCCTTTGTTTGAACCGAGGCTTTCTTGTAAACCTGTGTGACATATTTTAGGACGTTCAGGAAAAACAATCCTGCAGCATTCCCAGAACTCAACGATTAACTTCAGCACAAGACTATCTGATATAATAAACTCAAAGCGCCCTCGTTATTCAAAGCTCTAACATAATCAGCGCCTTGGCTTACATGTTCGAAAGAGAAAGCTTACGGAGAATCAGAAATCTCAATAGGTTGCAAAGACTAAACAATGTTGCATGGAGGAAAAGCCGTGGTGAAGTGGAGTGTACACACTGCTGCTCTCTGCAAAAAACACGCTGCTGACTTTCTGGCCAGTAGGACTCTTTATTCTGACCCTGTTCATTACCATACAGAGGAATCCACAAACCCTCAGCTGCCCCATGTCCTCTGCTACACACACTCCTCACTGGGTGAGTAAATCCTTTGCCCCTCAGTGTTTGAAGGGCACGTTCATTCTAACATAGTTTATTTGCCCAAGGTTGGTCTGAAGCCTCACTTATTACGGCTCGGAGGCCTGTTGCCACGCCAGCCGCATGTAATTTCCCTCCTGCGGTGTGATTTGTGTGTGAGCACACTGGAGAGTGAGCTTCGCTAAGTAAAAAGGTTTCAATAACCTATATTTTTCCTTAACCACCCATGTAAACAATAAAAACAGTTTCCCCCTCTCCGACGACCATCCAGCCGAATCCATGACAACCAAACACATGAGCTCCACTTGAACACAACGACTGCGTGATAGTGACTGCACTCATCCGTCCAGAGCCAACACACGACTGCCAGACTGTAGCCATTCCAACTCCCCTTACGACGATATTCTGCTTCAATAGCAAACCATAAACCTGCCTCACTCTGCGGGGCTATAAATGAACTGAGCGCAACGGACATGTGCGGTAAGACGTGGGCCAAGTCTTTCTACGCTATCGTTTCAATGTTCCTCCCGATTCAGCTTCACTTGGAGATCATTGTCCATTTCCTCCACCATAACAAATCATTTGATTTGTCAGTTTCCTTCGGGACATCTCATATAACACCCTAATCTCCATTTCGCCTTCATACGCTTGGACCGTTTAACTGTGGAGGTGCATTCGGCCCCGCTCAGAGGAGATTGTCAAGGTGAAAAATGTTAAACGTAACACACTGACATGGCTAAAGCCCACTGTTTCAACACGTACTCATATATACTTGGGACAGACGCAGAGTAATTCTGCGAGAAGACATTTTATTTGTAACATCTTCTCATCAGATACTCCCCCTCGTCACTGTAAATACGCTCGACTGCCAATATAAACACTTTGTAGAAACATAAACTGTCGAGCATCAGTGTCATCAACATCGGGCTTCCGGGGCTTTAGTCGGGAATGTTTTTTTGACTAGCCCTGGATCTTTCTGACAGAGGAAAAAAAAAAAAAAAAAAAAAGTATAATCATCAGGAAATGTAATTAGTTTAGTAGTAGAGACTGAGGGAGTTGGCAGGGCCGGGTTACGTCCTCTTGCATACAAACCTAGTCTATCCGCAGCTCTCTTTCTCCTGTGTGCTGCGTGCATTTCCTCATCCGCACCATGGCACGGACACGCAACATTCAGTGCTGCTTCTCCTTCGTGTTGGCTGTCGGACTCACACAGCAGCAACAACAACACTACAGGGTTATTGACTAATGGAGCTAACATATCTAATATCCGCCCGCTGGTGCTTTCTGCTCTTACATATCTTGGAAATATCCCTGAAATTCTTATATGCAGCACAATTGTTGAGATGGATAGTTTTTGTGAATATGGAAAAAAAAAAACGCTGAAGGTGATATTGACCCGCAAGTGTATTTCACCACAAATATAATAGAAAGACATGTATCTGAATTAAATATTATGGATAATAAATGAGTTCATGGATACAGGATACAGTTTGAACAAACAGAGAGATGATCAATACTCATGACATTCCCTGAATGGTTGTACAAATAAACAAATGAGTGTTTCGGTTTAATCTACTGTCAGTTTTGTTTGTACAACACAATGTGTTGGGAACTCTCAGCTGCTATCCATTCTGTCCAGAGCAACTGTCCTAGCAGTACTATTAAAAATGAAATGTAACATTTGCAGTAGTCATATAATGCAGGAAAAAAATTTGATTTGAAATTTCAGCAGGTGTTCCAGATAGAAAATATTTGGCACGCGTACACCCTGACCGCAGTCCCAGTTGGTCTGGGCTTAGCCCCAGACCTTGTCAACTCCTTGAAACGCCCCTGCTGTTGAGTAAAGAAAACCCCTCTTTCTCTGCCGTTTCAAGGATTTCAAGGTGAATGATGGGAAAACAGCCTCACAAACTCAAAGGGTTCAAAGCAAACAGTATAATAATCATTAAATGCTCTAAAATACATAAAAATAACCTAAAATAATTTTAATAATAAAATAAATGCTTGTTGCGTTCCTGCACGGCGGACTGCTTCTGAAAATGTTTCTTTTTGAAACCGGCATCTTAACAAACTTAGAGTTAAGTACCTCAATGAGTTATTGACCACTAATAGTTCTATATGGAGCAATGCTTTTAGGAATGGGATCCCATTCTTCTTTCAGGTGTACGAGGACCGTTTCACAGATTGAAATTTGGTGGCGATGATGTGACAAGAAATGAAATGAAAAGGTAGGAGAGAAGGAAAACATGGATGTTACCCGCTTCCATCTCACGGGCTCCTGGAATATCAACTAATCAAGTTCATACAACTAAAAATGTGTAGATTTCATTTTCAGAGATGAGGTCACCTGACTTGGTGGGTGGTGAGTTGAATGAATGCACTGATGAGAGTTCACTCAACCGCTGAAATTAAGTTTCTAAACAAACATGATCAGCATATAAGCAGACTTCCCAGCATACATTCTTTGAGAGTTAAGACTCTTTTTTTTATTTTTTATTTTTTTTGGTTGTTTCTGTTAAATATGAATGGAACCAATGCAAACAATGCCAACGGCAGCAAACGCCACAGCTGCACGTTCTCCGTGACACTGAGAAACCTGACGGATGTTTATCAGTGTGACAGAACATCATTTCCACAACTAAAGAGACAAAGTTGAAGTAAATATTCAGCCGAAGTTCAGTTAACATGCACTTTTAAGGCAGCAGAGGAACATATGTTTCTAAGTTGAACCAACCTATATACACACACACACACACACACACACACACACACACACACACAGTATTACAGTATTCACTAAGTATTCAGAGCCATAATAGCTGCCCTGACAGCAGATACATCCATGCATGAAAAGAAAGCAGATAGAGGTCCGGCTGATAAAAGCCGGCTGCGTCTGTGTGTCCGACATGCTGCATGTTTGAGAAATCCTCTGTTGCGGACCTGACCCGAGTCATTTATTATCAATTACTGCGGCTTCAGACTTGACTCAACAGCAGAGGCCCTCGTCTAGATGGCTCACATTCTCTCCTCAAATAAAAGCTTCACTCGGAGTGCAGAACAACAGTAAAAAACGCTAGAAAAACCACAGGAATGAGCAGTTACTAAGAATAAGAATACTCCAGGTAAGAAATCATAAACAAAACTGACATCGGATGCACCCCCGCAGCCGCCACCACACACACATACACACACACATCTACTGATACTCACTCACTCTATTACATACAAACACTCACATATGGATAAGCTCTCAAAGCGGAGGCAGAGCGCCAGCGTCAACATCACTCCCTCCGCACTCACGGTTCAGTTTTAAGATTAACGAGTCTGCTACACACTGCTGCCTCTTCACCATCAACTCAATGCCAAATCTGACCATTAGTCTCTACATCGTTATACATTCCTGTGCACCTGTTTAAACACACGCACACACACACACACGACTGCGACGAACCACGGCGACGAACATCTGTGATCCGAGTCTGCATAATACAGCCATCCACCTGATTCTGCCGCGTTGCTCCTTGCAGCGTGCTGACAGACGAGGCCTCCGCACTCGGTATTTTCTCATAAGACGCACGTCATCCCGCTGCTGCCGAAAAAACGAAGCTATAATTAAAGGCAGCAGGATCGCGTTTTCAGCTTTCAGCTCTCTGCCCCTCGAGGATCAATAGAGTATTAAAAGAAATCCGAGTGCTGGAATGATCAAACTGGACAATGAGCTGCTGCTGCTGTTGATTTCTGGGTCACAGATGTTTAGAAAAACTCCTTCAAGCTCCAGACTGACAAATTAATAGTTATTTATATTACGGTAGAAACAGAGATTAACTTCAGGCACACAGTTTGGCTTTAAGTGGAAGTATTATGTTTGTGTTTACTCAGTAGATTAGAATTGCGTACTAATCAACATCATGTTCCTCTTCCCCCTGCATCTGCATTTGTCTTCCACTCTTTTTTCCTTTGTATTGTTATCTGTATGTTAAAATCAAAAATATCTTTTAGTAAAACTAATCATTTTGGCTTCTTTGCAGCTCATCGTGCTCATAGCAGTGCAAGCAGTTTCATGCAGAATTTGCACATAGGTACAATACATGTACACGCACACAACAAAAACCCACACGGTTGTACACAGAGTGAGTAAATGAAGCTGAGCGCCTCTCAGTCTAATCCCTGGGTGAATGGTGTGCTGTGTGCCAAGCATTCCTCTGTGTCTTTCTAAGGCTTTCTGGGGATTAGACCCCACTTACTTTCAGGGGCCGTAGGGTGGGATCAAAGCCGATTTGGACTTTTTGGGCTCAGGGTGATAGCATGTGGAACACTGAGCTGGTGCTCAGGTAGACCCGCAGAGAGAACACAACACCATGGCTGAGATGTGAGACCATGACACAGGTCGCACACACCTGGTAGGGGTCAAACCTGCGCTAATCCAGCACAGCACTAACCAGCACTGTGCTGATTGATGGCTGGCCTGCAGGAGGCGAGGCTTTAACTCCAGCAATAACGCAGGCATGCCGAACCTCGGTTCATAGAGGTTACACAAACACAAAACACAAATCACAAACGAGGGAGATTTTAATCATCGTTTCCTCCGTCTTGCCTACACAGAATAAGAAGCCTGTCATGAGGAAGACATTAAACGAAAAAACGTACGTAACAGACTGAGTCACAATCTGGACCTCATTCTCCGTCAGTGCAGCGCCGGATTTACACGGGCTAAACTTACATCCAGCAAAACAGAAGACAGACAAAACAAACATGACGACTGATCTGCAGTGACCCCAGGACAACTCGACGGGTCCATACAGCGTCTGACCTTTACCCTGTCAGAAAAAACAAGAGGGTTTTCTTTAATCCATGTAAGACAACACAGAGGAAGTGGAGGAAGTCTTTATCGTGACACTAGAGTGTGTTCGAACTACAAAAACAGCTCACAGCAAGACAAATACACCAAGATCTCTGAGCTCTGGTCTTCTTTCAGAGATACAGCAGCAGAATTAACAAGGCTAATAAACTGAGCATATTCCTCCATGTACAAATATCAATGGGAAATTAGTGTGTGTGAGTGTGTGTGTGTGTGTGTATAGACCAGGTATTCCTTCCTTAATTCATTTTATATCATCATTCATTTTAGGAGACTTGGTTTAAAGTTATAAGTCTACAGGAAATGAATGTAAGTCAATGTAATGTCCTCTGAAGTGATGGAAACATGACATGATGTGTGTGTGTGTGTGTGTGTGTGTGTGTGTGTGTGTGTGTGTGTGTAGTATTCAGAGTGAAAACCACAACTAGGAGCAGACACCGTGCGTGCGGTGGTTGACACTAATTACTGGATGTAGGAGTTTCAAAGGCTAATCCATGTGTAGTCACAACTATCTGCAGCATCTGCTGATGACAAACGCTTGTGTAACAGCATGTTTGGGGAAACTCCCCCGCACATAAACAAAATGACCTTCAGAGGATCTCAGCACCTTGCAGAAAAACATAATCATGCAGGCAGGCAGGCAAACACAAAAAAAAATAAAATGTTGATTGTGTGCGCACACCACTTGAGCAGCACTAACTTATGTTGAAGTTGTATTCCTTCTCTTCATTTTGTCAGCACAGATGGAAGATTATTACCCATAGAGGCCCATTGTGTTCCTCATATGCCCTCTACACAGGTGTCTTTTTGCATCTCTCCTCCTGTCTGGAGAAAAAAAAACTCACACTCATCCAAACCTCTGAAACCCAGTGACGACACCTCAGGTCTGGGCAGTGTTCCTCCTAAACATGTGGTTCTGTCTCATGTCTGCTTCCTCCAACAGATGGAAATAAAACGGGCCCTCGTGCACACGGGGGCTGCGGTTTGTTTGTGTTTTGCATCATTGGAGATAAGTATGCATGCTCTGTGCGGATCATACGATGATAAGCTAAGCTCTTAAACCGTATATATATATATATATATATATATATATTGACAGTAAATTAAATATCTTTGGAGGGTTTCTGTTGGTCAGACAAAACTAGACATTTGTAGACGTCAACTTGGGCTTGACGTCTACAAATGATCAATTGAGAAAATAAGTGGCAGTATGAATCAATACCGAAAACCAATAATACCAAACCAAAAAGTAATAACAAATATAATAAAAAATAAAAATTTAATTCTGCCAGTGACAGTCGTAAAAAAAAAAAAATAAAATAACTTGTTGTTTTAAAAGTTTCATATGAACAAAACAGTTTGAACTGTCATGCGCTGTGTGTGCTGACAAAATGCTTAAATGTTTTTATTGATGACTTCCACAGAATGATGGATAATATAACATTTAGTTTGGGTGAAAGAAATGAGCCCAAATATAAAAAATCAACAGTGTTTTATTTCATGGTATTTTATGTTTTCAAAGACAGATTTATGAACTGTAGAATGAGCGCTCCGAGTTGTAGAGCAGATGTACAGTAAGGGATTTGTGTTTTTCACTCACTTTTTTGGCTAACAGACACCGGTGTGGGACGCTGGATGATTCAGTCTAAGAAAGCACTTGGTGACGCACCATTCCTGCTTCGCTGTTATTTTATGTCTCCCTCTCTTTTGCCTTGCCAAAGCAGAGATACTGCTGGCTGATGGAGTGCTCCAGTGTTAATTTGACATACATTCAGTGACTGGTACTCCATTACAGGGACACAGAAACATGCTCACAGTTTTAAAAATGTGCTGCATTTCACCGTCTCTGCTACAGATCACCAAGAGAGAAAAATGTTAAGATTGCTGGAAGGAGGGAGAGATAAGAGGACAAGAAACGAGGAGATAGAGGGAGGAAGTGTCCTCACTCCCTTCATCCTCTAACCTCCTGCCATCACACCAGAATGAGGGTCTTATCTCTGAAAGACACTTGAACACAACATGCCCGCAGACAGGGCTGACTGTGTGAAGACATGCACACCACACAGGATGAAAGAACACACAAACACAGAGGAGCGGTGTGCCATGCAGGGGGAGTGGAGGCAGATTACAGGATCAGAGGAGCGCCTTTACAGCAGAGAGAAACAACAGGCCAACAAACGAGGAGCGAACAATGCCAGGCCATCAATCATGTAGCTGCTGTCGGCTAATAAAAACAGACTGTGTGATCGCTGTTTCAGGTCAACAGGGGTCGGCCGACCCTGCAGGGCTCCGGCAGAGGCTGACGCGGTGGATGCAGCCCTTATCTGAGCACCGCATTACAAAAGGAACACAAGCTCTACTTCAAACTCCTTCCCTGCTGGCATTCACTAAGTTTTTCAACAACAACCTTCCCAGCACTCCTTCACACGCACACTGTGAGAAACTGCTGACTTTAAAGACTAAACTTCAGGACAAACTCTGCAGTAGACGCTTTTGTAACATCAATGTGTCCAGTGGTAACACCTGTATCAAATCACTGAAGGGCTGCAACTAACTTTTTATTTTTATTTTTTTTATTATAGAATAATGTGGAAATAATTTTTTTTTGATTAATCAATTGGTCTGTAATACTTGCTAGAAAACAGTCATTTAGTCCAAGTTTCTTGTTTTGTCCAACCAACAGTCCAAACCCCCCAAAATATCCAATGTGCTGCCAAAAAGGACAAAAAATAAATAAATAAAATATTCATATTCGAGAGGCGGAAGCTGATATTTGCTGATCTATAAACAACAATTAATCAATCATCAAAATATATAAAAAATATATAAATATATAATATATACAACTCAAAAAAGCAGCAAATCTTCACTATAACTGAAAAGATAAAAACAGCAGTAACGGCTTCAGCACTGTATGAAAAAATGCACGGACACGTAACAGAATGGTAAATGCTGCATATTAAAAGTCTTTGATTACATTTTAATGAAGTAAATAATTCAGCCATAGGTCGAAAGTAGAAGCTCGGTAAAGTGTTTGCATATTCATAAAGCGGTTCACATGTTGTAGGACGTTTAAAATAATATTTAGGTTCTGACGCCGTGCACTGAACCAGGCTGATTAAAAATAACACGTTTAAATAATTAATTAAATAGCCATATTGAGATCATTTTGTTATTTCAATAATTGTGTCATCGTCACACCAGTGTAAAAGTCATTTAGGGTTGAAAAGTTTCATGTTTCATGCAGAGTCACTGAGGTGAAGGTAAAGTTTCATAAATTAAACAGAGAGTCAGAAGTAAAGAGAGGCTAAAGTTGAATGTGACTTTATAAATTTTCAGGTCTAAGTCGCGTCCATGGTAACGGCAGCCAGCGGCGACCTGCTGAACTTCCGTCTCCAGAGACTAACACTCCTCAGTCAGACAGATATGTACATACAGAGATACAACATCTGGCCTGCCTTGACTAAATATGTCTCCCATGTGTGTGTATATGTTTGTAGCGTCTATCTAGGGCGTACACGTGTGCTTGTGTCCGTATGTATGTATGTAGTGCAAACACGATGTGTGTATCCTCTCTGTCCTCCCCTTTTCTTCACTGATATCTGGCAGTGTGAGCTGTGCTCTGGAAACGACCTGGAGGTCTTGGCTGAGCATGACCTGATCTCTCCAGGTATTCGCAGTAAAAATGGATGGATGGGTCCAAAAAAATGTCTCAACTATATCAAACTGTGGCACTTAAAGATTTGGAGAAAGTGTGTGTGTGTGTGTGTGTGTGAGGAAAACGAGTGCTCCTTTTTCATCTCACAGCAGTAGAGGAGGTTAAAGTACAGAGCGGCAGCTCATTAAGGAATCCAAGATGAAGTGGTCGACCAACGCCATCAGCGGCACTTCTTATGAGCTCTTAATCCTCTTACTCACACTCTATCTTCTGCTATTTATTGTGTTTTCACTCTCGTAAAAACCGATTCGGATTCAGAGAGAGAGATTAAGTTCCACCATCTACACACGAAACACGAAGTGCATCTGTGCTCATTTAGCGGGCTGCTTGAGTGTTAAACTACTTATGAAAGACCTAAAAACCGCCAGTGACAATTTAGGGTAAATCAACCTTTAAAACTCATTATACATCCATCTGCATAAAACTATACACCAGACCCTTATAAAAAGTATTTTAGTTTAGTTTTTTTTTTTTATGAAAGCTTTAGAAGCACACATGACATCATTCAGCAGTGAGATGATAAGAGTCCAGGACAAGTGGAAAATAAAAGTAATTTTATACTGTTTTAGCCCTCCTCCCTACTTCTTTGTGGGTTTGAGGGCGAAAACTCAGAGCCACTGAGTCTCAGAGCTGATTTCAGAGTGACAAAGTTCACAGATAATCCCTCTATGTGTGCAGTGCCAGACTCATATATCCAGATTTACTTTTTTTGTGTCTCCAACAGCTTTGTGAAACCATTGACCTTTACTGGAGGACTGGTGAGATGAGCATGCTGTACATTTACACCTCGCCCCCCCCCCCAGGAACAGTGCCAAGCTGTGAGGGGATTTTGACATAGTGGCCACGTTAGGAAATCGAGATCATGTGATGCCCACTGGCCCAAAAAATGAAAATCTTCCCATGCTCAACCCATAACAAAAAGCAGCTGGAAAACAATGAAAACATTTTTAAAGCATTGCAAATACTCCAACATCAACATCAAAAAAAAAGAGAGAGACAGAGAGAGAGAAAAAAGTATTCACAAGCTGTATCGGCAAACTATTTTGGTGCCATTCATGTGTGTGGGGAGTCATAAGGAAGTCGGCCAGGTTGACCAAAGAAGGACTCTTAAGTACCTGCTCTGTAGGGCCAAAAGAGAGGAAGCCTGAAAAAAGCCTGGAGCACAACTTTCATTGGAAAGAGTGAGTGGCCATATTGGAACGCAGTACTCAGTCCTCTTGGCGCATCTGTGATTCAGACTGATCACTTCTTGAAAGTGTTCATCCAAATTACAAAAACAAAAAATTGTTTCACTTTTATAAAAACATTTGACATTTTTCTGTGCTGTCAAAATGTATTCGTGTTCTTCCGTTTTATTGAAGTGCTATCTGAAATATCTTGAAGAAATAAAGCCTAAATCTGCATGGTTAGATACAACTAGAAAGTGAGGAAAATATGTATATTGGTAATTTAGTTGTAATGACCCTTTACGCCAACATTTCACACAGATCTGACAGTTAGCTGCTAATCTAAGAACCAATGACAGGAAAGTTAATTCATCATCCGTGATATTAATACCATCTTGAACATGTTAGTAACAATGATCGAATATATCAAAGCTGCTCTAAGTCAGTATTTTTTATATTAAACCAGTCTCCCCCCTCTGGCAGTCGGAGTTATTACAAAAACACTGTCGACATGTGCTTACATCACAGGCTCCTCTGTCACTACTGTATTTGATATACTGACTGGTAATTACAACCCGATTATTGCTAATTAAGAACAATATGGCTGATATTTTACTTTCCTTCATTTAAGTCCCAACTGTAACTGGGAAATATTTTGCAAGAGAAATGATGGATATGAATGTAGACTACCCAAAAAGGTCTCAGTGATATTTAGATTCGATGAGAGACTCACGGATGACTTCCTGGTGTTCGTTAAAACACACAAATGAGTCCATTTCAATTTCATCTTGGAATAAAGAAGGAGAGGTCTAAAGCATACTAACCCTAACTCATTCATTCAACATTAGCAGGATAAATGATTGAAGGCAACCTGCCGATGACAGCCATCCACACTCAGATCGATCCTCGAGGCATTTCCATAGAGGCGGACGGCTGCTTGCTGCTGACAGAAGCTGCCTCCGTCTGACTCAGAACCTCGAGAAAAAGCCTCCAGCTCACTCAGCTGCACTTTTGGAACAACACAGTGAACTGGCGGTAGCTCGGGCTAAGGTTTCTGCATTGTCAGGTGCAGCCAGGGGAAAGGAATTCCAGCTTGGCGAAAAAAGGGCCGCTCTGACGGATGAATGATCTTGAGCAGTGTTTGTAATTCATCTCCCAGCATGCCTTCTCCTGTCCCAATGCGGGATCTGAGAGTGTGTGAGGCCTCCATCACAATTACACATCCGCGGTGAAAGCATTAGCCCGAGACTGAGACTTAACTGTCACTCACAGTGACCTCTGGAGTCTCTGCGTGTCTGGCAAGTATCCACGCTGGCCTTAGCGATCAGTCGTAACAATGAAAAATAAAGAATAAACAGCAAAACGGAGGACAGAGAAACCATAACGATAAAGAAAAGCGTTTTCCCTGGCTATCTCAGACAATCATCTTCCTATATAATATATATAATATTAAGGTATTTCTATAGTGCTCCTTTTGGCTTTAATCCTTCTTTTGTTGTATCGATAGTCAGGAGCTAAAAAAGGGCCACATTGTACTCTCTTAGCATGACCGGCTCACGACATACAGCTCTTAAGCGTCTCAGGAATTTAAGACTGACACCGAATGAGTGTGTCAAGACATTTCCTACGATAGTCTTGATACAGTGCTGCCTCTTGAGGAACAATACTTGCTATTATCCTGCGGGAAAGCGCAAACCCTGCACCCCTCAATTGTCTGCCCTTTCACCCCTTTTGGCGCCCTTTTGGCTACTCACCCACACCCGGGAGGGTAGTGGTGCATGCACTGTAGGGTAGGGTTAGACAGAGCACACAAAGACAAAAGGGAGTCTCAAGTCTAATTTCATTTCAGTTCAGTTACATTATGAATAGATAAATGACCTCAAAGGAACATTGTGGTTATGGCTTATTGAGAAAGTATGAATGATGCTCTCATCATGATTATTACTTCAGTCTGTTCTTTGTCCTTTTAGCAGTAACATGAACAGGCCATTCCGGCTAAAAAAAAAAAAAAAAAAGCCCCTCCATTTCCCCTTCTCTCCATCTTCCTTATATTTTTCCCTCGCTTGGCTAAAGACAACAGTGCCATCCCATTTCTTTGCTTGTAACAACAACAGAGGAAGAAAAACACATCCTCTTTTCCTTTCTCACTTTCTACCTGGCAGCAGTTGAGGAAACGTGTCCCCCTGGAGCTCTGCCATCCTTTCACTAGTTCAGCCATTCTCCTTTTACATACTCGTCTCTTTCTCCATCTAGGAGAGAGGGGATAGATTATCCCACCCCTCTGAGCGAGGCCAGAGGGAAGAGAGAGGGGGGTGAGAGCTGAGCTCGGACTTTCAGAACAAACTGTAATTCTCTGCTTTGTCTCAGGGTTCGAGAACCCATCTGGCCGCAGATTTAGTAACTCCGCTTCAATAGGTCTCTGTTTACTCGGATGGCTAGATTTACACAGGAAAAGTGAGGGGTTCATATAAAACGCATTAGCTAAGAATAATGCTTTTGGTCTTTTGTAAATAGGATGTAATGATGGGGGATGACCAAAGAGGGTAAGCATTTTCAAAAGACTTAGAGGGATCAATTTGTGCGCAGGCAGTGGTTCAGTATCAGATCCTCTGTGGTTCTTGACATATCGGTATCAGGTTTTACTAAACTCCAGACACTGGCATGATACAAATGTGTAACCGCTGATGTTCCCCAGTAGCCTACCAGTTAAGATGCATGCAGTATAGCTGCAACATCCACGGTGCGAATGGAATAATGTTATGAAGCAAGGGAGCCTCAAAATATAACTACACCGTCTGAGCTACAACCCAAATAACTGCAACCGGTCTCCTGGTGGAGATAAGACAGAGAAGACGACATCATATCTTTAATATACATCTACTGCTGCTAATACACAAACAGTGATATTTTAGGTCTTTTTAATTCAGGTCTGCTTCTCAGCTGTGAGACGGCACAAACCTTCTCGTGGTTGAAATGTATTGTCACAGTCACAGGTTGTCATTTGTCATTTTTGATCGGTTGGCTTCAAGAAGCAGGCTCGTACATCATAAGTCTGAAGGCAGACGCCAGAGGCGAGCGTAGAGGAAGTGGAGAGAGAGAGAGAGCAGATCGAGCGCTGCTCATGATAACCCTCACCGCTGAAATATTCTAGTTTAGTTTCTGTCTGCGCGTGTTTGGTAACCTAAACGAACTGAAAACTAACGCAGGGCTCAGGATGTGGTTGGCATCAGGGGGAAGAGTGGAGCGACTGAGCTATAAAAGGAATGTACAGCAGTTGCCGTGGTGACGTCAAGGAAAGAAACCCAACTATGTGGCACGAGGATAATGTAACACAAACAGAGATGCTTCCATTGACATCGACATCAAAAACTTGTATATTTGGTTATTTTGTGTGTTTTCGCTACATGCTGTCTCCACAGAGCCGACCAGACGTGGTCTCACGGGGCCACATGTGGTTCCCATCAGGTGAGACAGAGCCCTTTCAGAAGACAACATGGAGGGCGGCCAACAGAAATACTACACCAATGACATCATCCTCTGTCCCTCATCCCTTCGCCCACAGTCAGTGACAGCAGCAGACGGAGCAGATAGAGCTCTAACTGTGGCACAGTAGCAGTGATTTTGCTGCCCTGTCAGGCTGCACACATGCAGCCGATATATACATGTGCATCCCATATCAAGTTTATTGATAACTGCAACTCAAAAAGCATGACCCGAGTGTTTAATTTTAGTCTGAGTCATGTGTATGTCTGTGCATACAAACTTGATATATATGTCTGTGCTTATGAGAGCAGGTGTTTTTGGTGCCTTAAACGTGTCTGCATGTGTGTGTGTGTGTGTGTGTGTTTGTTTGCTGCCAGGCCCTGGCTCTGAGCTCAACATGAATGAGTGAGAGAGCCATAAACACCTAAGGAAGCAGGAACACACAGACACCCACCCTGGACTGTATTTATGGTCCTGATTAAGGCGGCGGGGGGGCGGGTGCGTGTTGTGGCTATGGCAGGGGTCCAACCAAAACACCGTAGCTGTTAAAGGCCCCCCTGGATGAGTCCCGGGGGGCAGTGGAGCGGGCGGAATGCAGGCCTGGGTTTAGAGGTTCAGGGGTACGTCCTGTTGTTAATGAGCTCACCCAGCTGGGCCTCTCTGGCTCTGAGCCCCCCCCCCCACACACGATACTGCCTCACCAACCGCACCAGCAGCGCCACAACAACATCCTCCTCTTGCTGCAGAGACTGGAGCCGGAGTACTGAGGTATTCCTGAACATTGTGCACATCACTTCGCTATGATCTGGATAAGTTGTGTGTCCCTCAGCTACACAATAAAAAGGTAAAAGAAAGTGCCAAAATACATGCCTGTGCTGGCCAACATGTGTGTGTGAATTTTAAGAGGAGTCTCTGAGATGTGACCCCAGGCGATGCAAGACAGCATATTATATACAAGCTCTTACTTAAATGATGCATGTCGTACATGCTCTATTAGCGCAGGGTAAACAGTACTCTGCGCACATAAAATATACACAGACTCTCTCTGAAGCACGGCAGCATTGACAAGAGGTTCAAGCGTAACATGTGGCATGAAACGTTTATCTATAATATGTAGAACCTTTGATATTTCATAAAGGCAAGTCCTAGTAATGTACAGTATTAAATAGAACATGAAACCACATTTCACAAGCATGGGAACCATCTTAAAAGAGTTCAGATAGAATGAACAGAAAGGAAGTTCAGGGTATAAGTGATGAACGCTTACTGTACGTAATTTTCCCTTGCCCCAGTTTTGTCAGGTGCAGGATAATTACTGTATTGGTATGATGATTTAGCCCTTTCTATAATATACAATCAATCATTCTGAAAAAAAAATTAGAAATGGTTGGTTATTTTCAACATTTTATAATTTCAGATTTTTCGGCATACCTAGTGAAACGGTACGGCCCTGGAACCGACTTGATAATTCACCGTATATTAAACGTGTATTACAGAAAACCGAGCTTGGATTGATCTTAAGAGACTTATAAACTCGGTGACTGTATTTCACAGCTTTCAATGGTACCATTTTGGTGTCAAAATTCAGTTTGAAATAGTATAAAGAATTTTATATGCCGGACATTTGATCTCAGTAGGCATGTTCTATTATTTTTTTCATTTGTCCCTCTTCCAGCCAATCAAGTGTGGTCATTTCTCTTTGGTCAAGACTATTGGCTCCTCAAGGGGTTATCCTTGCTCCTCTGTCCGGTTTGAGCTCTGAAATCCAACCAGGCATGTCTCTAATTACACCTCTTGAGTGCTGGTTCATCCAAACCTCCCCTCTGCTCTCATCCTCGGTCCAGAACTAATCACAACCATCAGCACCACCCACTCCCCTCATCCCAGCTGAGCACCGGATCAACCACATGAGCAAATGGAAATATATGCAAAAACCAGCTCAAAACTAGACCCGGGCAACAACTTTTAAATTCTCTATGAGGAGGAGCTGTATGCAAAAGTTTAATAGCTGGGAAACTGAGGCAGAGCCAGAGGGGGGGGGGTCTGTGATACGAGAGGCCATAAATGATGTCACCACAACACACCACAGCAACGTCTCTGTGATGTGGTGTTGTGTTTGTGGTCGAGGATACATGGGAGTGGAGGTTTGAAGGTCGGCTTCATAAAATCCCCACCCCCTGAACCACAAACACTTGATCCTCTTTTATGTGGGGTCGTATATGTTTATAAACTCATAACAGTGACAAATGAGCAGATAGATCAACAGGACTACTGGGACTGTACAAAAACCACAGACAGATATGGCGTAAGAGTAGCATATATATAACTCAAAAAGTAACCATTTTCATTGTGTTTTCATGTTTTTGTGGTCAGGAATGTAGATATAGCTGGGGAGTATGACGACGGTGAGAAAGAGACTTAACTGGGTTTCATGTTGTAAAGCGGAGAATGAAAAGCTTAATTACCTTAAGAGCATAAATGTGAAGTAATTGCAGGCGGCATCGTCTAAAATGGGAAGATTTGCTATTTTTCTTTGTCTTATATGAAAGAAAATTTAATATCTTGAGTGCTGATTGGACAAAACATTAAGCAATTATATTATATTACTTTTGGGAATTTCAAACTATCTTCTGTTTTTTTATTGACCAAACAATGAATTGGTTAATCAAGAAAATGACCATGAAGTTAATAAATAATAATAAATAATTGCTAGTTGCACCTCTTTGTAAAATACATAGTTCAAAAAGGCTGTAAATGGAATCCACTGCTCAACTTTCTGGAGCTAAAAAGCAAGACAAAGAAAAGTGGGATTAATGTGGATAAGTAACTGGAATCTCAGATTTGCAGTAATACCAGGGTTGTGGACGAGATTATCAACCTTCCTGATGGGTTGCAGATATAAATTAGGTCCATTGAACTCATCACAGCTGTATGGAGCTGACAGCACCCTGAGCGTAGCCCCTCTATCAATGCTGCCATTGTCTCAGCGTTGACGTCAAAACACTATATATGCTTCATTACCTTCTCAGAGACCGACTGAAGACAGTAGCTCTGTATTTCTGTGACATGCAGTACCTACAGCATGCTACTCTATACGTCTGAGATGGTAAAGAGTTGAAGGGCAGGAAGCAGACAGGGTTAATACAGCTTTAATGACGTCAGCCGCTGAGTGGATCAGGGATGAGGGATACGAGGCAGATAGATACCACACCTCCACCAGCGAGGGGATTTATGAAGGTTTTTCTTTTCTTTATCTTTCCGTGTGAGAAAAGTTACCAATCCGTTCTTCTTCTCTCTGCGCTCAGTGGTTAGCACCGTTGACTCACAGAAAGTAGCAGAAAGTAGATCCCAGCCATTCCGGGTCCTTGCTGTGTGGGGTTTGCATGTATGTTAGGGTTAATACACCTGCTTAATGCCCCTGACCAAGGCACCGGCAAAAGAGATGGAGTTGGTTCCCAGGCGCTGCACTGCAGCTGCCCACTGTGTGTGTGTGTGTGTGTGTGTGTGTGTGTAGGATGGGTCAAATTCAGAGGATCAATTTCCCCACAGGGATCAATAAAGTACTTCTTCTTCTTACTGATTACGTGATCAGTCAGGCTGTAAAGAGCCTGACTGTTTGCGGGTCACTCAGTCAGCACACCGGTCCACTTAAACTACTAGTGAAGGGAAATGCCTTTGCTTTATTGGGGACAGAAGAATACTCCAGCTGCCGTGGCGTGTGTGTGTGAGTGTGCGTGTGTCTATTTTAATCCCTAAAGGTTTTGGGTTGTTTTTTTTGGTTTTTTTTGCACTGCTGACTAGGCCTACTTTATTTCTTTCTGACTGCAGGAAAAACAGTTTTCAACGCACTCCTGGGAGAAGTCTTGGGAAATAATAAATAAATCAGTGAGCAGAAGAGGCATTTCCAGTCCAGGAGCCAGATACATAAAACTTAACTCAGATTCAAGGCTAAATATGTATGAACTCTAAAAAAGATTTAGCCGAAGAACTGCTGTCTTTCTTGAAGTTCACTGCCATTTATTTTAGATTTAAGGACAGACTAAATGGCAGAAGATGCAAGTCATCAGATGGAGCGTAAAACATTAAACAAATTTGGTTCTTCATGTATAGACCGCATATCAAATAAATAACACCACGACTACCACCGTGCCTCTCGATTGCTTTCAGTCTAACATCATGGGCAAACATTAATCATAAACACAGAGAGTTGTAATTATAACGGATTTTACTTAAATCAGTTGTGCACACTCATTAAAAAGGAAGACAGGCTGACAGAAGGAGAGAAAAAAAAACTTCACTGTTTGGTTTAGTTAATGTTCAGTTAGCTCTTCGGTACTTTCAGTGGTGCTGTTTGTTAATTAATGAGTTTTATGACAATTCTCCTGAGAAGAGCAGTGTGGACGCTCCTATGTCTAATCTCATCTTGGAGCCCTCAGCCCAGTTCGCCTCAACTTCAGCTGCTTCCAATTTAGGCTCAACACTTGTGCTGCGCTTTCCGTTTACATAACCATGAATATCAGCTGCTTCTCTGCACGCTGCCTGCCTCCCGCCTCCCGCCTCCTTCTATGCATTTATGTGTCTTTGTGGATCTCCTGGATGTTGGTGTGAAAGCAGCTAAATCTGAAATCAAATCTGTTTTTTTTAAATGAATGAACAAATCACATATTTAAACACCTGCCTACAGTGAGTGACAGGAGGGAGAACGGCTGAATAAAAAAGATGACTGTGTTTGGTCAGTGTGATGCATTTGATAGCCCTGCTCTGTGTGGTCTAAGTGGGGTGGATGTCACCTGCTCTTGTTCAGCTCCCCCCCCCCTCCCCTGACCTCAGGCTGGGGTCCCTCCTCTCACAGCTACTAAAGCCTGCTGCCATTAAAGCAGTTAATCACACTGAACAGCTGCATCCCTGACTGTACAAATCCTCAACACCTCGCTCTCCCACCCACACGTTAACTCTGGCAGTCAGACAGACACATATATAGCGGCGTCCCACTCTCCCTTTGCTAATGGCGAGCTGCAGCCGCCTGATGTTTAAAGCAAAAGGGTTTAGCGTGTAGGCCCGCGATAAGCCGCGCTGAGCTGTGAAAACACAGATTACATTTCTACAGCTTATTACAGACAGCGTGCCTCCTGCCTCCCAGCCATACCCGTAATTGTAACCCAAAAAACCGCAGCCTCCGCTTGGCTGCGAGATATGGCTTGATGGGTTCCCCCGCGGCAGGGCTTTGACAGCCATGCTAATTCAAGTCTACGTTCCCCCATATGTTCTTTCTTCACAGCGCCCCCCCCCCCTCCTGCGATAAGCTGCAGACGCATTTCTTTTAAGTGCTTTTCTCTATAAATCAATTCAGGCCCCAGATATCAACTGTGTCATCCTCGCACTTTTAAAGTTCAACCTAAAATTATCAGAAATCAAAGGTCCAACCAGCAGCAGTCGGCCTTCGCTGGTGCACTGTACTGCACTGTACTGCACTGGCACAACCTGTATGAGTATTTGAGAGCCAGCTCTAATGTAATAATGTGGCTCTAATGAGATACATTTGATATTCTTCTATAAGAAAATTGCCTCTAAATGAGGTGTAATTTTAATATTTGCGTTTGATGTAGCGTAAGTTGGAATAGCTCATTTGAAACGAGCATTTTCTTCTTGAAATGCCAAAGCCAAGCAGGCATACATTAAATCCCGCTTTCTGGCAGGCTATGAAAGTGCCTCCATCTGCAAATACTTAAGAGATCGTTTTTTTTTTCTCCGACTCAATCAGAGATAAAGACCATTGTGTTCCAGGTCCAGAAGTAAGACAATATCTCCCAAACCTCGTAGAAAACAATTAGGAACCAGTAATTACACCATGGGCCTGGAATTCTAGCCAAGTCCTGAGGTCGGGGTGAGGAAGTAAGGGAAAAAAAGAGAGCAAATGTGAAAGGTGCACTGTTATCTTACTCTGCTTGCACTCTGATGGAGTGAGTTTGTTTATCAGCCTGGGTGTGATGTAATGTTTTGCTTTTGCAGCCCTCGGTTTAAATGTGATATGCCAGAAAATCCTCACAAGCCTGTGTATGACTGGATGAGAGCATGGCGTCATCTCTCCCCCATAATATTACTCATTTATCTTTGCACTCTGCGCACTGCTGTCTCGGTTTTGGAAACGCATAATCCAAAACTCAAACAGAGACATGTTATCTCTGCTTCAGACTGGACCTGTTGATTTACGTATATGTTGACCAGTCGACTGGCAGGCAGGAGGGTGAGAATAGACAGACGCAAGAGAAAACAACTCTCTCATCTTCACGTGAATATATAGCAATATCAGTGGCTGTGCTCTTGGCTTGCGCTTCCTTTCCTCTCTTGCAGCTTTAGGCAGCCCCAGAGTCCTGTCAGTATGAACATTGTTGAGATCTGCTGTAATGCAGACCAGCCCTGGGAGTCAGACATGGGCTGGGGTTTTTGGGGTTGCCTTGGTGAGGGGAACAGTGGAGGTAAAAGCAGGGCGTCGTGAGTAAATGAGTGGATCATACACATTTTCCACAGTCTGTGAAAAGCAGACAAGCAGAGGAAAACAGATGATGAGATCGAAGGTATATAACCAACACGGGAACGTGAGGAGAGGTCTTTAAGGATATATGTATCCGGAGTTGGCCATTTATGAGATTTATAAGATCAAAAGTTGAATGCTTTTTTAAATCTTTTTCCAAGAGAGGAGATTTTGAAAAAGCACAGTAGATTTAGTAATTTATTTTGTTTATATTAAAGATGTGATTCTTTTAATGAGCTTCGTTTTATTTCATCTCAACTCCGGGTCAAACAAATGCTCACAGACGTCCGATAATCAACAACGAAACGCATGAGATCTGCAAATCTGGAGCCACACACACAGTTATTAAGGATTTGAAACTTGCACCCATTGTACTACCAGTGCGGCTTTAACTTCACTTGGCAACGCTATGGCAACAGATTTAAGCACAATACGATCTCCAGCTTTTATTTCTCCTTAAAGTAGCGTATGAGGAAGACGGCAGCAGGGTATCAGGTTCTGCGCTGGCAAGAGGTTCGGCTCACACAGCAGGGGCAGAACAAAGCGCCGGTGGCCCTGGATAGCATCCATGGTGCCGGAGAGTAAAGGCCCTGTGAATAGGACCTGTCACTTCCACTCAGCGCTGCCTGTGATCTGAGCCACCCGGAACAACGCTTAGATAAGTGACTAATCCCAGCATCCCCGCTGGCTCGACAGCCCCCTACTGCCATGACAACTGGAAGGGAATCTCCTCTAGCAACAACTTAATTGGATAATTTCCTCCCTGTTTGACTGCGTGTTCCTCTGCTTTTGTTAAGTAAAGTCTGAGTTGTCTGACTGCGAGCGTGATACTCAGACACTTTTCATTTGTGCCACTGTTAGCTCACCTGGGAGTGCGAGCATGGAAGAGGAAAAAGCACTATAAAGTAGTGACCACTTCAACAACTGTAAACATTTATTGTCCTTTGTGATTTATGTTACACCCGGTCAGGTCCTGGGTCCCGGCACATATACTCCACCCTTCTCCCCAGACTGGCGACACATGGGGGCCAGTGCCAGGGGAAGTCATTATGAACTGGGTGTGTGTGTGTGTGTGTGTGTGTGTGTGTGTGTATGGTGGGCAGCTACTGTAGTTAAAGTCAGACCATAAAACTCAGAACCACACAAAAGAATCAACTCTTACTACAATGACTCAATGGGCACATAAAAACTGATTAATAACAAGGAGGTATCTGACTGGAGGAGGCTGAGGGGTCTTATTTCCCAACTTCATTTAGGAGACAGAAGCAGCCTTATATAAGCTTAATGGGAAAGTATTATCCTTACACGTGTATAAGAAAGGACATAAGTCATAAAGAAATAAAAGAAATAAAGTGATGGAAACAGAGAAATAGCAAGAAAATTGACAGAAGTCACGACCGCCCTACGACTTGTTTCTCTTAACCATTTCTTAATCCTAGATTGCAATGTTGGAGCCCTAATTTATTATTTTTTATCAGTTGTTGTATGAACAATGCCTGTATGTATGTCCCTGTAATCCCTCCTGTCTGAACTTACCTTCCTCACAGGCAGCGCCGCTGAATCCTGGACAGCATTTCCACTCCAGAGAGGTCACAGTGCGGTACACAACTTTATAGGAAGGTCTGACCACGGTCCTGTAGCTGGAAAAACACACACACACACACACACACACACACACACATGTGCATTCAATATGTAGCAGTTGCACTGCAATATTATTTTTTTTTACTTTTGCCATGAACAAAAAAACTAAACACTAAAAAGCTGATGCTCAAAATCAGCGGTGATTGTTGGCCTACCCATGTGTGGGCACTTTATTTTATTTTATTCTACGTTTTTTTAACTTATTCTGTTTTTAACACTCCCTTAAATGCTTTGTCTTGTGTTGAGCTCTTGAAACTGCTTTCAAATGTGGTTTTTGCCACAAATGGCAAATAAATGACTCCGACTCCAAATATAAGAAAATGCAACAATGAAGATGGAAAAACTAAAAAGCCTTTATTATAGTGGTGAAATCATTAAAAAAACCAACATGTTTCCGTGATGTTAACTGATGTTTACCATTACGCTCACAAAAAGCGCTCTGCTATTTAACCCCACTCTAGCTACATTCTTGAAAAAAGGAACAAAATATCAAACAACAAAAACTGTTTCAGAAACATAATCTATATCTATAGTAGCTGTATTAGAAGATGAATCTAGTGACTTTTAGTAAATTTCTTTCTTTTTTTTACATTTTGTGAGCTATTTTTGAAAGCTGACATATTTAGTAGTCACCAACATGTTTGGGGTTGAGTGCCACAAACATAGCCGGGATGCTGATTGGCTCACCTGCCTCCCGTGCATCCCTGCGGCCAGCGGCATGTCTGGTAGACCCGCTGCAAGATTGTCCCATTCTGCACCTGGCAAGTCACTGTCTTAGTGACTGTATGAGGGCACCAATTCCTGAAGGGAGGAAGAGATGATGGAGTGAGTGAAGCCCATAAAACGTAGATTGCAGAATACATTAAGATCAGCCAGTGTATTGTCAGTGTTTTTTTGTATGACACCTTCAAGCGCACTTACAAAAGGAAATCAGCCATACAGTCACATTCAATGATTCTTCTGTCCCTTCCCCCACCCTTTTCTTTATAAACTCCTTAATGTTGTTTGCACACTTTTAAAATCAGCCACAAGATCTGCATTGTGGGCAGTATTTACACTGCCATCTCTCCTCTATCAGTACATATGGATTTGCATTTGGCACTCGGAGGAGGTCAAGTCATATGGGATGGAATTGAGAGGAAGCTGTGCAAGAAGTGACCTGCTGGGAAGAAAAGCTAATGTAAAGGTCAGGGAGTTCATATCTGATAGTGAGGATACGATCATTTAGAGCAGAGAGTCAAATCGACTCACTAATTGCCAGAAGCAACGATGTGATGTGTTTTTTTCTTTCTCCATAAAAATGTACAGACAAAGCATTATAGCTCCACTGTTAAACACAGTCACACAATTATGTAATGGATTCATTTAACTGAGACTGAGAGCTAATGGTTTGGTTTAATCCTCACCAAGAACTCAATCACCCCTCTAACAAGAGAATATATCTGATCCTGGCACAGAGGCGGTCACGGCATTACAGGTCAGATACAATTATGATAATATCGTGAAACTGAACAACTCACTGAAGTGTGCCAATAGCCTCCAATAGTTATACAAGCCACACAGATAAGAAAACTCTGACCAAAAGCTGACCAAGACCTGAAAAGTTTACATGTCTCCAATGTGCATAAAACACGTTGAGACAGTGAGCTGCCATATGTCACTATTATTTTATTAATAATGAAGTGTACAAATACCCTGATTACATTCATATGGATGGCTGTAGCTGGAGGATAACGTGGCAAACGGTTATTATAGCCTGTGTGTACACAATAAATAGATGTATACAGTAGAGAGGGGGCTCTGTGCCGAAACCACAAAGGAAATCGTGTGGCTCGTAGCACAAAACTGCACTTTGTGTGTTCTGCTGCCAGTGTGTTTACAAGAGTGGGAGGATTTTCCCACCAAAGTCTGTTTGTCAATATGGGAGACCATATGCTTGTGTGTGCGAGAGATAATTTAAAAGGAAACTGCCAAAGGCAGAGGATGCGAAGCAGCCCCAAACCAGCTCCCATTAACAATCCCCACATGTTGTTGCGGCCGCACACACAGACCTGAGCCAGCGAGCAGGAGCATCTCTGAGAAGAATCTGCATCCACTGCAGCTCCTTGGAGATATAACATTCATTTACATCAATAAAACAATTGTTTTTTTCAGTTTAACTAATTTACTTTTTTGGGGGGGAAAAAGCTACATTATCCAATTACAGTTCAAATAAAAAAAGATCAAGTCAAAGACTGCGAATTTCAAAGATTATCAAAAGGTAAAAGAAAGTGTGCAAAACTAACAGTTTGAATTCATTATGTACTGCGAATGTGGAATTCATCCATGCCACACGTTATTTAAATACAGACCCACCCTTCATGTATCTTAACATATCCATCAACCATAAGGCTACGAACACAGATCTATATAATTACCCAATGATTGCTTTCCCTTCTCTAGAAAAGTTGCTCTAATCATCAGTGCAAATTTTCAGACATTGAAGAAGCTGTGGTCAGGTAGAGGGAAGCAGGAAGTGGAGGTGGTGTGTGTGTGTGTGTGTGTGTGCATGTGTGTCTGGGTGGGTGGGGGGTGGGGGACCACTTATCCTCCAGACCTAACAGATAAACATCAGAGTTTCCCAGGCTGAGGGGAGGTTTCACCTGGGAACATCTACGACTGTCACCAGGGGGTATGTGGGGGAGAAGTAGGGTGGGTTTTATGGTCTCCCTCGCTCTCTTCGCATTGAGCTTATGCAATTAAGAGAGAAAAGAAGAAAAGAGGAAAACGCCGGTCGCTGCTGCTTCAGTGAACGTAATAACAAACACAGTGGGCACAACAGAGTTCACAATTTCCCAAATGGCTTGACAACCGATGCCTGCAGTACCTACATAACCTACTGACAATATTTAATAAGTACAGAGAACAATGTCTCCACTGCAGGGGGGGGGGGGGGGGGGGGGGGGGGGGGGGGGGGGCTATGAGGATCTACTCCTTTCATGTTTCTTTTGGCCCAGAAGCTTAAAGATAATTGTATTAACTGAGTGCTGGTAACAACATTATCTTCTCAGGAATCTAAGAAGACTAAAGATTAAAACTGGTACAAGCCTTCCAGAAAAAAAAACCTGCTCGTTTTGTTCCAGAGACCTACTCCACAATGGTCCATTGATTGTTTTTGTCTGGTTTTATGGCTATTAACAGGCAAATGTGCTTGGTGCACTCAGTCTGTCATTCTGAAATGTTTCATAGTCAACACCTTCCTCTTTACTGGAGGCGTCCTTGTGTTATGAAGTGTGAAACCCACCAGCACCATGTTGTTTCACTGGCAAAAGCACCGAGCAGGTCCTCAGTGGGTATCAGGTCTCTAAGCAAACATGGCACACTCAGAATACTAAATAAATCATCAACCATCTCTTGCAGTCAGATGCAGCCACGGCCAACAGCTAACAAAGAAATCCACAATTTTTTAAAGGACGTAAAAATCACAGCTTTGGCCCATCTGTTCCTCAACGCTGCTTACGCCAAGATAGTAAAACCTTAGAGAGAAACAAAAAACCTTAAATGGATGCAAATGCTGACGTAGAGCACATGAACTGTTTCCTTGTTTATGTGTGTGCCCTCGTTTCAACTTGCATGCCACATAGCCTGCATTTTTCATGATGACACTACTGAGCTAAGTTAGTGCACTTCCAGCAGCGGGCGGCACGGGGAGGAGGAAGAGGAGGAAGAGGAGGAAGAGGAGGAAGGGGATGGGAGTTGAGCCGTGTGAACTGACAAGAGGGCAAAACACCGGTCAGATGGAGTGAGAAAAAACGTCTCAGTAACTCCTTTCCATCCGCCCATCCATTCACGTACTGTGGGACGAGAAGGGCTGACGAGTCAAAGATACGTTTCAGAAATGTAGCAGGATAGCAATCTGAAGGAATTTCTCTAGATTTCTATCTGTGGGGAAAAATACATTGGGGGGGACCAGAGGACAGAGGACAAAAGACAGATGTGGCAAACGGCCAGGCAAAGGAGAAGAGGAGAGAGGAGACAAAGGTCATTTTATCATAAAGGTCATACAAGGGAGCTTCCCATGGGAACAAGGAAGGAGAGGAAGGACAATTATGAAGTAGTGTTGGTCCCGTAGGATAGAAGAGAGGCGTAAGATAAATGTGGTGCAACGACAAACGACAAAGAGACAAATAGCGTACAGTTACAGTGACTTACACTGAGAGAGCGCGTCATAATGCTGCTGGAAAAACAAAAAATAAGCAGCAATGAGCAGCAGATTTTTGAAGTTTAGTTCAGTTCATAGAAGAATTAATAAATTAGTTTTATAAAAACTAAAATGGGAACAAAGCACCACGAGGAACTGAAGGTCAGGGTGGAGCGACCCTTCACAGCAGCCACAGAGGAACAAGCTAAACTCTCATTTGTCTTTGTCTGTTTTGGGCTTTTAAGGTCAGGACACCTGTGAGGCTTGAGTGCGTCTCTGCAGATATGTGCATCTATCAGCGTTTGGGGTTGGAAGTGAAAAGGGAATTCCGCTCAAATGATGAATTCGCTTATATTATGACGGTGGCTTCATACAGCCCGATCGCGGCTCATGAATAAACCATCAACGTGTATCTTGCAGCTGGACTGGACCCTGATGATGCATGTCTTAACCACATTGACTGTACAGTATGTTATCCAACAATTATTATCATTATCTGTTGATCTGATTATTTAATCAAAATCGTTAATTGCTGATAATCAGTGTACAGGCTGTTCAATCGGTGACCGCTTTGAAAACATTCAGCAACATTTTTCCTTGAGCAACATACCTCGTTTGAAGTTATCTAAATGATCAAATGGTTTAAGCCACACATGCCTCAGCCACTGGATCTCCATTCCCATACTTAAAAGAAATGTGGATATGATTAAGATGGGTGAGGAATGAGGGTCGCCGCGGGGCTCAGACTGCCTGTCAGACCATGACAAGTCCTCCGAGGGAGGATAAAGAAAAGAACGAGACAAGAAATAAAGAAGCCGCTACCTCCGTAACCCCTCGGCGTACTGAGCTTATGTGGTTGTTAAGAGCGACATGGGTGAAAGAGCACTTTATCAGCACCTCCACAGAGCGACCCCACCAGTCAAGAAATTACTCAAGAGTGTTAATCCCCTTTGATTTGGGTAATCACTGTGTGAAGACGGGGCTGTTATGGGAAGACAGTCTTTCCTGTGACAAACGTCTTTCCCAGTCTGCTGAAATGAATATTTAATTCGTCTTTACTTGCCTGAAGCCCACTGACAAGTTCAGTTTCTGTCACTGAATGTTAACTTGTTAATGCCCTTGAGAAAGGCTCGAAATCCAACCGCCACTGTTTGGCTTTGTTGACACATCGTAAACTGCTGCTTTCGCAGGCCAGACAGCAGGTGGATGGAGTCTTTCACCTCCTCTCGTGTCTCCTCAAACCTGCTGACCTCTCTCTCTGCCTCTGAGGAACGGTGGCTGACTCCCAAGTGTCTTCACTGCCACTTACAGCAGCAAACCCACTGTAAACTCCCAGCTGCCTGTGTTTAGTAAACATGTCCACAAAAACCTATGGCCATAAGTTACACGGGGAGCTGAGGCTGGGAGACCTGAGAGCCACCTGGATGTGTCCGGCAGGAAAGGCCTCCGGGCCACACACTGAACCTGACAGCATAAATATTTGTAAGATGGGAAACGTCCTTTCATCATTAAGCGGGTCTTTGTCTGTGTGTTTAGTCTGGTGACTCTTCTTCAGAAACACCCTCACCACCAGCTCTGCTGTTGCAAGGAGACATCAAGTGTTCATTGAGTGACCTTTTCTTAAACTAGTCATCTTGTGCGTTTTATTACAGATCTGTCTGTAAAACCTATAATAGACACTTTCTGTCCTCTTCTGCTACATTCACTAAGAGCTAGTTTAGTGTGGACTGTGTGATAGCGGTGCGTTAAATGAACCATACAGATTCATATCTTGAAGATCACCCTGGCAGCTGAGAATGAGCAGATGTTGGGAGTTGTTGCATCTCCTGCTGCAGGGATCAAGAGCTCAGCACACCTCAGAGAGGGAGGAGGAGGTGCAGGGAGGAGGAGGAGGTGCAGGGAGGAGGAGGTGGTGGTGGTGCAGGGACGAGGAGGAGGAGGTGCAGGGAGGAGGAGGAAGTGCAGGGAGGAGGTGCAGGGAGGCAGAGGAGGAGAAGGAGGTGGTGCAGGGAGGCAGAGGAGGAGAAGGAGGTGGTGCAGGGAGGAGGAGGAGGAGGAGGAGGTGGTGGTGCAGGGAGGAGGAGGAGGACGAGGAGGTGGTGGTGGTGCAGGGAGGAGGAGAAGGAGGAGGAGGTGGTGGTGCAGGGAGGAGGAGGAGGAGGAGGGCGAGGAGGTGGTGGTGGTGCAGGGAGGAGGAGGTGGAGGAGGAGGTGGTGGTGGTGCAGGGAGGAGGAGGAGGACGAGGAGGTGGTGGTGCAGGGAGGAGGAGGAGGAGGAGGAGGGCGAGGAGGTGGTGGTGGTGCAGGGAGGAGGAGGTGGAGAAGGAGGTGGTGCAGGGAGGCAGAGGAGGAGAAGGAGGTGGTGCAGGGAGGAGGAGGAGGAGGAGGTGGTGGTGCAGGGAGGAGGAGGAGGACGAGGAGGTGGTGGTGGTGCAGGGAGGAGGAGAAGGAGGAGGAGGTGGTGGTGCAGGGAGGAGGAGGAGGGCGAGGAGGTGGTGGTGGTGCAGGGAGGAGGAGGTGGAGGAGGAGGTGGTGGTGGTGCAGGGAGGAGGAGGAGGACGAGGAGGTGGTGGTGCAGGGAGGAGGAGGAGGAGGGCGAGGAGGTGGTGGTGGTGCAGGGAGGAGGAGGTGGAGGAGTAGATGGTGCAGGGAGGAGGAGGAGGAGGTTGGGTGAGCTGGGAGTCAGCAGAGCAATGTGTGCTGCCAGGACAGGAAAAAGGAAACCAACTGTCAGGAAGACAATAGGACCTGGTAGATGGATGGAGATGGGAGTAGCTCTGCGGAGTCCTGCACTGACAAGAGTATCCAAAGTGAGCTGTGGCTTAAAATAGACTGTGGAGGTAAAACAGTTATTAACACGGCATATAGAAGTACTGGCTACCATACAGTGTGTTTAGGTAAAGCTCTTCTTACCTCTTCTGATAGACTGAGGTGTGAGCGGCTGCTGCCTGGTCTCTGCTCAGCTGCGTCCCGGCTGAGTAGCTTTTGTAAAGTCCAGTCTTCCAGGTCCCGTCAACAAACGCGCTCAGCCAGAGTATCAGCGCCGTCCAAAGCAAACTTTTTCTGCAAAGCGCGGACACGCTCTCCCGTTGGCTCGGTCCCATTTCCGTGGCATCCAAAGTACGGCCAGAAAAGTTTTACTGAGGCCAACTCCCTCCCCCCCCGGTAAGAAATGAAACCGGTTAGTTAATCCAGCTCCGGTACGAGGAGGAAATATGTCAAACGGCAGCGGGCCGGTTGGTTATAGTGACACGACTCGCATCCCATCCGCTAAAATAGCACACAAACACGCACTAATGTAAAGAAACGATCTCTGACGCTTCTTTAAGTTGTGAAACAAAATAAAAATCCTAGGTGAGAAAGAAAAATGCCGCTTTCTCGCTCTCCGTTATGTCTCTACCTATGACAGAAATCCCGACATCTGAAAACAAACCTTGGACAGGCTGTACTCTCTGTGTGTGTGTGTGTGTGTCTGCGTGTGTCTGTGTGTGTGTTCCTCCTCTCAGCTCTGTCTGTGCGCACAGCGAGCAGCGGGCATGAAAACCACTTTTATCGTCTCATCGGGTCTTTTAAAAGCACAGCCTGCTGGCTCCTTTTACCCTGCCCCGTTTCAACCCCTCACACACACACACACACACACACACACACACACACACACACAATGCGTGCTCCAGACGAGAGATATTACGCACTGTGTTTGTTCTAAATGAATTATGAGGCTGCTCATCTCGGGTCCCTCTGAAGTCACTGTGATGAGTACATTGTTTTTAGTGAACACAAGTGAACACACAAACCATATTATGTCTTATATGTGTTAGATTTTAAATGTTATATTTAAAAGCGCACAGAGTACAGTAAGGATAATCAGTGCACTGAGTAATTATCACGCAGGCTTCAACATTTAGTCTGCAGATAGTAACCACAGGACTGTATGTGTGGTTGGTTGGGGTGACTACACCTCTCAGGTCTCAGCAGCTGCAGAAGATGCTGCAGACTGCAAGGAGAGTCCATGCAACTGGCTGGTAGAGTGTGGATGAAGGTCTCGGCTGGTGTTAACACTTTAAGGGCATTCAGACTGACGTTGATCACCTTCTATACTACAGGGAGAAGCAGCATACAGTGCAGTGCATGTACTTGAGTGAGCCCACCTGCTTTCAATCACAACAAAGAGGGAAACAGTTTGGGATCAGGGGTTGGGTGGATGGGCTGGAAAGTGATGCGTCAGTGGGTTGTTTGTTTTTGTTTGTTTGTTTGTTTGTTTCAGGACACCCTTATAAGGCCACCCAGCGCAAATGATGGTGCCAAGCGGGAACCAGAGCAGTTCAGGGTTAATGTAAATCCCTCCAGTCAGGAGCATCTGAAAATGATTTTAGCCTCTGAAACAGGGGTCAGTGGCATTAAGAGGATTTTTGTTTCTTATCAGTCATTTCTTGAGTAGTTACTCTCCTGTTTACTTTATTTCCTTTTCTTTTTATTGTGCAAATAGCTACACGGTGCTCCATTACCTGTTGTCTGCGTAGGTGTGTATTTATTCAAGATCCACTCACTTACATTTAGTGCAGGTTCATTAAACACATCATCATTTTCCCTCTTCAACAGGGACATCATTCCTTCTCTTTTGTTCAGGTCATAAACATGTCCTGATCTTTCTCTTAAATCTCACCAGTTAAACTTGGCCTCTCTAACCTTTAGCCTCTGCCACATAATATGAGAAGCATGACAGTGATCACATATGGATTTTAAGGCGACTTAAGAAAATGTAAAATATTTCTATATTGATGGTTGTTTGTCTTGACATCACCCTCTGCATGTCACCGTTTACTCGAGGCACCCCTTCACCGATTGGCTCAAAACTGTTGCAGTTTTGAATTCTGCATTTCTGTGACTTCGCTGCTGCATCAGCTGCCGGATCCTCTGGGGGTTTCTGATTTTTTTTAGAGTAAACCTCACCTGCTTTGGCATGCTGACCTCAGCAGCCAACATTACTCAGTACTGCACTAGATCTGTTCGTTGAATGTTACGATGAAGCATATGCTGCAACCTACACTGCATAGAAAACCCCACTGTATGCAGCAGCGGCGGCTTATGTTCCTCTCACAACCTCAGCAGAAATATTCAACTTTTATCATTTTAGTAAGAGAATAGATACATTCTGAATAATATTCTGAAATATTAAATTAAGAAAGAAATTAAACATTCATTAATAATCAGTATCAGACCTTTAGGTTGGAAAGATCCTGACTACCTGAGGCTTACTGGCTCTATAGCCCACTGTAACACCAGTCTGTCCTGCAACACTACCGCCATAGTGAAGAGTTCACTGTTGTGTGCTGCCATCTAGTGAGCAGCGAATGTAAACTATAAAAAAAATCACATTTTTCTCTGTCTTTAAATCAATGTATTAGTGAAAACTTGTCAACATAACCCACTTGTTTTCTTGTCCTATGCACAGTCAAAAGTATTTTTTGTCTTACAAAAACAGGCATCTTTGTTATTAAAGCATTAAAACATTATGGAACAGACTGTGTGAAAGCTAACCTCCTCCGTGAGACTTTAGTCAGTGTTGAGGCATAAACAGACACCCTGGAGCACCCAGTGGGAGATGTGCACGGTGGTAAACAGATCTGCCTCAAACACCAAACACACACCCATTGCATTCCTCCGCAACGATGTGGTGTACACTGGCGTCCGCAGTGTATTCTGTGGTACAAAACACAAATATAAATAGTTTGAAAGTATATTAATCTGCAGTTTAGTACAGAGGTCTGTACTGCCTGTAATCACACCTGTAATCTGAGGCACCGTGCCTCTGTGGGGATAACTTTGAGAATAGGCAGCTCAACAACCAGAGTTTTAGGTTTACTCTTCACCAGGCAGCCCTTCTCCATGTCCCAGTCTGCTCCCTCCAGATACAGACCCGACACAAAGCAGCCTGCAGGAAACAATAAAAAAAATAATGTTCATCAGACATGCAAATGTAGAATTTTAATCAAGAAGAGAGATGGTGAATCATACCCGTCTGATGCTGAGATGAGTCCACATGTCTTTAGCTGCCTGTGTGCAGTAGCCCGTCTCTGCACTGGAATGAAGACCCAATACCTCTGTGCTTTACTGGATATACAGCATACCGTGTAATTTTACCCACACACTGATATATATCGCCAAGTACATCATGTATTGAATGTAATCTGGAGATCTCAGAAAGTTGTAAAAAAAAAAATTTATAAATAAAACACTGCTGAAAGTAGAGAAATTGTATTTCACCTTCAGAGAGACTTTTGCAGTATGCCAATAGGGAATTCATTGATGGGGTTGGTAGTGATCCACAAGTAGTGGTGGGTAAGTGAAGCCTCGTGAAGTACTGAGGCTTTACTAACAATTGTGCCAAAAAGATTCAAAGCTTCAAGACTTTCGGTGACACCTGGTGGACAACTGAAGCCATAGCAACCTCTAAAGAGCATGACTGAAGCACCGGCACCATTCCAATCCTTTGGTTTTGTGTATAATTTCCTGGACCGGACTGAATCTCTTACTCCAACCGGAGTTGTTCAATCGTATTTCATTGTCTCACCGGCACTTAAAACAACATGTAAATGATCTGTATTAGTGTGGTACAAGAAGTACCAGATTGAGGGATAGATCCATGCAATTTGAGAGATGCCAATACACTGCATAGCACTTTAGAATAAAGCAGGTCAGTATTTTACAACTCTGGCAAGTTTGTAAAGTCCGGAAATATAAGTGAAAACATTTTTATACATAGAATTTTGCCAACCATAATTTGGTTGTCAATCCCAAACACTGGCTGTGTGTAGAACCTTCGTAATCATTTTGTGTTACACTGTTTTGTGCTTTGTGATGTAGTTATTTGTAGAATAATTATTCATTTCTGATTGTCAATCTAGGAATAAAATGATGTCAACATAACCCTGTGTTTGTTTGTATTTTGCAGATATGGCTGACAGTCCTGTTGCTCTCCGGTCCACTTCAGCCCGGAGAGCCTCTCTGCTCATGCACATGCAATCACATGTTCGCCTTTATACAGGAAAACCTGCATGTGTCTTGTTGATTGTGAACCATTGAAACAGTGCCTACTGAATCTGAAAAATGAAGAGTGAACCAAGAGACAAGTTGGAATGCACACAGGTCCAATAGTGGTACCACTGTTCTTCTCTGAGTGGGTCCTATTTATAAACTCCTGTGTGATGTCACACGACCATGTTAAAGTCATGTGGCATCGAACAAGAGTTTATTAATAGGACCCACTCAGAGAAGGACAGTGGTTTACGGTTAGGGCTATAGGGTTAGGCGGCCAAGGCAGATGGCCGTTCACCAAGAGCCAGGTTCTGCCCGAGGTTTCTGCCCTTTAAAGGGAAGTTTTTCCTTGTCCCTGTCGCCAAGTGCTTGCTCGAGGTGGTTTTAAAATTAAGGGTTATGATGTGGACCTGGAAAACATTAAAGGAGTATTGTGCTCAGCTCTAATCGACAGAGACACCAGTTGGCCAAGGCAGATGGCCGTCCACCAAGAGCCAGGTTCTGCTCGAGGTTTCTACCTAAAAGGGAGTGTTTCTTCACTGTTGTCACCGAGTGCTTGCTCGAGGTGGTTATGGTGGTTAATTTAGGAGTGGTATCTAGACCTGGAAAATGTGTGCATGATTTGACTAATTTGGACACCTGGACAATCGGTGGTGGTGAGGTCGAGAACAGTGTATGCAAGTACTCTATTGGTATCAGTATTGCAAAAAGAGTACTAGTATAGGTACTGGTATCTTAAATATTTAAACAATACCCAACACTAGCAGTTACAGTATATCTTTGTGTTTGTCACAATGTGTATGTGTGTGTGTGTGCAGGACAACGCTATGCATATATGATCCAAAATATGATATGTGATAAAATACGATATAAAGACCTTACTAACACCATTCATTTAGGAATATTCAACTTTGAAGGAGGTGTTCACAGTGCAAAAATGGATTTAAAAGTTTTCGTTGCTGCTCACTCCGTGAAGATGCCTGGCTTCGTTCTTCAATGTTGCAAACCCGACTCAGTGTGGCTGTTTGAAATATTCACAGAGAGAGAACAAAAGAAAAACAAAACTGTGTCACGAATTGTTAAAATTACTGAAAACATGTTTGGGTCATTTTAGAATCAGGGGGCAAGACCTCTCCTCTGGTCCGTAACCCTCCCAGTCCACCAGGTACTGGAAACCCCTTCCCCGGGGCTGAACAGCCAACAGCTTCCAGATCATGTAGACCGGACACTCATCAACGATTCAGGCGGGAGACTGACATGATAGGTGGGATTTCCACAAAGAGACCTGGGAAGTTTGAGTCTCACAGATACAGTCCCAGCCAACATTTTTAACTGGGGCCTATGTGGGCTAAATAATGGGTCCCATATGGGGTTGTCCGCGGGTTCCATGTTGGTCCCAAGCCCATGTGGGTTTAAGGCAGGATTACACTAGGTGTTAAATGTGCAAAGTATGTAAGACCCATTTTTGTCCCAGCTTTTACTTTTATGTGGGTCCTACATGGGAACTGAAACATGGTTTGCAATGTGGGTTCTATGTTGGTCACATTCTTGCCCGTGTGAGTTTAAGGCAGGATTACTCTAGGTGTTAAGTGGGCCTCAAATAAAGACCCATCTTGGTACCAGCTCTAAGATCTCTCGTCTATGCTATTCCACTGACCATAATGAAAGGATCTGAATAATTTTCAAATTTAAATGATACATGCGTCCCACTTCTCAAACCTTTTACAGATGTACACATACAAATATTGCCTTACAACATCCTAATTGAGTACTGAGTACAATTTGAATAAACATCCAACCTCGAGTTCTTCTTAAAAACCTCTGTAAAACAAATTTGGTTGGCAGTATGAGCTATGAATATTAAAAAAACATATTCTCTTCAAACACATTTAGAATTAAACAACTTCCAGGGCCATATTGGCAAAAGTATGAAGAGTATTATGGATAATGATTTTTAGGTCAAGAAAATATTTATGAAGTACTTGAACTTAAACTGTGGTACAAACTGTGGTGAGAACAGCGATGTTGTTTGGTCTAGAGACAGAGCCACTGAGGAAAAGACAGGAGGCAGAGCTGGAGGTAGCAGAGATGAAGATGCTGAGGTTCTATTTGGGAGTGACCAGGATGGATAGGACCAGGAATGAATACATCAGAGGGACAGCACATGTTGGAGGTGTTGGAGATAAAGTCAGAGAGTTCTGTTCTTTCCTTCCTCATCGTACTAACACATGCTTACATGAATGAAACTGAGCAGAGGCAGTAAGCGACTGTCCACACATTGTGTACTTCATGTGACCTACTACAATTTTTGAGCTTGCAAGTGCAATAATATCAGAACTGAAAATGACAAATGGTCAAGTTTCACCTTTTGGATGAAAGGTGAAACGTCTTCTTACTCCAAGAAAAAGTCCAGTTGCATACAACTTAACTCCTTTGACAATAAAACAGGAAGTCAAACACAGCGTCTGACACGTGTTTTATGATCGCTCAGCACAAGAGACATGTACACACATACGGTTGTTGATAAAAAAAACACTGTACATCATATACATCAGCTAAACTATGTAAATTAAGCTCATATAGTACAAGTGGTTGAATATTTTAATATCTACATACAGTGAGACAGCAATACCGTCTTATTGCATAGTCACTGCAACCTGCAGGGCTGCTGCCTCACCGCACGTCTCTTCTTAGTATCTGAATGTTAAATGTGGAAAATCAGTGGGGAAAAAAACATGCAAAAATGGTGAATTTGATTGTAAAATAACTGTAAAGCACACATTACTGAATAAATATAATAATTTAATTCTAGAAAGAGAAAAACTTTTGAAATTAAACGTACTAGCTAGATTTGCATATCCACAGATTTGTGGATTTTTTTAATGAAAAAGAAGGATATGTAATTTTAAGGATTTTAACAAGATAATTGAACTTTTGTGTTGTCGGAAAAACCATATCAGACACATGTTATTATTCCAAGTATTTTATGTACATCTTAAAACATGTCTGGAGGGGATCTTGAATCATTATATAACTTCACTTCTTTCCTTGACCTTGTGACATTTTCCATCAAAGTTGAGGAAAAGTTGATAGGATGTACTTTTCAACCACAGCATACAGCTTCACTTTTGCATAGCAACAGGAAATGGAGACACATCATCCAAAGTGCATACAGTCCGTGGTCTCAACACTTTGTTACTAAACAAGGTGATCATGATTAATGAATAATGTAAATCTACAGCCACAGTAGCACATTACTAATATAGTTTCAACTTGTTTTGTGTTGTGAGCTGAAGAATGAAGCATTTTCAAAGCAACTTCATCTGATTGGTTCATCTCAGGAGTTGTAAACAGACAGAGTCCTTAATGCTTAGGAGAATGTACAAAAGTATGAATAGAAAATACTTTACTTTTTAACATTTACATGTGTTTTGCATAACACATCAGCAAACTGAAAGCTCTGCTTTCTTTAATATAGAGTTTACTTGAAAATCTGAATCTGTGGGATCCTATTCCAGCTACTGATAGCAAAAATAGGGGAGGAGGTGAGGTTTCATTGTTCTAACTATAATGTTACAGTATGTTTAATGGCTGTGCATGATTTATTTTTATTATAAAATATTATTTATTATTTGTCTTGTAAATAAAAAATAAAATTGAAATTATTTAAAAAAAAAACTTACCAACCAAGAAAAAGTTACAAACAGCACTGTGTTAATAAACAGATTTTGAACAAAATGTGCAGTGAAGTGTTCAATGCTGTACTGTAGTCTGTTGTGATGGGGACTGGATGCAAAATCGTGCACGTAAAACTCATTGGTGAAATTTAGCAGAATAAAGATTATTTGTGTTTTTGATTATTTTTATTACTTTAATTAAGATTGAATTATTTAAGACTGAAACCCCCACCTGATGTTCTTAGTGAAGTAGTGAAGTGGGTGTGCGTCTGCAGATGGAACTACTTGGTCCCAAGAACACACGACTCACCTCCTGTTACATCCTCGATAAAACGGGCGGAGCAAGTAGCCTACACATCCGGGCATTCAGACTATACTTAGCTAGATGTGGACTTGAACTGGAACAATATTTGAGCTGCGACTGATCACAAGTACACAAAAACACAAGTAAAGACAAGAACGCGTATCGAGAAATGGCCGTTATGTCAAACTGTCTCTAAATATTGAGGCGCATTTCCGGGGGGGACGTGAATAGTTGTGACCCGGAAGTGACATCAACAAGTTCTTCCTGCATCAAGACCGGCAAGATGGCAGCGGACACGCAGGTTTGTGTGGCAGGCTTTTGATAGCATGCTATCCAACTACCAAATGATGATTAAGTATTGTAGAAACCAAATTCGCGTTATATTGAGTGCTGCTGTATAAACATTTAGTTGTGTTTCGGTGTTCAATGAGTAACACGGGCAGAAATCAGCAGCTAGATAGCCGGTTAGCTGCTAGCGGTTAGCTGAGAGCTACGTAGAGTAATTGTGACTCCATCAGCAGCTGCTGTGTCTGACCTGCTGGTAACCTGCTGCTTTCCAATCGCAATGAAAGGCCAGATGAAGGCTCATTGTGATAGTAGCATTTGTTAACTAACTGACCAAGTGTTTCAACTCGATGTCATTAACACTAACTCGAATTAAATACCACAAGTTTGCCACACAGTTAAGATGAAGCACCGCCCTCCATGTTTCATCGTCTGAACTGTTTTGAGTGGTTTAAATACTCAGAGTAACCCGCTGACACAGTGATCATGTTATCTGTGTTGCCTTTGTTTGCTGACCACCAGTTGATTTTAAAAGTACGATATTCACTGTTTACTCCTCTTGTAAAGGAGCAGTGTTCCTGTTTTTCCTCTTATTTTTTTCTCCCCTTAAAGCAACATCCCTCCTACACAGCACATTTCAGTAAAAACATAAAACAGACATGTATATCTATTATTTGTATTTAACTTACTTTTATAGGATTTCTGTCCTGATCTTAATGTCAATCTCCAAATATGAATTGACAAATATACTAGAGCTGAGATGATTAGTTAATTGATTGACAGAATATCAATCTACTTTTTATTTCATTCCTAGGGTATGCTAGTCTCCCCATGTCCCATATGATCATGTACTGAACATCTGTGGGTGCTGGGCTGAAGATTGGACAGAACAAGCAGCTATTCACTTCATCAAAGTTGGAAGACCAGTCCTCCTATTAACTCACTTATTTTTTTACTCCAGGTTTCAGACACGCTGAAGAAATTCGCTTTAAAAGTGACTACAGCTAGTGTGAAAGAGCGCAAGGAGATATTTGGAGAGCTGAAACAGTGTACAAAGGGTAAAGGTGAGGGATTTTTTTGTGTCATTTCATTTGCTGCGCCCTAATCTTTTGGTTTAGTGTTAAAATCGACATTAATGTTTGATCAAATATGTCTTTCAGAGTTACCAGAGCCTGCCATCAAAGGACTGTGCAAGCTGTTCTGCCTCACTCCACACAGATACCGGTAGGTGGCCACTTTCAGAAACCATATGAAATACAAAAGCATAATCCTACACAATTGTCTTGGGGCTTTTTTTGTTTGTTTCTTTTGTGTTTACATGTGGATGTGTGTGCTTTTCAGAGATGCTGCATCCCGCAGAGAGCTCCTCTCTGTGATCGCCCAGCTGGCTGACAGTCAGCCTGACATCCTGGTGACCAGCCTCCTCCACTGTCTTCTGAACAGTGGAGTCATCAGCAAAAATGGAGAGCCCAGGTGCGGCTCTAAACTTTTTTTTGAAGTGTTCTTTTTGTTGTTGTTGTTTTTTTCCATCTATAAAAAATGAAGAGAATTTTTGACAGAATAAATTCCTACAGATGTACGGATAATTCATCATAGTGCTGTCAGCATTAGACGAAGCTTCTTTTGTTTTGAACTCAGTTTGACAGACAGGACTGTTAACTAATTAAAATGACAGTAAATAAAAACAGATGTATAATTCTTTGTTTCATTTTAACCTGGTTGTGTCTTCTTCCTGCCTGCTTTCATGCTCGTCATATTATATTTTCAGTAAAAGCACAGGCTCTGCCGCCTTTATCGGCTTGTCTTGGACTTGCCTGTTAGTGCCCAGTGTGTTTTCTACCCCAGAGAAAAGACAAGGAGCCATTTGGAAGAAAATGGTCAGTAAACTGGCTTAAAAAATAAATAAATAAAATATATATACCTGTGAAAATTCTATTAATGTTTTGTCTGCCATTGTTTCCTTTTTTGTTTTAGGTGGAGGTTCAGAGCCTCCTCGTGGCTGAGGTGGTGGGTGGAGCCAAATCCACGGCTCAGAAATCAAGCCTCAAGAATCTCAGTCACCTCTTGGAGGAGGTGAGTACAGAACATGCTGACTGTAAAATATACACGTTGATCTTGACATACAAGGAGGAAACGGTACAAAAGTTTGGACACGCTTGAGAAGGCGTGTTCAAACTTTTGACTGGTGCTGTTTTTAACCCAACTTGGATCCTAATCTGTGGACTTGGAACATGTACACATAATATTGCTGTAAGTGTCTGACATCTTTCCTTCATCAGAACCCTGGACTGGTTGATCAGTACATCAGCACTCTGTTGAGTCTGGACCAGAGCCCCAACACTCTGGCTATGCTGGGGGTGTGTTTAGACTTCTGCACAGCTCAGAAAGACAAAGCTACAATAGAAAAGCATAAGGTGAGTTTTTTTTTTTTCTCAGATGAATATATTTTGTGGCTGCAGCAAACATATAACCTTGTGTTTGCTGTTTTCCAGAGTGCCCTGTTGGATCTGTACATCAAATCAGTCCTTATGAGCAAGACAAAACCTCAACAGCACATTTTGGACAAAAGCGGCTCCCTTCTGCGTCATGTGTCCCACTCTGAGTTCAAGGAGCTGCTGCTGCCTACTCTACAGAAGACGATGCTCCGCAGTCCAGAGAACGCCATGCAGAGTGAGCCGCTTTTAGTTTCTCACCATCATTTTTAATATTCACAAGCTTAATACTCAGGCAAGCTCTCACACACCGACTCTGATCTCTTACCAGCTATTTCCTGCCTGCTGTCCACTGTGACTCTGGATCTCAGTCAGTATGCCATGGATGTAGGAAAGGCCATTGCAAGTAAGACTTTAATGCATGCTAATTCATGCACCCAGCTATCACAAGGGAGTGTTTTTCCATAGAAAATAACTATGAATGAGAAACTCTACTCAATGTAGCATATTTCTCTATATTCAATAACTGCTATGATCTGTGTTCCAGGTCAGCTGAAAGCCAACAACTCCCAGCTGATGGAGGAGGCGGTGCAGGCCTTGCAGAACCTGGCCCAGCAGTGCAGCGACCCCACCGCTGTGCAGGACATCGTCACACATCTCTTCAAGATTCTCGGAGGTAAAGCAAATAATAGCCTGAATATATAAGTGTGTTACTGTGACCAGTCGACTGACACATGAATTCTTGTGTGTGACAAATATTTTAACGTGCGATGTTTGCGGTTGCAGGCTCTGAGGGAAAGCTCACCGTTGTGGCCCAAAAGATGAGTGTGTTGTCAGGTGAAGAGACTTTGAAAACATCTTTAATTATGCAATTATCCCTAAGATAGAGTTGCAAATGGACACTTTTTATACCAGGTGCTTTTTTTTTATTAAATTGCAGGAATTGCCAGCTGCAGCCATCATTCAGTGTCAGGAACCTCCAGCCAGACTCTGAGCTCTGCAGTCACTGTGATGTTCATCCCTTACTTACAGCAAGAAGGTATCATCACTCTTTCATTGCTCTTTTCCTCCTCTCCTCCATGTCCTATAAGGATTGAATAACTTCAAGTAAATAATTTTTCTAAATTACATGATTTCTCTTCTTTGTTCTATGTAGTTCACGAGGGCACCTTGGTGCATGCAGTGTCTGTGCTCTCCCAGTGGAGCAGCCGCCTCACAGTAGAAGTTCCCTCCGCTCTGCTGGACTGGTTGAAGAAAGCGTTCACCCTCAAGACCTCCACCTCTCTGGTTCGACACGCCTACCTTCAGGCCATGCTGGGGGCTTTCAAAGGTCAGTTCATGCAAAGGCTGTTATGCGCCAAGTGTACAGATTCTGATATTGAACTGAAATCACCCTGTAATAAACTGTCCTGTAAGCTCTTTTGTTTTTGTTTGCTGGTTTTTAAGGTGACACCGTGGCCCAGGCCTCAGACCTCGTGCCCTTGCTCCTCCAAACAGTGGAGAAGGCTGCAGCACAAACCTCCCAGCATGCTCTTCTTGCAGAAGGCGTTGCAGCTTCTGTTCTCTTGAGTCGACTGGCTCTGCTGGACACACAGACAGGTGAGACTCGCGTGTCAACATCAACTTTTTCTCGTTTATGGAGCCTGTTGGAACACAAGGATCTGAAGTGGTAACGATTTTTCCGTTTGCCTTTTTTGTCTGCACAGAAGCTAAATTCTCCAGCTTTTGGAACCTGGTCTTGGATGAGAAGAAGCCACTATTCACTACGGAGAAGTTCCTCTCCCAGGCCAACGAAGAAAGTGAGGCAGTTTTCAACAAATCGTACTAACATCAGCTTAAAAGCTCATGAGCAATTTTTAGAATGTGAAGCCTTGAAATGTTGGCTTGTTTCTGTCTGTAGCTCTGCTCACAGTCCTGCTGCTCTGTGAAAGGCTCTTCTTGGACCATGCCCACAGGCTTAACACCAGCAAATCACAGTGAGTCTGACATTTTGCCTGAGTGTTTTGGCCCTGAAAGTGTCACAGCTGGTTATCATGCTGGATTTCAATACTGCATACACAAGCAGCTATTGCTAATGTTGACATCACAGCACATAAAACGGCATCATAAATGACTCCTTCAAATCTTTTTTCTGCCATTGTTGTCGCTGTTAGTTCAGATGTGCATAATCAGATGAACTTATCAGCTGTGTAATGTTACTTGTGCAGTAAACAGAATACAACAATTTGATAATAGATTTGTCTCATTTACCTTAATCCTGTAGAGCTTTAATCACTAGTTAATTTCCCCACATGTAGGATGTATCACCATGCCATCGTTGCGGTGCTGTTGTCTCGGAGCTGGCGTGTGAGGAAACGGGCACAACAGACCGTCAGGAAGCTGCTCTCTTCCCTGGGTGGATCCAGCCTTGCCCATGGTCTTCTGGGAGAACTCAGAGTGGTCATCAACAAACACAAAGTACACATACAAAATTGTACATTTGCATGTTTAGTAGATATCCTGCTCCTGGAACAAGTATTTATTTTTTTGTGTATGCTGTCAGGTTTTGCCCCAGGATGTCCTGGTGTCAGATTCAGGAGAGCTGACTGAGCTGGGCCGCAGCTACATCCCTCCACGTGTCCTGCTGGACGCACTGTGTGTAATTTGCTCCTCTGCCAGTCAATGGGGTGACCCCACCGAAGCAGAGAACCTGGCCATGGAGATCCTCATAGTCACTCATCATCCATCCATCGGTACTAGAATGAATCTGCTACCTACTTCTTTGACCACAAACATATTGACTCTTTTCCTTTCAATGTCAGGTTTTTGTGGATTTAATAACACTGCAATATCATATCGATGCTCTCTCCCATATTTTACATCTCGTCCACTCTGTGTATCTCTTTTAGTTGAAGCTCGACGTGGGCTGTGGCCGATTTTGCTGTCCTCCTTGAACATAAAAGCAGAGGAATTTATAGAAAATAATTTGGAAGCTATTCTGCCACATCTACTGGAGATCAACGCAGACAACCAGGTCTCAAAATAACAAACACCTCCTAACATTGCATTTAGTTAGGATTTATATACACTGTTGGGGATAAAGAATAGATAGAATCAATAAGCAAAGAAAGAAATTCAAATAATTCAAATTAGCTTTTGGTGTTTTAAATGATACTCGGATGTTTAGTGGTCATGTGTTTCTCCTCAGGCGGTGAAAAATGCCGTTGGTGCTCTATCGAGGCTCTCCCCAAACAAGCTGCTACCGCGGGTCATCAATCATGTCACTGAGGGGCTTACCCGACCCGCTCTACTGCATGTCACCAGGGAAGAGTACGCCATCATGCAAACACCTGAGGGAGTATTGTACGACAACAGCATCATTCAGAGGTAACGGATAACCTCTCTTACCACTCAATGGAAATCTGTTGTCTCTCTGTCATTCATTTATTTTACTTTATTTACCGTCTTCCTTCTCTACACTTGCTCCAGCGCCCAGAAGGAAAGCACCAAGAAGGTCAACATGAAGAGAGAAAACAAGGCCTACTCCTACAAGGAACAGATCATTGAACTGGAGCTACAGGAGGTAGTTTTGAATTTATTATCAGCAATGTTCTCTGGTGGCGTAAATGTCTGAATCATATTTGAAATGCTTTATTTTTCTTTAATCTTGCAGGAGATGAAAAAGAAGAAAGGCATCAAAGATGAAGTGCAGCTAACCAGCAAACAGAAGGAAATGATGCAAGCCCAGCTTGAAAAGGAGTCTTCTATTCGCAAGAGACTTCAAGGGGTATTGAAGCAAAGTTACTAAAGAGAGATTTCTGTGCCGATATTCTTAATTGTCCTTGATAACCTGTGGCGTTCTTCTTGCTGTCCCCAGCTGGATGTGGAGTTGCAGAGTGTGATGGGTCTGCTGGAAGCCACTCTGATAGAGAGACCACCTCAGATCACCAGGGAGCTCCCTTCCGTCCTCCAGGCCCTAATGCCTCTGCTGAACTCCCCTCTGGCTGCTCCACGCATCAAGCAGGTCTTCTTGGACATCGGCGTCTGCCTGATGCCCCAAGAACTCCGCCATCTTGGTACTTGACCTGTCTTGGTTTAGTTTTGTATTAATAGACACAGCTTAGTCTCAGCAGCATAAGTTATTTTATTTGTAAGTAATTTTTAAGTAATTTTTTTTTTCTTCCAGCTCTGCTTGTGGGACATGTGACTTTACGGTTGCTGAAGCCAGAGTGTGATCTGGACAAGGCCTGGGGACAGGAAGACCTGGACACAGCAGCCAATCGCACTGTACTGCTGCTGCACAACCACACAGTCCCTCAGAGAGAGGGCAAGACTGGTGAGGACACAAAACAAAGCTTAAATGATTTGGGACAGTTACAATATCAACATAACACGTAGATAGATGTGTATAAAGACTGGTGTCAGTTTCTGTTTTGAATATCTTTTTGAATATGTTCATACTGTCAGAAACCTCACTGTGATGCCCCTTTTCCCGCTTATTTTAAGGAGGGCTTTCTAATGCACACTTGTCTCAAGTAGATTAAATCGATCGCAACTGGACTTGGTTATTTGTCTTGAAGACGTTTCACCTCTCATCCAAGAGGCTTCATCAGTTCATGCTCAGTCAGTCAGACTGGCACTAAACGACTGTCGTTGGGCACATGGAGTGTTAATGAGCCAATGACATCACTGGCCATGTGACTGCCTCCACAGAGGTTAAATACCTGGGTTTCTACACCAGCTAGTTGGACTAGTCCCAGCCTAGTCAAGCGAGCATGAACTGATGAAGCCTCTTGGATGAGAGGTGAAACGTCTTCAAGACAAATAACCAAGTCCAGTTGCGATTGATTTAATCTACTTGAGATAACTATGACCTGGATGAATGAGAATATTCACAGTCTTAATGCACACTTGGTTAACAAAAATCATGTGAAAGATATATTAAGTAAGTTAAATTTATTAGAGATACATGTGGTCCTCGACTTCTATCAATAATTCATGAAAGTGTCCGTAATGTGAGTCAAAATCTCATTAATACAAATGAACAAAGATTAGATGGGAAATGCGAGAACGATATAAAATATTATGGAAATATTGAGTAAATGGTCTATTCCATTTTTGCCATACTGTTTTCTTTTTTCCCCAGACGTGGCTCCACTGTCTGCGCCGGCTTTCTCCGTTTGCTTCCCTCTTCTCAACGCCACACTCAGGGAGTTTTCAGACAACAGTGAGGAGATGGAGAACACGATGACCAGATCCTTGCAGATTATTAACGAGCACTCCCAGCTTCGGGCTGAGACAGACGATGGCATCACCATAGATGAGGTAGAAACAAGTCATCTCTTGACTTGCACTGAAAGATGATTGGAGAATAGTTTCTGTTTAAAATAAATAAAATAAAAAAATTAATTAACATCTGCACAGTCAACTAGAAATGAGAAACAGACTAGTTGCCATGTTGTAGCGTTTATAAGTGGCATAGAAAATGAGAGGTGTATGTGACGGTACTTCCACTTACTTTAATGTGTAATAGATTTCTCTGTTTTCTACCTTCAGAACGGCCCAGAACTGCTTCCACGTGTCCCCATGCTGCTGCTACTGACCAGAATTATTTCCACAGCCGCTCCGAGACTCCAGGTAAACACAAGATTTCATTCATTCATTTCACTTCATTCCAAATATTTTTTTTAAAAAAGTATCTCGTTGGAGTGAATTATCTTCCAGATTTCATTTCCTTACTAATTGTATGTAGCCATACATGCATTTTTATTTAATGTTTTCTAGCTGCAACATTATTGTTTTGGACTCTCTCTCATCAGCATTGTTTTCAGCTACAGCAGACAGCTGTTTTTAGAGACAAACCTCTAAAAAAACACAATGTATGGTACCCGCCCAGCAGGTTAGGACCAGCCAGTGAACATAGTGGAGTAGCTAAAGAGTCAGAAATGAGTGAAACCATGTCTGTTGGATGTGTAAAGCAGCAACATTTGCTATACCATCTTTAAAGTAATATAATAATATATCCGCGTTGTGTTGACAGTTTGTCGTTGTTGCCTATAAGTGGTAATGAAATCGGTTATCGCAGGTCTGAAATGAGTCCTCTGTGATATGAAAGTTTTCACACTGTGTGTTTCAGGTGTTGGCATCTCAGTGTCTGACTGCGCTGTGTGCCAGTGCTGGAGGAGGAGAGGGCTGCACTGTAGCAGAGCAGCAAGAGATAGACGTCCTGCTCAACGCCCTCCTTTCACCCTGCTTCTCTGTCCGCGACGCTGCTCTCAGGGTGAGCTTCGGATCAATTCTTTTTAATATTTGTTAAAGATGTCCTATCGCCAGGAAGAGTAAACAGATTTATTACAGACAGGGAAAGTCACTGTATTCCTTGGTTTTCTGCTGTTTTTCTCCACAGCAGTTTGTATGAGCTCAAAAACCCATTTTAGTAAACTGAGAAATCATGCTGTTATTGTATTTATCAGTAACCGTGAGTCTATAACAAATGATAAAGCCTGTGTGCATGTATGCCCATACGAACTGCTTGATGCACAGCTAGTAACACTGAATGTCTCTGTGCGTAGGGATTGTTAGAGATGGAGTTTGCCCTGCCTACCGACAGCACAGAGGCCAGCGGACTGAGTTTGCTGCGCAGGCTTTGGGTTGCCAGGTTTGATGTTGAGGAGGAGGGACGAGCCTTGGCTGAAAAGTATGTATTTTTTGTTTCCTGACTTTTCTGAGCTCCTTTCGTCTTCTACCTGAGTGCTTGTTTTGTACTATAACCTGTTGTTACACACAAGTGTCTGCTTAAGTTTTGTTAATAAAAAAAAGCAGCTAAGATAATATTCTTGGCTTCTCCCTCCTCCCCAGGCTCTGTGAGTCTCTGGGTCTGGAGCTGGTCCCCGAGCTCTGCTCGCTGCTGATAGGAGACATCACCCACCACGAGGAGGCCGTCCGTTCTGCTGCGGCTGAAGCTCTGTCAAGCGCCGTGTCCCAGTACAGAGATCAGTCTGCCACAGTGCTCGGCCAGCTCACTGAGCTCTACCACAAGAAACTTTATGTAAGACCTTGCACCATACCAACCTGTGAATACATTCATACAGATGGCTGGACTTGTGTTCAATAGCCATAGGTTGATTAAATAAACAAATATATATATATCACTTTTTAATTAAAGAGACCGCCTCCTGTGCTTGATGCCCTGGGCAGAGTTATTTCTGAAGCTCCACCTGACCAATGGGAGGCCAGGTAAGAGAGACCAGCATAGGGAGTTTAAGTGGTTATGTATGACAGTCAAACACTGTCATGAAAGCTAATCCTTCTATAACCAGGAGTACTAGAAACTGAAAAATCTGTAAATATAATGTTCATGTTTCTTCTTTGTGCACTGAGCTCTTCTGTTACACACATGCTTCTGTCAGGTGTGGCATCGCTCTGGCTCTGAACAAGCTGTCCCAATACCTGGAAGAATCTCAGGTCACCCCCCTCTTCCTCTTCTTTGTTCCTGATGCTCTGAACGACCGCCACACTGAGGTGCGACGCTGCATGTTGGACGCTGCCCTCTCAGCTCTCAACACACACGGAAAGGTAAAGCTACCTGCTCGCTTTTTACTGCATAGACACACCAATACATTTCAGATACGTATCATATGAGCTTTTATCTCTTTATAATACGTATATCTTTTTTTATGTGGTGTGTGTAACAGGACAACGTGAGCTCCCTGCTGCCAGTGTTTGAAGAGTTTCTAAAGAACGCCCCCCAGGACGCCAGCTACGACTCTGTCCGTCAGAGTGTGGTCATTCTCATGGGCTCTCTGGCCAAACATCTGGACAAAAATGACCCCAAAGTCAAACCCATTGTGGCCAAGCTGATCTCGGCACTCTCCACACCTTCACAGCAGGTATGCAACTGCTTCTCTGCTCCACAAATTATTGTGTGTTAAACATTTCAACAGTTACAATATGTAAATCCTTAAAAAATGATTTGTAATCAATTCAAAAAAGAAGACATAACTGACATGAAACGTACTGTAACGACACATTATCTCAAGTGGTTTGTCATCCTTCATGCAGGTCCAGGAGTCTGTGGCCAGCTGTTTACCTCCTTTAGTGCCTGCCATAAAGGAAGATGCTGCAGGGATCGTAAGAAACCTGCTGCAGCTGCTGCTGGAGAGCGACAAATACGCAGAGAGGAAAGGAGCAGCGTATGGACTGGCTGGTCTGGTCAAAGGACTCGGAATCCTGGCGCTCAAGCAACAGGACATCATGACCACACTGACCGACGCCATCCAGGACAAGAAAAACTTTAGACGGAGGGAAGGTGAGTGAGGATTATCCAACCACCGATCCATTTGATTTTGTATCAGTTTACACCTGATTTTGCAGGTATTTCAGCCTGCAGATACGTCTACCACACAACACACGAGACTTCAGCAACAGGAAGAGCTTTTGGGACTGAAATGAAATTAAGCTGACGAGCTGTTTGTCTCTTCCAGGGGCACTGTTTGCCTTTGAGATGCTGTGTAACATGTTGGGGAAGCTGTTTGAGCCATATGTAGTCCATGTGCTGCCACACCTCCTGCTCTGCTTTGGAGACGGTAACCAATACGTCAGAGAGGTGAGCAGGCACATCACATCCTCTTGACTGGCACATTGTCTCTTTTCTAATTAATCACTTTCTGCTCAAATAAGTCTCACAAGGTATTGAAATGCATTTAACATCAAATTTCACCACATCTACATAAAAACATAGTCGGGAACTCTTGTGAAAACTGTTTGTGCCTCTCTTCTTTCTGCTCCAACAGGCTGCAGACGACTGTGCCAAGGCTGTGATGAGGAACCTGAGCGCCCACGGTGTGAAGCTGGTCCTCCCCTCGCTGCTGGTGGCCCTGGAGGAGGAGTCCTGGAGGACTAAAGCAGGTAAGCAGCTCCTACACGCAACAGGGTTCATAGACAAGCCAGGAATATATTGATAAGATGTCAAATTATTGAATCATCTCCAGGCAGAGACAGACATTTCTTTTGTCACTCATCATAATGCCATGTAGAATCATCATAGATACCAGTATGGTGACGGTACAGTCGGTCGTTATTGAATAAGTTGAATCACCCTCTTTCTCTAGGCTCTGTGGAGTTGCTGGGTGCCATGGCTTTCTGTGCACCCAAGCAGTTATCCTCCTGTCTGCCCAGCATCGTGCCCAAGTTGACCGAGGTGCTGACTGACTCCCATGTGAAGGTGCAGAAGGCCGGCCAGCAGGCCCTCCGACAGATCGGCTCCGTCATCCGCAACCCTGAAATTCTTGGTAAGAATCGTGACAATCTGAGTTGCTATTACAGGAGTTTTGTGTCCTTTTTTAAAAAAATGTTGAAAATATATTCAGGGCCCAAGAGGACTTTTTTTTCCTCTGTATAATGAGACCGTTTTCAAAGCATTTGTATGCCTATTTCAGATTATTACAGGGTTGGTTCTAATAGCTAATTAAAGACTATAATTAGACCAGGGAGTATAATTACACTAAAATTATCATCTGTACGGTGGAATGGGGGGTGACATGCAAAATAATAATCAGAACTATTCTACTTTAATTTCTATTTTGACACTTCTATAGAACAGATTCAATAAGTCAAATTTGGTAGGCAGCAAAAAGTGTTGAGAATAATGCCAGACATGGAGCTTCCTGGTAGCCAAATGGTTACTTTGATTCCAAGCAGGGACCTTTTGTTGCACGTTGTACCTGTCTCTGTCATCCCCATCACCTCATCATCTGTTTCCCATTATCCAATAAAGGCAAAAAATGTCACCGAAAAAGCCAAACATGAATAAAATTAGGCTTGTAATCAAGTAAGTGAAGTTTTGGAAATTACTATGTTTCCCCACTGGTGTTTGGTGTACTCTTATTTTAAAATAATGATGATGTCATTGTTTCTTTCTCAGCCATTACCCCCATCCTGCTGGACGCTCTCACCGATCCTTCCAGGAGGACTCAGACCTGCCTACAGACGCTGCTGGACACCAAGTTTGTACACTTCATTGACGCCCCTTCCCTCGCCCTGATCATGCCTATCGTCCAGAGGGCCTTCCAGGATCGCTCCACTGACACACGCAAGATGGCTGCTCAGATCATTGGCAACATGTACTCCCTCACTGACCAGAAGGTACTCAGCACTGTAATATCAACAATGACCCAGGCCCTTGTCGTTTGAGTTATGATAAATTCTTATTTACCGTATATGTGTCATTGTTCATAGGATCTGTCACCCTACCTCCCGAGTGTCATTCCTGGACTAAAGGCCTCTCTGTTGGACCCGGTGCCTGAGGTGTGTTTAGTGATAAACAGATTAATATGTGCTCTCTGTTTGTGAAGCTGATACTTTAGCTGCTCTGCTTCTCCTCCTCTCCAGGTACGTACAGTCTCAGCCAAAGCCCTGGGTGCCATGGTGAAGGGAATGGGTGAATCCTGCTTTGACGACCTGCTGCCGTGGCTCATGGAGACCCTGGCCTCTGAGCAGAGCTCTGTAGATCGCTCCGGAGCCGCTCAAGGTCAGTTTCGTCACTTATCCCTGTGCTGTTGTTGTCCGATTATGCTCTTAAATATAATTCCTAAAAAGAGTCACTGACGGATACTTACGTCGGTGTCTTCAGGTCTGGCTGAGGTGATGGCTGGACTGGGAGTGGAGAAGCTGGACAAGCTGATGCCAGATGTGGTGCAGACAGCCAGCAAGGTGGACATAGCTTCCCACGTCAGAGATGGCTACATCATGATGTTCATCTACTTACCTCTCACATTTGGAGACAAGTTTACTCCCTACGTTGGACCCATCATCCCCTGCATTCTCAAGGTATTTGTTCCTGCCATTTAGCCCTGACTATTGTCTAGAAGCATCTATAGGAAGTGCAACAGGCGTAAAGGCATATATTTTAAATCATTAATAATCGTTATCTTAATTGTGTTGTGTATAGAAGAATACATTAGAGATTTATAATATTGAAATACATGGAGGTATTTAAGATATTTTAGCATAGAAAATGATTGAATGGAGATCACTTGTATGAAAATAGTTTTTAAATACATCGTTATCTGGAGGCTGGGTACTCCCGAACAGTTTAATTACTTACTGTGTGTCATCCTGCACATCCCATGTCACTGCAGCGCAGTAGTTCTTACCCTCTCTGTCTCTGTTTGGTCAACCAGGCCCTGGCTGATGAGAATGAATATGTGAGAGACACCGCGCTGCGAGCTGGGCAACGCATCGTCAGCATGTATGCTGAGACCGCCATCGCACTGCTCCTTCCTGAGCTGGAACAGGGCCTGTTTGATGATCTGTGGCGAATCAGGTCAGACTTATGTTCACAGTAATTTGTTAGAGATTGAACAAATGTCATTCTTACTTTAGCTAAACTGGGCGTCCGTGTTGTTGTTGTGCAGGTTCAGTTCTGTGCAGCTGCTTGGAGATCTGTTGTTCCATATCTCTGGAGTGACAGGAAAGATGACCACAGAGACTGCCTGTGAGGATGACAACTTTGGAACTGCTGCATCCAATAAAGTATGAACACATTGCTTTTCTTTAACAATTCTTCTGTACATCCAGCTGTATAATCAAAGGAAGTATTTTTAGTTTTTATTTTCACTTAACCTTGCAATCACAGCAGTGTGATTTAGGTCTGTGAAGAATCTGTTGATGTGTTAAGCATTGCTTAACTTTGATCTTTTCCCTCCCCAGGCTATTATTTCAGCTCTGGGTGGTGAGCGGCGTAACCGTGTCCTCTCTGGCCTCTATATGGGTCGTTCAGACACCCAGCTGGTGGTTCGACAGGCGTCCCTCCACGTGTGGAAGATTGTGGTGTCCAACACCCCCCGAACTCTCCGAGAGATCCTCCCAACCCTCTTCACTCTCCTGCTGGGCTTCTTGGCTTCCACCTGCCCTGATAAGAGAACGGTACTGCTCCTTTTCACATCACTTCCACTCTGTCAAGTTTTTACTTTCTCTAGTTTCTAACTATTGACAGTATTTGTATTTTTCTGTAGCTGTGAATGTACCTGCGCCTTCCTTTGCTGACAACTGTGTGTTCATGTGTATTCAGATTGCTGCGCGGACGCTAGGCGATCTGGTGAGGAAGCTGGGAGAGAAGATTCTCCCAGAAATTATTCCCATCCTGGAGGAGGGGCTGCGCTCTGACAAGAGCGATGAGCGACAGGGTGTCTGCATCGGCCTCAGTGAGATCATGAAGTCCACCAGCAAAGATGCGGTTAGTCTTACAGATGCACACATGTCTCTACCAGTTTAAAACTGTGCAGGAGAGACACCATAAACATGTCAGCATGAGAGTCCCTCAAAATTAGTCATCACACAGTTAATTGTTAAAGGAGCACTCCACTGATTTCAAAGTCCATTTACTGCTCAGCCAATGAAACACTTCTGACAACCAGTTCAATTTTTGAAATCCTAGTTTACACCAGGAGCCTAAGACATGACACCTGATTGACCTGATGGTGTTTCAAATGTAGGTGCTGGTCTTCTCTGAGTCACTGGTCCCCACAGTGAGGAAGGCTCTCTGTGACCCTCTGGAGGAGGTCCGAGAGGCTGCAGCCAAAACCTTCGAGCAGCTCCACGCAACCATCGGTCACCAGGCGCTGGACGACATCCTACCAACTCTGCTCAAACAGCTGGTGAGGGAGCTGCAACACAAGCATGCAGTGAAACAGTTGATGTTAGACTTGAAATGAGCAATGAATAATATATAAAATCATTTTTTTCCCAGGATGATGAGGAGACAGCTGAGTTTGCTTTGGATGGCCTGAAGCAGGTCATGGCTGTGAAGAGTCGCTCTGTGCTTCCTTACTTGGTGCCAAAGGTAAAGTTTCACACATAGGTTTTCATCTTTCGGCCATGTTATTGTGTCTATGTGTGACTATGTGGCTAATTAAAGCAAATGTTCTCTGGTCATACCAGCTGACTGCTCCTCCTGTGAACACCCGTGTGCTGGCCTTCCTGTCCTCTGTGGCTGGAGACGCTCTGACACGTCACCTCGGTGTCATCCTGACAGCCCTGCTGTCCTCCCTCAAAGGAAAGCTGGGAACAGAGGATGAAGCACAGGTAACACCAACATTCACTGACCATAATGTCTACTGCTGCTGTTGATTTTTAGCCTTACATCATAATTATCTGTTACGGATAATTGTTTTTTTTTTTTATATTAGAATCGTACTATGCAACATTGATGATTTTTATTTCTGAATACCTTCTACCTCCACATCAGGAGCTGTGCAGCTGTCAAACAGTGATCCTGTCAGTGGAGGATGAAGTGGGCCAGCGCATCATCATAGAGGACCTGTTGGAGGCCACGAGAGGCGCCGACGCCGGCCTCAGACAGGCTGCCATCACCATCCTCAACGCCTACTTTGCTCGCACCCGTCTGGACTACAGCGTCCATACACGCATGCTGCTGTCAGGCCTCATCCGCCTCCTCAATGACTCCAACACGGAGATCCTTTCTCAGAGCTGGGACACCATCAACTCCATCACTAAGGTATGCTGATGTGACAGAATGTATTTGTTTATAAAATTCGGTGCAAAGACACCATAACACAGTTCATACTGTTATCTATTTTAATCAAAATAGCAAATGTGGACTTCGTGTTGGGTGTTTTTTTTTCTCTTGTATAGAAACTGGATGCATGCAGCCAGCTGGCTATGATCGACGACCTGCATCGAGACATTAGATCAGCAGCTGCAGATGTAAAGGGTCAGCACCTGCCCGGTTTCTGTCTGCCCAAGAAGGTAAGACGCTCCTCCTACCTTAATAAATACTGAGATATATTGTATTTAATAAAGAAATAATTGTTGCTGCCCTGTTCATTAAAGCCGTGTGCTATGTTTGTCCTCTTTGTTTCCACAGGGTGTCATCTGTATCCTGCCTGTCCTGAGAGAGGGTGTCCTAACTGGTAGCCCCGAGCAGAAAGAAGAGGCAGCCAAAGCGCTAGGAGCGGTCATCAAACTGACCTCCCCTGAGGCCCTGCGGCCCTCTGTCATCAACATCACTGGACCACTCATCCGTATCTTGGGCGACCGCTTTGCCTGGACGGTGAAGACGGCTCTGCTCGAGACTCTCACTCTGCTGCTGGCAAAGGTCCGTTATCTGTATCTGCAAAAAGACCAAAAACTGTTGAAAAGACCATCGTTTCTCCCCACAGATAAATAAGGTATGAGTTAAGTCACATTGGCTCTAACCTCTGGACTGTATTCCTCCCCCAGGTGGGCATCGCCCTGAAGCCCTTCCTGCCACAGCTGCAGACCACCTTCCTGAAGGCCCTGCAGGACTCGAGCCGTGCAGTGAGGCTGAGGGCTGCTGAGGCCCTTGGACAACTAGTTTCTATCCACACCAAGGTCGACCCACTCTTCACTGAGCAGCTCGCTGCCATCCGCAACGCTGAGGACTCAGGAGTCAGGTGCAGTAGAGGACGGATAAAATAACTGTTTTTCTAAACTGTTTTTGACAATGAAATTATTTGGGGGACAGCTTAACAGTGATCAGAACATTCTGCTCTTATTGAGATGATTTCCAGTGATGTACAGAAAATGGTTGTGAAAGTAAGAATGCTAATTATTTTCTATTGTAATTCTTCAGTCAGAACTATGGGTAGCATAATGCTAAACCTGCATAGTTTTTTATTTGCCACTTGGGGGCAGCACAACAAACTATAAACGATATCGTCGCCATCATCATATAAAGTTTATATGGTGAACATATAAGCAAATATTTGCCTAGTCACACTTCCAGCTGTTCAAAGACAGGCACACCCATAGAACAACATACTATAAAGAATGTGTGAATTGACATTTGTCGCAAAATGGTCATAACTTTGGGCCAATGACATTGGTGTTTATGCATATTGGCTTATATGTTGGCAGATAAGTATGTTTTTAAACTGTAAAGTGTCCTGCTCAGTGAGTATTTCAGTCTAAATTCTTTAATAATCTTTAAGGATTCTTATTGATTGATTGATGCTTTGGAAAAAGCTGTTGACAAAACATCAGTCGCTGTTCTGGAGCTTTTGATCATTTTACATGATCTTCCTTTAGCAGCATGGAGTTGCCCAGCTATCATTGGAACACTTTAAGGACATCTCTTCCATGTGACACTGAAAGTATTCAAAACACAGGAAGTGCAGTCATAAACTAAAGGTTTACATCTCTAATGCTTGTGTTGTGTTTTTTACCCTCTCACAGGGAGACCATGCTTCAAGCCTTAAGGTTCGTCATCCAGGGGGCCGGGTCTAAAGTGGATCCAGCCATTCGCAAGAACATCACCACCACATTACTAGGCATGCTGGGACATGATGAGGTATGACAGGGGGAGCCTCGCAGCATCAAGTAGAGCTGAGGGTTGTTCTCTTTTTTATCAGCGCACTGGTTTTTGTAGCCCGGGGCCCATGATTGGTACTGAATACTTCAACAACACAGTAATAAATTTAACAATTAAGAAGTATAAATGTATTTAGAAAAGGTACTTAGAAAAGGCTTTCACAGAGAGCTGTTTAGTGTTGTAGTTTCCTCTGTGATCACAGTAGAAAAACGGAAGTCAGCAGAGAGGATGTGGTTTGTTTTTAAAAAAAAAGGTGGTTTTGAGCCTCCATCTCAGTTTGAAAATAAATGACATTGTCAACCTGTCTGTCTGTGGTGTGTGTTTGTGTGTGTGTGTGTGTGTGTGTGTGTGTGTGTGTGTGTAGGATGCAACTCGAATGGCGTCAGCAGGCTGTGTTGGTGAGATGTGTGCCTTCCTGTCAGAGGAGGAGCTGAGGAGTGTGTTACTTCAGCACGTCTTGGGTTGGTATTTGTATGCAAAGCTATCGTCACATTTAGCCAATAATTTACATGTCTAATGTTGGGTTTGCATACATATTTTTCCTTTTAGAAAATGCATATGGTGTACAGGCTGAAATGAGTATAATTTAAACAAAGCTTGAACACTAATATTTTTTATGAATATTGTAGTACCACTTTTTATAATTATGTTTATCTTGATAACTATGTTTAAAAAAAGTGAGTGAGCATTTTCTGCTGGTCCCTGTGCATCTGCAGCATAATGAGCACATGAGCTGATCTTTAATTTATTTATTTTTTTCTCTCTCTCTCATTTTAGCGGACATATCTGGTGTGGATTGGATGGTGCGTCATGGCCGTAGCTTGGCCTTGGCCATAGCTGTCAAGTGTGCTCCCGAGAAGCTGTGTGGGAAGGAATATGGTGATAGTGTGACAGAGACTATTCTGACCAACGCCACTGCTGACAGGGTGAGCAGAAAGTGTGTGGTTCATGGTCCTTTATGGAGCCAGGCTAGGTGTTTCCCCTTGCTTCAAAAAAAAAAAGAAAAAAGAGCTGCTTGTACAAATGTATACCTTATTTAATGTGAGATTCAGATAATTCTAAAAATTAAAATAAATAGTATTTGCACATTTGTTCTTTCTTGTGTAAGTACTGTAAGTACATATTGTGATTTTGCTTCTCTTCCAGATCCCTATTGCTACCAGTGGGATTAGAGGGATGGGATACCTGATGAGGCATCATCTCAGAACGGAGGAAGCCAATAGTCTTACCCAGCGCATTATCACACAGTTTGTCAAGGTAAACCAGGAACATGTTTCATTCAGCTGATAATCGCAAGCGCTTTACTTCCCTTTTCCTACATTTGTGTGGGTGAGCTAATGAGTCACAAAAGGTTCTTCAAATGACGCATGATGTCTGTGTGACCCCACAGTGTCTTCAGAATCAGTCTAGCGACATCAGACTGGTGTCAGTGCGGGTGCTGTGGTGGGTGTTCAAAGACCCATCTACGCCCTCCATGGAGGCCATTCACATCAAGCCCCTGCTGAAGAGTCTGCTGGACAACACCAAGGACAAGAACACCAGCGTCAGAGCCCAGAGCGAACACACCATCGTCAACCTGCTCAGACTCCGCCAGGGAGAGGAAACCATGCAGGTCAGACTGCAGACTGTCTGTAGTTTCAGTTACAGATAGACATAAACGCATACAAGACTTCTAAACACTGTTGTTCTGATTTTCTGCTCTTATCTCTTTCTGCAATTTAGAGCGTTACTGCCATTCTGGACTCTGCAAGTAATGACCTGTTGTCAGAGTGTCACCGCCGGTCTTTGAAGAAAATCGCCAGCCTACAGGACTCCAATGAAGAGATAGACGACACCATCCTAACGTGATGGAGCAGAACTGAACCATGAAATAACCTCTGCAGAAATCATGTTATGATTCAATCAATGTTATACAAATCTCCTCTGTATGAGAACCCCAGACACACTCACCACACATGCCCATGTAGCCCTTCATGGACCAAGGCTGAGATGGGTAGTATTTGACTGTATTTCCCACATATCCCCAAACAAATCCCTTTTTTTTTCTTATTCTTCCTTACTTTGCTTCATTGTTTTAGCGGCCTTTGAACCCAATTTATGACTTTTTCAATTTTAGCCCACAACGTGCAGGTTATTCTCCTGCACTGTCAGAACGTAAAGGCCAATTCTGTTTTGACTTATCAATGTGTTTTCACTTATTTTACCAAAATGATTTGGAAGATTTATGACGCCACTGTAACGGAACACCACCCCTATCATTAAGTTTTATTTTGACTTTGTGTGTGAGTTGTTTGGGGGGGAGACAACCTCTTATAAGAATAAAAATCATTCTTATGTCAGTGATACGGCTGTAAAAAGGCAATACAAAATAAAAAAAAATATCTTGATTTCATAATGGTGTGTGTGAAATATTGGAAAGCTGTTTTTGCTAGGGTGGGGTCAGGGGTCACTTGGACTTTGGTCACACATACAGGTGTTTCAGATTGTCAGTACACGTGACTATTACATGCACCACATGTACCTGGAGGGAGCTGCTAGGGGCTCTTAGACCTCCTGGCAAAGCAATTTCAATAACTATAAAAGTTATGAATCATATCCTATCAAAAAGCATTTGGCTGGTTAGTGTAAATAGGTGGCAGAAATATCATGGCTAATGCTATTAGTGGTTATATAGTGTTAAATTCTAATGAAATGTGAAGGACTCTGCCATGTGTTGGATTGTGTAAAGGTTGTGAATCAAGGAGATACACAAGTGTTGTGTTCATCAATGGGATGGGCCGGCTGTTCTGTAGCAGGAGTCTGCGCAGTGAGGCCGGAGCACAGTTGGGTGCAGCAGCTCCACTAGAGAAGGAAGCGGAGTTTCCGGCTGTTTGCAGCGGAGGGAGAGGATTGCTGACGCCGCGAAACCCCGAGAAAAACGCCGCCGGCTCGGGGTGGCTAACCGTGTCTAGCATCGGTCCTTTAATTTCATATCGGAGGGATCTGGGGACTGGTGATTTTTACGGACCGAGGGGTGTCGGACAGCAAACCGAGCAAAGAAGCGTCCACAAGGCGGGGGGGTTGAGCCACCAGTTACCGGCATGGCCAGGGACTACGATTACCTCTTCAAGCTGCTCATCATCGGTGACAGCGGTAAGCCGACACCGGGGATGCGGGACGGGAAGTGGGCCTTGTCGTGTTTTTCTTTTTGTAACATGCGAAGAAGCAGAAATGTAGCCCCATAGCCACTATATTGTTATCTGACGCGTCAAATAACTTGTTAGTCTTTATTTTGTGCATGGAAATTATTAGTGTAACGTACACAGCCGACATATTCCTGTGGCGGTGACAGGGCGGAGGTTGTGTGTCCGGGCCGGTCATGTCAGCCGATCAGGCCGGATATCGTCTCCAGATCATCGGGGTTTCTCCGTTGAAGATCTTCACGTCTTATACGAGAGATAAATTTAGTTTTAGTTCCACAATAAAACAAACAACACACACCAAAAATCTCACAGCGGTTCACAAACTCTTGTAATTTGCCCTCTTGTTTGTGTCTCTCATTAGCCATGGTAGTTAGCTTGAAGTTAGGCTAACTGTTAGCTGGAGAGAGAAGCAGGGGAAGATGCCTGAAGTTGAGGACTTTCTGCTTAAACTACAGACATGTTATCTTATGTCCGCTGTGGTGTTAAATGGGCTAAGCTATTAAAATGCTTTTTGTGTTGTTTTTAGTTGTCTAGCAGGACAGTAGATACTTGATAGTGGATGAATGCTGCACTGCAGTCTCTGGTTTGCATCCAGACAGTCAAAATATAGTGAAGTAAACAAAAGTGGTCAGTATCAACTCTAGTATCACTCAGTTAAATGCATCTGCCAGGCTGAAACCTGGAAACCTTTCCCTGTGTTTAGCATCTTTGTTGTGTTAAAACTCACAACCACATGTAGATGCATAATGTAAATGTGTTGATAAGGACTGCTTCTCTTCTATCTCTCCATTAAAGCCTTTTCTTTTTAAAAATGCGACTCCACCCTCAATAAATAAGTGAAGGCTCATCCTGCAGGATCTCTTTTTGTGAGCGATGATCTTTGCATTCATTGACCATCCCGATCCTGGCACGACCCCACCAGCAGCACAGCAAACCCTTCACTGCCACACACACACACACACACACACACACACAGATGCCAGTGTCCCCTCAGTACAACTGACTGTAGTCCTGAACTGAGATCATTTAGGCAAAATGCTCCGACTGACAGATGTAGGCAGATCTTGCAGCTCAGAATCAGATATGGCCCACACTGGCTCTCCAAGCTTGGACCGAGGATGTGTTTTTTTTGTTTTTTTTTATAAAATCACTTACCTGAACTTGTTTAACTTCTCATGAACAGGCATGATGTGGATTACCTTAACAAGACCTTTGAAACATCACAAGGTGTTTATTTATTATATATATCTAAGCTAGACTCTGTGGTTAAAAATAGAAATGGCATAGATGGTTTTCTCACTGGAGTGAGTTTCTGAAGGAGGTGTTAGTGTGACATATTAAAGTTTTACGAGTACAAGAAAAAAAAAAAGACAACGATCTCTCCTTTTGCTTTGAAGCTTTGGGTATTGTTTGTTTGAACAAAACTCGCGGAGATGTCAGGAACCTGAGATCTTTTTATGTTGGGACCGATCAAATATGGGATAACAATAACACAATAGGTAGGCTAAGTAACAGTGCTGCAGGTCAGATCCCGCCCCTCTCTTCATATCATCCAGTTGTAACCTGACAACTGATCTGCTGCTGAAGACACAATTCTGATCCCTCTCACCTTCTTTCCTCATCAATCTCATTCACCTCCTTCCCTCCTGCTCTCTCCTCTCACACAGTCGTGACCTCTCTCCAAACGACAGGTATTTTAAAACATTATCAGAGAGCTTTAAATGAACGTCTAGGGTGCAGTGTTTCTCACCTGGAATCCTTTCAGCCTTTGGACGCTGTGCAACAGGTATAACTTTTGTGTGTTTAGCTTGCTGTACTAAATCTTTAGGTACACAAGGATTACACCAGAATGTTCAGGTTGACGTCTTACTTTTGGTCACATGGTGTTGGGTAACTAGGATATCATACGTGAAACCAAAAATCCTACTGAAAACATGTTGTGTTTTGGAAGCCTATGCTAAAACCTGTGCTACCTTTTCCCTTGCAGGAGTGGGCAAGAGCAGTCTCCTCCTGCGATTTGCAGACAACACATTTTCAGGTGCGTTCTCCTCCTTCGGTCCGCCGCATCAGTCACTTTGGCACATTGAAGTTTTTATTCACTAAACCTGATTTTTGTCTTTCGTACCGTGCATGCGTGTTTGCAGGTAGCTATATCACCACAATCGGAGTGGACTTTAAGATCCGGACGGTGGAGATCAACGGGGAGAAGGTGAAGCTACAGATCTGGGATACAGCAGGGCAGGAGCGATTCCGCACCATCACCTCCACGTAAGTAGATCCGAAACACAGACGCAGTCACCTCGCAGGTGAACCCCTTTTCATGTCAGCAGTTGAATCAGAAACCAAGACATGTTCTTTTGTGGTCTTTATATCAGGTTATATGGGGAAGCAGTTTGGCTGCTCTGTGAAACTGGGTGGAATTCCCCATAGATCCTAATTACAGATGTGAGAGGGAGGCTCCTGGTCTCGCACCGTAGTGCTACATGACAGCGAGGGCCGGTGTTGTACATCCGGGTGTCTCTAGGATGGATTTTCGTGGCATGAGATACATCAGAACTCACAGATGATACTTGTTTTGTGGGATAAATTAATTGTTGGTTTCGGTCTGTGCAGGTGAATTGTTGATGATGATTTAAAAAGATCAAATCTTTTAAGCCCAGGAACTTTTCTCATGCCGGCATTTAGACTTAATCAGCCACGCTGTTCTTGTTTTTATGCTGCAACGCAAGAGTAATGGTTCCCACGCGCAAGAAACACAGATGCTAAACATGTGCCCGACACAACGCCCACCAAATGTTTTTTTGTTTGTTTTTTTGTTTGTTCAGTTTGGCCAGCAGCTTCTGAGTCACAACACAAATCAAATAGGTGCTTTCAAAACACGGCGCATTATTTGCCACGACTCCCGCAGCTCAAAGCACAACGCTAATAAACCACAGCGGATGACATCATCATGTTCGTGTGAGGTTTTCATGGGTCGCTGTTGGAGGATGGAGCGGGAGTTCGCCTGCACGTTTTTAGACCTGTGGCCAAGAAAAAGCAATAAATGACATCAACAAATGTTTTTATTTGTATATTTTAAGGAGAATGCCTCTGGTATCTATAATAGATGCCTTTCTGTCATGTTGTCATGACCCTACTACTATAATAATTATAAAAGAACACTGTCACTATGTATAAATACTTTAATAAGGAACTATTTTTCTAAAAGTTGTGTGGATTATTGCAACACTGCTTCTTGACCTTTTTTTTTTTTTTTTTATACTTCATTGTTGAATACTGAGAATACCACAAACAAAGTCACACTTAGCTCTGTTATAAATGTCTTAGTGACGTATAACTCAATATCAATAACAATCGGCATGGCTAGATACCAGTAGATATATGGGAAGATATGTTTGTGTTTTTATCTTTTTTTCTGCGTTAACATGACAGCATGAGGGCAACGGTTACAATCTATAAAAGCATGAATACATGAATGCAAGTCCAATACTTACTCCGTTGAGCTCTTGTTGTACTGAGGAAATATCTGACTCTTGAACTGCTAAATGCTCGTCTGTGGTCACCGGTTAGTGACTCACGTTGTCTCTCTGCTGTTTGGTGCTGGACAGGTAGCGCTCTGAGCTTTTCCTCTGAAAACGTCATTGAAAGTGAGCACTGATGAGAGCTGTGAGCGCGATCTTAAACAGTAAAGTTGCAGACTGGAAGACCAAAACAACGAGAGACTCTTTTCATCCTCTTGTTAATATTGAATTATTGATTAGAGCAGCTTTTCCATGAACTACGCTCTACTGATTAAACTGCGGTAGGGTTGCTCCCGTTGCCGTCTGCTCTCCTTTTTCATCTGAGCGCCTTTCGCTGTGTATGACAAGCACTTACTCACATGTTCACCGTCTCGCACTCGTTCCAGCTGTCAAACCGGTGATTTGTCTTTCTTGGGTGAAGTGCCCGGCTGGAATACGGACTCATCATTTCATTTACAGTGTAATTTACCTGGACACGCTCGGACTTCAGAATCAATAACAGTCGAGTAATAAACAAGACCTGTGGCTGCTGTCGCTGTATGTGAGCTCAGAATGCAGTCATCTTACCTATTCACCCCTTCACTTTGACCGGAGCAGACGGAGGCAGCTCTCTTTATCACTGTGGCGCTGTTGTGAGTTATCTCCGGAGCAATGCCAGGAGGGCATGTTTGACATTTTGTTGTTTTACGTGCTAGCGTCACCAGAACAGCAAATGCATGCAGAAAGCTTGAAATCCTCTGCAGTGCTGACGCTTCGGCCTCTGAGGAGTACGACCGTCCTACTTCAGAAGCCTGGTTGCCAGTCGTTCTGCAGGAATCCCTCCTCCTATTTAAGCTGATTGTTTACTGGGCTGAAGTAGAGTGGCGTGGTGCCTCATTAGGTCCTAAATGAATTTCACTGATGGATCACAGACGGAGCCGAGGACCTGCTCAGTCAAACCGGCCCATATGTCCGACCCATTGGCTGTGTGCCTGTGGATGACCCACAGCTGCTCTGAAGGCCCATATTTACTTCCCCTTCTTCTACTGACTTCCTGCATTTATTCTAATAAGACCTTTTAATTTCTCACGTTTGTTTTATTTTGGCAAAATTAGTTTTGGTATGCTTCGCCTTTTCCAAGTTTACACCAACTGTTTTTGGGTTATAAATAAAATAACTTTGCTTTAGTTTTTTTTTTTTCCCGCCTTGAACCTCTAAACCACCAGGACGCCCCTTGATTGATGATTTTTGTCTAAGAAGTTCAGTTTATTAACACTTTATTACCCTGTTGGAGTTTTACTACAGAAAAGGTGACTGGAAGTTGCCCCCACCACATGCCGGCTGTGTGTTTGGCGGTTTATGGTTCCCTATTCATGTTCACTGAGTAGAGACACACACACACACACACACACACACACAGAGCCAACCGCCCCTGCTGTTGGGTGGCCCAGTGCTGCTGGACATCAGGGACATGCTCAGACAACACTGTTTCCCCCACGCTGTCACACCAGGCAGAAACACACACACACACACACACACATAGTAAGCCCGACAAAAGGTTCTTTGTGTTCCTTTGGCGCAGTGCAGCGACTCTGGGGCCAGGCCACTGTTTGAAGCTTCAGCTGCAGGTTTACTCTCCGTTCAGCTGTCCTGCTCTCAGACTCCGCTTGACCTGTCTGTGCGGGACAGATGCTGGTTCTCTCATTTTTGTAGGCTTTCCTCAAACAGTCACACACTCGCTCCTAAAGCACTTTTAAAGGGATATTCTAGCAAATGTAGCATTGCATTTCCATAAAGTTGAAGGACTTCTAAGAGACAGATTTAAAATAAAATTCTCAGACTTTAGAGAGCTCCTTCAGCTGTAGGAGTAGATGTAACCATGACAAGTAAACTGATTCTGTGAGATTGTTTTTTTTTTTTTTTTAAATTGAGTAGATAATTGAGTCAGTCTAGACTATTACATGCTTGGTAGAGGGCTCAATATTCAGTGTTGCTGTGCTTGTTTCGGCCTGGAGTCTTAAGAAGTCATTGCAATTTCGAGATGATTAAATTGAGTTTCCTCCAATTCGAGATTAGTCTCCCGCGCTGGACGCCAGCATAGGTTACCTGATGTCAAAGGCTGACCATGTTTCTCCCCTCTCTGTATGTGCAGGTACTACAGGGGGACGCACGGGGTCATAGTAGTATACGACGTCACGAGTGCCGAGTCTTTCGTCAACGTCAAACGATGGCTACATGAAATCAACCAGAACTGTGATGATGTGTGCCGAATATTAGGTGAGTGTGTTTCCTTTTGTAGCTGTCCAGAAAAGAAACACTCGACTCACTGTGGCATTTCCTAACAACAGATTTCCTCATATCTCCTGTTTTCAGTGGGAAACAAGAACGACGACCCCAACTCCAAGGTGGTCGAGACGACTGACGCGCAGAAGTTTGCCGAGCAAATGGGCATCAACCTGTTTGAGACGAGTGCAAAAGAGAACATCAATGTTGAAGAGGTGACGTCGTCTTTTCTGTTATTTACAGCTACTTCTGGAAACAGGGACGCCTTCACAACTTTATTGGGTGGACCATTGTTTTATATAGTATCTATTGTAATACCAGGATGTTGACATATCGAGCAGATATTATCCACAGTCAGCATTGAAGCAGCGTCGTCTTCCAGTGAAAAGAAAGTGATATGCAAACTTTTCATAAACTGTATTGTTTGATGTGGCTGCTGTGACTTGCCGTACTCACTGCACATCGCCGGTGTGTGTGTGTGTGTGTGTGTTTTTTCCTCCCGCAGATGTTCAACTGCATCACAGAGCTAGTGCTAAGAGCCAAGAAGGAGGTGCTAGCCAAGCAGCAGCAGCAACAACAGAACGACGTGGTCAAACTTACCCGGAACAGTAAACGAAAGAAGAAATGCTGCTAGCAAACTCGAAGCCATCCACACAAGGCGTCACCCACACACACACACCCACACACACACATATACACACAGACACATACACACACACACACAATGGGACTCAGAACATCTAAATTAAAGAACAGATAAAGATTTAATAAATATACAGTAAAAGATTTAAAAAAAATAAATTTAAAAAATAAATGGAAAGAATTGTCCCCTTTGGACAAACTAATCATGAAGACTTTAAAAAAGAATGTGTACAGATTTTATTAGATGTCAGATCAAGTTTTATTTGGAACTCCGCAGATGGGCTCTATTGACCCGAGGGCCTCCCGTCTTTAAGGATCTGCAAGCTGACAACTGACCGCCATAACGCTCAGATTTCTGTCCAACATAGTCCCCACATTCTTCCATCAGTATCTCATCTCTCCTTCTCATTCCACTGCACACGGGACATTCAGAGTCGAGGGAGACTCTGCGCCTGAGGAGAAGGAGGGCTCACTTTTTCTGGTTCTATTTGTTGTTTTCTTTCTAGATATTTTTTTTTAGTGGTGGGTGGGGTGTATCGGGAGGCAGGTGGTTATAGAGCAGAGAGGTCTCAACGCCCCGCTACAGTTTCAACATTTCAGAAACTTGCTTTACCACGACTCACACCACAAGAGATCATGAACTGCTAGATTTTGTTTTGAGGGTGGGGGGGTGTCAAATCAAACTGATGATGATGATGATGCAGATGAAGATGATTGGTAGATGATCTTTAGCAACTAATCCGATGGACAGAACTGGTGACTTGACTGTTTTGTTTCTCTTGTCTATATTTTGCCAAGCTTCCCGCTCCCCTCTAACCTCCAGTAGTGCTGAGCCAACGACCTGATTAATTTTATGTTGTTTTTTTTTAAGTGTGGCAGAGCAGTTGAATCACTCTTGGAGCTCTGGGACATCCGGGTCTGACAGTACTGTTTACTGCAGTCTTACTATGCTTTCAGAGAGTCTGAAAGAGTCTCCTTTTTAAACTTTTTCCTCAGTCTTTTTTTTTAAAGTTGATACTGCCAATATTATAAATAAAAAAATAAAAAAAGAAAGAAATAAAGAGCTCGATGATGGCCCATTATTGGACTCTTGCCATAGTGGCTCCTGGTTGGCTGAGAGACAGGGTGATCCGGGTCTCAGGAAGCGCTCCCTCTCCCTCTGTATCCCTACAGCCACTGGCCCTCTCTCCCCCCCCGAGCACCCGCACATCAGCACCTCCCACAGCGACGGACTCACCTCCTGCAAGTGCACCTCCGAACGTACAACCATCAGCACGAGGAGGCTGTAGCTCTTGAAACCGGCTTCTCATAGTCGCCGCGGTGATCCATTGCAGACTGTTTTTGCCCCGTGTTTCATCTGAGCACGCAGCAGTTTTGAAAGTAAAAGTTTCCATGCATCCAGACTGTGAAGGATTTACTGTATTTCCTCAGCTTTCTTCGTTAAGGTCTGATGTCACGTGCTGCTTTGCTTTTCTGTGTCACCATCCCTGCTACCTGTTCGACTGAAGTGTTACTGGACAGTGTTTATGCATGGATGATGAGAGTGTGGCAGACAGTGCGCCCGTTAGTGTAAGAGCAAATGGGGATTAACTGCAGCGCTGGCTCCCAGAGTTTGTCACAGAGGCTGAAGCATCACACGTGATCTATTTCTGACATTTTTCTTCTTTTGTTGTGATTTTGGAGAGTTGTAAACAAACGGGGCTGTAGGAATCGGCTAAGCTTCTGTTGGAAGCGTTTAGTTTTCATCCTCTGGACACACTCTGGCAGCCGGTTTGGGATCCCAATTAAGCGCCGTTGGGTCACAGTGTTTTTGATCTCCAGGGCCTAGAAATGGAATCAAATCTCACTTTATGATTTCTATTCATTATGTGTATGTATATATAAATATTTGTGTGTTTATATTCAATATAGAACATACACACATAATTAGCACACCCATCTGTGCATGTGTTAAACATGCCCCCCCCCTCCCCCCCGTGTGCTATGGTTGAAACACACTCGTCAGCTGTGGTTTGCTGTACACTGGAGATAAAGAGATGTACTATTCATTTTTTTTCCCTACATGAACTTAATCAGTAATAAATGTTTTAAAGGAATAAATATTTGACACATAATGACTGATCTCATTTGTCAGTGATTTGAGGCATAACTTCATTTTTGAGCCTATGTCTTTCTATTTTTATTGCTTCCATTGAATAAAAGTGTATGGAAGGAAGTGTGTGTGGGTTTTTTTTTAAGGGAAGTGCTTTATAAACTGGAATGAAGTTGTATTTTTACTATTCAACCAGATTGAATTGAATTAATGATTAATTGCTACAACAGCTGGTGGCATCATTAATGTACTTAGTTCCATAAAGAAGAACCGGTTGTGAAAAGCATGCCGTTCATGTTCTTGATAATATTACATGGATCAAAAAATTGTCCAACTGATACTTATACACTACTGGCCAAAAGTTTTAGGACACCTGGTCGTAATAGGTTACAACTCATCTTTTCAGCGGCAATGGAAGTAAACAGCCTTGAAAACTGATGCATACGGTTCCTACAGATGTGGCAGTATATATATTGTCATATCACTCAACTCATAGACACATTTCAGTTGGTATTCAGGTTGGATTCTCTGCTCTAATTAGCCATTACATTTATTGTCTCTAATTGCAGCCATATCCTTGAAAGGTGTATGTTAGTTCATGGTATGTTGAGGTGTTAACATATAAAAATCATGGGACACAACCTCACTTTTTCATGTGAACAATAACTTAATGTGTGTGTGTGTGTGTGTGTGTGTGTGTGTGTTCCAGCTTTTTATTGAAGCTGTAAGACACTGAGTGAAATATTCAAACCCAAAACATGTTTTTGTGGCTTTACAATAGCATAAAATGAAATATTCCAGATGTATTGTACATAATTTTATGCACGTCCTCAGAATTTAACCAGACATATCTGGGGTTTTTTTTAAACTTTGGGAACTTGACTATAATTTAATATAATGTTTGATGCACAGCATGAGTTTGTTATGTACTGTCCCACCAAGAGGCCAGACAGGTTGATTGATGATCAACCTCATGTTGTGATCTTTTTATTTTCTCCATATTTTATTCTCATGTTTCAGCAGAGAGAGAGAGAGACCCCGATGCAAACAGCTCAAACGTGTGACTGTGAGAACCACAGAAGGAATCTTTGATTCTGTGTCAAGCCAGAGGAGACAAGCAGTTTGTAAAGTATTTATTTGTACAAAATAATCCCCAAAATGCTAAGAAAATTGCATGATAAATATTTTGAATAGTTTTGAAGCATTCTGTAACTGAAACAGTGCCGTTAGTCAGCGGTGAATGGAAGCACTCGCACGGAGCACAATGAGTCCACCGAAAGCACTACATTCCAAAACAACATCCGACCAAGGAGAGATGAGCAACAGAAAACGCACTCAATGGTAGGTCTGTCTGTCTGTCACTGCAACACACACACACACACATACACATACTCGACCCACTGTGGCAGCATCGGGAAACACGCAGAAGACAACGTTTTAAAAATGCTTTCAATTGGAAAAATGAATCAGTACAGTCTACAGTGTTGGAGCGATACATACAGTCAAAAGAGAAACAGGAACAGAATTAGGACATAATGTGAACAAAACCAAATGTGCTTTTCTAACAGAAACGTGACATGACAAGAGACAAATTACAGTTTGGTTATGGCAGGAGTGACATTGACAGTGGCATTTAATCCCAGCTTGCTGCAGGTCTTTACCTCACCTGTCAATCAGACAGAGAGGAAGTCCCAAACTACAAACAAGAGACGCAACATTTCACTTTCACACTTTACATTTGTTTCTGCCCTGAGGAGCAACATGTCCCTGTTTATCTTGATTTGTTGTTGGTTTTTTTTTTTTTTTTTTCAGATTCTAATCACGTCCTTTCAGACAAGAGCAGTAAAAGAAGTGGAAAAAAAACATATAGAGTTTATAAGATGGCTTTTTCAATCATGTACAATGCTTTATGAATGAGTTATAAGCCATTCATAACAACATATTTGGGGTTTAATGTTTATGTGTTGATTCCAGGAAGACTCATCTAATGGACTGTTTGACCTCTGACCTTCTGAAAATGGGTTGCAGAAGCACTTAGACCTCAACAAGGTTTGTGTATTTTCCTGAATAACTGGGTCATGATTTCTGGAAGGAAACTTTACTGTTGACTTTTTCAAATGTATTGTTTTGAGCATCCACTCCTGTTGTATTCGATGCAAAGGCCAAAATCTCTACTGCTGAACAATCTGGATGAATTAATGTCACTAAAGTTAAAAAGAAAAATACGTATTTTTGAATTTGGGATGAACTTTCCCTTTAAGTCCCCCCTCGCCAACATTTACAAACATTTAATAAATGGTTTATAACACACTATAATGTAGATATAAGCAGATATTAGTGTTCATTCCTTTACAGTATTTTGTCAACAATTATAACTTCTCCCATGATGATACATTTTATATTATTCCAACTGTGTTTTACTATATTGTCATTTATCGCCCTGTTTTCTACGCCAGCATCAAGTTATAGATGCCCACAGGAGGAGTTATAGTCACTGATAAATAACAACTTATAAATACAAATAAATAACTTATATATGCTTATGACTATTATTATTATAGTGTGTTATAAAGCATTTATTTGAACCTTTATATGTTGCTTATGAATGTTAATGAGGGGGACAATTACTTTGATGACAAACCAATACATACTTGTATTATGAGTTATTAACATGTGTAATTACAGGTTATTAATGACTGAACTGACTTTGTTAATGACTCAATTGAGAGATTTTTCATAACCTTGTTTTTTACTGAATGGCTTACAACTGATCTATGAAGCATACTTCTTATAAACCCTTTTTTATAAGACTGATTGATGAATTTGCAATTTATCATGCACTCCTGGATTATTAATTGAGATCAATGAGGGTTCTCATGTCCTTTCAGGTAAATAAGACATATCATATTGGTGAATAATTTAGGGTGCTCATGTCTTTCTTGCCAGCTCTACTGCATCTCACACCTGAACAGTCAAATAAACACGAATGCTAACGTCTGAGTCACCAGAGGAATTCCTGCTCACCATTAGGACGCACGTGGAAATGAAAACCTACAAATAACAATGTACAGGTATATTTCTTTCTAAAAAAAAAAAGTTGTCATTCAAAAGCTATGCATTTTTCTTATAAATATATTGATTTTGCCCAACCTATTTTGATTTCTTTTTTTTTTTTCTTTTTTTTTTTTTTAAATAAAAAAATCATTCTTTGGGTTGATCCTTCCCAACAACCAGCTGAGATGACAAGAAGACATCTGCATAGGATTGCACAGCTGCATTAGACACGAGTTCAAACACAGACAGACATGAGACGTCACTGTGCAACACTGTAAGTCATTCATGCTTGGAGATTTCAGGTCAACACATACTGTTTTACCGACGGAGTCACAGATATGTCGCCTAAACGGAAGCCCGACGGCTAAGAAATCAAAGTGCCCGTGAAGTATTGAAGCAATGAGAATGGAGGTAGAACTTTTTCTGTTTTGTGTTTAATCAAAGCAGATGGATTTGACGACCACTGCGTGTGACGTGTGGAGTGTCTTCACACCTACATGCCTTTTGATGATATGAAATTGAACAGGTTATTGTTGAGAAACGGATTGATTGATTTGGCGATGCGATGAGCATTTTACAGCTCTCCCTCCTTCTCACGCTGATGTAAACATTTTTATTTTTTTTTAATTTGGTCAACTAGGAAGATGATTGACATCATGAGGATGATGTTGGACAGTGCTTTTTCCTCAGAAAAATTTAAATGTTTTAAATGTTAAATATAATGTGAATTGTATAAAAATAATACCACCTGGACAGATGCTGTCACTAACTTCAGCCACCCAAAGGTTTATTCAGATGTTGGAGACGGACATGAAGGCCTGTTGGATCTCAGGGAGGGTCTAATGAAACTTTATCAGGTGTTATGGGAAATGTAAGATCCAGTGTTTTAGGAGCTTGATATTAGCTTTACGTTTTTACAATTTAATAAAGCTGCATTGATAGTTTTTGCCCCCGCTAGGGGGCAGCAGAACCAGCTGCAAACACAACATAGACCACTACTAGACCGCTTTTACACATCAAGCAGACATGAAGCATTTATTTGGACAATCAAATTTAAAGTCCAATATTGACTCTCCTTATTAGCTCTGGCTCTTTAGCCTCATAAAGTAAATGCTTTATGAGGCTCGCCAGCTACCGTAGTTGCTAACTTTGTCTGTCTTCCATTTTTTTTAAATGCTCTGTAGAGCTAAGGGGGAGCTGTAGAGTTGGGTATCGATTCTCAGTGGATGTGTTACTACTGCCTCTGTCATATTACATATAGTCAATTAAGCCATTGTTAATATACATTTTGATCAGTGCAACTTTAATCATTTGTAAGTCCCTCAATCTTTTGCTAGTAAATTACCAGAACGCCCCTTTAAAGATTTAAAGGAAAATAGGCATTGTTTTTGTCACTTGTTTTGTCAGATATGCAGTATACTGTGGTAAATTCAGCCTCATGTTGTGAACATCCTCTATAACAAATAAATAAACCTGAGAGATCACACGTGGGTTGGTTGCAGCATCATTGCTCCACACCATGAGGTCTGTCTGTCGCACTATCCTCTATCTGTTCCCATGATCCTGCCCATATATCCACCTGTCTTTACCCAGACTCCTTGGCCTGATAACTGGCATGCATACAGTGAGAGTTAGCACATAGTAGTCCCTCTCTATAGAGTTGGCAGTGGGGTGGTAGAGATGGTTCGTAGGCACTAGAAGGAAACCTTCCTCTCTGGAAGTAAACTCTGTGACCCTGTTCATGATCTGTAAGACCACTTTCTTAGAGAGGGGCTGAAGCCAACGCCTCTGGGGAAGTCCTGTTCATATATTTCTATCTCTCATTGTCAGCAGTCACCAATGAACCAGTAAGGAGAAGAGTAATGGGACAGATAAAGTGCAAAAATGACCCCTCCCCCCCTCCCAAATGCAGTGTGTGTGTGCCACTGCCCATCTTTGGCTGTGTTGTTACCCCTGTACTGTGATGTCCCTCCTTCTCCTTCGCCTTGTCTGTCTCTTGTCTGTCTGCTGTGTTCAGGGCCAGTCCAACAGGGCTCAGTTCTTTTTGAAAAAAGAGAAAAGTCTCCTGTCCCGGTCGGAGATGCGGTGAGCTCGTCTGGAGGACTGACCGCTGTGGGCCCTCGATGCCCCTGACAGGGAGGATGGGGCGGAGCGCCACTCGTCCTGGTGCTTGTCCATCAGCTGCTGGTCAATCACTCTGTGCATATCATCCTAGAGATAAGGATAAAGAAGTGAATGAAAGAAAGACCAGGAAGTTCAGACAGAAAGGGTGTATGACTGGGTGTTAAAGGGAAGTTTTTGAGGAGATCGAAATGATCGATTACCCGTTAGGTATTGATTACAGAGACACCACCATCACCTTTTATCCTTCTGTAGATCATTTGTTTGTGCTCAATATCGCTTAAAAATATAATTAGAAATTATATATGTCCCAATATTCTCTGTTAGGAATTGCACTAAATACTTTGACTTATCTATTGGATGAAAATAAAAGTTTCCAGGTTTGTTGTTAGTAGTTATTGAGAGGTAAAGCCACCAGGGGGCTCTGGCAAGCTGCCTGATGGGAGACTGAAAGTTAGCACCTATTAGATGAATACATGGTTGCTTCTCTGAAGTATTTCTAAAAACAAACCAACTAAACTTTATGAATCATGTTAAACTATCCAAACACACTTTTTATTACTAAAAGGGTCATTTTACTTTGGGTGTCGCCTAATCACTCAACAGGTAGAAAATAAAAAACATCCCTTTAGGGGTTGCAGGTGAATGGAGAGAGGAAAGAGAGAGGGTGGTGGGTTGGATGGTTCCCAGAGTTGGTCAATGGTTTCAGATAGAAAGGGAGCTTGTATGGGCGTTTCTTCGTGGCATGGAATGGCTCAGCATGGTTAGTGCAGGATGGAACGGCGAGATGGCGCAGCTCGGCTCACCTCTAAGGCAGGAGGGGGGGTACCACAGGGGAGAAAGGGTGGTACGGAAGCTGAGAAAGGCCACTAGATCAGAAACCACAAGAGCCAAACAGTAAAGAGCCCTGAGGAGGCAAACTGTAGGCAGGGAGAAGAGAGAGGAAAGAGCTGCTAGTTACAGATGAGGGAGGGGTGGGAGGGAACACACACACAACGTCCTCAAGGTATATGTGTTATATGTTTCCTTACTGACATACACCCTCAGAGGTTAACTGAGTGATTTAATGTATGTGCACAGAAATCTGTTAAAACAGGGAGACACTAGACACGAGTTACAGGGAGGAGAAGGAAAAAAACCCCACAAAACGTATAACATCATGAAGTAACACTTTTTCCTAACAGGTTATATATTAGTCTGCCTACTAATTTCATTTTAAGTTAGATCAACAAAATTCATCCAAAAAGTAATTAATTTTTTTATTGACGGAACAACCTTTTCTAAAGCTATTCCAAAACAGATTATTAGGCTTTTACTAAAACATCGCTTGTGACCTTTGACCCACCTGCCAGGCCTCCAGCTGCTGCGACAAGTTGAGCTTCTGCTGGATGGCGTCCAGGAGCTGACTATTCAAAGACATGATGTCTATTTTACACTTGGCCAGCTCCATCTCCACCGCCTTCTTCCTGCAGGACACACGTGCACAACAGCGTGTGATGTCAGGCAAACTCAGACCCACGTTTATTCAATTAAAATGATCATTTACACTGGTCATTGTATTGATGAACAGCATTCTATATATATTTTACATAACTTACTTGGCTATGGCATCATCTCGGTCTCTAATAGCACTCTGGAGCTGCTCGCTGGGTTCTCGGACTTCGGCCATCGTCCTCATCCGCTCGTTATCCTCCTGAAGAGAGCACATCTCTACGGAGAGTAGCGCCATCTGCAGGTCGCACCCGAGAAAGACGCACGTGTGATTGTTCAGTCTCTAATGGCAACGTCTCTAATGGATGCCTGTGTGTGAAACTGATATATTTTAATTGAGCAACTTCTTCTTCAACGGGAGAACTGACCCGTGTGTGTGTTTGGAGCTGATTTTGTCTTTGTTGTGAAAGACAGACAAGGTTGAAGTCCTACATTAAAAACATAGATCAAATTCACATTAAACACAATGTTATTCCACCAAGAAAGATTGAATTTGATCTTGAATTAATGAAGGCTGTCTGTCACTTTATTTGCAACTAAGTCTCATGTGAAGAGTTTTGCCTCGTGCTCAAGCTTCAACATCTTCATGTAGCATCTAATCCCTGACGTCTCACTGTTGTGCACATGTTTGAGTGCGCACAAGTACAAGTAGAAGCCAGTACCTGATTGTGGAGCTGTAGCAGCTCCTCTTCATTGCCACGTGTTTTGTCCTGCTCGGCTTCATAGCGATCTCTGACTTCCCTCATCTCTTCTCCCAGTTTCCTCACCTGCTCCTCCAGAGCTTCCTCGTCACTGCGGCGTGAGCCCTTTCAACACAACACACACATCACAACACAAACGTTTCTAAAATGCTTCACCCTTTCAAAGTATTATTAAGTCAGGTCTAATTGGTTTCAACTTTGCAACATTTAGCACATTCAGTACCGTGGACTCATTGCCATCCAGCAGATTCTGTGTCAACCTCCGTAGCTCTAGCAGGCCGGTGTGGAGGCTCCCGGTAGGCACATCCTTGGCTGAAGACGTCTCCGAGGACTCGTCCATTGAGGAATCTGTGGACAGGGCCGAGTCTGTGACATCATTTCCCCGGAGATGGGAGCAGAGCGAGCGGACCTCACAGTAGGCTTCCCACAGCTGAAGACGCAGCTACATAGTCAGGGAGAAGGAGAGTGTTGAGAAAAAGCACAACAAAAGTAATTCACAGTAGGTGAGCTATCCCAACCCCCCCCCCCAAAAAAAAAAAAAAAAACATGCGAGCAGCCTTTTACCTGCTCCCTCTCTTGCTCCTGCTCCTCCTGCTCCATGCTCTGCTCTATCTCACACAGCAGGCTGGACGGATGAGGTGTGAGGCTATGTAGGCTGTGCTCGTCCGTCAGCTCCTCCAACCGAGCAGTCAGCTGTCTGTGAGACACCTGAGCCTCCTGGAGCTCCAGCTGGCTCTGCCTCAACTGGACACAACGGAGGAAGTCAAAATTGGCAGCGCAAAAGTATAATATGTAGATACTGTACACAAAAATGACAAAAGATATGACATCTAACAGGCATTCACTCATGTCTCTGTACCTGTAGGTCCTTCTCGTGACACTGCTTCTCAAACACCAGCGTCCTCTCTCTGAGGTCGTCCACTGTGTTCTGCAGCAGGTCGTTCTCCTCCAGCATTGCGTGCAAACGACGCTCAAGCTCCATCTTCCTCTCCGACAGCATCTTAATCTAACATGTCAAAACAGCAGCGGTCAGGTACCTCACTGCAGGAAATAGGCATTAAGTGGACAAACTGGAGGATTGTCTAGACTTCCTGGTCGATAGTGGACAGATGGGCAGTTATGAACCTGATTAAAGTCTAAATTGTGTTGTTTTCCTGTCTCTGCGGCAAGCTGGGCTCTTACACTAGATTAAAAAGTACTCCCACTGGCCTAAAGAATGTTTGTTGCCTAGCACAGGCGTAGGCGTTAGTTGCCACCCTCGTCTTTAGGAATGTCTTAGTATTATGTTAGCGTCTCCACAAAGGTTGATATCAGCTTACACCTTCACATGCCTATAAGAGCTTTGGAGTGAAGACTGGCATTAAAGCAGCCCAACATATTCCTCACAGTGAGGGTTGCGTTGTCTTTGTATCTGCCTGAGCAGCTTTTTTTTTCCATTAAACAAACATCAGTTCTTGTTCATTTTTGTCCCTCCCGCTTTTGACCTACATCTGCTAACCTACTTCACTATGCAGGAGCACTTACATGTGAATCGGTCGCTTTTACAACCATATGCGTATCTAATATTGCTGAGATATTTTTGGGGCTGCTATAGTCTCTATCGTACACAAATAGGGCAAAAAGCATTAGTCATCAAGACTTGTCATATGAAGGGAAAAGTGAAAAAAAAAAAAAGTGGTAGCACCCAGACATTGCAGTATCTCAGCTAAATATAGAGCTGTAGCTGTTTCTCCCAATTATAGCGCATGGCTCTGCAGTCTGGGTGTTTCCTGTGTAGCTTTGAAGTGCGGCCACGGGGAAATATGAAATTGTTTACATTATTGTGCTCTAACAATACCTGTGTTCGAGAAATACAGCATGTGGCCACTGTCATATATTAGCACATGACTGACAATCACAACACATCTCATGCTCCAGTAACCGTGTTATTCATGCCCGATCTTTGGAAACAGGGATTGCCATGAAGATATGGACATGTCTATATATATAAACATTACAATACATTAAGTGTCAGTATTTCATTCATCTTGAGATTCAGTAATGCTACCAATGAAATGAATAGTGCTTTACCCTAACTCATTTAGTTGGACAGAGAGGAGAAGCACTTCAAAATTTGAAGCAAAATCTTGGTGCAATCCTTGTTTCTACATTAAACACGACATTACATGCACGCATGCAGTCTGGCCAACAACGTTCGGTAACCACTCACTTCTAGCCCTTGCTGCTCCAACCAGTGGGAAGGATAAATGGGTGAAGAGACAGATAAAGATTACAGAAAAAGAGGAAAAGATGAAGTGCCCTGACAGAATAAACAGTACCTTGAAGAGCCAGTGGCGTGATAGGTGATCATCAGCCTCTGAAAAATGTGGACACTTTAAAACAGTGTTTCCTTTTGATGAGATTTCTGTTTCGCTCGTTTCAACTTTTAAATGGAACTATATAACTTTTACTTTGTTCTACGTTCACTGAACTTAATGTCAGTCACAGCGACATCTATCAAACATTAGTATTAGTATAGTATACTGGACAAGGTTGTTTTATAGTTCAAACATCCTATTTTTAACAATGTTTTATTTGTTCTTTACTACTCTAGGGATGTGCTGTCATTCAGGCTTCTCTTAGTGTACCAATATACCATTTGTTGCAAACAAGCAACAGTATTTTACACAAACAAGACTTGGCTGTGCTTTGGTGTGTTAGATTTTGGTGCATCAGCTGTGCTTTGCATCAAGTGTTTTATAAGGGAAATTATACCTCAGCCTGTAGAGTTTCTAGTCGTGTCATGTGCTGGCTTGTAGACATACTCTTCTCCCTGAAGTCGTCCCGTAACGAATGGACCTGAGTGGACAGCTGCCTCTCCACCTCTGCAGCCTGGACAGAAAAGGACAGATGGAGAGAAAAATATTAAAATTAAAATATTTTTTAAAAAAGTGTTCCTACCCTGATGTGAATTATTGTTTAAAATCCCTTTGATACATGTTATCTGTCTGATATGTTTTTTTCTCTCCACAAAATAAAAAGTAAAATGCAAGTGACACCTACTCAATCTTTCTCATTGAAACATCCAAAATCTTCCTCTTTTCTGCATTAAAAAATGTCAAACTCTGCACATATATCATTCTACACATTATAGGCCAAACAGCCAAGGGAATTATCAATATGAAAATACATTTTTATGCAGAGGACGACTTTAAAGTTTCCATTTAAGTAGTTTAGTTGCATTTTTTCAGTTAAATTAGAAACTTTACACAGCAGCTTTTCAGCCTGTCTTACATTCCCAAGATACTGAGGTGACTCATTGGAAATGTGATAATAAATAGCAAGTGGAAACACACACACACACACACGGTCAAGGTTTACTATGTACTTAGTGTTATTAATATAGTGTTGCTTGTTAATTACCTCTCCTCAGTCTGTTCCAGTAAATGATAAAAACACATTTTCACCCAGATGTCACAGAGTCTTTCGAAAGCTGTAAATAGTCCGCTGCTCATTATTTGTGCAATCCAGCGCTGCAGCATGAGTTGAGCTTATTGGACAGGTGGGATCAGGCCACACAGAGCCCGGCTGAGCATCATTAGCATAGAGCTGCACTTTAGGAAGCTTCTGTTTGCATTATCATCACTGCCATAGCAACAGCAAAATCCAAAACATCATTTTCTAATTTTTTTTTAGGAGGATACACAAACTGTAGCAAATGTGTCAAACACTGTAAGCACGGAAGAAACTGGTTACACAATCAATTTTTACAACTGTCCTCAGCTTTAAGCATTACACATGTATCTAATTCTAATTATCAATATCTTTCTGGATTGCCTTTTAATCACTGAGTGTGTGTGTGCTGAATAAAAAATAAATCCAAAATCTTAAACAAGTACAGCCTCCGGGTGGCACTACACGCTGCTGCAGCTTCTCAAGAAACTCACAGATTTGCCAGGTGGTTGTGTAGATGCAAAAACTCACTCCAGGTCACTTTTGTCGTTATGTAACACTGGTTGTAGTCTGACTGTGTTCTGCTGGGAGTCTCTGGAAAGGACAAGCTGCCAGGATGGCTCAGCTTCAGCTTCACTGGGTTCTGGGTGAACAGTAACTTATACTACAGCTCTCTGGAAGCATGACTCAAAAAAAAAATCGGATGATTTTTACGGTATGGCAGGTTTATTATAAAACTGGAATTATGGAATAGTGATTTAGTTATGCATGCCAAGAGGACATGTTTTCGTCATATAGGGCAAAATCTAGGGCAACATTTTGCAGATTTACATGTCTTACATTCTGGACACTTAATGCAGTGTTACTTAGAAAGTACTAAGATCGAATCATTATGCATCATTATGCATTCTGCAGGTACATAGTTATGTTTTATGTGCTTGTAGTTTACTTGAGTGTTTCCATTTTATGCTCCTTTTTAATACTTTAGCTTCACAATATCAATTTGACAGCTACTTTAATCAGCTACATTAAAATGATATTTATACATTAATGCAACATATAATAACAACACTCAGAGAACTAACTTTTCTGCCTTATGAGTAGTTTTACTTTTAATACTGAAAGTACATATTGTTGACAACATTTCTCCAGTGTTGCTCCAAGCTGCTTTTACCCATCATCCTGCCATCTGTGTTTGGGAAGCAGATGTGCAGTCAGTGGAGGCCGGTGGTAACGTGACATCTGACCTACTGGCCCAAAATGCTAACACATTAAAACCATGAGGAAAAACCGCAGAGTTGATTGCAGACCTTCTGATTCGCAGATACTCACTTAATCTGCGCACAAATTCCTCACATCCCAGATCAAGCATCATCAGCACGGCAGGACAAACAGACTACTGCGGCAGAATCCAGGGCAGCAAAGTAGGGCTGAGCAGCAGAGAGACTTCATTCCTTTTACAGACACTTCTTCTCTGATATTTATCTGAGCGAATACGCTACACTCATTTTCCAGAGCAGAGCTGAAACTTGAAAAGTAGAAACTCCTGTTGATTCAGTCGTCTGTGGCAGCGGGGACATGATCTGGCATTTATGAAAGCAGGTGAATCTCGGGTCTTTGGACACTCAAATTAGCATCGAACTATCTGAGAACACATTCCCATGGTAACAACACATGGAGTTTCAATTTGCATGTCACTCTAGTTGTCATAGCAACCGGGGGGAAGACGTGGGATTGGTGGAGCTGTGACTTGTGGTCTCAATGCTTCTGGTATTTTCCTTAGTCACTTTCACACAGCGCTGCATTGTCTAGACTTATGGAGGATGGGCTAGCCCATGTTCAACGGTTGCATAACAAATCCTCAGTGTGACGATACGTGCCAATCACAAAGCTGGTCCTGAGAGCCGCAGCTACCTTGGGCTGATGGGAAGCAGACGTTATGCGCTCCAATGACTGGATGTGAAGCTGATAGCTGGACAGACGCCTAGGGACCGCGTTGAAAACTGGCAGAATGTTGTAAAAGGAGGAGTGAAAGTGAATCACTTGTAGACTGTAATGTGGATACTCTGTTTCCGATGAGGCCACAAACAACATGGGATACCACATTTCTGCTTTTGTCATTCAGAAATATTCCCATTGCAACTTGCTTGCTTAAATTGTGGCAAATTATGAATAAAAAAGAATGAAATTACTTCCCCTTCTACAGCTTCAAATAAACAACTCTGATGAGTCACCGGACGCTTCTGTCTAATAGTCTAATTAGGTAAAGGTAGAGGTTGACGCAAGTAGAATTAACCATGACCATAAAGCATGCAGAATATTATGCTGGAGTGAGTGCATGCCTACCCATCCCTTTTCTGAGCATGTGCAGTGTAATGTAATTAGAGAAAGGTCCCCTTCCTGTTGGTTCACTCTGATCAGATTAGGTCTGAGAAGATTGTCTGTCCTCACACTCAAGACCAACACACACCACCTTGGCTCTATTGCTGAAGGCTGTGTTCTTTATTTCTCTGTGTTCATCACACACTCAGTAATGTGTAGATTTATCACTCATCATTGAATCACTGGAAAATGTTCTCTCTCTCTCTCTCTCTCTCTCTCTCTCTCTGTCACACACACACACACACACACACGCACACACACACGTCCACAGAGGAATAATCACGGGGGGTATTTGCGTCAATCCAGGATTCCAGGACGAGACACACATTTTAGATCTTACCTGCTGTTATTAATTAAGAAGAGTATGGGGCCGAGTTGTTTTGGTTCCTGACTGAACACATATGGCAAGGCTATTACCATGGATTACAGCCTAATCCCCTCTGCGCTGTATTCTACCCCATGACTTACATCACTTCCTATGGAGTGCGCTGCCTTCTCAAGGTCATCCCACTGCAGCCAATTCAAATCTCTGTTAAGAAATGACTCTTAACAGAGTCCTCAGGTTATTCTCAGTCTTATCTTTAGCTAAAAGGATCGCTCTAGAAATACACCCTTTGAAGAGTTGGGAATCATGATTAAATTAATTTAAAAAAATTTTGGTAATTAATCTGAAAATTTGATATATTTAATATTGGTTTGGTTTAGACATTGAAGAAATCACCCTCTGAGAAGGTGATAGTCATACAGTATATGAAATACAACAGATTACTTAATTTATCATGAAATGTCAGCTAGTTATTTATGTGTTTAATTCAGCACATATTTATATATTATTGTGTTATTCTAATTAATCAAAGTACATATGTATTCATTGATTAATAAGTAAATTGTTTCACTCCACAGTTAAAACTGGTTAAACTACTTCTAGTTGTGTGTTATGTAACCCAGAGGCTGTGGACATGGATGCTCTCTCTCTCAATTAGGAGCCTGGTCCTGGACTACATTAATAAACTCACAATCATCACTTTTGAATGGGTATATGAAGGTAAATGTGTTATTCTATAGCTGCAGACCTATTTAGATTCGATCAGAGTGTTCCAGTTAAAGAGTTAATAAGGAGAGATGGGGAGGGCAGATGAAAATAGCAGGCCTCCAGCGGCCTCACTAGTGCAGGGTTTCCTCAGGGTAAATTCACATTCCCTCCATTCGCACAGAGCTGTAAACAGTTAACATTACTTAGTTACAGGCCATTGCTTAGTAATGAGCACAAACAGAGAGCGAGACAAAGAGAAGAGAACAAGAAGGACAGAGATAAAAAAGATAAAATGAGAGAGCGAGCTAGCACTGTGGCTGACCTCATTTATTCTATTATCCAGCAGGTCTCTCAATTCAAGTCTCCCTCTGCCTGCCGGACGCACTGAATCATGAGATATGGATCGATGCAGTCAATTAGGTCTCAAGTCGCAAAGACCACAAGATTATGCTCTCCCCTAAAACATAATACAGACCACTTTCAGAGAATGTCCTTATGGATTCCCACACCCACGTTTCATTCAAATTAAATGCAGTCTAATTATGCTAAGTGCCTGCTCTTGCTTTAATCTATAGAGTCTGACCAGTACGGCACAGTCCATGATTGCTGTGTGATGATGGTATTGGGGCGAGGTGTAGCAGGAGGCTAACATAATCCCATCAAGATGAGAAAGAGAGCTGGCCTGCATGGCAGTGAGCTGGGGGTTAAAATCAAACCATGCAGAGACTTCTCCTCCCTGAGCAGCGTGTGCCTGGCAGCAGATCATATCGTCTCCCGGGAAGGGAAGTGTGAGCGTGGCTACAGACAGCGCTGCTGACGGGGTTATCAAAGCACCTGTGCAGGCTTGTCACCCTTTGTGTACAAAGCTCAGGGGCATCTTGAAATGTGGCTGCAGTAGCCATTGTTAGCCTACCTTGCAGCAGTCAACGCTGTGGCGGCGTTTACAGACCTTTAAGATGTTAGAATCGTCTAACAATGTCCATACCGCGCATCTCTCTGACATAACAGTTGCTGAATATGATGCTGAATATATGGTTATTAAATCACTCTATAAGGATGTACTGACAAGAGATAATATTTATCATAGTGTGGCAATGAAACCAATGAAGGTACAGAGCATGGACAAATTAATATAAACACCATTGCTACAAACACAACAATGATATGAACTATAGTCTAACTTCTCAGATAGTGTTGCACTGTGGCCACTCTGTCTGGATGAAGTGTGCTTGTGTTTGGTGTAGACTGAGCAGACTGACGTGTTATACTGAGCTTCTTATCAGGATTTATTCAGGTGTAGCTACAACGCTGCCACTCTCAGCAACGCTGAGCGCTGCTGCATGTATATACAGAGGGGTCCAAAAGTCACTTTCTCAAGTGGTCTCAGACTTTATGTATTTATGTATCTATTTGTCTATTTCTTATGTGACTTTTTTTTCCATAATAACTGCACTCAAACTATCTGTCAATATGCAAAGTAGTATTGCATAAGTCCAATTACTCTAAATTATTCAGAATAAGATCCAGAAGCTCCCCTTTTATATTGATGAGTTAGCATAATTTAGGTGAAGTTAGAGAGAGACAGACTGAAAGATGGTGGCTCCCCCCCTGAGGGATGATGGTTCCTCACTTGGCTGAGCACCTTATGTCATGTCAGCCAGGCAGACTTGAACTGGACTGAGTGGCCCCAAGGCCACTGACAGGATACACACACTCACACACACACACACACACACACACATAAGCATACATATGTATGCATACTTGTATTTCCACGTTTCTTGGAGGGGTGGAAGGGCATTTAAAACAGCATTAAGACCATAAGATACTCGCCAAGACTAATTAAATCTTCCATGCCTGCCTATCTGCCTACCTGAAGCAGCACATCTAAAACATACATGAACACACACACACACTGCTCCTCACCCTACTGAGTTGCTCCAGCAGTCTATGGTTCTGTTCAGAGAGCTCGCTGATGGCCTTGGTTTTGTCCCTGTCAGCCTCTCTCAGTTGGACCTGGTGTCGCTCCAGCTCACCCTGCAGCTGCTGCACGTCTGTCTCCAGCTCGGCCACGCGGCCCTCCCACTCGCCCTCTCGACTTTCCAGACGCCGACGCAGTTCATGCTTTTCTTGCTCCAAGTGCTGCAAGTAGACAAAGGTAGAAAAGGTACTTTCAGGTTTTGACATTAAGTATTGTTGTATTTGAAAAAAAAAACATAAATAGAAATGAAATCACTGCAGGTGTAACTAAGTCAGACTTCACGCAAATGCTCAGAGATGCACATTTGCTTCAACAGACTGAGAAAGTTGTGCTCAGTCTTTAAAAAAAAAAGTTCCTAAAGCAAACTTCAGAAACTGAAGTTTTATTACAAAACACATAAAAAGTACAAAAGAGCGACGGTAACTGCAACTATGACACAGGTCAGAGGTCCATAATATAGTGATTGAATTGAATTATGTCTATCTATTTTAGATAGTACAATGCTTCTTTCTATTCTCTAGATGACAATGAATGGTGGACAGGTGCACTGCAGCACCAGTGGCTGCCAGCGTTTGGACGGGGATTGTTGTTATTGGTTAGGTCCAAGGCTGAAGCAGCTGGCATCTGTATGGCCACTATTTTCATCTCGGGGTAAACTGAACAAAAGGGGGGAAGGAGATCAAATAATGATCAAAATATGACCACACAATGTCAGTTAGAATGGGATACTGGGAACTGTAACAACATCAATAAGGAGATTCTGATATTAGGAGGCGGCTTATTTCTCTGAGCTGCAACATGAGGATGAATATGGATCAATGAGCTGAACAGATGTACAGTAGATACAGTAGGCCCTGGGCAGCCACAGGATTAGTCTTTGTGGTTTTTCTCAGGCCACGTGTTGGCTTGTGTGAAGGATTGGATATGTAAAACAGAACAAAAGCTCAGCTGGGCAGTTTTTATTATAAACACTATGTGTGAGATAATTAACAGACTGTGCTGCACCTTTTAGCTCTGCTGCTGCTCATTGTAAAGATGGAGGCTGTGTAGTTCACTTCAACTTAAGAATGACCAGCAAGTTTTATCTCACTCTATATAATTTCTTCTCATCTTAAGGCGCATTAGGTACTGTTATAAGCTACCACTATAAGGGAATATAAGAGACTAAACCAGCTTAAGGGCAGTATTTGTTATGGTCTTCATGAGTTTGTTTACATTGTGTAGGCCCAAACTTGACTATTACATTTATGGCATTTAGAGGGGGGGATTAAAACTTGAGTAAATTATAGTATTAGTATATATTTTACCTCTAATTTTTCGTTGAGATCTTTGTGCATTTTCTCATATTGCTTGGTCAAGTCTTGGTTTCTCTCCAGCAGCGCTTTGCCGAGTTTAGCGGCTAAAACCAAGTCTTTTTCCTTTTGACGGAAGAGCGACAACAAGTCTGTGTTATGCCCCAGCGCAGGCGCCTCGAGGTCCGACAGTTCCTCCTCGCCGTCCCGCTCTCCAGTAAGCATGGCCAGTTCCTCCTCCAAGGCCATGCCGAGGCCTCCGGTGCCGGTGTGCCGCAGCGGGTGACCCTGAAAGCCGCCGGGCTCCTGAGCGACGGGGCTGGTCCGGGGCTCCATGCAGTCGCTGTCCAGCTCCAGTGGTGCTGAAACCACGGAAGACGTCTGCAGGTCGAGGCAGAAAGCGGACATCGCCGCCCGGCGGAGGAGAAGCCAACAGATAAGAGCCGACTGATTTCACTCCGGCTGAACCCACCCTGCTCTGACTGGGTTGGGCTGACCACAGCGGATTGTAATCGACAATTCATCCATCACTCTCGCTACTCCGAGTTGGATCCAGTTCGACTGAAAACTGTTATCTTTCCAGTTTCCTAACGTCGCTATCTCCTCGTTAACCTGCCAGCAGAGGCTCTGGCTCTGATTGAATCCCCGGCAAACACCGCCTCCTCTGCAGCTCACTGACTGGCTGTTAACTATCAGACTCACAAAATGTTTTTATCCCGGTATAAGCCGCCTCGATGAGCTCTCCGCAGCGGTCGGTCGGTCAGGGTCCCTCCCATCGCAGGGTCCCGGGTCCCCCATAATGATCGGCCTGTTACACTGGAGGCATTTTCCAGCCAAATAGATGAGCGCGATCCCGATGCCACCTCAACCTCTTTCCGTTCTTAAATGCGCGTTCCCGCCACGGTAGTGACGCCAGCTTCAACCTGTTACAAACTGTCATCCCATTGGCTTAAAATGATAGCGCCATATTTTGGTGCCTCACACACATCTGTGACACCCAGTAGCCTAAATGAGCAGCTGATGACATCAAATAAGAACAGCCTGTTACCTACAGTAATGCACCAGCCACCGTGAGAAATATCTGTGATGTAAAACCCATGGATGTATAATAATAATAATAATAATAATAATAATAGCACATTTAATTATTATATACCAAATATATTATTATTATTACATTGAAATTGCTAAATCTCTATTCTTGTAATACATCCATAGTAAAACCCCATTTACTTTGCTTAAACCGGTGTATAAAATACATACAAATATGAAATATATAAATAGAAGGGATATATAATATATGAATATATAATCTTGATAATTTCTTATAGGCTGTTATGATGTTAAATAGCAACCTGTCCGGAAAAAACAAACCCAAACTGTTGTCGCCATAAATAAATATCGCGATATTTTAACTGTATGAAAGCACGTGTAAATATCATGACCAGTACCGTAAGTCAATGAAATGTTTCTTTTCAGTAAATCATACTTGGAAAAAATGTCACCTCTTTGCGATCAGTAGGTTTATAGCTGTTACCTGCTTTAACTAGTATAACATAATTAAGTAATATCTTTTATTATTGATTTATGATACAAGATTAACTCAAATATGTAAAAAGTGTGAAGGAAATGAATCCATGACTGTACATATGACTCCATGTGATGTGGAAAGTCAGCTGGCCTAACAATTATTTACACCTCATCTTTACATCTTTACTTGTGTGAAATGTTTATTTCGAAAGCATTTGTCTCCGGTCAAGTCCAGTTACAATCATTAAATGTATATGTAAGTGTTTCGCTATCTATTTTAAGAGGCCAATTTACAGCTAGGGCATAAATTAAGGTTAGTTTGACTTGAGGTCAAAGGTTATGGTATTAATTTACTCAATAAAGGTCCACACACATGTAACAATATGTGTATGTGAGGGATGAAGTGGTGGAGATGAGGTTAGGATGGTGGGGGCGGGGTATTGGTGATGAATGATTACAAACAAAGCCTCTTGAGCTGATAAAGTGAAGGCACAAAAGAAGTGGGTCACAGCCTGCTGGTCCACTGTCATCTGGCTTCAGGGGCTGAGGGGTCCATGCAGTACATACTGAGCATGTCAACACTTAAAATGAATGAATGAATTTAACAGCCCACATTATCCCTATTAGTGTAATGCTGCCGGTGTTTAGTTGTAATAAAATAATAAAATAAAATAAACAACCTTTGTTTTATAAAAAATAATACCACCTTGTAATAAAACCTGAACATTGCTTTTAGAATTCTGTAAAAAGTAATAGATTCATTATCATTTCACTTTCAGTCAATATTTATGACAACGATGGCTGGTTAAACACAACTATAAGACTGAACCTTGGTGAAATATAATAAAAAAAAAAAAAAACATCATCAGAGTTTACAACTGTGTGAACTGTGTTTCATGTTAAAGCACAATATCATGTACAGCTACGTAACTTTTTTTGTAGATGAAATGCATTTTGTCATTATTCAAGAGGAATACAGAAGATTGTATGGAGCTTACTCATACTGGCATTCTCTCTCTGATGGAAATACAGTAGTCAGTGTTGCTCTTTATTGCTCTTTATTATGGACTATAGCTCCCTCTGTGGGAAAAGAAGATATTACACTCACACCCACCCCAAAATAACTGGTAAACAATCAACAGCCTCCTTACACTGCATAGCATTTAAGAACCACACAGAGCAGATTAGAAAAGTATTATGTAGTTGCTGGTTGCATGTTGCTGAGATTATGGTTAAGATGCGTAAATATAAAAATGTGCTCTTTGTAAATATCTGCAGCAGTACAGTAGTAATTCTGTTTACTGAGCTTCAATATTGACAACCAATCACAAAGACACTTTCCCCTTTAGAAAACATGACTAGCCTCGTGTCTGTGATGGACTGTCAACAATGTCAAAAGATTTGTCGGTAAATTTACGAGTTCCGTGTTGTCTTGTGGTAGTCGTGCGATTTACCAACATTAGGAGCTTCATTCCTGAAACAGTGAATGAAGCTCCTTTAATAGTGATACTTTACAGTCAGTATGTAAAGCAGCTTCTTCCCAGTACTGAGTGTTCTGTGCTTATGTAATACCAACCCTTAGTCATGCAGGCATGATTTAGACTTGTCCCAAATAATGTAAGGTTTGGCTGCCTGTTGTGTAACAAAACCAGGCTCTTCAAACCTCTAGATTGCAGTATTTCTCTCTAATAGCCCTAACCTTTTACCAACATGTCAGAACACACAAGATAGACAAGTAGATATTTCAGTGTTTTGCCAGTGGATGGCACTGTTTTTATACCTCTACCTCTCGTAGATGACTTGGAAAGCTTGTGACACCTGCTGAAGAGGTACTGCTCTGTCTGATCATTTGAGTTTCTCCCTGATACTTCTGTCATACTATAATATTTGCTATACTTTTTTTTTTTAAAATAATTCATATTTGTTGTTATTTACACCTATACAGTGTTTGCACACCGGAAGAGTTGAATTCTGGCAGAAAAGGAAATTATTGGAAAGTGATTGTGCTGAACTAAGTTCATGGAGTGAAAAGGATTGTAATTTTCCGTCTTTACTTAAGCATTACGCTGAGATTGGCCTTAGGCACATACAATATCCTTGTTGCTAGGTAACATCAGTATGATGCCTCTGCCTCAAACCAGTACTCTGAATCACTGTGAAAATTCAACCATATACTGATGTGAGTTAATCATAATCACTAAATTACATAATCACTATAAAAACGGTTTGTCTTTAAATTGACTTTATAGCTTTCACATGTGACTTACCAATGTTGAGTATACACAACATTGGTATGATAACAATGTGGAGAACACATGCATACTTTAAAAAGATTATTGTTATCTTAGGAACAGTTTTACTTTACTGTAGATACCAAAACAGGAGATACTGTAGCTGAAAAAGTTTGTTTTTTTAAAGTAGCAGGCTGAACGCGGGCACATACCTCACCTCTAACAACATGCTGCATTATGTAAAAGCTAAAATTAGTCTCTATTTATAAGACATTGCACATTATTTTCTCAAAGGATTTTGAAGGATCCGAAAGAAAACTTCTTTGCTCCTTCTCTTGCTCTCTAGGTTGCACTGGTGTCCCTTTGAAAGGCTTTGGACAGATAACTCTGTTTGTTTGGCAGGTGATGACCTCATCCTGAGTCGTTGTGGGGAAGTCTTTAATTAAGGGCTCTTCCTGGATGTGTGCTTGTCCAGACACAGATTTCTCTTCAGATTACTGTAACTGAAAATAAGTCAAAGACGAAAGAAGTCTCAAGCAGCTGAGCTCAAAAATGCCATTAAAGCACCAGATTCAAGGAGCAAAGAGGCTAATTGAATCAGTTCCTAACAGTAGGGAGTGTGTAGAGATAAAGGTGAGATGGTGGAGTTTTTCCACATTTTTGTTATGAATTTTAAATGCATGGATTTCACCTGCAATTTTTTGTGTTGCAGTCGTTACAAACATTCTATTTAACAGCCACCTAAAAGTTGTTCTCTGTCTGTCACTGATTACTTTCACACTCATTGATTGTACAGCACTGCACTTTCACCTCCTGAGCATTTTGTCCCTTCTGCTGCACTGATGTACTTCTGCTTGCCAGGTTAGGTTCTGCCATCTGTTACAGAGTGTGTGTGTGTGTGTGTGTGTGTTATTTGACAATGTGTGTATGTGTATGTGTGAGTGAGTGTAGTTTACAAGTCAGTATCACAGTGACGTGTCACTTGGCACTAATATAACAACATTAATATAACAAGAAGCAAATTAAGGTGAGCCTTGAACTAGTGTTCCAGACATTGGGGACCTTGTTAGGTTGTGACATGACATGCAGTAGTACTGTTTACTGTCATACAATAATATTTCACTTTACTTCTTTACTTTGCTACATTGCTATCTGGGTACGTTCTCTTACAGCACTTTAGTGTACTGTCATAGTGTTATTACAGAGTACTCTAAAGAAGTATGTATACAGTATAGTCTGTACAACAAGGTATGGTTGAATTACTTTGAATACAAATGGTTACAAAAATACAGTCGCAAGGATGGAGGAGTCTAAGTGACATTGTGACTGTGCAATGTTTTTTGTTTTTTTGCTAAAAACCTTGCTTGCATGTCCTTTTTTATGTAAGAAACATCATCTCTTTTTAATTACTTATGCGTATGTTTACTTGCAGATATAGGCAGAATTTTATTATAATAAAATCCTAGTTCTGACTTTTGTTAGATTGCAACGCTGCTGCTCATTACAAGGAGGTATAATAGGAGTCATTTTATTTAGTCACTAATGAGCTGCACAATTTAACATGAAGCTACAGGAGGTTATTGGGAGGTGACTGATCACGCAGTGTGTCAAGCTGCATATGTTAGTGTGATTAGTGACGGCTGCTGCAGTACAGGGAGAGATAGAAAGAGTTTGGGGGTGGTAAGAGAGAGAGCATCCCCTCACTCTCTACATCTGCTGCATTACTCTACAATGCAATGTCTCTGTAGTCCTCCACTCCCTCCCTCTCTCCTCCTCTCCATCTCTCGGTAAGCAGTAATCTCCAGTCACTCTCGCTGCCTCACAGCTTCCTGCCCTGCCACAGCGCATCTCGCTCTCCCCTCGGCTCCACTCTCTCCCTCAAGTGAGGATGACATCCCCGAATTTGATGAACCAGCAAAGCTCTCATTCTGGCTGGTGGCTTCCGAGGGAGACCCCACACGAACGGGTTTACTGGACGAGGAGGTGCCGTGTCTAAGGATCTTCGCAGAAAACCTGTCAGCTGTAGCAGCCTCTGAGTAAGTGCTATAATGTTTTACTTAGTGCATCTATCAAAGATAAGGAATGGGGTAAAGGGGATGACTGGGTCGTTGGAGAGAATGAAAACAGTACCGTTGCTTTACAGCTCAGAACTGCTACATTGTTATTTTTTACCATCTCAGCATGTTGGAACTACTGCCTGATTGCCTGACTGACACTACAGCTGAGGGTTTATGGAGTGATGATGATGATGATGGAGTGAGATAGCATTGGCTGCACCAAGCTTCTGCAGCAGCTGTATCTTGTCTATCAGGAGTGAGTGCTATTCTTGGTCACGACACTGAAATGCTGTGTCTTTGTTTGCCCGTCTCTCTCTTCATTGCTAAGCTTACTGTAGCATACATTCATACAGATGGCTATCACTACCTGGGCTTGCATTCAAACTCCCCACCGTGTGTATGTGGTCATAATGAGACCACTGCATGCTTTTTCAGATATTTGATTAATCTATACCAAGACTGAGGAAGTTTTGAGACAAAGTTTATCTGGATGCCTATCTTGCAGGAATTTTCCAAATGATCCCAATTGACTTTAAGCTTCCAGCCAGTAAGGTGCCATAGTTTGCTTTGAGATTCAGCTCAGAAGGAAAGCTGAAATTACAGTAGGAAAAAGTATGACAAGATGAAGACTGTGGTTGGAGGAAAGTATCTCTATGGTAACAGCAGGTTTTGCCAAGGGTAGAGGAGAGGTGAAGGAAGCTTGCTGCTTCTCGCTGGCACTTATTCAGCTGAATCACAAATTACAGTACAAAACAGAATATTAATGAAAATGACTGTGGGAGAGACTGAGAAAATTATAGATGGATTTATGAGTTATAGACTATATTTTTATTTCAAAAGTTTGCCAGATGGATTGTGCTGTCACTTCTGTTGGTGTTTCTAATATGCGGTTACCTGTTAGTGGCGGCAGAGCAAATTGGTGCTCGATGACACAGAGAGAATAAGAGACACCCGTGCGTTGTCAAAAAGAAACTAACTCTGCAGAGCAGATGTGTCAATGCTAATGTGAGCTGTGATGAGAGAGAGACAGAGAGAGAGAGAGAGAGAGAGAGCAAGAGAGAGAGAGAGCTCTACTCCTTCATATCCTCAAGTGTCATTTTCCCAAAAGCGTGCTTTAGAAATCTACACTGATCCTCTGTGTCATTTGGATTTGTGATATAATGATGGACTTGATTTTTGAAGTGCTTTCCCAAGTGCTCAGCATACTTTTATAGATTGTCATGTGCTCAACCCGACCACCACGAATGAGTAATGCTCCAGTTTGAGAATGCACAGGGCAGGTCTGTAGCATTGGTTATGTCAGTGATAACTGAAAGTTTTTTTACTGCCGTATTTTGGCCACATTGCTATGAAGGACAATAATCTTGCAACTACCTTGTCTTTGGAAGGCTGGCAAATAATACTGGTTATGTCTTTGGTTGACTGGGTTTAGATCAAGTACCAGTGGATACATAACATCATATCTACCGACAGATTGGAAACTGCTAGTCTAGAAGAGCAATTGCCAGTACTAGTTTTTAAACTGTGCAGCGATTATTTCAGTCACCGATGTGTTTGTATTCCTGCACTTATATCAGTGTGTAAACTGTGCATTTGATCTCCCAACTGCCCTTAAAAATGGAATTAATTAAAATATATTCAGATGCATTCAGACATTCACATGCACAGATTTGCTCATCAATGCAAATGCACTAGGTCTATAAAGCATCTCCAAAAAATGTATAACATTATAGTATTAAACTCTTCTTCTTCTTCAGAGAGTTTGCATTTAACGGATTGGCCTGAGTTAACCTCCCTAATCTTCAAAGCCTGTGGTGTTTAGCTGGAAACTATGGGGCTGAGAAACTGCATTTAAATCAGAGAACTGCTGCACTGGCAGAAGTCTGCAGTGTTCAATTTATCTTGCATGTCTGTAATATTACAAATCAGCTGTTGTCATGAGAATAGGCATAAAATGTCTCTTAGTATATGTGGAGAGGGAGGGTGAGCTGAAAGATCAAACTAGAGGTGAGTAGATGGGACTGTGAGCTTGTTTCTGCACCACTACAGTGTTCCAACAGGTCTGTAATTCACTGCTGCCTACAGCCCATACAGTAGCACTGGCCCCTGGTCACCCTGCAGACTGAATGTAGAGCAACACCATGACTGGGATGCAACCTTTCTCCCCTCTCCTCCTCTTCAACAACTCTGACTCACACCCCAGCACACATTATTCAACCCACGTAAAAAAAAAAAAAGAGCTTCCTCTAAGCTTGGAGAACTTCTGTGAATGTTGCTGTTCGGTTGTTGAGGTCTGGAGCACCTATACGTTACGTTTCAAAATGTTGAGCAAACACAGATACAGGCTCAGTGGTCAAATTGTCTTTTCCTGTAGTTGTAATGAGCTATAAAAAGTATAGTTATTAGTAATCGCTTTCAGGGAGCTAATTATTGCAGAGGAGGAGCCCAGCTGCACAGTCTGTTAGCGCAGCTCATTATGGGCAGTCAGCTAGCACTCGAGTCTGGGAGGAAGACAGCCTGAGCTGAGTCCCATCTGGTGCCTCATGCTAGGATGGCATCCTGTAACCACCAACTTTACCACTGGCTCGCTGTTGTGGAAGTTCTCCACATTGTTAAGACCTATAAAACACTATAATTAAAACACATGGTTTCACACATGACTCTGAGAGCCTCCATGGACATGGGGCAGATAAAGCTTCTGGGTCTCTCAGTCAAAATGAATGAAAACATGTGGAGGGAATGTTTTTTTTTCAAATTGGCCACCTCGATGCTTCCAAAAACAACAACTATCATCCACACCAGACAGCAGGAATAAGCGTCACTGATGTAAGATGCTTACAGCCTGAAGATCAGCGGGTGCTAGAGAAAGCTCACCTCAGCTAATGCTTTGCTCATACCATCATCACTCATATCTCGCCACCTGCTCCTGCATCATGTCATGCCAGTGATGCTGGAATACCAGGCAGTATTCTGATGCAGCTCGAGCACCGTATGCTCCGTGGCCTGTTGTGTTGCTGAACAACACACCCCACAAAATGACTGCCTCCGTTCTACGTGTTCCCCTTTGTCAGCCGCATCAGTCATGGGATGTCTTTCCATTGCTATGCTGATGATACCCAACTGCAGGCATTTCTCGCCACAGCACCTGTCTTAAGGAGATAAAGGCCTCCAGTTAGACAGCAGTTTCTCTTAATTAGCTTTCCACATCAGAGTCAGTCATCCCTCATACCTTATCTCCCCTTTGAGAGCCAGGACATCTCCTTTTCCTCCTCAGTCACTGAATTTGGGTGTTTGGTTTTGACACTCAGCTGATTTGATGACCCACCCTCTCTAACCCTGTCAGAAGCAGAGAAACCACGTCCATGTCTTTATCTCCTCAAGACTGGATTACTGCAATGTGCTCTTCACACTGATCCCAGGCGGCAGCATCCAGTTGCCAGAATCCTGATGAGAGTGTGAAAACACGAACATATACCTCCACCCGCACCCTGGGATCTGCCAGTTGCTCCTCGGGGGACTAAGCTCCGCTCATGGGGGGATCAAGCCTTCTGCTGTGCTGCACCACGCTTGTGGAACAGCCATCTGAGGGCAGCACAGACCCTAGACTCTTTTTTACAAAAAAAAGCCTTTTTCATTTTTAACTCTTATTACTATTAAATCTATAGTTTCACTACAAATGAAACGTGCAGTACAAATTAAATTATTACATCAGCCACATTTCTGGGCTGATGTTTTGACACAGACGCTACTGCCTGTGATCTCCTGGACAGCAATATGATGGTTATATCCTGCTGGTCACAGAGGGTAAACAGAAGGCTATAAACATGCACTAATAGAGCACAATCCAAAACAGAAACAGGCAATATAACTACAGGCAATAAGAACACTGCAATATACTACAATCCACATGTTCCTTGAGCTTGAGCATGTTACTGTAGGGAGGAGTGGGAGGTGAGCCTATGCTTTTTATAGACATTCTCCCTCTGTCGCTCATTCTTCTGCCTGCCTCTTGATCACAAAAGCTGCCAAATATATCCAGCGGTGGTAAAAGAGGCTGTTGTGTGAACACGGATAGGCTATTTATAGCCTCTGAAAGCAAAGATAGAATATGAGCACGTATTTTGGTCAACTCAGTACAGATCTCCTGTAGCACACTCACCAAATAACCGCATTGTGAACAACACGCTTTATCCGCTAGTCATCTGTGTGATTATGTTATAAATGGAAGAAGTGTTAATGTCTAAAGCATCACACTGCGGCATGACTAGGTCTATGTGCTGTGTGAATGTATCAAGTCTCAAGAAGAACACTGCTCGATTGCTAGTTGTTTACATGCTTACTGTTCTTGGTGTTAACGTCAATATTCAAATGTGGATTTGAAACGTGTTTATGTATAGGATTTGATTTGCATAGCAACCACGGTGGAGGACTAAGGTATTTCTTGTTTACCTAATGGGGAAAGATTCACATGCATGAATTGTAGCATTGGTGAAATGCGTCATATGGAAGGTAAACTGAACTCTAATTGACAAACTGAAACAAAAGACCTCTACAGTATATAAAAGGTAAGTGTTTTACATAATAGCGTTGAGTCAGCTCTTGAGTTTTTAAGAGGGGCTGTGCATAAAGACTGTTTACTGTCATGTTTCTCTCCCTATTCCTGATTTCCCATCCTCTCCTCACAGCGCTCTCTCTCTCATGTGCTCTTCTCTCCTACAGATTAGTGAATACATCCATCCACTGTCTAGATAAGACCATCTCCTTTGGAAAAAAACAAAAACAAACCTCATCACTTTGAAAACACACAACAGCCAGAATTGCTGGACACATGTCACAGGTATTACTCTTCACATGGTAAGAGTTTGTTTCCAGAATGACTTAAATCAGTCATTTTGATTTGTGTGTTTGTGTTAGTGTCAGTCTCTGATTATTATTATTTTTTTGTTTAATACACGGTGTAAAATTATGAGATAGTGAGTTAATTAAAAAAAAAAGATACAAGATGATTAAGATGAGTTAATCTAAATGACTAAAGAGTTAATTAACATCATTCAACACAACACATTAGCATTGTGTGAGACATGCTTTAATGTACTGTAATGGAGAGTATGCACCTCTCCTCCCACAACTGCATCAAATATCAAATCATAGTTTTATGTTTTATAGACTAGTTTATGTTTTTAGGAAAAATATTTACCATTTTCATTATCCACTGTGTTCATTGTTTTCCATTTAGATTTAATAAGAGCAAACCTAACTGGTCTAAGATTTCATGTTAAAGAAGTCCATGTGATTCAACACTTACTTCTCAGTGTACCATTAAACCGTTGAATGCAGCCTTAAAATTGCCTCCATATGCTAAAGCAAGAAAGATTGATCGTTGCAGTGCATTAGATCATATGGAATTTGCAAAAAACCTTCAGAAATCTATTGAATTTGTGAATACAATAATAATTGGAAATTTACATGTAATATGAAATCAACCCAACCCAAAACCTTGTGTTTAAATCTGTCTCTTAAATGTTTTGGAAATGGCACATCCATTTGGAGAGTGTCTAGTGATTCTTTCAGTACAACGTTGGCCCATAGTTTTTACTGGCCGCAGCCTCACCTGGCACCATGTTGTTGTGAGCATGTGTCTGTATTCTGACTGTGTGTTAGTGGTGCTGTGACTGTGTATCTGTGACTGTGCAGCCAGCCCTGCTGTTTCTCTGGTTTCCAATGCTCCTCAGGTCCTGTAACGCTGTAAAAAGTAAAGTTAAGTCCACGCTATGTTCTTGTCTTCAGGTTGAGCAGGAGATCTCACTCGTCCAGAGGAAGATGTCTGACCTTGAGTCAGTGCTGCAGCAGAAGGACATAGAGTTGAAGGCCTCAGAAACCCAGAGGACCATCCTGGAACAGGACCTGGCAACCTACATCACAGAATGCAGCGTGAGTAGCCCTGTAGTAATGACAGTGGACACTACATGGACTGTTTAACTTGGTCCAAACATCCATGTGTGTTTTTTTGTGTCTGAGTACATACAGTACCAATCAAAAGTTTGGACACACTTTCTCATACAAATGAATGGGACGGTGTGTCCATACTGTATGTGTTAGGATTTGACTGTCTTAACAAAAACTGCACATTATAACTTTCATGAAGTGGAACTAATGAATTGTAGAACGGCATTGGTTTGAGCTGGGTGCTGTCAGCTGACTATAAATACGTACTGTGTGTCTTGGTTTCAGAGTTTAAAGCGCAGTTTGGAACAAGCTCGGATGGAGGTGTCACAGGAGGATGACAAAGCGCTGCAGCTCCTCCATGACATCCGGGAACAGAGCAACAAGCTCCAGGAGATCAAAGAGCAGGTAAGATCAGTGGTCAGTGGTCAGTGTGTTGAAGTATATTCTCTTTAGTACTTTGAACTAACTCACTAATAAGGCTGATCACTATTCAACTATATTAACGTAATCATTGTTTGATGACTCTTGTTTAGTGTCAATGACTTGAAGGATGTTTGCAGTGATGGAGATACAGTTTGGGAGGCACAGGGCAGGAATGATAAAAGAATAATCTTTTAGAGAAGAAGCAGGGTAGAAAGATATACAACAGATAGACGTTGTTTGTCACTTTCTTTTCTTTTCTCTTCTTTTTTGAAAATGGTTTTAAGAGTAAGCCACAAATAAATGAAATAGTTCAATCAAGAAAAAGCGATGCACCACATGTTTCAGACTACTATGGGTGATACCATCTGTAGTTCTCCTGCAGAGTGCAGCAAGTGTCTGCAGGATCCACTTAGTGTCAATCTTCCTGGAATACTATCAGTGGAAACAGGGGAGGTTTACTGTACACACTAGCCTTAATTACTGACATCAAATGTGATGAGTGTGCGGCATGTAGGTGAGTTTATGTATAAATTTGCATGTGTAGCAGCACCACATGGCTTCTGTGTTGCCAGCTGTGAGAATTGAGTTGTTACAAGACTGACAGTTTAGTAAAGCATGAAAAATCATCCTCCTGGCATTATGTACCACTTTTTTTTTTAAAAAAAGGTAATAGAAAGCAACCTGTGTTTCTCAGCCTACACTACTGTTGGTTACTAAGCACTGAATACATTGTACAATGGTTGCTATGGTGACGAGAGCCATATACCTACGAGTGAAGAGAGCACCAATGCAGTGGGCAGGCTGTCGTGATGAGGTGCTAAGGCTCATACTGTTTGAGAAACATCATTTTTGACCATTACTTGATATACCACTTTCAAACCAGTGGCGTGTTAGAGGAGAGCATGTTATTCTGAAAGGAGCTTTTTTTGTGTGTTCTGTTTTCATTCAGAACATTTTGAAAAATATGTATTTAATATTGTGTAGGGTACATGTACTTATTTTATCAAGGTAAAAAATAAAATTTATTAGCATTATTGACCTCAGTATAACGTGTTGTCGATGCTCCCTTGCCGCTTCCTCGTAGAGGTGTTCGGCCCTCCAGGCTTACATCTACATGCTGTCCTGGGACCATTTAAGTGTTCAGTATGCTCGAAACAAACTACGCTTGAAGACAAAAGTGTTTATACATGTTGTGAATGACTGCACCCGAAGGCGGGACCTGGCTACATGTTAGATGTTTCGATGAAACGGGGATAAAGGCGCCCACTTTCAAACAGTTTCTGCATTCGTGTGTTGCACTCGGTTGCACGCACACAAAGTGATGGAAATGAAGGAAGAACAACTAGCTCGACAGACTCCTGTCTACTTTGCACATATGGTCACTGTGTGAAGTGCGCATGAATGTCAGATTGTCTGTTTTTGGAAAGTTGCAAAAATGATCACACACAGAACGTTCAGTTTGAACTCATTCGCGCCTCATAACTGGTGTGTGGACGAATTAAAAATAGCAGACTCTCCCAAAGCAAGCATTCTAGTTATGAGTAAAACTAAAGGAGTGTTATCTCTACCTTCAAATTTGTGAGGATAGTTTGCTGCAGATGCATATTATCTGGCTCTGTGTTCTCATTGCTGCCTCTCTGCAGGGTATTTATGCCAGTTAAAACCAGCATTTCATCTTGTAAAGCATCTGTCTCCCACGCTCTGTCACATGAGTGCATTGTTTATCATTTTCATACACAAGCCATGCAGTGTTGGATCAACAAACAGTAGAGATTGGGGATAGATTCATTGAATGAATAGAAAAGCAATCTGTGAGAAAGCCATGAAGACCTGCAAACATATGCAAAGAGCTAATCTTACTAAAGACAAGAGCGCAAAGAAGAACTATAGTAGGCAGGACACTCAATGGGCCACCAGTGTCTTCAAATATGCTATACCTAAACTGTCCACTGCTATGATGTTACAGGTCTGCATTGATTTTTTTGTCCATTTGCTATTTATCAGAAGTCTACACCTTGTTAACTCACACAAATAACAGACATAAATGAATTCAGACTAAACATTGTGATGGATTACACAACACAAGCAAGAGCCTGTATCATCAACATTAGTGGACTAACTGACTATCTTTGTGTCGAGTCTGAGTTTTCCAGTATCTCAAAGTAGGCTCACTTTTAATGGGGCTGGGTTACCATGGTAACGTATGCTGCATCGCTAACCTGCTTTGGTGCAGGTTAACTTCAGAGGATCAAATCACAATTTGTCAACAGCCAGGCTGACCGCTGAACAAATTGAGTCATTACTCAAACAGGGACAAAGCTCTGAGTCTATGAAGTGGCTACACTGGCAATGAGTCCGGTTTTCTGGATCTGTGTCTAAACCGGACCTTAACCACAGTGTTATCACAACATAACATCATTCCACTGATAAACAAGTGAACCAGGCTTTTTACTGGCATCACATCTGGATATTTTACCACATTTTAACCCAAACCATGATCTAATCCTAGCAAAAAACAAGTCATAAACCCAGCCAAAAAACAAAATGAAATAAAAAGTAATGTAACTGTCATCACCAATATAGTAAAGTAGTATAGTAAAGTCACACTCACTGAGAATTGAACTCATTGAACATTTGCAGTCAGAAATGTTCTGATTTAAAGGTCTTTCTCAGTCTCCTCGGAGGTATTCCTTGAAAGCTGCAGTATGAAGTGATAGTGAGAGTGTCGCTTGAATGTTTTTTCTGGTTGTTTGGAAGTATTTTAAATACGATTAAATTATCCACAGTAGCTAAATTCTAACACGTCTGAAACAAATATGAATGAACCAAGGACAGAAAACCTAATGTGCAACTGACTGGTTCTCTGTAATACATAATATATATTGAAAATTAATTTTAATTTCCTAAGACTGAGTCTTTTTTAGCTTTTATTGACTCAAGAAGTCAGTATAGTTCCCAGGAGATCGACCTGCTCTAGTGGAACAAACGTTTTATTATTATTTGTTTACCTGACCTATGAAAGGCCAACGTAGGCTAACCGACATCCTTTGTACTCTATAGTTACATACGTAACCTTGCGTTCCACTTCAGCTAAACTATTTTCTCGTTGTTTTCACCATGTCTGATGTTGTCTATTTCACTTGTCTGCATCAGTTGAGCATCGGTCTCCCTTGATGCGGGAAGATGCTGCTTTTTATTAGTGTGACTGACAGGCTGATGTGGTCTGTAACCTGATGAGGAGGTTGAAATTAGATCTGTTAGGCTGTGACTAATTCCTATTTAACAGACATGTGCATTAAGTAAATCTGGCTGATCATATTTTTCTCTCCACATTCCTTTCTCTGTTTCTCTAGTGACTTTTTTATGCTATTTTAATGTGTTTATAGTTGACGTGTCTCTGTAATCCCATGACTACTAATAGATTGGACATATAATGGCTTTTATACAAGGCCTTTAATTACCTCCACTATGTTTAGCCTGTTTTTATCTAGTTCAGTTTTAATGCACCAGCAGCATAACTAAAATATATCTCATATGAATGAAAAGTTTGCTCCTTTAAATAATGCTTCTGAAAAGTACATTTTCTTCTAATCGGTTCAGGTCAAACAACACTGGGGCTGCTGGAGAGCTCTTTTCCTCTTAAAACACACAGAAATACAAATTTGCTTCAGTGGTAGAAGGGCACCTTTAATGGCTGCTAAATAAATATAGTCATGGTAATTTGATAAAGTGCTTATAAGTGGCCAGAACTCTGAAAAGACCTGTCCTATTCCAGGTAGTTTTAGGCAGAAGTGTGTGCTCCAGTAAGTAGAAACTACTCTTATCTTTGTCATACTGGAAATGTCCTCTCTTAATGTTAATGTTCCTTTTGTGTTTAGGACTATTCCTCTCCTCTCCTCTCCTCTCCTCTCCTCTCCTCTCCTCTCCTCTCCTCTCCTCTCCTCTCCTCTCCTCTCCTCTCCTCTCCTCTCCTCTCCTCTCCTCTCCTCTCCTCTCCTCTCATCCATGGTTTCCGTGGGTTTGTTTAGGAATATCATGCCCAGTTGGAGGAGATGCGAGTTTCCATCAGACAACTGGAGGAGGACCTGTCTGCTGCCCGTCGCCGTAGCGATCTGTACGAGGCTGAGCTCAAAGAGTCCCGGCAGAGCAGCGAGGAACTGAAGAGGAAGGCTGCAGACTACCAGCACCGGATGCAGAAGGTCTTCACTGTAACTGTTAATGGTCCAGAAGACATCATGGTTAATCTGACACATACGATATATATACTGCATGGGCTGAGAATCAAAGTGTTACTTTCACTACATTTCATTCATTGTACCTTCTTAAGATCAGGGATCTCACTGATTTCTCCATATTTCCCGGGTCAGGTCAAAGAGCAAGGCAAAGCAGATGCTGATGAGCTGGTCACCAAGTTGGACAAGGTAGTTTGTGATAAGGACAATTATCAGTATATTATATCAATCTATACATATCGCATATAACAGTACTTTTGGGTTTTTTTAGACCAATGCTGAGCAGCAGACAAAAATCCAGGATCTTCAAGAGAAGCTTGCCAAGGTATTTTTTGCTGGAAAAATGAACAAATAATTTATATGAACTTGTTCTCCAAAAACATGAGAGATGGAACATCATTTTACACTTTCCATTGAGTGTATGAATGCTTTCTTTACCCTCTTTAACCTCCTTCTTTCTCTCTTCTCTTTCTTTTGTCTCTTTTCCTAAACTGTGGTCTGCAGTCAGACTTGGTCTATGGCCAATTAAGCTGTCTTTTAAAATCAGCTTAATTATCAGCAATCAAACAGTTCATTAGTAAAGATAATTTCACCCTAATTGTCTTTTCCTAGAAATGAATATTTTAAAAGTACCATCCATTCTGCCGAGAGCACATGTGGCTGTAGTTCAGATATTTAAGGCTGGCTGAGTTTAAATGTTGGATAGATTCTGACTCAATGTGCACGCTAGTTTAAGAAATAATCAGTAGGAATTTGTTTAAATATATCATATTAGTACTACACAGTTATATAATGAGTCATCTTTGTATCTGAAATCAGGGCATTGTTACTCAGTGTCATTGCTTTGAACTGCAAATATAACTGATTTATTTCTTTTCACATATAAAAAGCTGTTAGGATTTCTTTTAGCAACATTACTGTTTGATTGATATGTTTTTTTTTTCTCCTTTTAACCTCTAGGCACTAAAGGCCAGTGCTGAGGCTACAGACCTCCTTCAGAGTATGAGAGTGGCCAAAGAGCGCATGGAGCGAGATCTAGAGAGGCTACAGAACAGGGAGGACTCCAGTGACAGCCTGCGTAGACGCCTTCGTGAGACTGAGGTACACACATACAAACTTATTCATGTCATTTGTTGCTTTGCAGTCTCATGAAACTCTCTTTGTTAAATAAATCTAGCTAAGCACAAATAGCCCATATGTTCTCTCGTGCACCTTGTGAGGAACACTTGTGTATGTATGACACAGTTGATCATAATATGTGTCCATGTGATTTTTTTTTTTTTTGCATTTTCATTTTTGAGTTACTTCACTGCCCCATGTGTGTGAGAAACATGGTAAAGCTTTTAGACTGATCAAAAATACATTAATATGCCTCATACTCTCAGCTTTTCATCCATATCATCCTTCGTAGTAGTATGAGGCCACATAAATCTTCAAAATTCATATATATATATATATATATATATGTGTGTGTGTGTGTGTTGTGTGTACATTGTGTATTCATTTATGCAGTGTCTATAGTTACATATACAGAATACTTTATTTTTGAGTTCTTTTAAAAACAGCGCTTTACATCAGGCACTAAACATGTAAATGTGTTAGTTGGCGTACATTAATTCAGACAGGAGAGTCACAGAGAACACATTTCAATGTTGAACAGCTCTTAAAGACTGCTCACGCCATCACACACGAATACAAATGAGCACTTGTTGCACTATTGTGATAAACCTGGAACAATGAGGTATATTGTAAACATTGCTGAAGTGTGTCACTAACAAACCAAATGGACGTGGCTGTTTATCATCAGTTCTTTTTTGGAAATCTTAGGTCTAATTTTCTCTTACAAAATGTATTGTGATATCCACATAGCAATAGGCTTATTTTTGAGACTATGGATCCTTCATGTGTGTGTGTGTGTGTTTGTGTTTGTGTGTGCATGTGTGTGTGTGTGTGTTGGTGTTTGTGTGCAGGATGGAAGAAAGACTCTCGAGAACCAGGTGAAAAGACTGGAGATTGTTGAACGCCGGGAGACTAAATTGAAAGACGAGATCCAGAGCAAGGGCCAGCAGGTTCAGCAGATGGCAGATAAGATTCTGGTAATCCACCTTTCATCTCGCGTGGAGCTAAAATAATCAGAGGAGGTGTGAGATAAACATAGCTCATTGTCATCATTGCAGAGGAAGTGCTATTTTACATGATATTTCTGAAAAACCTTTTTTCATGTACTATTTCTATGGATGATCTGATACGCGGGGAACAAAGTCACCCCAAACAATAACTTATTTTAATCATTTGTAAAGCCTCTAAACAGCTAAAAGGGTTTTCAATTAATTTACCTCATTAGACCTCTTCTCAAAACTCTGTGGGTGGGCACAGATTGGATTGACATCTCTCTCTCTATCTTTCCTGTTAGTCATCTGTTTGGGCGGTTTACATCATGTTACATAGCCCTGCAGAGGTCTAATAATTAACACAATAAGTGAAAACATCTATATGGGTGTGCAGGGCCAGACGGTAGTCATGTAGCAGGGGCCTGATTCTCCTAATCTGATTCTATTGCCCCAGTGTATACAGGCAGCCTTATTATGAATTGTTAAGACGGCACCACCATCAACACTCAGTTGAGCTTATTAAAAGCTCATTATTGATGTATTTTTCTTAATGCATTTGTCCAGACACAGCCAATCAAACGGCTGATCATATATGAGCTACGAGTTTTAGCTTTCGTGAATGTGGCCCCTGATGTTTTATGCAACGTTAACATATTTATCATTTTGTGTAGGAGCTTGAGGAGAATCTGCGAGAGACCCACGGAACAGCGCAGCGTTTGGAGACTCATCTGAAGCAGAAGGAGAAACTCTATGAAGATAAGATTAAGGTTAAATACACTCACTTCTACTCATTGTTGCAGTGTAAGACAGGCAGGTATCTTCCGATGTCTTTACAGGACGTGTTTGGAGGTCATCCTTCAGCCAGCTGAGTTAGTGCTCTATGCTTTGGAGATCTGAACTATGTCATCTTCACACCATTCTCTGTCCTGTTAAGTCATATCCTGGTTCTGGTTCTGTGGGCTTATTGGCATTGAGCAGGTGTTGGAGGCCCAGATGAAGGCGGACATGGCCGATAAGGAGATGCTGGAGTCCAGTCAGAGCAAATATGAGGAGGAGGTGCGGGAGAAGTGCGCCATCATCAGTGAACAGAAGGCGGTAAGAGCTGACCAGCTCGGCAGCAACACTATTCCAGACGTATTTATCACACTGACACAGATTTCATGTTTGGAATAACCTTAGGCAGGTTACTGTTGGACACAGAATAATGAACCGTATTCGGACACCGCTTTAAGCCCGTGATGTAAAGATGTAAAGATGTGACTGAATGTTTAATTAAAGAACACATTATTCTGTTCATAATTTCCATTTAGACCATAAATGCGATGGACTCTAAGATGAACAGCCTGGAGCAGAGAATCGCTGAGCTGTCTGAGGCCAACAAACTGGCAGCCAACAGCAGTATTTACACCCAGAAAAACATGTAAGTACTTTCTCTATCGTGAGGTGAATTCAAGTGAAAGCCTACTATATGAGCTCCATGTTGGTACAACATAGATAAGAGCAACGGAGTTTCCTAATCATGACGTTTAAGCGTGTTTTGATCTTGGACCCAGCAAGCGACAATATGACTATTCATTTTGCTCCTGTGTTTTGTATATGTGGTCGTGGCAGGAAAGCCCAGGAGGAGATGATCTCAGAGCTTCGCCAGCAGAAGTTCTACCTGGAGTCTCAGGCTGGGAAACTGGAGGCCCAGAATGCCAAACTCGAAGAGCACCTAGAGAAAATGAGTCAGCAGGAGCAAAGCAATAAGAGCCGCATGCTGGAGCTGGAAACAAGGCTGAGAGAGGTGAGGAGTAGTCTCATTACAACCCTTCATCTCTGCACCTAATTCTGTTTCAGTACTAAGCCATTATTATTATGTGTAGGACGAAACACACAGGAAGCTACGCTTTGAAATGTTTAAATGACATAGCTGATATAGTGATCAGCCTGCAAATGGTGCCCATATATCTGTGTATAACTGCCTTCCTAAATGTATATTGAGGAAAAAAATTATAGTGTGTCATGCCCCCATGTGGTAGCAGGTGCAGCATAAAAACAGTTGTTAGGTGGTAATTTATAAACTCTGTCCACTAGGTTGGATGCTAAAAAAAGGAAAAGAACGTAGATCTACAATGCATAAATGTGACATGTGACATGTTGGGATATAGTGTTGTCTTATAAAGGTATTGTAGTGGATGTTGAGTGAAATCAGTGATTTTGTGCATATTTTTTACTATTTTTAATTCAGATGTGACAAAAAAGAGTAGTGCAACAAATCAGTGCAGAGTCAAGGTGGTGTGGTAAATACCTGTGGGGAGTTGTGTTATGTCAGCATGTCTCTGGCTGGACCTTGGGGTGATTCTCCTCCTCCTCCTCCTCCTCCCTGATCCTGCATGCATCCCCTTTCTGTCTGCCTTTGTAGATTGGACTGGAGCATGAGGAACAGAAGTTGGAAATCAAGCGTCAGGTGACAGAGCTGACCCTGTCACTGCAGGAGCGTGAATCTCAGATCAGTAACCTGCAGGCAGCTCGTCACGCTGTGGAGAACCAGCTGCAGCATGCCAAGACTGAGCTGGAGGAGACCACGGCAGAAGCTGAGGAGGAGATCACAGTGCTCAGAGTGAGATGGAGATGAAACTGAAAATGATGTTTTTTCTTTAATGTTATGTAATTCAGGCAGTGAAATCGGTCCCTCTGTCTCTCTTGTCATACCTGCTAGGCACACAGAGATGAGATACAACGGAAGTTTGATGCTTTGAGAGACAGCTGCGCGGTAAGCTGCTCACTCACTTTTATTCTTTCATTCTTTCCAGTTATAGACAACTCATCTGGACACCGTCTGAATCATCATACATAACTAACAAGCAAAAGCAGTCGTACTGTCTCAGTCCATGCGTGTTATTCCAGCAGAAACAAGTCCTCATTTTAAAAAAAAAGATTTCTCTACTACAATCCATCACAAAGCGAGTCCCTTTTCATCACACTCGTCTTCCTTTTTTGATCCCTTTTGTGGATAATGTCCCAAAACATTGTGTTTGTGGTTAAAGTGAGCGCTTCGGTCCCAAATAGCTACACATGTTTACATTAGTGGTCCTTGAATTGTTTGTTGCCATGATGCCTCTGACTCACTCGCAGCATATAAAGAACTGAGTGAGCTGCCATTACCAGAAACAAGCCCTGCTGGAACAGTTAGGTAACTTACAGGAAGATAATGGCTGTCATCCAGTGATCATTGTTATTCAGCATTCAGATTGTTCTTTCCTTTGTCTGTTTTTTCTTTTTTTTTTCTACTTCATGGCGTGTGTATGTTCTTCACACAGAAACAATGACTAGATTGACAGTCCACATATACCAACTAAATTAATACTTTAAAATGTATATTGGTTGATTATTTTCTTTCTATTTTTCATTTCTGCAGATATATTTAAAAGTAGCCAACTCTTTAAATAGCGAGATGCATCTTTTACAGCAACAGTCAAGAGTCAAACCTTCCTTAGTTACTGTTGCTATCTACCAGATATCGATATCTTTTTACATACTTTTTTGTTAATTTTAGAGACAGTGTGGTCTAGGACCACTTTAAATGTTATTGTTATATTATATTATTTAATACAGCATGTTTGAGTAATTTAAATACCTCCAAAATCATATATGTTGTATGAATACCAAGACCATCATGGTCTTCCTTTATCCCATTGCCCTACTTTAGAGATCCTCCCACTCGCAAACTGTTCAGATAGCGTCGTCCATATATTCTGGCCACCGTTCAGACAAACACAGCCAAGGTTCTGCAACGAGCGGAGCTAGAAATGGACACTTTGGACCAAGCGTGAGATGTTTTAACAAGCACTGGCAATCATGTAGCATCGTCAGTCTGTGGATGTTAATGGTCCACAGGTGGTCTCCACAGAGGATGAATGATGAATTCTCTGTGGATGCTGTCTGTTTTCATTTTGACCTCCCTTTGTTCGGCTGTAGGAATAACAAAATCATCAGTGTGCTCATTGAGTGTGTGCAGAAGAAGCACTGTAACCTAGAAGATGGTCATTTGGACAGTTTTATGACTAAGACTGACTATAAGAGGATATTCTTGCTAAGAACCCGATAAGATCCTCACATCACTAAAATTAGAATTTAACACAATGTATACTGTGAAACTATAGACATTTGTCAACTATCAGAGACTTAATTCTACTATTTCTACTTAGGTAGTTATATATATATATATATATATATATATATATATATATATATATATATATAGTAGTTTCATTCATATCTCTCACCTCTAAGTAGCAGAGATTCAACAGAAATGCGGGTAAACCAACATCCCACATGTTCTTCGGCACTCTCTACTCTCTGGTGTACACTCAATGTTTTGTTAGTTAGCGTCAAGGAAAATGTGGAACAGATTTGCTGCCTCTTTTTATTTCCACGGCCTTCACAAACAGCACTGAGCAATTTGTAATCAGTAGTGTTGCTCCGGATGTGATTTACTTTACAGGCCTGTGAGTCGCTCTATAGATTGGGATGACAGATGACTACGGTAAATATAGAGGCTTGCCAGATGCTCACTGCATCCATTCCACCGTTGACTTCCTCGACCCGCCCTAAGTATTTAGTTGCTGCTGTCAGTCCGCTGCCTCGGGGGAAGCAGAAGCACTGAGTCAGTACAGAACAGACAGCTAATTTATGTACTTAAAAGCTTTGCCTCTTTCCACCCGCCACCTTGAAGTTGTGCGTGGTACACATGTTCCCATGAGAGCGGAGAATAAGGGGCTCTTAACAGACAGCCTCATCAGCCTCTAACCCTCATTTCCCTACAGCGTGCACAGTAGTCACGGCTGATTAAGGGAACAGACTGATGCTGATGAAATGATTAGGCTGCATCTTGCTGTCTGGGTTAAACAAGTAGCCTAGGTATCATGCCAAAATGATTGCATTATATCACTAACCTAGATATCTGCTTCATGTAATGATACAGCAAAAGAGTTTAGACCGCGTGGGGCGTAAAGGGAAAGCTTTGGTCGGATATGCAGCGTGTATGTGCATATAGAGATTTATGCTTTTATGCGTGTAATGGATGTAAATGTACTGTGTACACTGAGTTTTTCAATCTCATATAGTCTTTAGAAACATGTAGTGCTTATTTACTATGTAGAGGTAGTTGATTGTTATTTGGTTGATATATTTTCTGTTTCACTTACAAGTTCTGAGCATCCTGATGACTTCCTGCAGGTGATCACAGACCTGGAGGAGCAGCTGACCTCTCTGACCCAGGAGAACGCTGAGCTGAACCGCCAGAACTTCTACCTGTCCAAGCAGCTGGATGAGGCCTCAGACGAGAGAGAAGACCGGCTGCACCTCAGCCAGGATGTGGACAGGCTGCGTCGGGAGGTGGCCGACCGCGAGATGCACCTTAACAACCAGAAACAGGTGTGTGTGTGGCTGCTTGTGGTCCTGTGTTGGTTTTGTGCATGTACCTTCAGTAGTTTGAAAATTCTGCATGAAAATTGCCACAAAACATCATCTGCCTCTCAGTTGAAATAAGGAAAGAAAATAACAGGTTTTTTTTGTTGTTTTTTTTCTTAGACAGTCATCCTCCTTTCTCTAGTTCAGACTCCCTTCCACTGCTCGCTTCCCACTCACAGCCAGCCAGACACCAGGTTTTATATTATGTGATATCTCAACACAACCTGTGACAGGTGACCTAGACATCTCTCCCAGCTCTGACAATGTTAAGTGTAAATCAGGCAGCAGAAAGCCTTGGAATATTTCAGTATTGTTATGTGCTATATTCTGGATCTGTGTAGCACGCAAGAAAGAGAGAGAGAGCGAGGAGGCTGTGTGATGTGTGCGCTGCCCCTGTGGGAGGATATATGTGTGTGGGTGTCCAGTAACGCTCTCGGTCCTGCTGGTTGTGTAACCAGCGATGGAAGTCATAGACGAGGGATGGGGTGGTGTGTGGGAGGGATGTGTCATCCCCATCACTCCCAGGTCGTGTCAGCTGTGGAAGCGTTGGACTTCAGAGGACCGTAGTGTTGCTGCAGCACCAGCACATAGCACAGACTATATTTGTCTCCCATTGCTATTGTCTAAAGCAGTGCATTGCAAGACATAAAGCACGGCACTTTGTGTGGGCTCCAGTGATGAACATAGAAATATAGAAAAATGTTGTGTGTGTCCAAACATGTCATTTTAAACAACTCCATGGGTGTGTCGATGCTGGTTCATAATTGCAGGTTCGATTTAAACTTAAGCTTCACGTAGTTTGTAACGTAGTTAGTTGTGTTATTGCAGGTTTGTGGTTCCTGTCATCCTTCTGGCCACGGCGACAGTTACTCCACTACATTTCTGAAGGAAATATTGTCCTTTCTCCTTATTTGTCAGTTATACTTAATTTGGAGATGATATTACAAATAGGTTTTACATGCACAAACAGAATTAATTATGGTACTTTAAGTACTTTTACTTAAGTTACATTTTGAAAGGAGTTTTATTAATAATGGAGTATTTTTAATACACTTCTGAGGCTGTTAAATAAATAACTTTTCTTTCTTCATCTCTCCTTTCTTCACATTTTTTTTTTGTAAAGAATGAACAACGATGTTATTCATGAGTTGTGTCTTTTGCACAATGGATACCAAACAATTATTTCTAATGCACCAGAACCTTGAGACACTAAAGACCACGTGCACCATGTTGGAGGAGCAAGTTCTAGAGCTGGAGACCGTTAACGATGAGCTGCTGGAGAAGGAGAGACAGTGGGATGCCTGGAGGGCAACACTGGAGGAAGAGAAGAACCAGGCTGAGAGGAGAACCAGGGAGATCCAGAGACTGCTGGACACTGAGAAGCAGAACAGGTTGAATGCACGCACACACACACACACACACACACACACACACACACTGTATCTTAAGATACTTTCAATGCAGCTACAATTCAGATGAATATACTTCAAAGATAAATATGCGTCTTTATCTGCAGTGGCTTCAATACTACAAGATATAATTTAATCACAAGACATGTTATATAGTGAGAAAGGGTTATGAGTGTTTTTCTCGATTGGTAAAAAAAACCCTTCTTTTTGCTCTGAATGTTGTTATTGCTATCAGTGTTGGATCTGGCTGCCTCCGCCTACACACATTGAGTGCAACAGGTTTTTGGCATATTCTCTAGGGCTTGCCAAAAGGTATTCTGGGAAATATATGAAATTATTTTCTGAGTCGATGTAGGCAAGGCGAGGCGAGGACAATTGGGTATACAAAAAAAGCTTATTAAAACGCCATCACTCCAGGAGTGCAGGGACTAATGAGGAAGATACATAAAGTGTTTAAAGGTGCATTTCGCTTTAACTTTAAACCTAAGCCTTTAGCCTAAACTAAAGAAGAAATACAAGAGCAAACATGCTGACACATGGGACTGAATTCCTTTCAATTGATCCCAAAAATACCTGCATGAAAATTACAAAAAATGGTAAAAACATTACAGCTGATATGGAAGAGGATGATCTCAAAGACTGAAAATAACCAGTATAAAGTATAAACAGTTTGCTGTGTTGTCTAGGATTCGTGCAGAGCAGCGCAGCTCAGAGTCTCGCCAGGCTGTGGAACAGGCGGTTAAGGAGCACAAAGCTGAGATCCTGGCCCTACAGCAGGCCCTCAAAGACCAGAAACTCAAAGCTGAGAGCCTCGCTGACACTGTGAGCGTTTCCACACTGTCGAGTAAGTGTTTTACTCTCTGGAGTTAGCAGATGTAACGGTAAACTCTCCCTGCTCTCTGTTCTCAGTTAAATGATCTGGAGAAGAAGCATGCCATGCTGGAGATGAACGCCCGCAGTTTGCAGCAAAAGCTGGAGAGTGAGAGGGATCTGAAACAGAGGCTGCTGGAGGAGGTACATTTATTTTCTAGCATTGATGTTTATTGTTTTGCTTTACGGGTTATGTGCACATTTTAGATGTTTAAATCGCTGCACACTACCGGTAAACCTGATTTGGTATTTGTAAAGTCATTGCCGTAACAAATGTCACTGAAAGGTTTATAAAGTACTAGTTCATAAGAATCATCCAGGCGCTGATGTTAACAGCCGTTTTTCCTCCATAGCAAGAGAAGCTGCAGCAGCAGATGGATGCTCAGAAGACCCACATCTTCCGTCTGACTCAGGGGCTGCAGGATGCTCTGGACCAAACGGACCTGTTGAAGACCGAGAGGACTGACCTGGAATATCAGCTGGAGAACATCCAGGTGCTGCTACACACACACATACATAAACATACACATATATCCATTAATGTATATCCACAGAAAATATACATACTCTGAGATTATGAGGTAGTGAGATTTACATCACCACTGGATTCAGAGCAAATTTCCAGTCTTGTTTATCTTCTTCTGTTCTGTCACATTGTTTCAATAGTGAAAAGACACTTTTATATAACACAACACACACATGCCCACCACACTTTGTCTTATCCCACAGTATACACCCCCTATCTTTCTGTGTGAAGTAACGTTCTTGAGGAGAAATTCATGGCAGTAGTGATGTTCACTTAGCTCCACCTGCAGGCTGTGTACTCCCATGAGAAGGTGAAAATGGAAGGCACCATCACCCAGCAGACCAAGCTCATTGACTTCCTGCAGGCTCAGGCCCACGGTGGCTCCAAGAAGAAAAAGGTCAGATATGGATTACATATTTAATTCAGAATTTGTTAGTTTTAAAAAACTGCATATAGCAATGCATGTAGCAATTTAAACATTTTTAAATGCTATGACATCATATTTATATGAAACTTATGATTATGAAGGAAATAGTAATATCATGTGTAGATGAATGTACATCTGGATTCCAGAGGTAGCAGAAGATGCCTCTTGCACATTCAGAAAGTAGATTATAGTATTATCACCACATCGAGTTAGAATCAGGACATATGTTAAAGTAAGGAGCAGAGTAATGTTTTAAAACAAGTCTATGTTGTCTTTCTAGCAAAGAGATAGAATCTATCTGCCTCTCATTTCTGTCTCATGCTATATATGTATATGTGTATGTGTGTGTGTGTGTGTGTGTGTGTGTGTGTATATATCTGTACATTTGTGTGTGTCAGGGTCTGTTTGGCCGTCGTCGAGAGGACCTGTTGGCTGCCATGGCTGCTCAGGCCCAGGCCCAGGCCCAGGGTCAGAGTCAGGGCCAGGTTTCCCCTGTGCCCCCTATCCAGCCAGTGCCCCTGCAGTACAGCGACATGAAGGCAGCTCTGGACAAAGAGCGATCTCGCTGCTCTGAGCTTGAAGATGCTCTGCAGAAAATGAGAGCGGAGCTGCGATCTCTGAGGGAGGAAGGTGAGACCAGTCTCACTAGAGACTGACTGATGACTGATTGCTAGAGTAAACACACAGCAGTGGTGTACAGTAAGTTGAGTTAATCAACTACTCCAACCACAGCGCTCCAGTATAAGGATCACGGTAACTCTACAAACCCGGCGGCCACAGCACGGCAGCAGATGATTATGTCTGCCATGGTGAAGTCTCCTGAGCACCAGCAGGGCCCGACCAGCCTGGCACCCGCCAACTCTGGACGCAGGAAGGACGCTGCGACACCTGAAGGTGAGTGAGGGAATGATGTGCCATGTAGCTCAACAGCTTCACTCAAACAGACTCATACATGTAAGCATACTTCATATTTCACACAACACCTACCGGCCCTTATCTGCACACATATGCGCGCACACACACACACACACACACACACACACACACACACACACATACATACATACACACATACACACACACATATAATCTCACTCGAGAAGGATCATTTCATGGAGCTCTTACTATCCTTTTTCTTTCACACACCTTTCAGAGAGAAGGAGGGTCACTTTTGAAAGTAAGTCACCCAAACTCACGGTTTCTGCAGTTTGGTCTCGTATCTCTCTTCTCCTCCTTTTGCCTCATCCATTCCTCAAAAAAAAAAAAAAAAAAAAGGCCAGATTTTAAAAGCTCTGCACTCTTATAAAATCCCGCCAGGCTGGTCAGGTGAGGCCGAGGAATCTTCCAAGTTAATTTCCTCCTTTTTTAGTGCACAGCTTTAAAAAATCTGAAGCATTTTTATCTTGGTTGCTGAAGCTTAGCCAATCAGATTTTTTCTGAAATTCTGCTCTGCTCTTTAACCCACTACAATCCCACCTCAACTTGACATAATACACTAACAGAGGTGCACCGTGTGATAATCTCTGCAGCGCACAAAATGCTGCATCACCTATTGAATCCACACTCAAAAAGCTAAAAGGTATTATTCAGTCACCTTTTTTTCTTTCAATACAGTCAAGGTTACAACTATAAAGTTAAGACCGGGTGATTCCAGTCTTAATTTTATGTCATTGTAACCTGATATAGATGTTTGTGGTTATAACGCGATTTTCAGTAAGAAAACACACTTAGTAGAGAAGAATGAGACCATGAAAGCAGTAGTGTAACATAGAAGCAATGAAAATGGCAATAAATATAATTAATTGTGATATTTGTAGTTTAACATGTATTTATTGAAGTCTTTAGGAGACACACTGTAGGAAACTTGATATTGACTGAATAATGCCTTTAAAATGCAACTGATTGGGCACAAGCAAACAGATTAAATGAACATTTTAGAAGCATTCTTGTCTTCAGAGTGTACTCGCTTATGCATTTTGCTAAACATCTTTTGTTGAACTGATTTCATAGCTAGTATGGCATGGTGCACTGAGGTTTTGAAATGATGGATATACAGTGGTGTGAAAGTGTTTGCCCCCTTTCTGGTTTATTTGTTTGTTTGTTTTGTTTTTTGCATGTTTGTCACACTTAAATGTTTCAGATCATCACACTGATTTAAATATTAGTCAAAGATAACACAAGTAAACATTAAAAAAAATGCAGTTTGTATTATTAAAGGAAAACAAAATCCAAACCTACATGGTCCTGTGTGAAAAGGTGTTTGCATCCAGCAACAACTGCAATCGAGTGTCTGCGATAACTTGCAGTTGAGTCTTTTTCAGCACTGTGGAGGAATTTCGGAGTTGAATTTTGGACTTTGCAGAACCGTTGTAAATTCAGCGACATTGGAGGGTTTTCGAGGATCGTGCTGCAGAACCCAAGTTTGCTTCAGTTTGAGGTCACGAACAGACCGTCAGGATTTGTGGTAGACAGCAGAATTCATGGTTCCATTTATCACAGCATGTCTTCCAGGTCCTGAAGCAGCAAACAGTCCCAGACCATCACACTACCACCACCATATATTACTGTTGATATGACAGGACACACACCTTCCAAAAAAAATCAACTTTCGACTCATCAGAGTATTTTCCCAAAAGTCTTGGGAGTCATCATGTTTTCTGGTAAAAATGAGACGAGTCGTGTTATTTTTACTCAGCAGTGGTTTTTGTCTCGGCTCTGCAATGCAGGCCAATTTTCCTCCCTACATATAGATATAGATATATAGATATATATATATATAGACAGACAGACAGACAGATTTGAGTTTGGTTTTCCTCAACAATAAAAACTTCCATTTAAAAAAACGCATTTTGTGTTTACTTGTGTCATCTTTGACTTATATTTAAATTAGTTTGATGATCTGAAACATTTAAGTGTGACGGGAAGAGGGCAAACACTTTTTTTACATCACTGTACCTGTCAGAGTAAAACACGTTGGAGCTGCCTGCCCTCACCGTGTTCCCTGACTGTATCCAGAGTACAGCCGCCGTTTGAAGGACAGTCAGCGAGACAGAGAGAGGGAGAGAGAGAGGGTGCACCACAACACCCCTCACCGCTTCACAGTGGGACTCAACATGAGAGCTGCTAAGTGTACCGTGTGCCTGGATACGGTGCACTTTGGTCGCCAAGCCGCTACCTGTCTTGGTGAGTAACAGATTCACTTTGAACCAAATAATCCACCTAATTACCTTCATGTAAAGTGAATAAATGTTTTTATTATTATTGAGTTATTGAATAACTTGAAAAGCATTGCTGGAGCAGCCATTTCTCTATCCAATAGTTAAAAGTACATATTTGATATTTCATGGTTTTATTTATTTACCTCCTCCATTCGTGCCGCTGAGGAGACGACCCACAACCGGCTCTCTCTTTAACAGTGTTGCCTTCCTTTCAGAGTGTCACGCTTTGTGCCACCCAAAATGCTCCCCGTGCCTTCCAGCCACGTGCGGCATGTCCAGCGACTGCTCCCTGCATCTGTCTGAGGGCCTGTGCCGGGACAAAGGCAGCTCTTCAGGCCAGCAGCTCAAAGAAGCCAGCGGACACATGCACCTGGAGGGCTGGATGAAACAGCCCAGGTTAGCTATAGACACACTGACACTGTGATTGTTTCAGCTTTTCTTGCACCATTCAGTCTTAACTATCAGGGTGTTGAATGGTTAACATGTAGACGGGTGATAAATGAAAGGAAAAACGATGAGAATGAAAAATAATACTGTTCAGGCCTATTTTCATCATGTAAGCTTATGAATAATGCCTTATGTCTTTGCAGGAATGGGAAGCGAGGCCAGGGCTGGGAGAGGAAGTACGTGGTCCTGGATGGGACCAAAGTTTCCATCTACGAGATAGAGCCCAGAGAAGGTTACTTGAGTCCTGTTATTCTGTGTGTGACAGAGGAACATAATTCATTTGTCTTCCAGAGCTGATCACTCCTTCTGCCAACTGTTCTGCATGTGTTACTCAGATTCAGTGAAGCCTCTGGAAGAGTTTGACCTGTGTCTGTCGGATGGAGAGGTCGAGGTTCACGGAGCAGTTGGAGCGTCTGAGCTACCCAACACCGCCAAGTCAGGTATGCACAAACTCATCAAATCATTCAAATAAGAGAAGAGTTTTGAAGCCCTTACCTCTGTTCCCCATGTGTCAGATGTTCCCTACGTCCTGAAGCTGGAGTCCCGTTGTCACGCGCCCTGCTGGCCTGGACAGTCTATTTACTTCATGGCTCCGAGTTTCCCAGACAAACAGCGCTGGGTGGCTGTCATAGAGTCCGTGGTGGCCGGGGGACGAGCCTCTCGGGAGAAGGCCGAGGCCGACGCAGTGAGTATCTCTGGAGCAGCCGAGGGCCAATCAGGCGCTCTGTGTGCTCGATGCTGACTCAAACCGTTAACCGTTACGACCACAGTCACAGATAAGTGTGTTGTCTGTGGCTGCGGTTGTAAATGTGCTGTTTAGCTGTACGGGGGCTATTCATGAGCAGCAGATTTACCTTCTTTATTCTTGAATAATTCATTTCTGGGTTTAGAGTTTTTATGGATAAGCCCCCCCCCGTTTCACTTATATGTGTCGTTAATTGTCCTCTTCTTCTCTTCTCTTTCTCTCCTCTCCCTTATTCTTTGTCTTTCTCACTCCTGTTTGTTGCTTTTTCATCATCCCACATTGTATGTCCGGTATATGGGCACGTTTTGTTGATTTGCTGGATTCTGCCCACTCCATTGGGTTTCATTGTACACATAGGCTGCTGTGTCCAAAAGACAAATGCTTCTGTCTCCTCTGGTCCAGGTAAAGAGTTACAAACATACAGACACAAGACTTACTGACAGACACACACACACTCACACACACCTGCATATCCTTCATGAGGCACGCAGTAGTGCATGTGTCTGTCATTCATTGTGTTGGTTGTTCATCCCCTCCCTTCCTCCCTTCCTCCCTTCCTCCCTCCCTCCCTCGCTCTCACCTCACCTCACCTCACCTGCTGTGACAACTCCTCACTCTCACTATCCTCTGACTGCAACACTGTCACAAGCACCGTGTCGACGTAAACAGATCAATATTGCCGAGATATTCTTCCCTGTGTACACTAATACTCACTCAAGATGTCTGATCATCTTTGGCTTGATCCTCCTCAGCTGTCCCGTCCAGAGGACCAGGGATCAGACAGCAGGTTTCTACCTGCTCGTGTGCCGTCTGTGTTTTTACCCTGTTGCCCCTCTGCACACTTCCATAGAGACTGGGACACAAGTCACATGACTTTGACTCAGCTGTGGGACAAAAGCCATCAAACATCAAGTCGATAGCATCTCTGACTTTTTATGCCTTAATGCCAGTAGAGAGAGGACAGTAAACGAGGGAGAGAGAGAGAGAGAGACGCATCATGAATGAATCTGTTGTTTTTATAGATCAACTCTAACTTGTTTATAGTGTTTTAAACTTTTATGCTCATATTGATGATTTGACTTTTTAATCATTTGTCAGTTTTTAGGTTCTCAGGACTACAGAGCCAAATTAGACGTTAAGTCTGCAATTAGTGTTGATTAGCGGGTGCTAATTGATATAAATAAACAAAGATCCTCAGTCAGTCTTGAACTGGGGATGTTGCATTTCATAGTCAGTGTCTTAACCTCTAAACCATGGAGTGACCCTTTTCTGTCTTTTCTCCACTCATTATTTAATTTCAACAAGCCATGATTGAAACTTACACTGAGGACAGACTTGTGACTTGGTCCCACCTCTGACACTTATTAATCTGTCCTGCAGCTGTCCAGCCCCCCTCTGTTGTGCTCCTCTGCTGCCTCTGTCCCGGGGTCACGTCGAGGTCGTGACCCTGCTGACCTCTTCTCTTCTTCTTCTTCTTCTTCTTCTCTGCTCTTTCAGAAGCTACTGGGAAACTCTCTTCTAAAGCTGGAGGGAGACGACAGGCTGGATATTAACTGCACCCTCCCTCTTACCGATCAGGTACCGCTGATGTATCGTCACATGTATACAACATGTGATGTGAAACTTGATTCGTGATCTTGAGCGCGTTTTTTCCTACTGTGCCTGTAGATAGTTCTGGTGGGGTCTGAAGAGGGTCTGTACGCCCTGAACGTCATCAAGAACTCCCTGACTCACATCCCCGGCTTGGGATCGGTCTTTCAGATCCACGTCGTCAAAGAGCAAGAGAAACTGCTGATGATTGTTGGTGAGACCTCCGGCTTTGTCATCAGCAGAGAGAACTGAACATTTAGCTCAACATCAGCTAGCGTGTAACTGTCTGTGTGTGTGTGTGTCTCGCAGGGGACGAGAGGGCGTTGTGTCTGGTGGAGATCAAGAGGGTGAAGCAGTCTCTGGCTCAGTCACACCTGCCCAACCAGTCCGAACTGGCTCCCTACATCTTTGAGACAGTGAAAGGCTGCCATCTGTTTGCTGCTGGGAGAGTAGGTGTGAGTCATGACTTCACTTGTTGGTGGGAAAATGTAATCGTACAAATGTGTGTGTGTGTGTTTGTGTATTCTCTTTACAGATAGACAACGGGCCTTGTATATGCGCTGCAATGCCAAACAAGATAACCATTCTGCGCTACAATGACAATCTCAACAAATACTGCATTCGTAAGGTGAATATCACCCGTTAGCTCCGCTTCTACACAATACGATTTAAACAGAGAGAGAATAAAAGGTTTAAAGTTACCACGAGAAGGGTTTGTTGCATTAAATACTGCTCTCTGTCTCGACTCACACAGGAGATCGAAACTCTGGAGCCCTGCAGCTGCATTCATCTGACCAGCTACAGCATCATCATCGGCACCAACAAGTTCTACGAGATCGAGATGAAGCAGTTTGTGCTCGAGGGTGAGAACACACACACAGGATCGTTGTTTTTACGGACATCAATGTGAGGTGTCAAGAGAGTGTCGGAGATGATGTTGGATGACCTGTGAAAACGTGTTACTCCGCAGAGTTCTTGGATAAGAACGACGTGTCGCTGGCTTCGGCAGTGTTCGCTGCCTCGTCCCACAGCTTCCCCATCGCCATCATGCAGGTGGGCAGCAGCATGCAGAAGGAGGAATACCTGCTGTGTTTTCACGGTGAGTTCAAGTACCTCCGCTTTCAAATGGAGATGATGTCATGCTTAGCAGTAGCACTTTGATATATATATATATATGTACTGGAGTGATCATGTGTCCGTGTGTAGTGAGCTTTGTCATTTCCTGACACAGAGTTCGGAGTGTTTGTGGACACGTACGGTCGAAGGAGCCGCACTGAGGAAATCAAGTGGAGCCGTCTGCCTTTGTCCTTTGGTAAACACACTGTATCTGTATCTCATATAACACTGCGTCATTAAATGAAGAATAACAGCGCCAGGTTTTGTCATCTGAATAGTTCTTCTGTGTGATGTGCAGCCTACAGAGAGCCCTACCTGTTCGTCACCTACTTCAACTCCCTGGATGTCATCGAGGTTCAGGGGCACGCCGCTCTGGGGTGAAACATGCTGACTCCTGGAACACATTTTAAACATGTTGATGTTATTGTTATTTATTTTTGTTTACTTTCTTTCTCACATCGCTGTCCCTGCTTCCAGTCCTACAGTTCTGGCCCACCTGGACATCCCCAGCCCCCGCTACCTGGGTCCAGCCATCTCCTCCGGGGCCATTTACCTGGCCTCCTCCTACCAGAACAAACTACGGGTCATCTGCTGTAAGGGAAGTCTGATCAGAGAGTCCGGAGAGCTGCAGAGGACCGGTTCCAGCCGAGGGTCAGCTCCTCTGTCACGTTTGACCTCGTTATTTTAGTTTGAGCAACAAAAGAAGACAAACATTTGAATTAACATGTTGAAATTTAAACATTTCAAAAGGCCTTCTGAATATCAAATAACCTCATGTATATTTATTGTAATCTTTCTGGTGATTATGCTGTTTTAGGATATGCCAACAGCGCCATCTGCTGTTCTAGACTAAATGAGAGAAGCAGAATTTTGCACCCATCACTCCTTCTTACATTATAGATTCTGGAAATGTAAATGTTCATTTGCAGCTCACAAAACGGCAGAAGATGTTCTGTTTAATGTCCTTTATACAGAACCAGTTAATATTAATAGGTTTTAAAAAATGATGTTTGTCAGTCATTGTTAATGAATCTGCTCTAAGTAGCATCGGTGGTCTCTTCTGTGTGTTGTACAGCAGTCCCAGTAAGCGATGCCCACCCACCTACACAGAGCACATCACCAAGCGTTTGACCTCTGGCCCCGGCAGCCATGACGGCCTGCATCGAGAGCCCAGTACCCCTCACCGCTACCGGGAGGGCCGCACCGAGTTCAGACGGGACAAGTCTCCGGCCCGGCCGCTGGACAGGGAGAAGTCGCCCGGCAGAGTGCTGGACAGTCGTAGGGAGAGGTCCCCTGGGAGATTTGGGGACAGCAGCAGACTCCATGCCGGGTCTGTGCGAACACAGCTCGCCCCTGTTAACAAGGTACTGTAACAGCATCCTGCTGGCCGCGTCCTCGGCTCCAGTCTGAGACCTTGAAGGGTTTCCGTTACTGAACATCTGATATGAATCATCTTAATCATCTATTTTGTAGTTTAGACCAGTGGTCTGAACAGCCAAGCAATGCGCAGCACTCTCTGGGAACAGAGCAAGAAAATAGGAAATATAAGATAAACGGTGTGCTAGCAGCAAAACATATAGGCAATTAAAGATAACGCTAAAAGCAATATGAATGAAAAATAGCTACTAATAATATTCAATAAAAAAAAAAACATACATATATTCAGTTTTACCAAACATTATATATACATCACAGAACAAATGAGAAAATATGAGAGCGCTTTTGGAAGCTACAAAAACAAACATTATCTCAGGCAGGCCAATATTTGATCATTTGCATTCTTGAATTTGATTATCATCCCTGGACTCGTTCTTCACGTTGCTCCACGGTGACACTGCTGCTCATTTTGCAGCCGATAGTACGAGCACTGCTCAGACGTAATGCAGCGTTCTCACAATAAAGGTTGTTATTTGTTCCTGCAGCTCAAATTGACCAGTTATCACACCGAGTCAATGTCGAGGAACTTTATCCTGCCTGGATTTATACTCGAGCATAAACTGTATCACGAAGGAACACAAGCGCTTCGAGTTTGTTAAGGTGTCAGCCAGAGACTGAAGTGACTTTCCATCTTTTTTGCAAGTAAAATGATTCATTTTAACTCGCTGTAACTTATTTTGGGATAAAACCCAACAAAATCACAATCACAAAACCTTCAGCCACATATTTAATAGTTCAATAGGATATAATATGAATATAAAACACTCAGTTTGTCTTCCTTTGCTCCTGTTCTTGTCTTGCAGGTGTGGGATCAGTCATCAGTGTGAAGCCACAGTTCAGTGATCCTCCTGACTGGAGCTTGAAGAGAAACCATGAGAAACCCTTGATCCACTCTGGGTGCAAGCACACAAATTCACACACACACACACACACACACACACCACCCAGGCTGAATGTCAGCTCCATCGCCTGTACATAGAGCGAATCTCAGTTCCTCATTTGACAACACATACACCTGCACTGAGAGACGTCTCCTGTGACAATCTTCTCTTTTTCCGACACGTGCTTTTGTGGGAGAAATCCCCCGCAGTAGATTTGGTGACAGGGAACCGACACTGATCTACAGATCAAGAGAGTCTACTTTATAATACACAATCAAAGTTGTAAATATCGCTGTCTGAGTTTTTATAGACAAAAAGGGAATAGTCGGCTGGTAAAGCCATGTCTATTTTTTTTAAAAATGAGTTTCTAAAAGACTTTGCAGGGAGACTAATGATGTTGTTGGTTAAGAAATCTAATAGCAACATTTCATTAGAGTCTAAAAGTATCACGCGAGGTTTTTCTCTGTTCAGGGAATCAAACCGACATTTAATTACTCACATAAATCACGAGGAGAGAAACGTCTGAGGAGGCAACACTTTGCACACGAGATTGGATTTGAACAGGAGTTGAAACCTCGTTACATGCCCAGTCTTCTTTTCTTTGGATCAAATGTACAGTCCTCTTGACTAAATAGCCTTTGAGATATATATATATACATGTATATCTCATTGCTTTATTGACAGTCGTCGTCCAGCCATACTTTGTAAAAACAATTATAGCAATGTTTTGCTCCAAGTGTTCCTTGTGTTGTTTTTAAGCAAACCTAAGATAAAGAAACATGCAGCTCTGCCTCTGATGACGAACGTCGTGCAGTCAGGCTGGCTGACGCGGCTCTCAGCTTGCTCTTAGTCCACTGCTGCTGCTGCTGATTATGGTACAGATGTTCCCGTTTCTGTGCAGTGATATGAAGTCTAGTAATTGTCAGGGGTCATCACTTTCTAGTATTGTTTCTTTAGAGCCAGTAAGACCACTTCCATTCGTCACATCAGTGAGCATGACTAACTTAGAGCAGCACTTCTTTCTCTTGGTTGTTCTTTTCTCTGTCACGTAGTCACTTGAATTTGCATTCAATAAGTAGACGTTGATGTTAGACAGTAACTTCTTCTTTCTTGATTTTTAGGTATGTATACCAGTACATGCATTAAACATGATTGAAGTGTTTTGACTGTTTTTTTTTTTTCTTTTTCTTTGTGTATTTGCAGCTGCAGATATTCCAACACAGTCAGCTTTTTATCAGTGAGGCATCACAACACAGTAGGTTTATCTAGTTTATTTCTCCTTTAATTCTATAACAATGTAATGCTCTTTAAAGTAAATCTAACAAAACAAAATATTCAGACTGAACAAGGAGCACTTGTTGTTACAGGAAATCGCTATGTACAGCTACATACTCCTCTGACAGACATGAGAAGGTTCAAAGTGCTTATCAAACAGAAAATGAAACAAAAAAAAAAAAAGGAGGAAAATCCAACAAAAGCACGAGTGATCCCTTTGTGAGAGACCCGTAATAAAACTGCTTGGCACCAGTCTCCGCCAAAAGAGACTCACACACGCACACAGTCACGCCAATGCTTGATGCATTCTCATGTATACACACACACACACACACACACACATCAAATGATCACTGGGCCGCTGCAGTGACGCCTCCGAATAGAGCACGTCAGCGTGAGTGAAGAAAAAATACAACATATGCAGAGAGGAGGGGGAAGAAAAAAAAAAAAAAAAAAAGCACAGCAAGGGATCGTCCTGGCACCGTGTGTGTTAACTGATGCCCACATTACCAAAAACACCACACACACACACACAACCAGTACCAACGCTCCATATTACTCCCATCATGCTCGTTCCTCTGCGGGATCACTTTCAATACTGAAAAGCACGACACTGCTTCAGTTTCAGCTTTACTTTGATGTACTTTGTGTGGCAGTGTCTACTTTACGTCATGTGCAAAAAATAGCCTTTTTTTTTTTTTTTCCTTTTTGATAATTCACATTACTGGATTGTTGAACAAGACAAGCTTTGGTGCCCTTTCATGCCTGTGATTGTTGTGAAAATATAGAGCTGAGAGATTCATGCTGCAGGCTGTCAAGTGTGTCTATGGAGGAACAGTCAAAGTGTCACAGCCAATAATAGCCTGCAGATAAAGGGACATTACACATCTGACTGGAGATTGACTGTATCCAATTATAGAGATGATGACTGATAGAGTATTGGTAATTTTTTTTAGTGAACAAAATGACTTGATCTGAGATTATAGACCAGGTTTATCTCACCATTTTAAACTGAACAATTTAACACCACATCCATAGGAACACAAAAACACTTCAAGCCCGCTGCCGTTCTTATCACCTTCAACAGCTCCACTGTACACGTCAGTGATCTGATTCTGCCACCACATTTAAAATAAAGAGTCTCAAATAAGAGGCTTCAGTTGACTGCTCCAGTATAATAAAAGGGCATCATGTCATCAATCACACAGCTGCATTAATGCATTTCCTCCAATAGTCAAACAAACCTCTGCCTGAGTCTGTCATCTTCTGTACTGACCCAACAAATATCTACATGAAGCACAGGTGGGTGATGAGGGATAGATTTATAAAAAAAAAAATAAAATAAAAATAGTTTAGATTCAGGCTGCTTATTTTTGTTTGGACCACTTCTTCCTCAGTGCATAGACGTCTCACCGGCTTTAGCCACACTTGTTCCACGTTTAACGCCACTAATCCTGAAAGACACATGACGAGCGTCTCCGCAGCCTCACAGATCAGAACCATCTCTACCCCCCCACACCCACCTCAAACACTGATTATCTTGTGGCAATTGAATTGTCTGGATTTTCAAAGAGCCATTCAACAACAAAGCCATAATAAATTAAAATCCACTGCAGCATCAAAACAGGACAACCTGCTTCTCTATTTAAAAAAAAAAAAAAACAACCCACACACCTGTTTCTTCAACAGGTTGCAAAATATAGGTACATTTCTGCAATTAACAACATAAGAAAAAGAATTTAAAAAAAAAAAAAGTTTTTGGTGACTAATTTAGTGAGCCACTATTCAAGGATTCTATACATTTTTCTTAAATGCTATATAGGTATCTGAATATATTATTTTATTCATTTATTTTACAAAAAAAAAAAGTGTATGTTGGTGTGTCTGCAAGGAGGTCATTGAATGTGTGTGAGGCAGAGCAGGAGTATTGAAGCTTCTCTGACAGATTTCATGTGTAGTTTACAGACTTTTTACGAGAAAGAGCCCTTTTCTGCTGCCGCTGTTCTCCTCCACGTTTCAGCCAATCACAGTGGAAATCACAAGCGGGGGCCACGGTCACCCGCCATTTCAAAAGTATTTAGATTTTTGACCATGGCTGCACTTCTGATTCCCACCGCTGACTGAAACGTGGGCGAGACGTCCAGCTCCCAGTGCCTGCTGGGTAAAAATAAGAAAAGTGGTTGCTGTGAGTGAAGGGCGTGAAGGAGATTACACGTCAGTTCATCCGTGTCGGGCACAAACAACCTGCAGCTCATCCACCGCCTGACACAAGCTGACAACGCCACGATAAATCAGTTTACACTGGCGGCAGATGAGTAACAACAGTCTGTCAGTGTGGAAGAGCTGAGCGGCCGTCAGCTGTTAAAGGGTCGGACAGTCCAAAGCTTTTTCTCATGATCACTAAGTGTGTATAAAGATTTCTCCTCACTGTGGTCAAGATTCAAAACGAGTGAGAAGAAGAAAAAAAAAAAAAAAAGACATTTTGAAAGGTACACTTTTAAAAATCCTTCAGGATTCCAGCTGCTGCCGTCCTCTCTGGACTGAATCTCAACACAAATTCAAAACTAACACATTTTTTTTAACCCCATTTTGTATTTGCATATCAGTTATTCTGTGTGAAAAGATCAAAACTATCACAAAAACAAAAAGAAAGCAAATATGCCAAGTTGAGATTCAGCCCAATGTGTTAAAGGGTCAGTTCACCCAAATCACAGAATTGTGGATTATCCACAGTAATAGGGGGGTGCTGCTTCTGGCAACAAATGTTGCTGTTTCACAAATTCATACATCAAGATCAGTTTTACTTGTAATGAGGAGTTCAGAGTTCAGTTTTGGACTGTTGGTCAGACAAAACAAGCAATCTGATTATGTATTTTTTGAGACATTATAAATAGCATATTTTCACAATTTTCTCACATTTTATAGGAAAAAAAAAGATTAAAAATTTCAAATGGAAAAACAGCAAATAAAACTAAAACTATTTGCATGGATAGATAAAATTTTTTTTATTATTATTTGGGTGACCTGAGCCTTTTTCCTAAACCTCTGTCAGCATCAGCTCAACATCCAGATTTTTCTTAACACTGAGGGACTGTCTCTTGATTGCCACATTTTCCAACATCATTCCTGATCTTACATCCTCCAGACAAATAAAGAAGTCCAAGAGATGATGGTCTGTAGAAGTCTGATAAGAAGTGTGTGTCAGCGGGGGAAATGGTTTTATTGGACTGAAGTCCTTCAAAAGACTCCAGCAACAGAGTGAGACAACCTCTGCCTGTCTGGTCCAAGGCAACAGGATGTCCATTCTTACTCCTCTGGCTTCAGAGTACAGTCCTGTCACTGCTACAAACACTCCTGTCTCTCACACTCACACCTCTCACCCCTTGTGCACACTCGCCGTTCAGCTCCTCTGCCACGTCAGCCTTGTTATATACACAATTAATTCCGTATCTGGAGCGCACACGCACACACACACGCACAAAGTACATGGGGACATTCTGTGTAGCTCCCGTGCTCTTCTTCAGCAGAGCGCCTGTGTCAGCGGCCGGCGGCTCAGCCCGGCTCCCCACCACCATCCCATTGTTGGAGGCTTAGTTGGAGCTGGCTGTGATGGGTTTCTCCAGCTCCAGGTCCAGGGGAGCCGGGCTGAGCTGGAGGCTGTTGTAGCAGGCCTTACACACGCGGCTGGGCTTGAACAGCTGCTGGCTTGGCACTGGGATCTTCTGGTCGCAACAGCTGGCGCAGAACACGTTACCGCAGTTCCTGCAGGGCGACACAGAGGGGTCAATACTGGATTGTGTAGGGTCACACAGAGAGACCCTTTACACCCACAATTAACCATGCGTCTCCTTCTTTTTAGATTGTGTTTGCATGTGACTCAAGTCCATCACATTTGTACCTGAGTCCTGCTCTTCATACATGGAAATGTGTTGACATGTCAAAGCAACAAGTCCTTCTTCACCCCTTTCCTAAGAGGCACCGACAGAAAAAAAACTGATATAATTAGGATTTTACATAAAGAGTCAAAGAAAAGTTAATCCTATAATAATAAAAGTGTTCACTGTTATCAGACCACGGCAGCCAACAGAAAACATAACACTTCATTATGACATTTTCATTTGACATTTACACACTAAAATGTATCAGAGGTATAAAATATAGAAATACAGAACTTTTACATTTGCGTAACTACACTCATTTTGTAGAAATTTTGTTAAACTGAAATCAACAATGTGTCTGTCCGTCTCTGGTTCCCTGCCTCTTGCTCACTGGTACCTAAATATTTAAAATGTTGAATGATAATTTTTTATTTATTTATTTTTTAAAATAGGAATCAGTAATTTCCTATAAAAAGCTGGGCTCTGTAGTTTTTAGTAAAAAAGTGCATTTGTTGGGGACTATTTTCAGGAAGTGTTTTCTCGCTTAGGTGCGTTTTTCAGGAAGCAGGACAGTGTGCGTGGGATTGAGTCAATATAATTTACAGTGGCAATGTTCATAGTGATGAAGGAACATGTCACCTAGTGCAGCAGGGTGTGTTTTTAATAGTTTTTCGACATCAACAGTGTTCTATGATGTAGAGGAATAAGATGTATCAGGTCTTGTTAATGGGATTTGATTGCAATAAGAAAAAACACCACCAGCTTTATCCTTTAACCACTTCAGCCGAAGCATGAGTACAGTGATATGGTCGTGCCGCCTCAAATTCATATAATAAAAGCACTGTTAGTCAACATAAGCCAAATAATCCACATCATCCAAAACTAACAAATAAAAACCTCCAACTGTTTCTAAAGAAACTATTTAGTTGGATGAGAATTTGCAGGTTTATTACAGCTGGATAGCATCACGTTAGCCTGGATGACTTCAGCCACATTTGAAGAACAGGACACGGATGTGAAAATGTGTTTCATGTATGGATACAGAATATTGGCCGATTACATTTAATCACCAGAGACGCAGGATAAAGCAGGTGGAAAGAAAGTCTGACAGTTCAAACTCATCGATGCTGCCGTTTACAGCTCAACTCTGCTGTGACGTCACGACATGCCGGGTTAGCAGAGGTGTATCAACACTCAGCGGTGCCAACTTGAATATTCAGCCCATTTAAAAACATGTTACCAGCACTAGACAGGAAGACAGGTCACACTGGAGGTTTCAGCTACCCATGCACACACAGACACACACACACACACACACACACACAGAGCCCCTCTGTACCTTCCTGACTAGAAATAAAAATATATTTTAATTTACTCTGAGCCTGCAACCTTGTACACCACCAGGTGAACTAAATGGCCTCCAGTATCATGCTGGGCTGCTGGGAGGTGAGATGCAGGGGGCTGGTTTGGGGCAGCATGCTGCCAGGGTGTCATGGGTGGTGGTGAGTTTGGGGCAGGGTGCTGATGTGGTGCTATGGCAGGAGGAGGGTTGAGAATTTACTCAACCCTCAACCAATCACAGCGGGCCAACCGACAGCACCATGCTCGTGGTTGGGGTGAATTAAAAAACGATTAATGAATACACACTACAGCACACACAGTCATCTCAATACATATCAGAAATGAAGGGAGATTTCTCTGAGGAGTTGCTGACAACTAGAACATGAAGGGGAAACTGGTGCAGCAGGGGAGGAGCAGGAGGACGGGTGGGGGTGGCAGTGATAGAATTAGGGAGGAGGAAGGTGCAGTGATGCCAGGTGAGGGTGGAGTGGTGGGGTGGGGGTGGGGGTGGGGGATCTCACCAGACCTCCTGGATTGGCTCCCTGCCACTGTAGAGGAGAGGGGCAGACAATGGAAAAGAACTGCCTGAACAGTGCAGAAAACTTCACAAACTAAAAGCACACTTCCTGTTGAAGATGCTTTAAAAAAAAGGGAGAAAAAAAAAAGACAGCTACAGTTGAGAAGCGGCTGCAACACTACACTGTTAAAACTAGACGTTTGTGTCTTGAATCCAAGCCAAATTATAGTTTAAACCTTTGTCTACAGTCCAAACACTGTGGTGTATTTATTCATAGGAATTACTGGACATCCAAAATTGAATCTACTCCCGCTATCAGTCATCCAATGGTTAACCTGGTCCTGCCACTAAAGGAAGTAAAGCGCAGACAACAGTGATATGAGTAAATGATAACATCAAAAGGAAATTCCACCAACTGACAGATTGAAACACACCACATGAATGTCTTTATCCTTCAGACTGCAAAACACCAAGAAATAATCCTAATGTCTCCACTTCTTCTTTGTTTAGAATAAAGGGCCATTCAAACCTGTATTCAAAGACACTGCAGTGAATCAATCAATATATATCCCTATCAATACAAATCTTAATGGTGGACGGAAGACATCAGTGTACCTAACCTAGAATTAGGAGAATTACTTCATCTTCTTCTACCCAATTACACTTTAGTCCAGCCCTCACATACTAAACAACTGTAATGGCCAGAGACTAGAGTCTCCAGTCATTGTTTGTGACGTGAAAACATCAGATCAACACAATAAGTAAAGGTCTGCATCCTGCTCATACTTCAGTAATAAAATCATGTGTTGCACCCTCGTCTATTTCCAATACAGTTGGCAACTTTGCGATGAGTAGGTTTGTAAAAGTTTGCTTTGTACATTGCAGGCTGGACAAGTCACCTGACCTACAGAACATGTGAAGTATGTGTACAGGAAGCAAAATCCTGTCACAGAATATCACTCAAGTTTAGTTTGAAAATTATTCTGATGCAAGTGTGTATGAAATCTGCGTCAGCTGAATCCAGTCTCTGTCTGTCTGCTGATACACATCACTGGGTCTGAACAGGAGAGGGTCGAGCTCTATAAGAGGAAACGTCTCTAGAAGTCTCAACAGGACAGTCAAGAGTGGTCGATGACAGTAACAGTGACGGAGGGTTTGAGCCACTGCAGTTCGATTTTCCTCAGCGCTTACCTGCAGTGATGCTTCCTGGTGGCGAGCCAGAACCTGCTCTCACAGCCGTAACACTGGGCCGCCAAATGGTCAGGGTACCAGCGAGTGACCTGCAAAGTGCAGTTTGAGGATCAATTCACCTCCAACTATCTACTGCCACTCTTAACACACTATGAAGTTCAGAAATGCATCCAAAAAATATGCAGCATATTCAAATGTAAAAAAAAAACAACAGAAAAATACAGACCTTCAATAGACTGAACTGAGTGGATAAGTTCCAAGTAAACTTTGTTACCGCTTTCCCTAAAAAATACGATGACGATATGAGTCCAGCTGCTCACCTCAGTGTCCTGCTTATCCACCTGCTCCCAGCTGGTCTCTGAGAAGGTCTCTGTGCTGCAGCGGGACAGACAGTTGGGGTCCAGGTTGTTCTCCAAGTCTGTCATCGAGGTCTGTATGGAGGAAGACACAGACAGTCTCTTTACTTACTGCATGTTAAAATACGCATCAGGCTGCAGGAACATTATAAAGGTTACACCCAGGTGGTAACAGTATAGCAGGTGGGTCAGTTTCCTGAGCCTCACCACTGAGTCTCCCATGTCTCCGTTGATCCTGTAGCAGGGGTGCTGATTCTCCAGGCGGCACTGCAGCTCTTGCACCTGCTTCTTCAAGGTCTCCACCTCCATCTGGTGTCCCGCCTCGATCTGTCTAAGTCTCTGCTGGATGGCGTCTGTGTGCAGCGTCAGCCCGTCGTCGTCCAGGTGGCTGCGGGGCGGCTGCTCCGGGCTGATGGCGGCCCGGCCCAGCAGGGCGTGGCAACAGCGGTGCTGGGAGCAGCTGCCCCGTGGGTGGAGGATCAGGGAGTTGCAGCTTGCCAGTGACACCTGTCGGCTCAGAGGGGCCTGCTCTCCGTTCCCTTTGGCCCAGTGAGGTCCTCCACAGGGATCCCCGTCAGACGTGTCACCGTTGCAAAGCCCTTCCCTGTTGAGGTCAGCAGACTGAAAGGCACTGACAGAGGGCCGCTTGCCGCCCCCATTTAAAGTTCTGTTAAACCCGTGCTCGCCAGTCTCTAGCACCTTCTCTTTCCTGTAGCAGGGATGATGACTCTGACAGACAGGCGTCTGTGCAGGGAGCTCCAACCTGCTGCAGGCCTCTTCAGTCAGAGTCTCTGTGGAGGTTTCCATCAGGGAGGCCATCTTATCCACCTGCTCCACTAGCTCGGAGACACCTCTGTCTGAGTAAGAGTTGGGGCACGTCTCCTCATCCGCACCTGGTTCTTCAGGTGAGCTGTCTGCAAAGCCGTTAGTTAAAGTTCTGTGGGCTGTGAGCTGCTCTGGCTCACCTGATCTGGACTGACTGGGTCCATGTACATCCTCCTCCTGTTCAGAACAGCTCTCTACAACCTGCTTCTCCACATTGTCTGCTGTGTGAGTCTCCTCAGCTGCCTGTTGCTCCTGCTCCTCGGCCATCTGTGCTGACAGAGCAGGAGATTCACCTTCCTCCTCAGCCTCCACTTCGCCGTTCTCTGCATGGTAACCATTAGCAAATGCTTCTTGTGTCTCCGTCACGCTGACCTTAGCGCACTGATCATCCTCCTCGGTTTTTGCTTCTGTGTCCACGTCTGTGACAACAGTGTTAATGACATGAGTGACAGCAGCACTACCATCTCTCTGAACATCTGCCCCTGCCTCCTCCTTCGAGGCTTCCTGAAGAATCTTCTCCATTTGGCCCTCAGCCACGCCCGCCGCCACAGAGAGCTCTGCCTCCTCTGCGTCCTCTCCTGTTGGTGGGCTCAGGGAGGATTCCTGTGTAAGCTCAGTGTGTGAGGACCGGGGGTCGTCCAGCTCAGAGTCCATTCCATCAGGATAAGGCCCTACTCCGTTAGGCCGCACCTCCTGATCCTGGTTACCCTCAGTCCCCACTGCCATGTTGAGCTCCAGAGAGCGCCGGTGGTCCTGCCACTTCTCATTGAGGCTCGGGTCGCTGGAGCGGCGGTTAGGAGCCAGTGTGCTTCCAAGCTCACATGCACTGGGTAAGTTGTCAAAAGAGCGAGTCTTTGTACGCCTGAAGGAGTAAACAAGAGAAGAATTAATGCAAGGAAAATAGCTTGTTATTACATATCAATGGTTCAGTGTATTTGACACCCTATGATTCAATGTAGCTGCACACATAATCGTTACTAATTATTTTGTTGACAAATCAATCACGTCAGAATCATCAAAGCAAGAAAAATGCAAAACAAACTAGCCCACATAATGAAAGAAGCATTCAGAATCTGTCTCTTTAACTTTGAGAAAGCTGTCATAAACAATGTCAGCACTAGCATGAAAATACTTCCAGTTGCTTTTCCAAGATGATGGTACGACTGTCACGAGTAAAGCAAGTATAAAACCGTAAACGAGTAAAGCAGAAAATAGTATCGGTTATGTGTGACTGTGAAGGGTCTGAGCAGAGCAAAGTATAAAAGCAGAGAAGTTCAAAGCCAGGTCCTGTCGGCTGTGGGAGCCCTCGAACTGTGTTTATCTTACATGAGGCATAAACAGAGAGGCCAGCGAGCCAGGCTCACCTGCCCAGGGGCGCATCCTCAGGGTTGGCACCAGGCACAGGGTACGGGGCGCAGGAGTCATCTGAAGGGGTGGTGGGGGAGGAGCTGGGCAGGTAGACTGCTGTCCACAGCATCAAGTTACGCACATGACACACTGGGTGCAGCACCTGCAACAACAGCGGTAATGTTAACTCAGAATGCAATCAGCAAGTAAAAAGAAGAAATGAGGAATAATAACAGCAAAGTGTTCTGGCACTGAACTGTCTGGAAACACAAACAATCTCAAAGGGTGACAAAAGGATTGGCAAATCAATTTTGAAAGCATAACAATTACCATTAAGAGAGGCATGGCGCCACTGACGCATTTTCTTTTTGTCATTTGACCTGCTGGTCTTCTTTGTTTATAAAGACATTTGTGAAGGTGATATTTAACTAAATTCTTTGTTGGGTTAATTATTAATTACATCAGGTTAAATGTAAAACCAGAACTAGCAGAACCACCTAATGCACTGAACCGTGAGGAGTGTAACGTACAGTCTCGGAGTGTGACGAGTACAGCATGTTCTTCAGTGTGTGGTTTGCCGGCCTCAGCAGTGACCAGACTGAGCAGGTCCTCTCCTGAATGTGCCGGTCCTTCCGCTCCTTGCCGCTGTTGCACAAGAAGGTGCCGAACAGACAGGAGTAGGTATGCTGCACCAGTTTTACCTGCACACATATACACACAGACATGTAGAGGCTTGAATCCACCACACCTCAGGTATGTTACAAGAGCAGAGATGACAGATGTTTCCTTGTACGAGAAAACACGCCCAGTCTGTACCTGGATATTAGGGGTTCACGCTTGGAAACTGAACATAAAACACACTTGAATCAATGGCATGTCATTTCTAATTCTGTATATGAAAACATTCTGAAGCATCTAATCTCAGGATCTAAGAAGAGTCAGACTTCAGACAGTAATTGCTGCGTTTGATTTCCACCAAGAGAAACACTAGCTCGTACCAGGAAGGCCTCATTAAACTCAAAGGAGCATGGGAACTGCCTCTGCAGCTGGTGAACACAGTCCAGCCACTGCAGGAAGACAGGGCAGCGCTCGTTCAGGTCCTCCGAGTTTTCCCCATGGCCGCAGCGGTCGGCGAACTTGTGGCCAAAGTCCAGCCAGTCTGTCTCTACCAAAACCTGGAAGCCCTGCACAAAGACGACAAGATTTGAGACATATCCAGATGACATAAAAAGAATTTTATTTTATCTGCAGTGGAAATATAACTATTATAAAAGGTACCAGTTTTTGTAAAATATCACAACTACACTGATCAAAACTGAAAAAAAAATGTGATGCCATTCAAATAAGAGAAAAGAAGTCTTCAGCTGTACCTCAATAGTGCGGTAGTACGGGTCTAACAGCAGCTTGGACAAAGCAACAATTTGAGGTGTGCGGTCCCAGCCGTCAGAGCAGTGCACCAGGACGGGCCGGTGGTCCCGGTCCACTGCATTGACCACGAGCAGCGCCGCCTTCAGCAGCAAGGAAAGGTGCTGCAGCCACTTGGTGCTCTCAAGTGCCGAAAGCCAGCTGCAGGTACACAGACAGCAACGGAGCGAAAACATGAGTGGACCTCATATGCCTCAGACGCTATGCATGTTTTATAGGGACAAGTACATAGCATAGACCGGCGCCACATACCGCCGCATTTATAGCCACGGCTTGTGTGCAACGCCATATGACTTCTCTAAGACTTTCTATAGTTAGGAGCACACACATAATTATAAATATCGAGGATTATTTATTCATGATTTTTATCTCTGAAAGGAAATCTACAACATGCAAGGAAACAAAACGGTGAATTAATAATGGCAACTAATAACTTTGAGTTATGGATTCATTCTGCATTAGACCACAAATTGATTCATCCAGGTGTTGTGGTAGAAAGGTTCCTTTTTGGATACCATCTCAAAACATTACATGACTAGTAGGTAACCTGCATACACCTTGGCCTACTTCAATTATGGGTAGTAAATGTTTCACTTGTCTTATGTCCTCTGGGTTATAATTCTAAGTACTTTGAGTGTTTATATTGTTATAAACTAAAGCATCTGTGACAGAGATGGGCAGCTTGACCCTTCTATTTTTTTTTTAAGAAATGAAGTCTAGCAATCATACTAGGTATAGTGTTAGACATTAGATTTAGCTTTTTGTGATATCACAGGGAAAAAAATATTTTGTATATAAACCCTTTCAACTTTACTGAATTCTACAGGAAAATGACTTATAAAGTATGACCTTATTAAACATGCTAAGCTAGGATCTAGGAGGTTTTTTTTAAATCTGTTTTTGTCTTCTGATTATGATCCTCTAACCACTTGTAATGACGCTCTCTGATGCCGTCATGATTCAATTACACGTCACTGTAGTGTTGAGTCTGGGAGTGGAGATGGAAAGAGAATCTCTGCTTGGAGTTGTGACAGGCTTTCTAAATCAGGCACGGATGTATGGCCAAGGCCAAAAACACAGCTGTGATTTCTAGCTACTGACAGTTACTACAGCCAAGCTTGGGACCTTTGGGTGTAATTGTTTTAGCCTACGGGGCTGTAGAGTGTAAAGCTGGAGGCAAATAAAGAAAACTCACTTGGCTGGATCAGGCATCTGAGTGCAGAGGAAACGCAGGGACTGGAAACTCTTACGGATGGAGTGGATGTTGGCCATGCCCATGAATACCACCTCGCAGTTGGGATAGTACTCTGGAACAGGGGATACAATGATTTAAGAAATGAGCAAATAAAAACTAGTAGAAATTTTAAGTTTGGCAATGAGAACAATCATATTTGCGGTTAAATGAGCTGTTGAATCCACAGTACACGTTGACCTGATTGTGTTCCAGCCCAGGGACTGAGCTGACAGGCTGTACCTGGGCATTCGCAGCCTCCTCCTTTGGCCCTGTTAGCTACGGCAGCAGCGTAGGACCTGGCGTCCAGTATCAGTAACTTGTGGGGCTGGATGGCCAACGTCTCCACCTCTGAGCTGTTGGTCATGGAGGATTCTGATACAGACACAAAACACAGCCTCTCAGTACACTTTAGGAGATGTGAAACCGGCTATGTGCAGTATGGTTGAGGTGAACGGGAATCTGAACGTGACATAAGAAGTTGCTGTGATGATGTGATGTGTGTGTTTGTATGAGCCAGCTGCTTCAGACAAGCTCTGACAGGTCGGCTTCTACAACTTGTCTGCTGCAGATTCATGCAGATAGCGAGGCCTCTGCGCTGGAAATATCCGTCTGTGTGCGGTGGCAAGTGTGTGTTCAGATGGAAGTGTGGGTGTATACAGTATGTCGGTAAGTAAGAGGTTGAGTGACGTCGCCTGAGCTCTAACCAAAGTCAGTGTCAGGCAGGTCTGAGCCGTTGGTGTAGCTGCCATTTGGGATGTGTTTACGGAAGCTGCTATCCATGGCGCAGGCCTCGGCGATGGATTGGACCAGGCGCTCGTCGTCGGCGTTCCTCCAGCCCCACCAGCTGACCTCTGGCTGGCCACAGCGGGCAATCACAGCCCCTGTGTTCTGGTGTCTGTGTGAGGGAGGCCGGGACACAACAACACAATCAGTCGTCTTAAAATGTGTGTATGGCTGAGCTGAAGTGTGTGCCATGTTATGACAGGGAGATCTGGATCAAGTCTTTTGTAAAAGACAGCATTCACCAACTTTACATTATATATTCATCTTGCCATCTTGTGTTTTTTCTTGAACTTTTGCTTTTTCCTTGTGAAAAACCGGATACTTCATTTCTATGGAGATCATGGCTTAAGTTGTTTTATAGGCCCTAACATAAACCTTTGTTTCATATTTATTTCAGGTGCTGGGAAGTGCAAAACAGTAATTCAAACTTGCAATTTCTGGTTGGACTAGTTTTCCACAAATAAAGATTAAAGTCTCTTATAATACAACAACCACAAATCACTGGGGCATTGATGCTGTGGTCTTGGCTGTAGTGACTCATTGTAAACGGAGGAAAATATAGAAATGTAGCCTGGGAACAGTAATCCATAAGTAATTAGCTGTATGTCGAGGTGGCACTGATATCAAAATATTATCTGAAGATGGCTTCATTCCTTTCACAAACAAATAGGCCAATCAGCACATAAAGAAGCTTTTTGTTGCTGTGTGGCAGTAAACAACCTTCTAGTTTGAAGAGCTCAAGGAGAAATAAACAAACCAACCTATAAACCACTGAAGGAAACCTCTTCCAGGAGCGGAAGGCTGCCACATTTTCCAGATCCTTGTTAGTGATCCAGGCTGGCACCAGGAGCTGCTGGGGATAGCTGGGGCAGAGCCTTACAGCACCGACGGACAGAGAGAGCAACGGTTAACAAGGGTGAGAGAGAGCACCAAAGGCTGTGAAGGCTCAACAAAAGTCTCTGTCTACAGACATCTAATCCTGGGCTGGGCCCTTATCTGCCCAGGGCGCAGCACCAGTAGAGTACAATAACACAACCACCCACTGTCTAATGCACACACACAGATTTGTGCTGTCTGCGAATGAAAGCAAAGGACAGTATCTATCTTCCAGCTTCCATCAACACAGCAGCAGGAATCCTGAATGAAAGCTGCTATTACTTGAACTTGCTGTTGATGTCAGATATCCTCCAGGCGTTTTGAGTGTCGAAGCCCATCCTCTCCACCTCGTTCTTGAACCAGGAGGTCACGTGTTCGCCTACGGAGCAGAGATGTCCGATAAGACTGGAGCAGAGGAGAGGTTCTGCTTGGGGTTATGTGAGGACATGTGAGAGACGGCGGGTTACCTGGTCTGCACATCTCGCCGTGCTGCTCCTTCTCGCCGGCATACACATCCATGCACCAGGCGTGGAAGGCGAAGGAAAAGAGATCCTCCAGGCGAGAAGGAGGGCGCATTACTACGTTGAGGCGTTTCAACCATTCCTGACATTGCTCAAAAGAGGAAAACTGACACCTGGGGGGGTCAAAAGAAAAGATTTCTGGAATTCTGAACATGACTACACGTGTACAACTGTAAATTATTTATGGCTTTCTGTATGATAGTTTTACAAGGAAGTCTACACAGCAAAGAAAATGTTGTTTTACAGTTTAGTTTTTGTACAGATGAAACAAACATAAAAAGGGTTCATTTGTGAGATTTAGTGGTGCCAAAAGGTGGATTATGTTATAGCGTTGGACAAAGCCAGGCTCGCTGTTTCCAGTCATTCTGCTGTCTACAGCTTCATATTTACTGTGGAGAGTGGTATTGATCTTCTCATATAACTCTCGGCAAGAAAGCGAAAAAAGTGCATTTTCCAAATCGTTAAACTATTCCCTTTAGCACATTAGGGGGTAACATTTCATACGACTTCAGCTTGCATGTGTATCACTGGTCTTACCTGACAACTTTGCAGTCTTTGCAGGTGACGTGCAGCTGGAACATATCACGACACTCCACGTTCTCTATGAGCTGCAGAGGAACCTGCGGAGCGACAGAGGGGCAACGTCACCTCCACACCCACTCAAACTTCAATGGAAATGTTGAACGGTGTATATAAAGATCAACCAGCCAAACACATGCAGTCAGTACAAGTAGTGTGGTTGACTGCAACTAACAAACCATTCTGCTAATTAGTGGTCAGCACAGGAAAAAAAAAAAAACCTTCATGCTAACAATTAGCCGCATCACATTGTCACATTTCAATTCATACGTTTCACTGTATAAACCAAACCATTCAGCTACATGGCGCTTTAAAAGCACACCAGAATAGTTGTTCAGGTGCATTTCCATTCAATTTTCACATCACCTGGAGCTCTGTTAATAATAACAACATAATCTTCTTAACTTTGACTATGGGAGCACAAAAACACTGATCCTTCAGAGCTTGTATTTGCATTTCCCTTTTTGCCCAGAGTTACAGTCTTATCTTTTATAGGAAAATACAACCCAAAGTACCGAACTGTCATGTACTTATGACTTTAGTGCATAATTTGAATACTGCAGGGAAATACCTACGCCGCTTTTGACTAAGCTCTGTTAATTAGCCATGGGCACTTTTCAGCAGTGCAGTGGACTTTCTTAAAAAGTTGTGGCTCAGGCTGCTGTTTACACACACACACACACACACATTTCGGAGCCATGCATGAGCAACAGGTAGCCAATACTAGACTACAGTAGTATAGACTTCAGGGTTAATGCCTGATGGAGATTTTGTTGATATAAATATGGCATTAGAAGATCATTTTTTCATCACATCTACTTCTGGTACTAAACAGGACGAACAGGCAGGATTCTGCTCCTCTAGGCAGGCACACACAAATTATACATTCAAGTCAACCACTCCACGCCATGCAGCTGTGCTGGGTACTTACTGACACCTCACAACAACAACTCTGCTATCCAAAACAAAACAGAGAAAACAATAATGTAAAGTGTTGCATGTTCATTTGTAACGTATGTTTTCCTATCTGTGCAGGGCTGCCGCCGCGCCACATTCTGGATCTGCTCACATTCGGCTGCAACAACTTAATTCCTGCTCTCTAATCTACATCACTAATCTGGCCAACACCAACATTCCTGGGCCACTTGTTCACAGCTCCTCGCTCTCTTCCAGCACCTCCCACCACTGATTTGTGAGCTGACAACTCATGTGATGCAGATAACTCGTCAACCCGTCTAAGTATGTGCGAAGGGAACACTGGATCTGTCTTTTGTGAGCACAGAGAGTATGAGCCTTAAACCAGAGGCTCCCCGAGGTCCAACCCTGGCAACGCGTGACAGCCAGGCCCGCAGCAACAGCAAAATCTCTGGATGAAACCACCACAACCGCTGAATAAACACAAAGGTCGGATTACCTAAACAATAACATAAGATGAGACGAGCCTGTGCTTTTTCGGTTTTGGCTGTGAAACCACCGTTACTGTTTCAAAAATACGAAATTAACTGAGACTAATCTAGAAATAGGGAATACTGAAAGGGATAAGTAAACAAGATTGCAAATGTGACCAGATATTCCATAGCAACTTTTGGTGATTGGCAGTTTTTAGCTATCTTAGCTATCATTTAAAGGCTTGCAATATGTTATGTTTTTCTTACTGTGACTATGCATTAGTATAGTATCCCACTTCCTTTGCCTGTCTGTGGCCCCAAGTCCATTCCTTCCTACTGGAGATGTCAATCTTCAAAAGTCACAAAGCTAACTTGAAGGGAAACTTTGGCATTTTTCAACTGCTGCAACGTAAAAATCGTGCACCGCCAATGTACATCCACTAAAACTTGTTGATTTTGACACCGACAGGCTCAGATTGTTATTATAAGTGTCTGACAACAAACGCAAAATTTAAACACAGGACCTAGTTGTCTGTATCAGTATTGTGGCTAACTGCATATATGCTGTGCATATTCATCCACACACACGTTTGTTTACATATGAAATGACATGTTTCACTCTTGCACATGTAAACAAGCAGACCTAAAATGATGGGAAAATAGGGTGCATTTGTTTGACCATTTCTTGCCACGGAGTTGGTGCTCTAGTGAGTATGGCAGTGTTTGTGGGATTGACGTCAAATAATTTAAAAGGATGATATTTTTAAGTGACACTACAAAATGTCTTTCTTTGTAGCACACGTTTTGTCATTGCACAACTTTCCTTTAGAGCAAGGTTTCCCAGTGTAATACTTAACTTGTGGGGAAAAAGATTTTACATTTAACATAACAAACAAAAAACCTTGGTTTCTCTGGGTTGTAATATGGCTTTTGTGTTCTCTCTCTCTCTTGACCAGTTTTGGGTAACAAAGCTATTCTCTCTATTAAAGTGCTGAAAAGAGAGATATATGAGAGATATATAAGAGATATATATAGAAAGAGAGATAGAGATATATATAGCGAGAGATAGAGAGAGAGAGATAGAGAGATAGAGATAGAGAGACTGTTATGCATCCACTCTGGAACCAGCGCAACCATAGCAACGGCAAGTGCAGACAGTAAGCCGAGCGGGCGAGCGAGTGTAGAAACAGAGGTGATGAAGAGTCATGCGGCACTGCTGTCAGTGCAGATCAGCCCCGAATGGCCTGGTCACCACAGCACTGGCACAATGGCCTCAGCTCTGTCCATTCACTAAACATTACAGCACGTTCACACAGCCTCGAGTAGAGACGCCGTAACGCCTTCTTCAGCTATCTTGAGCTTTAATCATATGTGTGAACTTGAAGCTCAGTCACTTTTTCAGAGACACTTACATTGACAATGGACTCTTTGAACTTGATGTGTAGGCGGTAGTTGGACATTGCGATGATGTCATCCTCTGCTCTCCCCACATACTTTGTGAACTCTCCGTGCAGCTCGGGAAAGGGCACCTAGCAACAACAATAGGTGATATAAGAGGAAAAAAAACAAAAAAACAGCAGAGTCACATTGATGTCCAGTGATCATGATAGATGGACAAATGTCCACAGTACAATCCATTATTTCACTATGATTATTTTACAACTCGTATCACTATTTTGACCTTTTTTTTTATATATATATATATATATATATAGCTGTCAGTCAAAATTAAATGAGACATTTCATTCTTGCAGCTAATAGAAACTAATCCATTTCACACTGTAAGAAGTTGCATCCATAACTAATGAGTGCACTTTTTATGAAATCCAGGAATTTCACCATCTTTCCAATTCCGTACCAAATCCGTAATTTTAATTAGGTTGCAAACCATTACAATGGACATTTGCTATGTCCTTCCCAATACCAGCTGATGAAATTTAAGCTTTACTCAACTAGCACTTTCTAATACCAGAAACCAGCTGACTAAGCACATACCAGGACTAAGAGGAAGCAAAGAGAAATGAGTGACCAATGGGTCAATGACAGGCGCCAACTTGAAAAAGGTCTATCAAAGGATTTCTTCACATAACCATGAAAAACCGAGGAGTAAAATAAATTAAATATTTCTTATTTTTTAAATTTTCAGATTATTGATCATTCAGACTCAAAACTGAAAGTGAGCCAAAGGTCAAAGTGTCACTGCAGTTATGTAACAGATTACAGAGAAGAGACTCACTTGTATATTTACACATAACTTTATGGGTTAAGTGGGTTTTACAGCATAAACAGAGAGAGCAGCGGCTTCCTCACCTGCATGTTTTCCTCCTCCAGGATGGGTAATTTCTTGGGGAAGATCTGATTGGCCTGGATACACTCCATACTCTTCTGCTCCTCCTCCTCCTGCACAGGAAAAACCCTTTAACTCGTCACCGAACCAGCTCCAACTTAACATCCTTCTTTCGGTCATGGATTTTTATTTGGTTTTTATTTGTTTTTTGAAATGTTTCTCCAGGGAAGGCTTGCTGCAAATTTCCACATTTATCCCCCTCTTCCTGTCACACACTCGCATACAATGACAAACACATTCACAGCTTTGAGCTTTGACCACTGGGCTGCTCTGGGAGAGTTCTTAAGAAATGTTGTCTCGATTTTTCCCGCCCCAGTGGCATCTGATTGGTTTTCATTATTTGGAAACAGTGGAAGTGTCACAGCCCTTGTTGTGAAACAAAGTTGATTTAAAATCAACTTGACAGTGCTGCATTCATGCTGCTTTGTGTGGCTGTAATCTCCTCCCCACCCACACTGTAATGTGCAGCCCAGGCTGATTTACTATAATCACCCCTTGTACAACAAACCAAAAAAATAGATGCCAGTAATATGCAACACTGAAAATATCCATAGTAAATAATTCACACAAGACCCCAAAAAGACAGGAAAGTTCTAAATGAAATTTGTGGTTGGCCAAATTATATTATGGCCATTTTTCATTTTCATAGCAACCAGTAGGAATTCATGGAATGTTTGAGTTCACTTAGTCTTATGCAAGGTGAACATATTTCACAGAGGCTGTCTATCAGTGGGGAATGTGGGGCCTGGATATGCAAGCAGAGTCAGAATTCTTTTCTCAAGGGCAAAAAAATGTCTGGCCTTCTGCTGACAGAGACCCACAGTACCATTGTACAAAGAAAGATTAAGGTGGTCGAAAGAGATGGCAGATAACGGACAGTGGTGGTACATCCTGGGGGATGCTGGCTCAGCGTGAGCCACTGCTGCCTGTGAGCTGAGGCCAGCCAGGGGGCAGGCGCCACGCACGCACACAGTTCAACAGGCAACGCATCCATTCCAGTGGTTATGTCATGATGCGACAACATAACTAATATTTCTGCACTAACTGAACGCTGCCCTGCATAGACAGCAGCCTTGGAGGACCTTTGACACTGTTGTGGCTGACGTAACTGTCTGCTTCCTGGTAATCAGAGCTGATAAAAATTGAAAGTCAATGGAGAGGTTCCAATTCTGCACAGCACAGACTGCAGTTAATATGCTGTGGCCTGGGTGCAGAGCACGCATGAAGTGAAGGTACTGTACCATGGCCCCTGTGAAGGAGTGTGGGTCACCCAACAAGGAACTCCGACCTGGACCAGTCTGTGGAAGAAGAACACGCAGAGAAGATAAGTAATTCTGAAAGCATGGTGCCTTTAAGATGTTATCTTTAAAACACTATCTTCTTCTCGCATGTGGTCTGATCAAATTTTTAAAGCCAGGATGCCAAAACTTTTCAAATTAAAAGCTATTTTTTTCTTTCTCGTTCTGGCAATGAGTCCTGTTGCCAAAACAGATCACTTTGGGAGGGCATCAATATTAATGATTGGTTTTCAAATACTATTAAATCCAATAGGTATTCAAGGTCCAGTTGTTCAAAACAGTGGGTCATTGTTTTATCTGCAAGGCTTATCGGATAAAACAAGTATTAATGGTCATTCTTGGAACAAGGCGTTTGCTGAAAATCACTTAAAATCATTTATTTTTAAATGTTGGCATCATCATTCTGGGAGAGGGTTGTCACGGTGTGATCTGCAGTGTCCCAGGTTTGGCTCTAATCTAGGATCTTTGTTGCAAAAGGTAGTAAATGCCCCAGAACATACTGTAGCTTGCCCTGAAAGTCTTATCTACAAGATCACTGAATCTCTCTGGACAAAATGACCTGAAATGACAAACCAAACTAACGCCGATATGGATAGGATGCAGGGACTGGTTGGATTTGAAGGCTGGTTAAACTGCTGGTTTACTACATTTGTGATTTTGTACACAAGCATCATTCTCCCCTGAAATACTTTGTCAGGCAAAGAAGTGATTGTAGCCCATGATCGACCAGGAGATAGTGAGCCCCTGGTTGGGTAGTCATGTTCAAAATGTTCAATAGCAAATCAATTCAAAATGGTATGGTACCACAAGGGAAGGCTAGGCCTGCAATGGCCGATTTAGGCCTACAGTAAACCTTATATTCAGTGATTTGCATTAAATGTAGTAAGTAGGGTAAAAGTACTGACAGCCAGTTAAAAATATAATACAATATGTCCTTACCACAAACAATCAGTAATGGATCTTGAGGAGTCCTGATGATCCTGTTTGTGAACTCTCACAAGTTAGACATGGAAACCTGTGGAAACGAAGGCAAATGAATAATGAGCAAATTCTTTTCGTAGAAACCTGTTTATATTTTGCAAACAGCAGACTTCTTCACCGAGGCATTCAGGCTACAGAAGCCCTTTTGATTCCCTGGCAAATATAGCTGTACTAGTGGTCACAGTGGTGTGCATGTGAGCTCAGAGATACCACTTAAACTCAGTTGTGGACTGGAAAAAAGCAAGCTGGATCTTGAAGCACCAAGTCTCCAGGCTGACCAGCATAAAGACATGGTTCAGTCATGTGAACTCATCATCTAATGTTCGTTTTCAGAAAGAAAACCTATTTGAGGTTAATTGACCCCAAAAATGGTTGGTTGCAAAATACGTTTCCCAAATACTTGCAGCATTTGACCGGTGACTGGTATTAATTCCCTGCCAGAAAAAATACGTCACTCAAGACCAGATAACTTTTTTTTTTTTTGCTATCTACACAGTGCTAATCCCAACAGTGATATCACTTAACATCGCTTTACAAAACAGGCAACCTGTTAGAGATCTTTCAGCATACAGGCCTGCAAACAGTTGTAAAGGTCAGCTACTCTAGCAGAGACTGAAATCTGATCTGAGGAGGTCAGTGAATGAGCAGCTCAGGACCTCAATACACCTTCTCAGGACCATTTAAGATGCCGAGGGTGCAGAAATCCCACTGCACCAGAAGCAGAGAAGTAGGAGGAGGAGGAGGAGGAGGCACTGTGTGGTGGTTGAGGGTGGTGTGGGGCAGCCAAGGGGGGAGGTCATTAGTTCACTGAGGAGTCCAGCTCATTGCTGGTGCTACCTGATAAAGCATATCTTTATACACACACACACACAGCTCTGTTTACTGCAGCGGGCTCATGACCCGTGGCTACGGCTCAGTCTGGCTCTGAGTTCAGAGTCACACAGTGGAGGCTAAGCCCCTTAGAGCCTTAACGTTACTCCTATCCCGTGACAGGAGCAAAACATTATCGAGAAAATAGCCCCGATCACCAAACTCGTATCATCAAGTTTCAAAAAGGCGATGAATTGTAATGACTGACAACAAAGTCTGACTGCTGCCAACAAGCTGATAATGATGATCATTTAAAGTGGCTAGCATTTGCTGAGGAGATAAAGATAGCAGTTAACATAAACCTTAGTCATAAAAAAACACATATCCAAACACCTGTGAATTGTATTCTTGATAGCAAGCCAGATGCTCTGCAACACCGTGGAGAAACCATTTATTGGCAGGTGTTTCGAATTAACGAGTGACGGTGTTAACTGGTGACTTCCGGCCGAACGCGTCTGTAGTTGCTCGTAGTGACCGCAGCTGAAAAGACGAACACAACACGTAGTAAAAGCGTAAAAGTCTCAAATTAAACGTTCAGTACAATATATTTTTGTCTACCAACAAGAAGCGTCCACCTTTCTTAAAGTTACTTTTTTTGCGTGGGTTAAAAATAGATTAGCAGTGGGAAATGTGACATTTATTGTACATGTTAATTGGTTTGTTGAATATGAGCCACTTTCCGATATTTCCTACACAATTTAACTTACAAAAATGGTTAGCGTAAATAACAAACACGGATGAATACGTATTAAAATAGATTAAAATGCATTTTAAGGATATTCTGTTCGTTTTTTATCCAATAATTGCCGTCACTACGACTAACCACGACTCATTGGGTTCAGAGTCGTCAGTTAACAAAAAAAAGCAAATAGCTAACGTCGGGTATGCTAACAGCTTGGTCAGACAGATAACTCATGTCAATAGATAAAAGTAACTTGCAGACAGCAGCAGTACCGCTGCTCTTCCTTCTGTCTAAGTAACGTGATCGTTTTTGCCCCTAACGTCAATAGTCCAGCCATGAAAAGCACCTCCGTGAAATAACGTTAGCTAATGCTAGCAAGCTAATGTTTGGTTTACAAGCAACCGACGTTAACAGCAATTAACAGCAGTGTGCTGTTGTTGTTGTTGTTGTTGTGTAGTAATCTCATAGTACTCGATGTTTGCCATCGGTAGCTGAGCCTGTGGCACAGACGGCTAACATTAGCTGGCTGAGTTAGCAGCAGCTCTTCGCTGTTCACTGTTTTTGTTGTTATGAGATGGAGGGCGGACCCCGAAAACGGAGGCCTCTGTCAAAACACACCAAGCGACGGCCACAACCAGCGGACTCACCCGCGAACGGAGCGATGAGAAGTTCGAAGCCAATTATTCATCTGAAGCCCGTGCAATTATTAAGTAGCAAATGCACCTGGATTGAGTAAATATGAATCATATCCGAGCAGAGGCCAGCTTCACTGCGTCCCTCTCCTGCACCGAGCCGTCGTCGCCATCGCCGTGAATTCTCCTCCAGCCCAACGACTTGCGTGAGTGTGACGTCATTGCGTGGGAGCTACGTTGTGGTCGGAGGAGGTCCTCAAATACACCACGCGGTGCGATCATGTAAACACAGGCTGCAGGCTGCTCGATTAGGTCAATATAATAGACATTAATTGTATAATTTAATCAGAGTGAGGGAGAAATCATCGAAAGAATGCTAATGAAGCGAACAATGTGAAAATGATCAAATGTCCCAATTAGTTAGCAGCTTCATGCCGTTTCAGGTCCACACATTATTTGGAGTCAGTGGGTTTATAGTCTACTGGTACGCAGGACTGGCAGTTTGTACCGTGTGTATTCACACCAAGCATCGTCATTCCTCATTATAAAGAAATAAAGACACAACACAGCAGGATCTTAAACAATTATGTATTGAATGATGGCTTACATTATGCAACTTCAATTCCAAGACACTTGGCATACTTTGTCCATTCTTTAACATTTAATAGCCTGACACATGAGGCATTTGACAGTTATTTAAGCCTGCGGGACACTCCTCTGTATTGGCTTACAGCTGACTTTCAAATGATTTTTTTTTCTTTGTGACAAACCCTCACTATCAGAGTTGCAAATACTGTTTCCATATTAACAACTCCGAATGAAATCATTCACATTTTGCTGACCAATTACTCTGTTATTTAGTGACTAATGTCAATTATAAAATAAAACCATCTAATGTGTAGGGCTTGTTTCACAAAAAGCTTTGCTTTCTGTGAAACATGGTTACAAAAGGCCCTTACACCCCTCTTAAATCGCACCTCACCACAAAGCATTACTCCTGTGAGGATAATGCATGAGGCATTTGATATGGCACAAAAAAATCTTGATTTAAATATTAACCTGGGTGCAACGTTTATTGGGTCATTATTGGGTTCTGATTTGACACAATTCATGATGACAATATGAGAGCCAAATTTATCAGCTGCACCATGCATGGACTTCACTAATGTAAAAAGACTTAAGTGCTGATTCAATGTCCCTGTGCAAGAACAACAACACAAAAACACAGTCTATCCCTTGTCATGTGACCAGAATGGATTTGCATGCAAAACAATGAGATGAGCTTTACATGAAGAGATAATGGTCTGGGTAAATACATTTCTTTTTCAATCATATGCCCATGTTACCATGAAAGACAATGAAATTTCCACATAAGAAATGCCACTTCTAATCATACAGTATATTATGCACAAAAATGGTGGTATGAAAACCAGAGAAAAATCTTCTGTGGCTCCAAGAATAAAACAAAAACAACAGTATTTTAGAGAGCAAAGTCTACTGATCTCAAAAATGCAACAACCCATTAGCCTCATCCTGGTAGTTCCAATCTACAGTGTACCTTGACACATCTGTGTAATGAATTACAAAACAGCAACAACCCTCCAACAAATCACTGCATCCTGCGAAAGTTGCAAATCCCATATACACACACAACTTCCACAGGTCCAATTAATATATAACAGAGTCATTCTCTACACCACATAATGTTTGTCATAGTCACCACCACGGATGAGAGCAACTGTTTCAGTAAAGCTTTAAAAAGCAAGACTACCCTGAGAGAAGGTCTAAAATGTGGGCAAGCTTGCCAGACCAGAACTGGCTTGAATGGGTTTGGTTTATTAAATCTGTACACTCTATTTCAATATAATCAGCACATTTTGTTCCAAGAATGTAAGATATTATTTTTTAGTAATTGTGTAATATATATCTCTACATAATACAATCCAAGAAGTCCTCTGAACTATGTAGACATGTGCAAGTGTTTACTACCAACTTCAACGATACAGTAAAGGCAAAGACTTGTGGACACTAAGGTAAGGATAATGTTGATATTTGAAATTTTCTTGAGTCCTCACAATTATCAAAATCTAAGTGCTGTAAGTAGTTCATACACGAGGTATTGAATATCTAGTTAACTGTTCTGAGTATAAAATAGAGGCAAAATACATAAAGAACATCTTGCAAGCATGACAAAGAAACTACAGACACAATACACAAGTGGTCAAAGATAATATGAGGGGATACCTGTAACCTTTTGTGTCCTTGAATATAGTGTACTTACAAATTGAATGTTTTCATATTGATGAGGTCATACTGTAAGTATCATGTTCTCAAATACTGTGAGCTTTAGCCCCAAAGGAGATTAATTCACAGCACTGTCGCTCACGACAGCTTTACCTTAAAACACCATGCCGGTGCTTAGAGGTTGAGGTGTTTTTTCGTCAAGTATACATTATTCTAGCTACAGTAAATGACCTATTTTGAGAAAGTGCGCTCAATCAGGTGTTACCTGTGAGGAGGATCACCTACAAGTGGATGACTAGCTCCCTATCTTTTTCGACAGCAGCATATTCTTTGTGATCATTTAAACTCCCCCCCCTTGCTACGTGTTTATTGAGTACTTTCCCTCCAATTATTCAAATAAGCGTGGGTCATGTTTATGTATAAGAATGAAATGCATGGTCATAGCATGATGTGTATCAACATAATCTGAGGTAAACTGGGTGTCCTGTGTCTTGGCCCGTTAGAGTCTGAGAACCAGTGCCTTAGAGGGTCAGAGAGGTAAGTCTGAAAGAAATCATGTAAACTGTGCTCATGTGTAGTGAATGTTTCACTTACTATCAAAAGCACAAGGGCCCTAAACTGTAAACCTCAAGGATTATTCAAAGGAAAAAAGAAAAAGAAAAGAAAACACTAAAAATACTCTACTCATTAGATTTCACGTTTCCTTTTTTGTTATTTTTTGCAGGGTTTTCGACTTTTTTTTTTTCACTTGTTTTCGCTCAAGTATAATCACAGGTGACTAACTACAGAGGATAACAGGGTCAGGTGAGTACCATGCTACATCAGGTTTAGAGAAGGCTATTGCAGACAATTCTACAACATGTACAACCACATTTTATACGTGTGAGTTACAAATATTTCAAAACATATCACCAAGAAACTAAGTACATACAAGATGTTGAATATTTAGAGTCTTAAAGGACTATCCCTCAGTCAGTAATAGGATTTCATGTTACTTGACTTAAACTGTCCAGTCTTACAGACAAAATCTGAAAAAATGCTATTCAAAAAGTAGCAAATTTGGTCAATGTCTCTTTTCAAATAGTTATAGTGCTTTTAATGGCTTAAGACAGGGGTCTTTTTTTAATCTCACCCAGTGGCAATCTACAGAACTTCAGTGTACATTTTATGACACCATAGCTGCAAAAGTCTTCATGTCAAGTCCAATAAGTAAAAGAACAGCTAGTGCTGTCACATATATTTCAAAGTAGTATGCATTAAAAAAGAAAAGAAAAAACAAATACACATTTATAAACTTTTTTTTTTCCAACTCTTAAGTTCTTGTAGGGAGTTTTGCTGTATGTTAAGCTCTGCGTTCCCATTTCCAATGAGTTTTCAGTCTGAGAGGACAGGCCTTCAGGAGCCAGGCTCCACTCCAAGTCTTCAGGAAGCTTCTGTTTGAGACTCTCCTGTGCGCCACGAGGGTCATCAGGACTAGATACAAGTAAATGGGGGCTTAAAACTCCCATTCCAGTGTTTCTTCTCGATTGGCTGCTCTCTCTAGCCTATGGATGATGTTATTGAGGTTAGCCATTTTCTCATTGCGTCTCTGAGTGCTTCTGTTGAGTTTGGGGCTCTGGAAGGGAGGGAGTGGGTTTGGGTCCTGGCTATGATTGGTGCTCGTTGAGGGCGGGTTGGGCAGCGAGGGTGATATGGGAGCGGAGGAGGAGGGAACGGGAGAGACTGACATCATCAGGCCAGGTGAGGATGCAGCAGAGGGGGAATTGAGGGAGACCTCCAGGCTGCTGCGGCAGGGCTCCGATGAGGCCTTGAAGCTAACCGGGTCAACAGGCGACTTTCCGGAGTCTTCCCCCTCGTGCCTGGACTGGTTGGCTCTCTGGGGGCCATCTATGGAGACTGTGCCCGGGTAGAGCCCCTGAGCCTGGCTGCTCATCCCCTCTTCCTGCCTCAGGCTCGGGCCAGCCAAGTGGGGCTCGCGACAGCCAGAGATGGAGTCCTCACGCTCGCTTTTCAACTGTGGGAACTGCACTGCCGTGGAAAAACACTGAACTCTCGACTGTTTCATGGAGCCCTCCCTCCCCTCCTCCCCCTCGTCTTCCCTGTCTATTGCCTCCTGTTTGACGTGAGGTGGTGCAGCGTTGGCACTGAGAGGGTGGCTGGAGTGGATGTGTCCTGAGGGCTGCTGTAGCCTCCTCTCCTCTCCATCTGAGTGGGGGCTCCGTGTCGCTGAGGGTGAGTAGCTGTGGTGCTCAGCATCTGTGTCATTGTCTGGAAGACCCTCCATCAGCACCTCCCGTCGCATCCTGGACCTGCACACAAACACTGCTGTTACACCTGCACTTAAAGCCAAACACTCAAGTACACTCAAGAGTAAAATAGATTTGAGTTTACTTTACTAACATACAGTTCAGGTATTTAGCTGCAGCTTAGAGTAAATGCAAAATGAAAACAACAGAGGCAACAATTATTAAAGGTCACATTAGACTTGCCTGTAGTTGTGGAACCAGTTGATGACAGTGTTGGTTTTGAGGTTGAGCTGGGAAGCCAACATCTCAATAGTGTTCTGAGAAGGGTAGGGCTCCAGCAGGTAGGCCTTCCTCAAGGCTTCCTTCTCTTCAGCTCCCAGCACCACCCGAGGCTTCTTCACCTGGTTGTAGGGACAAAGGTCCAGCGAGGCCAACGCTGGACTCACACACTCAGAACGAGTGCTGGGTGAGTCGCTGTCTGAGCCGGTACTCAGCAGCCCATACCGCCTCTTCAGATAGGCTGCAGGAAAGACAATGATATCCAGTGTGAAGGGATTAAAAAACAACAACAAAAAAACAAAACAAATTTTGATCTTGCACTGGATGATCTTACTATACCGCCCCCACCTTTCTTCTCCATCTTCTTCATAGCCCTCAGCTTATCTACATTGTGAGGATCGTTGAGCCAAAGCTGCATGCGAACAAACGGCTCCCTGCCTTTCAGGCTGAGTTTGTGCCAAGGTTTAGGCCTGGACAGCAGGTCAGACACTGAGCCTTGAGTCAGACCCAGGATGGTCTCCCCGAAAAGACGCTGGCCTGTGAGGAAACACGCACACACAGTGTGTAATGTACTTGTGTCTGCATTCACGAGGAGTGTCAGATTAATAAGTAAATACAGACTCACCTAAGTTGTTGTCTGTTAGCACCTCTTTCACCTTCTTGGTGATCGCATAGGTGTCCAGCTCCGGAGACATGGCCACCAGCTCCTGGATGCCCAGTGGGTTTGTGGGCTGATGCAGGGCCATGAGGTTGGGGGTGGACTTTCCTCCCTCTGGGTGTAGCGGTAGCCCCAGGACCAGGCTCTCAGGCTGCTGGTTCTCCTTGCTGCTCTCCAGGGAGAGGCTGACCGGTTCAACCATTGGACTGGATTGGCTCTCTGCTGGGCTCGGGGGCGGGGAGGGTGAGGACTGAGCTGTCACTGGGCTTTTATCTGGAGGTGGGGAGCATCAAAAAAAAAAAAACCAATAGGCCAATAGCCAATGTGTAGCCACTGCAGCAGTCTGTCAGTTTGATACATTGTTATTGCAGCATTTTAAGCATTATTGTTCCTTGCCCATTTTAGTGTATATGAGTGTGTGTTATAAACTACAGTCTCACCCTGAGTGTGGCCCTGGTTCGGAGTCTGGTTGAGGCTCTGGCCTAACTGGTCCAGTAACCACAGCTGCATGCGTATGAAGGGCTCCCTTCCTTTCTGGGTCAGCTTGCTCCAGGGTTTGGGCCGAGACAGCATGTCACTCACACTGCCCTGAGAAAGCCCCAGCACCTGTAACACACAATACAAGTTAACAAATTGTGACTAAACACACACAAATTATCAACACGAAAGATAGAAATTTCTTTGGCCTCAGTGATACACTTTTAGTATATAACCACTAGAGGGAAGCAAAACACCAAAAAATGTTTATGTTGAGTCAATTCAGATTTAGTCACTTATTCAGAGCCTCTCTGGGGTCAGCTGAGAAAAAAAAAAAAAAGAAAAGAAAGATCCATGTGTAAATCTGTACTCTCAGTTTAGAAATCTGTGTGCATGGTTTATAATCTGTGCCCACAGAAATGTAAAATGTGGCCTCGAATCACAAAACTTTGAATAGTTCCATATATGACCTTATAATATATGCATCATATAAGAGAACACTATTTATTTTAACATATATGCAATATAAATATAAGCTATATAAAAGCACATTTGGTTAAAATATATATTTAAAAAATACACACACACACACACGGGATAATTTAATTAAATTTGTATTTATCATACATATATATATATTATCATATATTATCATTATTGTTCGGATAAAGTAGATTAAGTAGATAAACCAGTATAAAAGGCTGAGGGTTTTATTTTTTTTTTTTTTTAATCAAATCTCAACATATTCAAGAGTGCTAGAGAAACTGGTTTATAGAGATCAGAGCACAGATCTGAATACTTCCTCTCTCACAGAAAGCCAAGCTGTAGAATCTACACTATGAAACCTGTTATATTCCCCCCTTAATTTATCCCCTTAATTATTTTACTACTTTAATTATTATTAATTATTACATCAATAATTAGACTCAGATGATTGAATCCCGTTCAATCTAAACTACTCAAAGTAAAGTAGCATATTGTGGTACAATCAAAGAAAATGTCAGCAGATGCCTGCATGACTGCATGTAGACAGTGTCATGTGATGAATCCTGCAGACAGCCTCCAAAAAGCAGCGACAACTTACTAGAATAGTGAGGTGATAACTACTGCTAATCGAGATAATCAGTGCTTTCTTTTATTTACAAAAAAGTGCCTGAAGGCATTCAATTTTTTACACAGAAACCACTAAAAAGCGGAACATTTTGGGTGCTGATTCTGTTATGTCTGGTGTAAAAACAAAGCTTTTCACACTAAGTGGTAGAATAAATTGTGCTCAGTGCCAGAAAATTCTGGAGGAAATCGAGTCATCTGTCCATGAGCTGAAGCATAATTGTGTGATATCACAAGACAACGATCCAAACCGCAAAATTCAAAATCTGAATGAGCGAAAAAGCATAAATTTACTGTAAGTTTGGGAAGCCAAATCAACGTCCTGACTCAAACTCAGCTTCACTGAAACGGTTCGTGTTAAAAAACCTACATGAAGAGCTAAAGGTCTAAAATCCTCCCACTGTGATGTGAAAAACTGATCTCAAATGAAAGAAGCTTTGCACTGCAGTTATTGCTGCTAAAGTGGCATCCTATTATTACATTTAAAGGGGAATTACTTTTTCACATGAATGATTTGAGTGTTTGATTTCTTTGTTCTTTAGATAAGTGAAATAATAATAGATGTGGTTTGTGTTTAGTCATGTTACATTAGTCTAATATCACATGAAACCATTCAGTGTGACTAATATGCAGAGGAAAACAGAATGGCTTAACAAAACATATTCCATTTATTTAATGTATAAGATGTAAAATGTTTATTAGAATTCTTTCTAATTTCTTTCCATTTCCGTTTGCATGTTCTCATATCTTGCAATAAGAAAATATTCAGCTTTATTAATATGAAGGAGTAACATCTAACCTTTTCACCAAAGATCCTCTGACAGATGCCGTTCTTTGCCAGCTTCTCCTTCACCTGCCTGGTCAGCTCTAAGGTGTCCACCTCTCGGTACATGTATAACTCATACTGCTCTGGAGTCAGTGGCGGCACGGTGGGCTTAAGGGCGCGGGGGATGTACGCTGGGTAGTAGGAGAGCCGTCCAGGGCCGGGGCCTGGAGACTCGCCGCTCACTGACGTGTCTGACTCCACCTTAACTTCCACCGGCCGACTCAGAACCAGCTCGTCCTCTGCAGCAGAAGCCTCCTCGCTGTTGGGGAGACACTCGCCGTTCTCTAGCCGAGGCCAGGGCCGGGGCAAAGCAGAGGGCCCGGAAGAGGAGGAAGACAGGGAGGGGGAGACCGAAGTGAAGGGCCGAGAGCTACCTCCGCTGACGAGACCCAGCGACCCCCGCTCCTGAGACCAGTGCTGGTCAAAGTAGGTGCCTGCTTCACCGATCTCTGATTTTACTTTGCGGATGATGTTCTGGACGAAAGCGGCAGGGGAGAGAACGCTGAGGGGCGTCTGGGGGCTGCTGATAGGATTAGCCATGCAGACACTAACACAGCCCCCTTCCTCTTGTTTGATGGAGATGGGTAAGGGAGGACCCCTGGAGCGCTCCGGGGGTCCCAGACGTTCCACCTGAGCTCCTGAGCTGGCAGTTGAGGCCCTTCCACAGGCCTCCATCTCCATCATGGTATGATGCTGGGACTCCATCTCCCTCCTGGCCTGTTCTAAGATATTCTTAATGGTTTCGTCAGAGCTGCTGCCTGCCCCGTTACTGCTTCTGCCTAAGGAGGCGTTCAAAGACAGCTTGCCATCACCTAGACCAGAAAGACCCACAGGATGACACTGATGCACACATTACCTTTTCAATTTAGATGCATTTAAATATTGATCAAAAATAAAAGACAGTAAACGATATTGTCAAAAAATCTATCACTATGGCTTTTAACTATGACGTATCACTTGCAGCTCACTCCTCACCTCCCCGCTGGGACTGGATCTCCTTCTTGGCTTGCTCCAGGATATTCCTAATGGCATCGTCTGACCCAGTTTCAGGAGTTCGGATGCGTGGAGTGATGCTCCCTGCCACAGAGGGTAACAGAAAGAGATAGAGGGAGAGAGAGAGAGCAGAGGGGAGGGGGTGAGTGGGATGGTTGATCAGAGAGCAGTTCCAAGGCTTTGCTTTTGACTGGTAGATCAATGGCAGCCTTTGAGCGCGTGCTGTCTGAGGTTGCAGTATACGGGAAGCTCAACTTTCAAAAGCTCAGAATCTAGGGAGAAAACAAAGTTTAAAAGTAACACTACAAACATGGCAGAGGAAGCCATGAAGAAGTCAGAGATGAGGTCCAAGTAGATTAGAAGTTTTAAACGTACACACATCCAGGAGGTAAGCCACCAAAACAAGATGGCAGGAGTACATCTGCTTTAAAAATGTATTAGTGGAGCGTAGCTTCATAAACTTCCAAAACCCAACAACACATTCTCAAAAGAACATCATTTTATTTTATGACTTAGGTCTTGTTTAGCCTTGGCTATCATTACAACATAATAACTCAGTGATATCTGTTTAACAATAGTATCTAAACCATTTATTGTCAGGACAATAATACACAACATTTCTTACTTGTCCACAAATAAACTACAGTGTGCGTTTTCATGGTAATTAAGGAAAATGTCTCACTGATGTATTTTTAATACACTTTTTAATGCAGCTATACATAATTAGTGTATGGTCATCTATAATCTATAATTTTGTATAAAGCATACAAAAAAATGAAAAGAATGTGTTTCGGTACAGAGGAATAAGATATATCAGGCTTTGGATGCAACTCATTGTTGGTTTGGGTATCTTCACGAGATTTGCTGACAATAAGAATATTTAAAACCTTTAATTCACATCAGTTTTCACTTTGAGGCAATTGGCTTAGAAAATATAGTAGGAGAAATGTTTAAAATCTGTCTTGATTGCTCATGCCAATTCCCCTAATGGTCTCTGCTTTTTCCCACCTGAACCTGCAGTTTGCATGTTTTACTAATATTTTCCCATCCTGTTACATTCTTATCAACTCACCTCTTTGGCGGACCTGGATGGTCCTAAGTGCCAAGATGTTCTGCTCGTCAGAGAGGAACTGTTTCATCTTAATAAAGGGTTCTTTGCCTTTCACAGTCAGCTTCCTCCAGGGTTTGGGTCGTGCCAGGATCTCACTGACCGAGCCCTGAGAGAGGCCCAGCACATAGTGGCCAAACACACGTTGGCCAATGTTATGCTTCAACAGCTGTTCTTTCACCTGGAAGGCAATCTCTGCCGTGTCCAGTTGGTCCTCGTCCCCTGCAGTCGAGCTGCCGCTTTCAGACTGGTCGCTGGGCAAGCCAGCGTCGACACTGCCTGCCCCTGCAGACCCTTGAGTGGCTGACATGAGGGCAACTTTGGCTGCATAGAGGGCACTGGGAAAAGCCATGAGCCCCTCCTTTTTAAAGTGTGGGGAGAGGAGCTGCTTGTGGAGGAGGTGGTCTCCTGACAGTCGGTCTCCAGAACACGGAGACACAGAGAAAGGACGGGGGAGATCGTGGCTTGAAGAGGAGCCGTCCAGGGTTGGGGGCCCAGGGCTGGGGGAGGCACGGCCATCTGCCTGAGAGGAAGATGAGTGGGAGCCGGGTGGCCTGCCAGTCTCTCTGCCTGCATCTTCAGACTGGTCATCATCTGGTGACAGAAAACGCATTGCTCACTAAACTTGTATATACATACAGACATCTACATGGCTTCAGTAGAGCGACCAAATACAACCAACTGTTATCCAGCAAAGACACATATTTCGTTTGCAGGCTTGGTTTATGCAAAGAGATTTAAGTCTGGAAAAACAATCGACTCAAGAATTGATTGAGCCTGCCCAATGAGCAACAAGCAATCAGTAAACTATGTGGAGTTTTTATAAGATGACAAAACTCACTGCTTCAAAAACTAAAAGTACCTTGTACTTAACTATAAAAACTAGGTCTTATATACAGAAAGATGTAACATGAGACATTTTACCGTGGCTGTGCAAAATGCGAGCCTTATCCATTAGGTACTTGTGAGATGGAAGAAACGCTTCTTTATCCAGCAAAAGAGCTTCTGCAGCCTTGGCAGAATCCTATACATACAAACACACCAAAGCTGTTAATTTTTAATTAATCAATCACAGTGGCTGTAGATATCCATATACTGGATGACGAATCACTGATACATTCAATGGCACTGCTGTAGTTTTTCTTCCCTGACACCAAGAAAACATTAGGAAGAAACCAAAGGTCTACACGTCTGTGTGAAACTGCTGAGTGAACAATAAGATGCAGGAGAAAATATACCTGGGACGAGCTGCCATTTGCAGAAGCCAGCTTCATCACCTTTAGGATACTAGGGGCAAAAACACAGATGCAGCGAAAGTCACATTTTTGGATCCAGATTCAAAAATTAAGAATGAATTTACGCATTCAGTCTATACCAAATTATCTTATTACCTGAGTTCAGTTTTAATCTCTTCATAGTCCATCTGGGACTGCAGTTTAGCTTCTAATCTCTGAAATGGTAAAAACAGCGGAATAAATGATCAGAGCCACTAACAAGGTGTTTATCACATTCTGCCACTTCGCATGTGTTGGAGACACTCACCTCAATAGCTTCTGTCTTATAGGCCAGCTGGCGTTCCAGCTCAAGGATCTGATTGGCTGAGGTCTCCTGAACTTCCTGTAGTGTGAACTGCAGCCGCTGAATATTTTCAAGAAGACGGAGGATTTCGCGGTCTTTAGCCAGCAAGGCAGCCTCCAGCTGGGAGGGCAACACCTCGCTCTTCTCCTGACAGGGCGAGAAGGAGACGTGACAAAGGGTGTCAGAAGGAGGGGAGAAAAAAAATGTGATAGAGTGAGTGAGGAGGAGAGAGAATGTAAGAGGCCAGGTAGTCCTCCTTAGTGTTGATAGAAGACAGCTGGAAAGTGAGAGAATTTCACTTCAGCAAGGATGATCAGCTAACAACTAATGCTGCATTTCCATTTTTCTAAGTGGTTTTGTCTGCTTGTTGAGTGAAGGTAATAAAATCTGACAAGGCCACCACCCACAGAAACTTAAAAAACTAAAGAAAATCTGAGGGGGAAACATCACAACACTGAATGTATTGTTGACTGACAGGTAATCTCTGAGGAATGAACCACAGAAACACCAAAGCATGTTGCCATAAATCAAAAAAACAAGCATTTTACAGACCAATACACATTATTCTTACCCTGCTAGTGCCCTCTGCTGGATGGCAACTCCCTTTAGTGGCACTCTGGCCACTGGCTAACTGATCCTTTAGCCTCTCCACTTCTCTTTGGGCCGTTTCTGCTCTCTGTGCATAGACATCGTATTACAGTGTTACAGTTTTCATACACCAACTACATCAATTGGCTAATGAGATGATCAAGGTGAGAGCATATACATAAATCAAAGGAGGCGTCCTTGCTCTGAAATTTAGAGCCGAGTGAAAACCTGAGCAAGGGCCCGAGCAGGCGAGTGCAGCCACGGGTTTATTCTGCTGAGGGGGCTGTTTAGTCAGCCCACTTTATTCCCCAAACTGTTTACCTGCTCTGTCACACCCGGCCTGCTAATTAATGATTCATTTGGAGAACATTTATCTAGGAGCTGCTGGCAGAGAGCAGCAGAATGCGAAAAAGAGTACGAGAGAGAGAAAAGCAGAGGGGAGAAGAAAGGAGCAGGAGAAAAGAAATATCACCAGGAAAGGAAGCAATCAAGGCAATGAGATAACTAAGAACCCTGGTGTTTGACGCTTCAGCATCAATCGCGCTCGGCAGTCTCCTGTTCTCTGCTGAGTGGAGACGTGCTGCCACAGAGCGCCCACCGATGGGAGCTCGGGTTTACACTCGCTAATCACACACTCAGGGGAGGGGAGTGTGGGAGGAGGAGGAGGAGGGGGGAGGTGGGTGTGTGGGGGGGCACAGGACGGAGGGTGTCTAATTAAAGCCAAGGCTTGATTACAGGAGTGATTACCTTAACGAAGGAGCATCTCAATCAAAGAAGTGCAGAAGAAGACTGTACTCACCTGGTTTGCCTTCTCAAGATTCACCATGATGGCGTCAACCTCCTCTGCCCTGGAACACACACACACACCCAGCAGACCACCACAGGATTACTGAGGAGATACTCTCACTCTCACAAATGAGTAGCAAACACATAAAAATTAACTGTAACATATATTATGATTAATAGAATCATTCTGCACTTTAGGCTCTAGCAAGTAAATGCTATTTTGATTATTTTTATTCTATATTTCAGGAAATCAGTTTAATGTCATGATCTAAAACAGCCAGCTATGACATGAGTCATAACTCTAAAATCAGAGCAGAAAGTATCACAGCAGAAAAAGAGGAAAAACATCTGTACAAAAGTGTACAGTGTTCGTGCATTTCAGAGACAGAATAAATCACTCTTTCTAAAAAGCTCATCTGCAGTGATCTTTATTACTTAACAAGTTGAGATGTATTCACATGCAATGCAGCTCATCTGACAAAGGACTACAATCCTGAAACTTAGGAATGGCTAACATCTCCATGGTAACAGTGATGTCTCTAAATGGCGGGACCCTCCTGGAAATGTTTGATAGTACCAGGAATTCTGGAAAAAAAAAAACAATTTCTTAAAGAAATTGAAATCTATCCAGTTTATGTCCTCTAATCTCAGACATACATCACTGTCCCTCTGCTGGACCACAAAGTGGATGTCGACAGATGAATGATTTGGATGGCTGATTTGTACCCTCAGTACTCTTTTGAGATTGAACTCCAATTTGCCTCCATACATCTAACAATCATTCTAATTTAAACAGAAGCTCAGCAGGATTATTCATGAGGTTTGTTTGAAGTTCAACAGTTTCATTTAGCACACATGGGACCTGATTTTCAAAAGGTAGATAAGGATGAATTAACGAGGATGCTGTGATTGATTTAAATATGCACATACTGTAGGTTCACTCAGGCTTCGGGGCACTGTAGTCTACTAAAAGAAGAATTTGTTCAAAGAACATATTGGAGTTTTTTAAAAATCCAAATGAAACTTAATTCAACTGAACCCTCATCTTTCATGATTGCACTTTAACTGCTCCCATTGTTGCACATCAGGCTGCATAATTACCTAAAATATTATAAATCCAATAGACTCACTGTGTCACAAGGACTGAAGAAAGCAAAATACAATACTCCAATACTTCTACAGTGAGACGTGGAATCAGTCAGATACTGCGACTGTCTCAAACAAATCTGTTCTTGGCATTAATGATCATCAGTGGTGTGTGGTGCAGCCCTGGTTTCAGAAGGTCTTGGGCATGCCCAGGTCCTATCAATTAGGCCAGGATAGATGGCACCCTGCTGACAGCACACACTAACAGGTGTCAGCTCCACGTTTAATGAACTTGTGCAGTACAGAAAATGTTTTGTATTGATTACCTGCTCAGCTACTGAAGCCGAAGCAGACAAATAGTCTTTCTTATCAACATTGAGGAAACAGTCAGTGAAAGTAATAGAGGCAGGCCCGGTGTTCATAGGCTCAGGGTCAGGGAGGGATAACTGCAGCTGGAGCTCTGGGGTCAGTGGTGCTACTGTGTGAGGAATGTGACCGGGACAACGCATACACACACACACACACACACACTGTATGACAAACCATGTAATGGAGACGGCCTTTGGACCTGTATAGAAAAGGTAAGGCCAAACTGAAAATAATGTCCAATCCAACAAAATGGATGGCAGTGGGTCTAGAAACATCAGCTCAATTGCGCCATGGATTAAGCCTCCGAGAAAATCCATTAGCAGCGGCTGACTGTGCTCTGGAGCACAACCCAAACAAAGGAGTGTTTACTTTGAATGTCTATTGACATCCTTCATACAAGCTCAGATTCATTTCAGGCGTGTGGTGGATACCTTGCGCTCAAAGACCAGGACAAGGTAGAGTGTTTTCTGAAGCAATCTTTAAATGGAGCAATTCTTCTTGAGGGCTGTCAAGGCCCAGCTGCCAGTGAAGGCAAACACAAACACCTCTCTCATCGACCTGCATTAGTGACTGAGTCACTCTCACTTGCTTCCTTTAAAATGGCATTCCTCAGCTCTACACTGGACATGAGTTTATGTAGACAAAATGAAGACGAGTGAATTCAGCACTCGAAATGCTTCTATGTGAAGGCCACAGAGACAGCTGTGTGGCCACCACAACTGTAGAGAGGTGGGGGAGGTATGAAATAGTTCTTCAGTAATATGTGGTACAAGTAGACAAGAAATGTAAGATCAGGTAGTTTCTTACTTGTTTGTCATCTCTTGGTTATATTTACACCGCAGGTCCAGCAGCTCTGCCTGTGCAGTGTTCAAAGCTGTTGAGAAGCAGACACAGCGAAGGGAGATAAAAACGTTTATATATATATATATATGTGTGTGTGTGTGTGTGTGTGTGTGTTTGTTTTAGATACATTATTATATTTTCCATATTTAAATTACAAGTCAGTTTTAGTTCAAATATAACCAAAGTCAGGAGACCCCTAACAGTTATGGAAGTCATAGAAAGCGGATGTTGATCAAAAGGTTGGGGACCACTGACTTAAAGCTATGAAAACAAAGCAGCAGCGGGGGCGGCTGTGTTGCAGTAGGGGGCACCATACTGCAATTATACAAGTATTGGCTGTTTAATAGGTTGAAATTAAATTTACCAGCTACAGTGGGCGGCAGTGCTTAAACCACTTACATGAATGCAGAACCTTGATCCTCTCCTTGGCCTCTGATAGTCTGTCAGCCATACTAGCATCAGCGCTCTCCTCCTCCTCCCTGAGAGAAGAAACTCTTGTCAGTTACCACACTGCATCATGTCCACACTATATCCAACTTTATGCTTTGAGAAAGAAAAATATGTTAATCTCAGTCTACCCCCACCTAGAAATGGCACATAAGAGTTCACAGAAAAAATGAAATTTATGAATGTTGATTTATTTTAGCACCATATACATGTTCATATATGCATTTCAGATGCTGATGCAGATGTCTGATAACTCCACACTCCCTGATTTGTTTCATTTTCAAACTTGTAGTCTTCATCCCCAACTGACGCTGAAGCCATTTATCCAACTTCATGCTCCCGCTTGAGCCACAAAAGGCTTCACATGAATTCTTTTTTTTTCCACCTGTGCAAGAGTACTCCCCAAGACCTGTAGACAGACCTTGATGTGTAAAACCAGTGGAGCTCCCATTTAAAGGAAGAAAATTGGATTGGAAAATGGTTTGGGGCATTAAAGGCTTACGATTTTAAATGTCTATCTAAAATAATTACATCAGTGAATTTGCGTGGCAACGATGGTTTAATTAATCTTTTTTTAATAAATATAAATTTTGTATTATCGAGGAGCAGCTAGCAGTGGTTCTCACCCTCGTTTGCCTTGTTCAGCTCGGTCCTGGCAGTTCTGCTGTGGGGAACCAGGGGCCCCGGGAGCCGGTGTGCTGTTGGGGGTCATCAGGGAGGCTGGAGAGCTGGATTCTTTCGCTGCTGCCCCTGAGACTGCTGGGCCGTCCTCTGTTGGCTCTGTGTGCATGCAAAGAGCTGCCATGGGTTTAAAATTCACTGTGTTTTATAATTAACAAGGAAATGTAATAAAATACTGTAATACTCTTCATAATGTGACTTTAAAAAAAATAATTTTCACAACGTTCTCAAGACCAGGTGCATATATCTCACTTGCCAGCACCTCTAGACCTGTATATAAAAAAAATTTGCAGTTGCTCCCTAATGTGCGTGATTTTGGCCTGACCTGTCTTTTCAAGGCACTCCAGGTGTTTCTTCCAGTGCCCGCTGATCTCCCGCACCAGGGCCTTGCTGTCTGGGGCTGAACTCTGAAGCTGCTGCAGCCTTTCCTCCAGGGTGTGTGAGGCCTCCAGCACAGGAGCGGGATCTGTGAAAACAGACCCAAACAAATCTCTGTAAAAAGAATTACTAAGATTCACATGATATCCATACACCCCTACTTTTCAAAAAAAGCAAAATAGCTGTTTTACTGTGTGCGCTGCCTGTAAAGCACATTACAGAGTTTTCTGCATCGCAGTTTCAACAGAGACAGACTATTCCACTGAGACTTGTTTCCAAAGACTGACTCTTAGACTTTCCCCACTCTGGTGCCTTTGAAAATTTCACATGCTGGACCTAATGACATAAGCATGGTACCGACCCTTCACATGTTCAGATATCAAGTCAGTCTAATGAGTCTTCTCACATGCTGATGAATGGCAAAGAAGACAAAAAGATTGCCATGAATATGTGACAGTCTTAAGTTCCAAGTACACACCTAGGCAAAGTGTAGAAAAAGTCTGCTCCTGAAAAGGGGCAGAAAAAAAAAAAAAAAAAAAAAAAGCGGGATTCTTTAGCACAACAGAGGAGCTGTTTTGCAATGCATGCGCGGCAGCACCGGGCCCATGGGGCCAACTAGGAGGCTGTTTCTCAGCTAACAAGTCTCCTCTGTATCATTTGATCATTTAAATTATTATGCCAGGAATTCTCAGGAGGCAGCTCGGCACTCCACATCACAGGGCTGTTTTTAATCTTCCCCTTCCCTTTCTTCCCCTCCCGAAAAGTTCAACAGCTCAGAGAGAGAGAGAGCTGCTCCTGTTGTGTACCTGCCTGCTGAACACCAAAGGAGGTGACTTCTAGTGCCAAAGCACAGAGAGGGAAGCTCAGGGGAGCTCCTTGACAAGGGGGGGAGGCAAGATGTAGAGCCACGCACATACACCCGCACTCACTCACACACACACACACACCGCAGCCCTTCAAAACTCTAAAAGAGGAAGAAAATCGCTGCTTTGCTGCACAAACTTTTCTCCCACAGCTTTCATCCACTCATCTTAGACTTCTGTGTGGAACCCAATTGGATCCCTTCTTCAGTATGGGCACTGACTGAAGTGACTTTTCATAAGAAGTTGAAGCCACAGACGTTTAAACTTTGCCAGATGCCACTGTGACAATGCAAACTCTGAGCTGGTGGGCCACAAAAATAAATTCTCATCAGACACTCAAAACTTCGCAAATGTGCAATTTGTTGAAATCCTGGTCATACATTGCAGTTCGCCATATTTACATTTTCATCAGACAAACATTTTGGGCCATTTAATTGATTGGGCTATTTTTCCCAGGACCGTTTACAGTCAAACATTGTCTGCATTCATTGTTACACCAACTGTGGAGATATTGCATCAGTCACAAGGGACATCACTATTAAGAGCACAGCTCTTCTAAGACAAACAGGATGACTTAAAGCACTGCTATTGCATCGACCCACTGTCACAGAAATCACTTTATCAGCCTCTTTCCCATATATCCTTTCAACTTTTAATGATCAAAGGACAGAGATTATAGTAAGGGATCTCTCACACATGGACAAGCCAGGATTATCAATCAGTGGCAGGGGAGTAAAGTAAAAAGTCAAATTTAAAGTGAAGGGATATAACTTAAGTCTGTATACAAAATTAACCCCCGTCAAAGTAGAGCAGCAGGGATACTCTCAAAGGGCCCGAGATCTACAGTTGCTGAAGAAGAGTCCAGAAAGACTGCTGATAACTTTGGAAAATAGAGCTACTAATTGATGTAACTCATAAGCAGCTGCACAGCTTCTTTTTCAAGTAGCTCTGATGGTAAATCCACCAAATAAAAACTGGAATGGAGGAGAAATACAACACTAACCCCACCGCTCACATTTCTGTTAATCAAGAAATACAACACAGCTGATGAGGTATTATGTACATCGGTGAGACACATCACTCTCTGTGCAAATAAACGCTTCAATTTTTTTAATTCATCCCTCATCTTAATCATAGATGTCTTCTCTGAGGTCATGATAACTGATCAGGCAAGAGCAGCTTGGTTAAGCTAATAAATCACAGAACTTATAATACATAATTTTCTCTGATGAAGCACAGGTCCACTTCTGAAGGAGCAGATGGGAAAATGTGAACATATCAGTTCACTCACAATGAGAAATGTCTACAGTTAAAGGACATTTCCAGTTTTTTACAACATATTTACATATAGTACAAAGAAATAAAAATTGTACTCATGCAGCGTAATGTGATCTGGGTCTGTTAAGTCTTACAAAACAACCCTGATAATGTCATCATTTGAGCTGCATTATGGGAAATGTAGGGTTTTGGAGCTTGACTTTAACAAGACACTACAAGTTGCAATCTTGGCTTCAGCTGCAACAGTTTTAACTGTGATTGATTTTTTTTATCCGTCTTTCACAAGTCCGGTTTAGCAGTTACCAGTCTAACAGTCCTAAACCACTGCATTTGGGGGTAAAACCAAAATGAACACTACCACAGCAAGTACAGTTGGTAATAGCTGGTATTGTGAAATCAATCTGTAAACTGTGAACGACACAAGACAGTTTGGGTAATAATTGTACAGTTTGCATCAATTTTTTTTTTTTATTTAAAAGTTTTTAAGTTCCAAATAAATTCTCTTACTTGTGTTTCTTGCCCCATTTTACTTTGTAGCAATGTTGAAGAAATATAGATATGACTATAAATACAAAAATAAAAATTGGACATTTATATAAAAGGATGGATTGGTTTTGTAAATAGTTTAATTTTGGTATAGTGTATATTGACAAACTTTTAAAATAAGATGTACAGTACAGTTTGTTGCTTTGTGTTGAGTACATTTTGTGTTTTGTAAAAAGTATTTTAAAAGATGTTTGTTGTTTTGTATACTTATTGTGATCCATAAGTCACATAACCAATTAATATATAAGAAATGATGATGGCGAGATTGAAAATGTTTGGTGAATAAAGCATGGTGTAGTTGTGGAACGTGTTTTTCATTTTCATAGACTTGCACAGAAGCTCACACTGTGTAAGAAAATAAGACCTTTAACTTGTGATAAACCCAAACTACCCTTTAACATGAATCTCATTTAGTCATAGTGTGGATTAGTTTCATCCCTAACTTGCTACTAGCAAAAGTTAGCAATACTTTTTAATTGTTTTTTGCACAGTCTCAGCTACATTGATATTGAGTTTCATCACTTCAACAGAGCTGTAATGAGGCTGCCATCCTGTAGCTGCTTCCTTGTGGTAACTGAGTTGCTGGTTCTGTGCTATTGCACATCTCAAAGTGAATCTGGGTGAGCCTTCAGTCCGAGGTGAGCCAGAGCCAAAGCTTGTCAGAGACTGGACGGCTCAGCGGACTGCAGGTGGCACTGGGGAGGATGGTGCACAGGTTCAGGATGTGTGTCTAGGTGGGTGGGGGTGGACCAGGGTGGTGTGCGCCAAGACAAGCAGGTGTGTCGGGGCGGTCCGTCTTGGCCCTGTCAGCGATACACCATCATTAGGCGGTGTGGGCGCAGCAGGGTGCACCATTATGTCTCCCTGGGCCCTGTGTAATTACGCTCTGACATAATTAACCCAGCAAGCCCATTAGCCAAGCATTGGCTGGCTGAAGAGAGAAAAAAAAACGCTATAATTATTTGTTGTGCGCATGTTAATGAGGCCAGCTGTGTTCCCATCATACAACACGAACAAATTAATTTACAAGGCTGTGCTCCAAGGTTTTTTCTTTTCATTCAAAACAGTCTTGTTTTTTTTCCTCTGAGTGGACTTCAAGGTCCATAAACACGCTCTGCTGCTGCTGCAACAAATAGTAACACTGCTGTAATATTGTTGTCAAGGACCAAAACTAGGTTGACAGAACACTAAGTCTTTACATTCACCTTCACAGACAATGTAAAGAGATATAAGGTATGTAGGATAAAATGCCAGCTTTTTTTTATCTCCTGTTAGTCAAAGATTAGTTTTGATTGGCAATAACAGAAACTGCTTGCAAAAAATGAATTCTTCTATTTGTGATGCATATTAAACCAGCGAACATTTGTTATTCTGATAGCAAACTCAAGTCTCACTTTACCTTGATGTTGCAAAAGGAGTGAGAAAATACTAAAATAAAAAGATAGGTGGAATGGAAAAAAAAACTGATTGTGGGAAGCGGCGGCTTTTGTGTGTGAACAAAACAAAGCTGAAAGAGAAACTTCTTAACCTGTTCTTTTTCATTGCTGTTCTACGCCTTTGTCTGACAGACTGAAGGACGGAGAAGGAATGACATCAATACCGAAACATTTTAAAGCTCAGAACAAAGAGTGGAGCCAGAGCTAGATAGCATTTAAAATTAACACAAGATGCTGCAGTGAAAAAAAAAAAAAGAAGTAACAATGTCATCCAAACCAAACTTCACTTGAAATTATACAAAAACAAAAGCAACCTTATTTATGAGACATGTAAGACAAATCACGAGGAATTAATGTCAAATAGATCAGTCTGTCTTTATATTTTATAATCCCAGAGTTATATTTTCTTAGCACACACACACACACACACAGACACAGACACAGAGACACACACACACACACACACAAACAGACATTCCTACACACACACGCTCTCTCTTTTAAGAGCACACTCTCTCTTGGTCCCTCTGGGGTCTCCTACTCTACAGGGATCAGTTGGAGAGGCCCAGCTCTTTTATGAACATAATGCATTATTAAGCACCTCAAACATCTCCTGGGCCTTTGTTTATTACTGCTCTTATTAATCACTTGTGCATAATCTAGTTCCCGCCCAGACAGCTTTCATTCTCCATCAGCTTTTATACGCCCTTATTTTCCGACAGGCCACCGCAAACACACACAGCACTCCTCCTTCCCTCTCATCCGCACTGTAGGTACTCAGCTGCACAATTACAATAAAGCCAGCTTGCTGTGCCTTGCAGGCCTCTCTCGCTTCTGCTTGCTTATGTTTATGGAGGGTTGAAGAAGGACAACTATTCTTTATGCATCTGAATGACTCTGAATTACTAAGGTCAGTGCATTCTGCTCTGATAATCTCATAGCCGAGGGACACATCTGATGTGAATATGTAAGGAACTTACAACCACCTCATAACGCAAGACGACATAAGACTTAATGTGACAAAAAGCTGCTTGTACTTGTGCTCTGCTCTGCACTACTGCTGGTCTCCACTAGCAAGCACTGTTGCCATAACATTTTCACTAGCATGTACGCACACACACATAGACCCACACACCTCAGACATGCCTTAGGCCTAGCACACACACACACACAAACACACACACTTAGAGGGGTGTATTCAGATCAGAATCTTCACAAACTCTCAGTGAGCTCCCTGCTCAGATAAAAGGAGCTGTGTTCTAAAGGAGAGAGGGAGCGGGGTGGATCCTGAGGGATGAGTGTGTATACTGAGAGGAGACGAGGAAGAGCAAACACCTGGAGCGTCAGTCTCAGGGCTACGCCCCTGGCGACAGGGCCTTGCTGCTCTCACAGAGGTGGCAACAAACGCCAACGTTCAAACGCCACTTGTACACACACACACACACACACACTCCAGGAGAGAGGTGCAGAATCCGGCAGCGAGGAGAAGAGGGAAAAAAAGACGGAGGAAGTTAGGTTCATCTGTGAGAAACTGAAGAATTCGGGCAGAAGCTGCCACTGTTTTTCAGCGTTCAGTGATCAGGACGTGTTTATCTGCAGTGATCAAAACCGTGCGGAGGTGATATAAACATTGTTAGGGAAACACTGTTAACAGGCCCCTTTCAAGCCCCAGACTGGGTAGGAGTTACAGTGCACAGCATGGGGAGATGTCACAGGCAAATCAAAATATAGAACACTAATGAAACACTCCAGTGGATTGACATCTCGGCTTAGGGGCCTCATAAAAGGCATGAGGAGAGAAAAAAAGTCACTTCAATCACTTGTATCAAGAAGTTATTTCTCTGAGTTTACTGTTGCATTCTAGTTGCCATTGAACAGTAGCATTATCTTGCATTAACAAAGCGTAACATTATCACGCTGGGATCTCACAAGTGTAACGGATATGTTATTTGTATTCAATAGTGGGCACAGCAAAGTGGATAACTGATATGTGACCAGATGTTAATGATAGTCAGATACAACAGGTCACATATTGAACTGCTGCTGCCCCCCCACCCCCCTTTTTCCTTGTTCGCCTCTTGCATTCATTAACTCTGCTGTTGGCCTGTTCTGATTGGACCGACGGCACACAAACGAGCACGCACACACACGTTGAGGGTGAGACACTTTCAAATTAAAATAATATGAGGGGAAAACGTCCTGCAATGAATAGTAATAACTGCATTAAGATTAACGAGCATGGCGTGTAAAGAATAATTGCATCTGTCAAAAGATTAAAAATACATGAGCTGTAGCGTTTGTTGGGGGAATGCTGGGAAAGCTCACTGTTGTGTTTGAGGGGCAGAGAGAAATGACGTGGGGCCACAGCCAAATGACTGTCCTCCAGTGTACCTGGAGTCATCCATTCTAGCGCGGGGTGGGCTGGCGAGAGAGAGGGGTGGGGTGGGAGTGGGTGGTGGTGGTGGGGGGGGTGTTGGCTGTGACCTTGGACACCAGCAGCAAGATGTACAGTGACAAACAGGTACAAGATACTGTAGGCCCTCATCACAAATGGAAAATGCTGCAAAGGCCCGGCACAGAAATACTCTCTACTCTCTGTTCTAATACAGCCGGATCAGACCACACAATATTTTTGCCTTTTCAAAATGGTCACTGTGTCACATCAGGTGATTTTAGAGTCATACATTCTTTACTTGGCAAAGAGCTAACAAGTTAGAGTAACATGTTTACTTTTTTCAGTAACTACAGTAGTAGGGTAAGGTTCAGTAATTGCATTACAGATACTACTCTCAGTAGCACTCTATTACTTTGACATGGTGGAGGATCAGCTTGCTAGCTATTAAGAGTTAGATGGAGAGTTGATGATTCGTAGTTCTTATTAGGTCCACAGCATATAGCAGCATCAGTATTTGCCCAGAGACCATCTAGTACTCCTACGCTATAATAACACTACATTTTCAAGATATCTGCATAGGGCACAATGACAGTTTAAGTAATAAAGGTCCTAACAATGGTCCTCATAATTGGAAAATAATTCAGGACTGCCTTACATTTCCTAACAAATCTGTAATTAATTAAATTACCAAAAGGCTATTACCATGTGGTAAACCTGGGACTATAGGACAGCTGTAGGGCAGTTGCCCACTTTGCCCAGTTTGTAATTCAACCTTGACACACTGGTCAGGGATGTTTTACCTTGGCGGAGGAGCTGGAGGTGCAGGGAGGCAGATAGCCTCCACCAAAAGAGGAGGAATACACCTTCCACATGTTGTGCCTTCTTAGTTGGTTTGATAATGTTAGCCACTGTTGAGTCTACATGTGATCCAGCTGGCTTTGTTCAGAGCTTCCCTGCTGCTTCACTGTGAGAATGGGACTTCTGAGACTAGGCTAATGATGGTCAGTAAATTGTTGAACCATAATGTAAGTAATGCATTTTTTATTTTTACTGACTAATAAGTAATGAGTAATTGATTACTTAAATTGGCCAACACTGCTGAGTACGGAGTCAGGCCACAGCTTACTCATTCTCTGACCTTTGTTGAGAAAGAAACCAGCTAGCTTCAATTTGTATGAGTCCCAAGGACACGATGAAACAGACTCCTTTTGTAAAACCAAGGTCAAATGGAGGCAGGAGGCTGGTGGTGCGACATCACTTGATGCAACTTGACACAGGACAGACAGTCTACTACTGTATATTTAGTAAATTGAGCAGGTAGAAAGACTCCTTTTGAATTTATATCTAAAAGAGACTGAGAAAAATGTTACCTTGAAAACAAAAGTACTATACTGTTATTTTTTTTTCTTATGTGCCAGAGTTGATGTTGGGTGACAGTGGCCTTTCTTCTTTATTTTTAAGTCTTTGTTCGTGAACATAACAACTCTTTAGTTGGCTCTATTCTCTACTTGAGAGGGATTCTTGACAAAATATATCCCACAAGACGCTCCTGGGCTTGAATTAAGGCCTTGATATAAAAGGTATAGGTCAGAAAATCAAACTGAATACATCTTCAAAGAATGGTATTTCTTATCAAGGAAATAACTCAATTCAAAGTCTGTGTGTGTGTGTGTGTGTGTGTCTGGTATTCCTGATGTTGTGGGGACATAAATCTGTATACACAGTCATGTTGTAGGGATGTAAGTCCCCTCATTCATTAATTTTAGGATGAAGACTTGGTTTACTAAGTTAAGATACATTTAAGATACATCAATAAGTCAATGTACTGTCCTCTGAAGTTATGGAAAATGACTGTGTTTGTTTGTGTGTGTGTGTGTGTGTGTGTGTGTGTGTTTGTGTGTGTGCGTGTGCGCGTGCTGGGGCGCAATATCAAGCAGGAGACTTCAAGGAAAAATGGAGACCTTTAAAAGTCAGTTGCCGCCGTCGCTATTTCTCTGACGCAGACTTTTATCTTGTATTCATTGAATCTGTAAACAGCATTCTCTACTCCTGCCACAAGTGTTTCTCTGATCTAGACTGAGATTGGGCTGCGTTTTGCTGCCGTCTCCTGCAACAAAGAGCAATATAGTACATATGCCCTGGCACCGAAATAACAACTGCATAAACACATAATAAGTCTTTCCTCCTGTCTAACTTACTGTCTTTCCCCTCTCTCCCTTTTACCCCATTGGCCTCATCAGGCCTGCGTTCCACACGTAGCCAGACTTCAGTTGGGATTTTAATTGGCCCTCCACAATCAACAGCAGAGCTCCTCAAGGATGTGTTCGCTCCTCAGCCAGGCTACACTCAAGGACCAGTGCTGGGTTTTGAAGTGGCCTCACGCAGAGTTTTGGAAACCACTCTGAGAGCACAGACTTTGAAAAATAGATAAGAGCCACAGGATATAGGGTTTTATGTATCTTATATCCATGTGCTGTTGCACCATATCTATCTATGGCAAGGAAAATTACTTTTTGGTTTGTGTGTTGCTTCATATATACATGATATGTCTGTGTGAGTATACTTATAGGGTTGGTCCAATGAAAGTGGTTTGATGGGGGAATTAATCTCCAGGGATTGATGTTTGAAAGGGGAAAGATACTTCTGGAAGTAATATGTGTGAGTGTGTTTTTATGTTTCTGCTGGTGGTGGCGTTGTTTGTGAAGATGTGGATTTCTGGTGCTCGTGGGAGACTCACCTGGGGCCTCGATAAGCTGTTTGTAGATTCCCAGGAACGCAGACTCAGCCTCCTTACTGCGCTTGTTCAGAGCAACCACCTGCAGGGGGAGAAGATGCCATTACTGTAAACATCGACTGATATAATCCATGTCTAAATCACAATGCACAGCATACGTTTACATTTGAGGCATTTAAATTGACGCTTTTAGTCCGAGAAGAAGATGCTTAAAATCTTAAAACAGCTAACAATGAATCAGTTGTAGCGAAGGTCAATCTCACAGCATCCTGCCGATAAATGAAGCAAACACTCTTGAATGCCTTGTACACGCACAAATATATGTATCTACACCGTATGTAACAGAGGAATTCTCTGCATATTCACCACCTCCTAGGCTGTGTGCGCTTCTACTGCACAAACACTAACAACTAGAAAAACAAGGTATAAACTATGACAATATCCTTGCTGTTTAACTGCCAAGCTGCTGCATGTTGCGAGGTGACATTTGGCCTGTTAAATGTAGGTGCCGGCGTGTGCGAGGAGGCTCGCCAGTGACAGTGGCCTCCGTCACCAGCAGCACTCGGCACCTGCTATCCTCGGCTCGGCGGGTGATGCAAACCAATTAACGATTCATTAGGAGGGACAAAGAAAGTGAATTAGCCGCCACCTGGCCCCATGGAGAGGGCACCTGCACTAGTGGATATGTGGGTTACTCTGCTCCCAGCTCCCGCTAAGACCTCAGGCCTGTTTGTGAGTCAGAGGATGAGCTGCGGCTGCCTCTTGACGTCCTCTGCTCTGCAACAGTAAATCAGATCAGGCTTGTCCAAATGATCCCCCTACTCTGAGAGCAGACGGAATTCAAATTATTATCATCTATTGTCTATGTCATTTCTGTCACTGTTGATTACAGCCTATGTCGGATTGGCTCAATGGACTCCACAACGGAGGGTCAAGTGTGCTATATGACTGAGCTGGGTTGCTTCTCGTTGGTATGACTGCGATTTAAAAGCATTCATTTCGCAAAGGCTGAAAACACTTATGAGAATGGTGGTTGTAGTGGTGTTTGTGTGTTGGGGCTGTTTAGTGGGGTTATAAATAAGGTGTGCGGAAAACAGCGAGGGACAGAGAGCCTTTGATTTACTGGAAATGGCTGGCGTCTTCCCCAGGGAGGCATAACGACAGCATCATGTTTAAAGAAATATCATAAAGATCAAGCAAATCCCCCCATCACTCCCACTTGGAGCAGCTCAGAGGAGTTCATGGAAAATGGAAAAGGCTGGAGCCCAATCAATACAGATGCAATAGTCTGCAGCTCTCAGCCAGCTCCCTGCTACACCCACCTCCCCTCTCCTTCCAGGACATGACGTTAATGTTGGCATGTTGGTTCACAAACAGTGAAAATGTGTGAAGCACGCTGGCCCACACTGTGGGTTCTGAGCACATCAGCAACTAGTGTTGGTTCAGCTAATGTTTATTTCATCCCCACTGATGAGAGACTAGTTGTAAGTTTGCTTTTCTGTCAGTGTGAACTAAAGAAGTTTGGTGACCAAGAGCTGCTTTTTTTAGCCAATATTGGACCGCCACTTTTCAGTTTGACAATGAGCAAATCTCCAGCAGCACATGACACCTAGACAAACTATTATCAACCTGAGCTTACGCATGAACTACATGGCCACTACAGCAGGGTGGCTGAACCCACCGTTACTCATCAACTTTTCAGTGACAGTCTGCTGGCTGGCTCTGAAGCGTATACATCAAATGATACTCTCAATTGAATATGTAAAAAGCCTGAGATCCTGTGAAGGCAACGGCTAGGCTCGCGGGGTCTCTTGGCCCTCCATCATCCTTTAACGAGAGAACACGGAGATTACCTTCACAATCACACCATTAACCTGCCTACAGACGCTAGCAGAGACATCAATCACACGCCTGCCTGATGCCTTCTCACGTTAGCGCCTGCAATGCGTATAGATACACCCCCCGCCCTCCAGCAACCCACCCTTGCTATCATCAAAGCACTCTGAGGTGTCGTGCATAATATGGGCTGATCAGGGAGTCATCTTCATCTCCATGCTAATCCACCACCAGCTAAGTACATGGGTTTTCAGGGCAAGTCTCATACTGCAGATACGAGCAGATAGGATTGTTGTACAGTGAGGTATGGCTCAAGGATGCACTACAACTGGCAAATCACTTCTTCTCTTTTGCCTACGAGATATAGCTCTGGCTACGGCTCTGGCTCACAGCACATTCTTTGTTTGCACCAGTTTTGTGATAAAGGATATGGCTACCAAGGGAATGGGCCTGGCCGCAGGTTGATTTTACAAGCAGGAGCAAAGCCTGGGGCAGAGTAGCAAGAGAGAGACAAAGGAAACCTGTTAGCGCTCCTCCATAACTCTTCACGCAGCAACAGAGTGGGCAGAGCGCAGCCTCCGGGACAAGGCTGCTGGGAAATACTTACTGATAAGCCTTGGAGAATACTTACAGTACCTGCTAGTGAGTTTGTGTATATATATATATGTGTGTGGTGTGTGTGTGTGAGAGAGAGACAGAACAAGCTAGCATGTGTTGAGGAGAGAAAAGGATAAATGAAGGAGGAGAGGACACATCTAGAATGAAGTAGAGGCAGCAGAGTGAAGGGCTACTGAGCGACATATATAGAAAGAGAGAGAGAGAGAGAGAGAGAGGGAGAGAGAGACAACGGTAAAGAGAGGTTCTCATAAAGAGCGCAATTAGCAATTATGCAGTCATCAATTACAATTATCACAACTGGTGATTATGCAATTATCACTCTAAATCATCGCTTTCCCCCTCTGCCTTACCAGTTTGCCACCCCCTGTGATTTGGTTGTTTGAGGCTTGGTTGTGATGATGCAGGTGATTAGAGTGTGTGACGATGATGGGGGTGTTGGGCGGGTGTCAAGGCAGATCCTACACTCTCTGTGTGTGCAAATAAGTGTGTGAATGCTTGGAGCATGTCTGCATATACATCTGTGCCTGGGTGTGCACAGCATGTGATTTAATTCTCTGTTTTCTGCATTATGCGGTGCACATGGATACACCGCTTACATCTCAAGGTGAATGTGGTTGGTGCTGTGGGAGGTTAGGGGACAGCAAATGTATGGTTCCACAGTCCCTGAGGCCTCTAAATTACCTGTCATCTTCCCCATGATGCAAAGGTCAGTGCACAATCATAGGGAGTCCATCCTACTGTGCTGCTCGCGGAGCGCCAGTCCAGCCCACAGGCTGACAGGATGTCACAACAACCCCGGTCCCGCTCCATGCTTATTAGAACAAAACAGTGGGAAGCCCACCATCACCGCCACCGCAACACCGGTTGTCACAACACCTTCCAGAAGAATCCACTGGATTCCTGACAAACATTCGTAATAATCTAAGTGTTGAGAAAATACAAACAATGCTCTGCTAATGCTGTGTTAAGTGCTGAAATCTGAAGCTGGGGTGGGGTTTTTTTTTCTTTTTATTAAATTCTTATTGGTAAAACAATTCCAGTATTAAATAAGAACAACAACAACATCACTCATCATTAATGCAGTCCTGTTGTTGACTTCAACTGTCAACTTTCAATGCTACCATTTCATCTTGAGTCTTGTACGATGTCCATTTTACCAAATCAATTAGTAAGCATTTGTCCTGTGTTGGGGCTCCACTTTTCCTCAGTTCCTCAAGATTTTACTGCAATCAGTAAGATTTCAAACAATTACAATACAATTTCTAGGATAAAGTATCATACAACACATAGAGGCTCCATATCTGAAAACACCAAACTGAACAGGCAGCAGAACACCTGCATCATTCACAACATAGTTTCACTTTGTCATTGTAAAAACTATTGAAAGAAAAAAATCTGCAATCCTGTTAAAATCTGTTAAAAACAGGAAAGTGCAAATCCAGATTTTTCCCTTCAGAAGCACAGAATAGATCATATTTTATGTGTTCCACCCAGTTCTTGTGCAGCTGTCACCACTGGCGTTTGTTTTGCATTGAGTGTAGGTTCAGAGGCGAGGCGGGAGGAGAGAGATGAGTTGGTGTGGAGTGACTGATGAGTGGGTGGAGGAGAGGGGCAGAGGTAAACACTATTGCAATACAGTCTGGATGGTGAGAGACCCGTGTACGCCCACACACGCACTCCCACGTAGACACACTTGAATTTGGGAGCATGCAAACACACACACGTCAAGTTGCACAGCCAGATGCACACTACACACAGACTGTGTTTGGGGGCAGATTTAATCATGGTGACACCCATCTCTGAGTGGTGGTAGCAGCATGGCGGTGGCTGTGGCCGTCTCTGAGTGCCCAGTGAGATGAGCAGTCAGAGTACTGACACACATCTCGTCGCCACGTCAATTCCGATCAGCGCTGCCTGTCAGTCAACCCGCCGCTTTCACAACCGACTGATGCCACCACCACTCTGCCACTGCAGAGCTGCCGTCTCAGCCAAATAAGGGGCCAAAGCTGACCAAACCAATATTCTTTTGTACCACTTATCAGCTCTTGACCTCATGCTGCAACAATGCAGCGACAAATTCAAAGCAAACTGAAGTTTTTAACATACATTTTTGGGAACCATGAATGTCTCTACAATGTTATATACCAACAGTCCAGCATTTCAAAAGTTATGTGAACATTTTAACCTTCTGGAGGCACTAGATACAAAGTCAAATGATCACCAAATCCATTGGGATCAATCCTCTGGGAACTACAGGTTTTATTTCTGTATGAGATATTCTAGTCTTGACCGAAGACATGGATTGAAAAACAGACCAAAGCTGCTGTTAAGAGGCATGCTGCTAGCATAGCTAAAAGGGTACATCACGACATGAATGATTTGAATATGAGAATAAATGAGCGCAGCCTTGTGTCAAAGCCCCAGTGGAGAGTGGCCATTAATGACCTAGCCTAAGAAGTAAGCAGACCTCCGCAGATCAAGGTGGAGCTGACATAATCCCGATGGACGTGGCACACAGAGCCGCATGAGAGACAGAACATGGCATGAGATTAAACCCAGATCAAAGAGCCTGCTGTCTCCACCTCGCAGCAGGTGCCTTCTGGGTCTCCCACGCCATCAACAGGCGGCAGAACCACTGTGTTACCCGCCCTCTCGACAAAACTCAACACAAGCCTCAGCGCTAAGTCACGGCAAAGTCAAAGTCAAGAGCTGGTGATAGATAAACGGGGAGGGAGAAAAACAAATCTTTTCTGAATGTCTTTGTAGTTCAAAAGGTAGGAGTTGTCATTTTCTTTTGAGCTTGTGCTTTCAAATGTTTGATGCAGAGGATGACCTAAACCTTGAGGAAAGCATGTCTGCTGAAAATGTATCTATCATGGCATGATGGGAGGGAGCGGGGGCGTGCTGAGGCTAAGATGAAGGCACCGGCTGATGTGCTGAAATGGAAGGCTCTGAAAAGTAGTAATGAGTGCACCTGGACTAGATTTCAGTGCTGGGAGAAATGTTAAGAGGAGAGAAGAGAGGAGAAGTGTAGGTAAGGGCTAATTATAAAAATAAAGTGCCCCCATTATCCTGGTGCTGTACTGCCCTAGTGAACAAAGCTACAACAGATGGGGTGTCATGGGTAACTGTGCCAATGTGAGCCAAAGCCCTGGAGTGGATGGACGCTGGCAGGCCGCTGGTGGAGTAGGCCTGGCATGGGGGAGGCACAGCTGCATATCTCGCCCTCAGACACATGTTGACAGTGTTTCTCTAGTCCTGCCTACACTAGTCAAGGTGAGACAGCATGACACGAGGGGAGAGAGAGGGAGAAAAAGAGGGAGCGAGCGCTACACTATGATGGATAGTGCTCTCCATCCACCTCTCCTCTCTCTCCCTCTTAGAAGGCTGGTGACTTTCCAGTGAGGCAATTATCATTGCGGAATGCATAATAGCCTAATTAATTACAGGTGTCAGCGCTGCCTTTGTTTCAGCATGGAGGAACATCATGCCAAAGCCGCATCCGCTAAAAAGAACAACGCTGATGAACGAGCCTCGAACCACGGCTAGAAGAGCGCAGCTGACGGAGGAACCAAACGCTGTGGAGACGACTTGAAGTCTGCCAAACAATCCTGCGTCTGTTGCTAACAGAAGATGGATTGGAAACACATGGTGCAGAAATTAGGTCCATTATTTGCTTGATAAATCTGCTGTTGTCAATGACAGTGCTCGGAGGAAGATCTCAGGTAGGCCCTGCATAGGACAGCTCTGATGGTAATTTGGTTTCAACTAGCGGAGACCAGCACGGCGTTGGTGGCAGCACTATCAACAATGAAACAGCCCCTGACAAACATGGCATATCATTTGTCCTGTCAGATTTGCCGATTTCATTCATTGTAGTGAGAAAGCCGGAAAGCAGACAATTGCCAGGGAGAGAGAGGGAGAGAAAAAAAGACCTAACAGGACCTGCGAATGAGAGGAAGTGAATGATGGGGTGACCAGGGAGGAGAGACAGCACAGAGATTCCTGTTACTCTCCTCCTCAGCTAAACACAAGCATACATCGGTGCAGAACTTAATAGAACGTCACATTTCGTGTGTGTGTAAGTGTGCATGTGTGTGTGCGTAGTGCGCAGTGTGTGTGTCTTTCTATGGGGGGGGTCATGGCGGTAGTCTGATAATCCCTCCACGCCCCCAGGCAGTGGGGGCTCATTGTAGAGTACATTGAGTCTAATAGGAGCCGGCGCTGCAGTTGTATGCAGTTCTCCCTGCTCCCACTGTGAGAAGAGTTTTACATAATTAATGACTGTTGATGTTTCCCAGGTAGTCGCCCGGCAAATTCACTCCAGACTCGGCTGCCACCGTCGTCAGTTCCACAGAGAATGAGCGACACCAGAACAGACAGCTTACATTACAGGCATAAATAAGGCAATTTTGTACAGTGTCTTCAGACATTACTGTGAGGGGGGTTCAGGGCCAATGATTCGACTTGCTTCAGAGAAACGCTCCGAAAGAGCTTTTCTATGTCTTGAAGTCTATAGAGAATTTGTGCTTGATGCGAGTAAAACTGCTTCCTCTAGTGTTTTTATAATTTTGTATGCTGTTAGAGCTGCAAAGAAGCGCAGCGCCTTTTCAAGATAACAGCTGACGGCTCCAGACGGATGATCACCCGCAACCTGCATGAATCAGTCTAATCTGGATGTCAATCTTAATACATGTGAGCCTGATGGTCTGGGTTTGTATGCGCCAGACCACTGGGAGTCTGGCAAGGCCTCGGGGCCCTGCACATATTGCTGGGAGGCAGTCCACATTTATACTGGAGCATGTTAAATTAAACATTTAAACACGACACCAAGGGAAGGCTATTTTTTACCGCTCTCGGCCCACTACTCATTATTAATTTGTAATAACCTTTAAGGCTTTTTGATGTCATACATATTTTACAGAGAGATATCACTCCTAGCCAGACTGGAGAGGGCCTGTCGATGACAGATCACCAGAGTGCCACTGAAATGTACCTTCAGCTGCTATAATTAGGACCAGGTGAGGGTTAAGAGTGATCTTTGGACTATGCTTGCATGTATTTATCTGTACACCAACTCACACTAATGCATCAGTGTGATGACATGTCAACACCCAAAGATTAAAAAGTGTTGCAGCCAAAAAGAGAGATGAAAGAAGAGATGATGATTTTCCCAAAATTATTTAGCAAAAAGTGTGAACGTCTTTCTGGCAGTGACCTGGCGATCATTTCAGAATTTTAGGTATTTATGAGTATCTAGTGTAAAGGAGTTCATGTCAGCTACATAAATCAGATGAGTTGGGGGTTGGGGGTGGGACACATTAACACCCCGCTCTCTGTCTCCTTCATACTCGTCTGTTAGAGGGCTGGCCAAAGCCCATCTTGCTCCCGCTCTGCTGGGAGGTCCTCCATGCCTGCTGGATGCCAGCCTAAAGCTCATGTACACTGGTGCCAACACGCCGCTAAAAGCTCTAAAACAAATGAGCACTGTTTGGTTAATGTACACTGATTGACCTCTGCTGCCAGGCATTTGATGTCATGATTGTAATGACCAGCTTTCCTGCCTTATCCTATATATACAATGTGACAGGCGCGCGGTGGCATTTCAATTTGAGTGAATGAGGGCTAATCAGATGAGAGCAGCAGCAAAGGCCGGTGTTATATCTGAGCAACTATGGATGAAATTATGACATTCTGAATGTATTTGCTTCTATTTCTTAAAGGGTCTGTTCACCCAAAATTACCCATGCGGAAAGACTTGGATTTATTAGTCCTGATTTTGAGAAATTTGATTTAGAGATTAGATTTCTTTGACTTCCCCAAAATAGAGGTGAATGGAATTTCATTTGTGGTGCTTACAGTACTAAACAATATAGTTTACAAATTCAAAAGCAACATAATTCTCTCTCCAGAAACTGTGCCCTTCAGTCTGGATTATCCACAGCAATGCTTCTCAACTACAGGGTACTTCAAATGAAAAAAGCAAACATTAGAAAAAAAATGTGAAAATAAACTAATTCTTTATATCAGAATTTAGTTTCTTCTTAATTCCTATCCCAGTATGTATCCAGTATCCTATCTTGAAACCTCTTCATCTCCAGCCCCATGTGGGAGTCCCAACTCCCAGGTTCGTGACCACTGACCCATGCAACACACTTTTTTTCCAGTAGAAAGTAGATACTGTTTCATTTCTTTTTTAAATAGGTACAGTAAAATGTTGATAGGTTAGTCTGTAGATTATCTGTCTGTAGGATAACAGGGATATTGTTTCTGGAAACAAGTGTGCAGCCTTTTTTCTTTTATAATTTTAATTTTCAACGCTGTGAACAAAACAAACTCAAAAAAAAAAAAAAAGCATAACGATCTCATTCACATCTATCATACTGGTAACCTGATGCACCAGATGGTTTGTTACACAGAACCATCTGAAAAGTCATCCTTGGAAACTGTTTGGAAAAAGAACAGGCACTTTCAAAAAATACTTGGCAGGTGATTGGTGAACCATCTGTCTATCATCGTCTTACCTTGCAAGGCAGCTGGATTTGCGAGATCAAGATGATGTGAGAATATTCATAGGACGCTGATTGGTTCAAACCACTGCAAACCACTTTTGGACACAAACGCATGACATGAAGATAGATTCTCATGCGATCTTGCAAATCCAGCTGCTGTCTGGTAAAATAAAATAGGTACATCTGCATGGTTAAATATCACTAGTGTAAAATGAAAAAATGTGTTGTTTGAAGGAAATTATATATATATATATATATATATTCTTTTTGCTTCTCAATAACAATTCTTTTTGTTACATCATTATGAAACAGACATTCAGTAGTGTTAAATTCATCTTATACAGCCTCAGAAACATCTCTTCAGCAAGCTTTATATATAGGACTTTATCTATTGGATGCTGAGCATTACATAACCCTCCATATGCTCACAGTGTAGGACAATTCCGTACGGGTTATAAATAAAGAAACCTGACGCACGGCTGCAGCCGCTGTGATTTGGGCAAGTTCTCACATGGGATGTCATAGTTCTGCAGTGCTAGCCCCACTGCTATTTCAGGCTCTGCCTCATTAGAACATCTGACATGAGTGAACAAAAAAAAATAAAATATATATAAATATATAACAGACTTTACAAAAGACATTTCATTAGGGAAGAGGAAGCATGAACAGAATGCTCTGCCTCCCTCCCTACAGTGCGTTCTAGTCTAATCTCAAACATGCATTTACTAGAGCATTGTGAAGGCGCACACGCATGAAGTGTGATATCCAGGTATGCTACAGTACAGAGATCTGTGTCACACGGTCCCACAAGGAGGAGGTCTGCAGGGCTCGTTGACAAGGGCACAAACATGCAACCTGCCACAATGACTGCAATTACCCCACATCCCCTGCCTTCAACACGAGTGTGTGTAAGTGAGGGACGGGACATGCGATTATGCATGTAAGAGTGAGTTATCGCATGAGAGAGGAGGCTAGAAAAAAATACATATTATTGCATGACTGCCTGTACCTGCCTCTGTGACTATATATATATATATATGTACACGTGTGTGTGTGTGTGTGTGTGTCAAAGCGTGCCTGTGGAGGCTCTCTCACACCACAGTGGCTGGCTAATTTAGTTAGGGAATAGCTGGCTGTCCTTCAGGTGAATGGGCAGAGATTGGTCTCAATATGAGATGTAATAAAACAAGCCCATCACTAGATCTCACCGCACCTTCGGCTGTCCTTCACATGTCTCGCCAGAAAACGACAAGCCCACAAACACACGCGCACACACACACACACACACACATAAAAGCTCAAGAAGGCAAGGAGATGTAAAAGGTATAGGGTTGATATTTTGAAGAAAATCAGGAAACAAATATTGCTTTATTATTATTTTTAGATTGCCTAAAAAATAATGATTCAATTTCTTACCACTGTCAATATCTACAGATAAAAGAACAATATGTACCAATATGATGGACACATCATTTCAAAGTATTTCCCTTTCTTGCCTGCTACTGTTATCTACATCTTGTTTTAGTAACTCTCCATGCAACAAAATCCTGCACGTTATCCAGGCACTTGTTCATCTCCATGCCTCCTCCTGACCAACAGTGCCTCTCTGTTACAACTGAAACATGGTTGCAGCTGACTCTTGTGCTTTCCTGCCAGCTGCTAGCATCCAGGGCCTGGCGACCAGCAGCTTTTTCCCTTTTGTCCTCTCGCACCCCACTCCAGACCGGGGTTTCTACTCCAGGAGAAGAGCCGGTGCCCTACCGCTAAATCCACCGAGACCCAATTACAGGGACTGCAGGAGACGCAAAGTTAGTTTGCTTTAATTGAGGATGTGTTTAACACTCTCCTCAGGCCACCGCGCCACGTCTCTGATGAAACAGAGAGCCCTGCGGTCGGACTTTAAAATATATATCTGTTTCGTGACAAAGGCAAAGCACACTCTGATCTATGGGATATTTAAGGGTGGTGGGTGTGATTTAGGGTGTCGTGTTTCCAGTGTAAAATGAGAATAAAACAAGCAGATCTCTTAAAAGGGTAAAAACACATTTGATTTGTGGAAGAAGAAGCTACACTTTAATGGGTGGTGTACATCGGAGGAGTTGCTCCCCTCCCTGGTAAGAAAGTTACTTCTCTTGCAGCTGCTTGTTTTAATAGAGCCACATGTTAATTAGTATTGTAGTTAATCCCATATTAAAGAGACCCAAACTGTCAGGTCATATTATAAACAATCGGTCCTAATGTTCGTGCATGTGACATTTGGAGCTGCTATCTCTTCTAGCAAAATGTTCCCTAGGTACTAATTGGCCTACTTTACGCTGTCTTTCTTTGAATTGCCACTTTCTTTATCATTTAGGATATTAGTCTTGACAAGCATCATCCCATATACCATAGGCCCACTAAAAGTGAAGAGAAGCTGCATCATTTTTTTGCAGAGGGACAGCAAAAATTGGAATAAATCATTTACACTAGCATATAATACTGCGAGATCTACCTTCATGGGATATTAAATACAATTTGAAGGAAGAATAAAAGTTCAAACACTTAGCCAGCAGCAAAGTAAGTGTAACTTTTCTCTGCTTGCATTATTTAAGATAGGCTCCATCATTTTATCAATCTATCGATCTCTCACCAGAAAGATGAAAATGGAAAAATAATGAGGCTGATGAATGCTGTGTAAAGAACATCAATGTGCAAAATTTAATTATCTGTGCTGGAAAGAGACGGAAAATGTGTCGGCTGTTTTCTAAAACAAAAAGAAAGTGAAAAAAGGAGCAGTTAATATTTTCCCTCTCTGCATATTTTAATTACCAGATCAATCATAACTACGTACTGCAGTACTGCAGAGAAATGAAAATTGCAAGTCTAAATGAAAAACAATAGATTTGCTTTAAAGTCTTCGCTCTTTTGAAGTCTAAATTAAAATTTCAGGTACCTTTACAAGAGCCTTCTTCAGAAAGTTATGATATTTAATTAGCGTGTTTAGATTTTGCTGAAATTAAACTTAACAGCCGAGCATCATGTGAAATGAAGACTGGTATTCCCAGGCTTCGGCGGGTGGGGGAGGAGGGAGGTGGTGAGACGCCACAGATGAACCAAGGGAATTAAATCACTTCAGCACATGAGGGCTGTGTATCCTCTGACAGAAGCTCATGTTCCTTTGACTTATGCTGCCACCGGCTTGATCTGAGGTTGGGTCTCAGTGTTCAGTGGAGTGGAGAAACAACTTTGCTCTCCGAGTGTGTCTGTGCAGCTCCGATTCTGTGCTTGAAATCAGAGAATCGCGCCGTAGAATTGGCGGAGCAGCTCTCCCGTTCCGCCTTTTCCTCCTCACATGAGCTTTTCCTGGTTGTACGAGCGCTGATGTTTATTTCTCCTGGCATGTCCTCGCCGGCGCTGAGCCACTGATTTCACACATTTTTATTGGCTAATTTGACTGTGCTTTTGCCAGCAGCTGAGAGTGAGCCAGGAGTGAATCTGCTGCTAGTGTTGCTGTTCTCTGACTTAGGTTGCCTTCGAAGGAGACCCACTCTCACTTGTCTCACAACAACTAGTTGACCGTGTTAGACTAAGGCGAGCTAGGTCTTAGAAACTGCCTCCTAGATTAGTTATTGTCTGCTGCTGGTGAGAGTCTGTTTGGGGTCAGGAGGGGAATGTGATTGCCTGTCTCTTACGGTGACAACGGTTTAGAGGAGCGGATGTACAGCCAGTCAGACACCCAATAGAAGCGGTGCAGCAAGCACTATGCGTGCGTCCATCCTCAAACATGCCTAACATTTGCACAACAGCGGCAGTCAGGCGTGACGTCTCCGGGCTCTGAGGTTTGTGCTGTCAGGACGGCAGAAATTAAACCTGGCACTGCAGAGCAGAATGTGCTGAAACTCATCAATTCCACATGGCTAGAGAGCCAAGTGCCTATTTATAACACCCCACCTCACCCTCCCCCCGCTCTCTTCTTTACCTGGTGTGCATCCCTGGCTCTAAACACGCATCCATAATGATGAATACACCCAACTGGGACACTCCGACAGGGCATCAGTCAGGACAGGAAAACAAACACGCCAACACACACACACCATCAGATCACAGCACAGCAGAGGAGGGATAAGACTGACACTGGGAAGGCTGATGGAAAGGTTGAGGCGTCTCAGCATAAAAACACCCAGCAGAATCACAACAATCCGTCACTGCAGAGGAAACAAACAAGGGCAGTCAGATATATTAAACTTCTTTAAAAGGCCCAATCTGCAGCTGAAATATCACCACGGGTAAAACCCAGCCACCCAACTACTGCTTTTGTTTACGTAGTGATTTACTGAATTGATGAAATTTCATTTTAAAGTGAGCTTCTGAGGCAAAGACAGGCAACAATGGGCAGGAATTATTGTGTTATACATTTGCTTTTGGGTAAAAAAAACCAAACAAATACGTTCACTTTTCTAACATTTAAAATCACTGGAGACAAATATGACTATATGTATTATATGTTTAAATATGCCAGTCGGGTTGTTGTATTGTTTTCATTTTAGTTTGTATACATTTTATGCTTCATGCTGAGAAGTTTTAAGAGCAGAAATATCTCATTTTCCTCTTACAAATGAAAAGTTACATTTATAAGCAATACTTGCTAACATTAGCCGTCTCACTTATATATTAATATGTTTTGGGCCTGAACGTTATTTGTACAAATTTAAATTATGTATTGTATCGTCTTAATTCTCCCCAATCAGACAATGTAGGCCAATCACATCACCTTTAAAATTCACTTCACTTTAAGTCACACCTTTAAACTACGTCTATGAATTATCAGCACTGTGGCCACTGTTTAGCAGAGGCTCACTTTAGAAGTACTTAAATATACCTGGGTCAATGAACTGCGATTACAACTAATGCACTGGATATAAAAATGGGGACTAATTGTAAATTGTCTGGAGAATGTGTTTCTCATATAAAATAGTTCTCTGACATTAAATAAAGCCAGTCTCTTCAAAAGCATTGCTGTGATCAAAATAGGACCAAAAAGCCTTTAACTAGGTTATTTATTCATTTGTCAATGTATGGACTTTGGCATTAGATGAGTAGTATCAAAGGTGAGACGGGCAGACCTACAATATTTGAGCCAATATCCACATATAAGCTTGTTTGTCTTCAACTAATCATAATCAATAAAAGTAAACTTTAATGTAATAAAGACTGAAACAGTAAGAAGTGCCTTGAGTTTGGGTCAAAGCAGCCTTTCTGCTAATGTAGCGAACAGGCGAGGACATTCACCCTCTGGAGATGGAGAGGACGTGAAAGACTCAAGGAAGTTATTATCTGATGTCCAAGTACACTCCCACGTCCCTCGTCACATCCCTCCCCCTCTCCGTCCCTCTACTCTTCCTACCTGCCTGCCTCCCACCTTCCTTTCCTCTCCTTAGTATGAAGAGGACACAAGTGATAAACCAGGAGCAGAGAGCCGGTAGTTTACATGGCCCTGGAGCCCATTATGTTTCCCACAATAGGCTGGAGGCCTGGACGTGCTGTGAATAGGTAATGGCCTGGAGATCCTGGGCCTGGCCTGCTGCTCAATGAGCCTGAGACAGCCGAGCAGGAGACAGGCATTAGAGATACCTCGACAGCCCTGTATGAAGCAGTCTGGTCATAGCCGGGGGGGAGGCAGGCGAGGGTGGGAGAGTGGGAGCAAGTGAGAGGAGCAGGAGGATATTGTAAATGCCCCTTACATAAGATAGGGCTTGAATAATAACACAAAGGGAATATTCAGAGGTAACTATAAGGCAGGGATCTGGTTTATTGGCACAGAAATATGACAGTATAATGTACAATATACATAGAAATCAACACTAACTTGCTAATAAAACAGTATACAGTCTTGGAGCAGCTTTGCATCAGGCGGTTTGACTGCTGCTGCTCTGACCCGACCTTCCCAAGTTAGCCATTCACTCCAGCAATCTGTACCTAATAACCGCAAGGTTTAGCCCATGATGAAGATCTGTCTTCATTGAGCTGGAAAAGCTGTAGCGTCGCAGAGCATTTTTCCTAACGGCGCAGTCCCTCATCTATGAAAGTGCCATAGAGCCCCTCAGACAATTAGGCAGGGAAAAGCTTTATGACCGTTAGACTCACTCAGTGAGCGGCACTCTCACCGCTAGCACCGCCAGGAGCGCTGGCTCATGCAGAAAGGTAATTACGGAGCCTCTCATAATGACACGGAGGAAGCTTGCGTCATAACACCCACAGCCTTTTATCATAGCGCTGTAATTAATTATCATCCTTTACTCTTTGATTCATTCCACTATTCATAACATATTCATACATTCAAGAGAAATTATCATTTCCTTCAGGAATTAATCAAAAGGAGGAAGAACTGGTCGTCTCTCGATAGATGATCAAAGACGGTGTTTGTCTACCTCACTGCATGCCGGGCGAGCTCAGGGCGAAGCACTGCGGGCACGGTCTCTGAAAATACTGAGACACTTTATTCTCCTACTCTAGGACTCTGGTCAAATCATCTGCTTTACACCGTTAAAATGCAAACACAGCTGCACATGTATCTGATAAATGAGAGGTAAATGGATATGAAAATCCAAACAACTACTATGACTTTTATGGTATATTATATCTTGTTTCTCCTGTCATTCTCCACTCTACAGTCTGATAAAGTAGATTATGAAAGCAAACTGTACCATTACGTGATCAGCTCTGTGCAACAAATCAATGTGCTAATCATTATAGCACAAACCCATTGCGTTTGCTTTTCTTTTGAGTTGCCTTCTACCCACCTTTTCTGAACATGTGAAGTCAGACTTACAGTACATGGTATATAGGTGAGACGCAGCAGCCATTTTGAGATCTCTTTCCTCAGTTTCATGGAGTTGAAAAGCTGCTGTATAGTCAAAACGCCTCTTAGTGCTCTCATAGAAAACAAGCAACAACAACAACATACATAAAAACATTGTCTTCCCCCACATCATCACTTCCCAACCCCAGGGGAAGAAATGGCACAGTTAGACTCATAAACAGGTGTCCACCGGCCCCTAGTTCGCAGCGCTTTAATAGCTGTTTGATGTTTTTGATGTCTAGTCAGCTCGATCGTACCTTGCTGCTTGATAATGAGGGCCAATAATGATTCCTGAGCTTGAGGGGTTAATGGTATGTAACCGGCAGAGCTGCTAATTACACGTTACAAACTATTTATCAGAATCTCCATCTGCGCAAGCACCACAACTCTCATTGTGCACGCTAAATTACTCCACGGATTATCATTGTAAAGCAAGTTTCAGTAATTAGGGACCCATACTGCTGTTTTCTTTTTCCGAGAGCACCAAAAGACATCAAGGGGAGAGGAGAAAAATAGAATGACTGGTTAATTTGGGCCTGATATTCAGATTGGTACAGGCCGGATGTGAAGAGAAATTTGCCTCTGCTGTCCCGATAAAAAAAGAAGAAGAAAAGGCTACAAATACAAGAAGAAATCCGTCACTGTTCTTTTTTTTCCCACCTCACAAAAGGTTTATCCTGAGGGGAGTTTACACTCTAAAGTGAGAGGGAGGTGTAAATTGCATTGAGAAGCCTTCATAGTCTTGGTGAGACTTGGTGAAGACTTCTTTCTGTATATTCAGATGGCAGCCAGCGTTTGTGTGAAAGTTGTGTGAACGGTGTGGTCCAATGGGCCTGTCTCTCCAGCGATTGGTTATTTGAGAAATAACTGTCATATCCCACAGCCCCAAAGGTGTGCCTGAGACCATGGAGACATGTACCATCTCCTCTTCTTCTGCGTAAATTTTTATTAAAATTACCTTCATTATAAGACAGTGTTCATTATAAAACCAAAAACGCCGGTCTCCCAGGGCCCTGTGGATTAATAAGGACAGCGGTGTATTTTAAGCCGTAAACTCAGCTCCTCACTGTCCTTAATCTCCTTCCTACTTCACAAGGCCAAATTAACACCTCTCCTCAGCTCTGACGGGACCTCATTAGCAAACTTCCAGGGAAAGAAAGAGAGGAGCAGAACGAAAAAGAGGAGAAGAAGGAGGGAAGCGACCAATGACAGCCACCAGCTCTGGGATTAACCCTTTCTCCTCCTCCAGCTCCTCAGAAAAACTAGGTCGGCAACGTGTTTCTAATCAGTCGCCTGGTTAGTGATAATTAGAAGGCGAGATTGGACGGGAGAAGAGAGAGAAAGTGGGTGGGGAACATTGAAATGAAAAAGAAAAGAAAGAGAAACCTGTCATGTCGCAAACACTTCAAAGGAGCCGTCTTCTCCTTTAGAAGTGGCATGATGAGGGTCCAAATACCATGAGGCACTCCTCTGGGCCTCAGAACTGGGAGGGGAGGGGGGGGCAAGGACCCAGTTCTTTCTCACATACAGTATATGCATCCTCACACACACATGTCAGGGCTTTTCTATCGTTCACCACCTGTATAGTGCAGCTGCAGGAGAGTTTTAGTCTATCCCAAAGCACACAGCCAAACAAGTACATCTAACTCCACCTTCTCCTCTCAGTCTCCCCCTGCAGCAGCAGGTCGAGGTCCCCTAGCTTACACTGAGGTCGCACAGACTACCGCTGGGTAAAGTTCACAAGCCTCCGCAAGCTGTTTGACATTACCAATAAGGTCAAAGTGTATCAGAAAACACCAGAGGATTATAATATTGTGGCGTGCCGAGTAGCTCGCTGTACCTCATGATAAAAAAATAAAAATAAAAATAAAATAAAAGCAGAGGCTTTTTCCACTGCGAGCTGGCTTACTTATCAATGTGCAGAACATCAGCCTGTGGAAGTTACACAAGAGAGACCGAGAGGTGCCAAGAGAGGCCTGCAGCTAACAAGAAGAAAAAAAAATCATCGCTCATTATCAGCCATCTATTTTATCTACTAAGAAACATCTCTAGACTCCCAGTTGTCAGACATCAATGGTGCTTAAATTAATCCTGTGGGTTCCTGTTTGCACAATAAAGATATGGAAGGGTGCTGCTGATATTTGTGAGACTTTACAGTTAGAGTAATTGAATTAACACACAAATCAACCACGGAGTATTGCGGGGTGTAGTATTGAATGTGATAGCTCCTGCCAGGGAACACGGTTGCTTGGGCATAGTCAATTATAAAGCATTAAAAAGAAGCTGCCAATAATCACTTCCTAGAGAACTGAACAATCCATGCTGAGTGTTCTCATGTTTACCAACGATAGGGCTTTCAGGTTAGCGCTGAGCGGGAGTTTAGAGGGGAAAGCGAGACTGGAAACATATTTGTGGTATCATTTCCATAAGCCTCTGCTTTGCGGACCATAACGCAGCTCACAAATGTGATTTATGACCTTGGTTTAATGGCTGGAGCAGAGACTTGGTAGGTATCAGATGACTTTTTCAATATGGCGACGTCAGAGAGGGGGCACGGTGAATGCACCATCACAACAGGAAATGAGGGCTTGTCTCGACCAAGAAAATATGAGAAGCCAGATATCTGATCATCTAATGGCAGATAGATGCTACTTCACTTTGACAGAAAAGGCTTTCGGTCAATAAGCACCAGATGAGCAGTAACACGAAAAGTATGCCATGGATTCCTTTGCCCTATCTATCAAATCATTCATTCCAGGAGCACAATGATCTGCTCTGGTCAATGTACATATAAAAGCCAACAGGACTGTCTCTTGTTTCAGTCAGCTATGCTGTGGATCTTAAGGAATCATCAATACAAATGCTATCTATGTTTTATTCTGCAGAATCTGTGAATGATTCATATATCTGTAAAATGCAAAGATGCAGGACTCACCTGGGCTTGGAAACTCTTGAGAACAGGTGCCACCATGTCCCGGACTTCCTATGTACACACAAAAATAAACTCAGCCTCAGCATTTCTTTTTTTTTTTGTTTTGCAGATGCTCCACCTGTTTAGGAATCAGATTGGCCCCAGTGAGGCACAAATGGCTCCATAAGAAAGAGAACTGAAAATCTTTCATGTTAATGAATTTCTCTCTCCATAGCGCCTCTTACACTGCATGTGTGAGTGAGTGAGGTATGCTCTTATGGGGTGTGGGTATTAGTGGTTAAATCTAAAGGGTTTGAGTGGGTATGTTTGAAAAGTGGGGCTTTCCAGTAGCTCGCATTAGAGCTAAGGATCCAGACTTGTGTGAGCTCTTACAGCCTCAGGTGAGGGGATTGTGCTGCCAGTAGTGACAGCCTGATCCTGTCTTAAACGCCTGTATTATACTGACAAGATTACAGCACTACACTACATACTCAAGCTGAAGACAGGCAGCCAGGGCAGCCACAGCAAATAGCCAGAGGGCTCATTTATAAAATATAAAAATATTCTCTTTGACTTCAGCCTAGTTGTCAATGGATGATCATTTCAAAGAAGATGATAAAAAAAGGACAAAGTCATATCTGTATCATTCATAGGTTTAGCTTTTCATGTATTCAGTTAAATCCACCTTAATTAGTAGTTTGCTATACAACAGTAAGGTGGAATGAGGTTTTGGTACATTTTAAATGTAAAGCTGAAAAAAAAAAAAGATAACACTCAATTCTCAATGTGGATTTAAAAAGGGCAATGTCCATCAAATAACTGACTGAAATTTAGTAAACTATTAAAGTATTATTTTAAAAAGCTGGAACATTAATCAATCTATTTTAGCTGTCAGGTAAATAATAATTTTTACTGGGACTTATGTAGCAGAAAGCAATGCTGGTTCTATTTTGGAGGCGTACGGGTTAAGGTGCCAACTAAGAACTGCACATCAGGTTCAGGTTCTAGGACCTCTGTTGCATGTAAGGCTCCTTACAATCATTTTTAATATTAATCAATCTTTCTATCTATCGATTAATCTGCAGGTTATTTTCTCAGCCTATTAGTCAATTGTGCTATAAAATGTAATTAATGCCCATCATAACTTCAAACTGTGTGTTTTGTCTCAACAGTTCAGACCCCAAAAGACATTAATTTCACAATCATATAAAACAGAGCTGAATCTCATGGCATTTGAGAAGCTGGAAGAAGAAAAATGTTTGGCATTAGGCTTTAAAAATGAAACAAATTATTAACTATCATCAAATAGTTCTTTTTTATCGATCTCCTAGCTACTGTAATTGTAGTCACATGTCATACCCCATCTGTCCACTGTAAACTTGGCAATAAACTTCATTTCGGGTTCAATGAAAAAATATGTTTTTTGATGCGACACAGAAAAGGTGTTTTTGTAATAGTCATGTTGGAGGGGGTGGCACAGACGGGGGGCTCATCTTCATTAGTATTCATCAGTGTTCTGTGAGACTCCCGTTCCTGATGGGTTTATAGAGACACCTGCTCTTGTTACATCACAGAAATTTGGAGAAAGTCAATATCAGCTGCCAATTTTGGAATCAAGATAACTTTTTCATAAATTAATGCTTTCGAGCTTTTTAGAGTTGAAAATAGGCGGCAAGTTGTACTTACCTTTTCCAAATGAGCCCCTTGGCCTCTCATCACACGCTGCCAGAGGCTAACATTACTGCAAGGCCTCGGCATTTAAATATTAACTTAGCTACTGGGAGGGGCGGGGGTGAGGGGGGTGTTAATAACCCTGACTTCTCACAAGTGTTGTGCACTTGTGTTGTTAATATATACTAATGCAGCTTTTACCAAAGAAATAAATAATTCCCTGTACAAAGGTATATGTGGGGGCTCAAGCAGTGGCAGTGACGCAGACAGTTAGTACCTGCTGCAGTGAAGAAAAAACACACATAAAGTTGACAGAACAGGGAGGCGGGTGGAAGGGTGCTAGACTCACCTCAGGTACATTTCTCTTGAACTCCCTGCTCAGCTCTACCAGGTGCTTGTGGGAATGTTCGCTCTCCTCTTGTCGACCCGCCAGCTCAGACGCCACAGAGTTTAGCTCCCTCTGCAAACACACAAAAGACAGAGAAATGGTAAGAGGAAGAGAGTAGGGAGAGACTGCCAACATTCGTCCAGTAAAGCTTAGAGTGTACATAAATAAAAATACACTGCTGAATATTAACAATGTAATCCTTCATGATCTCACAGCAGTAATACTTACAGCTAGCCCTGGCCCATAAATAATTAAGCCAAAATAAATCCAATGCCTACAGTAGCAGAAGGCCTTTTAGATAATCAGTATTTGAAATAATCAATACTCTTGCAACGGCTATAGAGCGCCAGTGAGGGAGTAGGGTGAGGAGGAGGAGGGGAAGAGAGAGAGAGAGAGAGAGAGAGAGAGAGAGAGTGAGAGTTGGGGGGGGGGGGGTCACGTGTGAAGACCCAACAACCTGACAAACAAATAGAGCTTCCTCCTAAAATGAAGGTCTGTTTTTTAAACCCGGCCAAGACCTGATTCAAACCTACAAACGCCTCTCTTGCTGTCGTAATTACTACAGGTCAGATCTATTTTCAGCCTTTCTTTTTTTTTCAATCTCTCTGCCATCGTCTGCACAGATCTTTATATTGATCCTGCACAGATTTTCAATACATTGCACTCGCCTCCATAGCTTTAACCAAATTACCCTTTTGCTACAACAACAGCCCTGATCGCTATTCCATTAATGTCTCTGCACATCGGTTGTTTACATGTCTGTGTTATACAAAATGAGAGCTCCACCCAGCAACATGTCTGATCCACTATTCAAAGCTGTCTGTGTAGCAGGCCCTTCATCAGAACCTTGCATTCATGCTGGACTCAGCTGCACTGCATGCCATCCACAAATCCAATATTATCGATCAGTCATCCAATTCCCGGCTCTTTCAGCAAACTGAAAAAAAATAAATAAATAAAAAGAGGAAAGCAGATTCAAACTCTACTCTCCTGTACTGAGCAGCGCTGGAACAGACAACTGTACATTCACCTCTTCTTCGCTTTTTGACTTTGATTCACAGTAATTGATGAGGATCTTCTCTTGTAACTGCTGGGTTACAATATAAAAAAGTGGAGTGGGGGATTCAATTACCACTGTAAATTTATATATGACGCCGGGAAATTAAATTGACTGTGTTTTAATTAATCTGCAGTCTTACTTAGAGGCAATTTAATAAATCATCGCGGAAGGGGGAAAAAAAAAGAAAGAAAAAAAAAGAAAATGGAGGGATTGAAGGATGAAACTTCAACTGCAGTGGCCTCGTGGGATGGTGGCAGCCTGTCGGTCAGAGAAGAAGTAGGCCGTTAATTGAAGGGCTGCTGGTTCAAGTCCCTGGACTGACGAGCCAGGTAGCAGCTAAAATAAGACTATTTGTCTGAGGTGAGATACGTCACTTTTTCATCCCTGTGATTACATTTACAATGCGTCTCCTAACGTATATCACCTTAAGTTAAAGGTTTGTTGTGACACGGCGCTGCTTACAGCCCAACAAGGCCTAAACGACAAAGTAATTTGTTAATGTCTTCCAAAACGATATAAGTGTTTTCTGATCTGCAGCCTCTATCGGCAGGATGACAGTGTAGAAAACACATTTGACCATTACAAAAACAATTCATATGAGGGTAATCTGATCTGCAATCTTTATGTCTAAAATTTGGTTACTTTCAGGCAACTAAGTGTGTTTGGATTAGAAGAGGGTAGCGTTATAACTTCACACTACCTCCTCCTAAGTCATTAATTACATAGTCACAAGCGTAATTAGAAATTATCATTGTTTTCTCATTGTTAGCACATTCCATGAAAAAAGCAAAACCAACCGAGCATTAGTCCATCTCTCAATACTTTCCTACTTCTCTGCCATGTCTATGGCTCTCAGCCCAAGGCCCATTGATTCTTACTGAAGTAGTAAATCTTCAAAAACAGGTCACAAATATATAGTTCCACTCTCAAAAAAAAGCTCAGTAATTTCCTAAAACTGCTGGGCATTGTCATTTTTAGTAAACGTTACTCAAACCGGAGTAAATAGTGCCATTTGCTGGGGACTATTTTCAGCTGGGGATTAATACACATTTGGTGCTCCAGTGAGCATTTAATTGCATTGTGGGATTGAGTCAAGACAAACTACTGTGTACATGTGTTCATGGTAATGAAGCAATATGTGACCCAGTGCAACAGTGTGACTAATGATGTGTTTTAATAATTTTTTGGAAAACAATGGAGCTCCATGACACAGACGAATAAGATATATCAGTGTTGGTTTTGGTCTTTTCATTCCTTTAAATGTTTAAGCACAGGACCAATGCTGGTGGGTGTCTACATGGTCCTATTTCCTATTTGTATAGACAAAGACAATACATGGTTAAACACCCAGTTACCACCACTGCTCCTGTCATGTAAAATCACAACTTCTATGCTTAGAAAGAATCTAAATGTTTAGGATTCGTCTGGTTTTGAGAGAGATGTGTCATTCTTGATAAATGGGGCTGTCACTGAAAAAGGCCAAGGCTGCACAAGATAAGGCGACAGGACTTCATATATTCCTGTTAGTCCTTACAGTCCATCTGGGATGAGCCTTCCTGGAGATTAGAGTGGGCTTTCAGAAGCCAGCCAACCTCCACTAGATTCAAATGGCCCCAGACCGACTAATCTTGCCAACAGAAAATTCCTCTAGAAGTGACTTTGAGTGGATTTTTTTAAGTACTTAAGATATAACAGTGTGGTGATTCTAAGTCTGCCAGTGCTTCAGTGGCTTCAGCGAAAAGCTGGGTTTACTTTTTTTTATTGCAGTTCAGCTGATGAGAATGGTGAATACTCTGAATGCTGTATGCAAGCCAAACAGTGCTATCATAATGGCATGGTTATTTTGAAAGCACCCCCACAGTTTTGAGAACATTAGGAGGAAGGGAAGCCTGGGCAACAGCCCATCAAATGAAACCTACTGTCTGTCTTTCTACAGAGAAGTGAAGCAGAACAAACTGTTTGCTACTTTGAGTGTCTTGCTCAGATTGATGATGGGAGGAACTCCACAATGTAGTAGTGTTTCGCATTGCTATCTCTGGAGACGACTAAAGGAGATTTTTTTCTCTGTTTCCGAATTAGATGTGATCCGTTTCAACCTTAAGCCAGGGCATCTTTGAGATCCTCGATAAAATTCACTTATGTCCCTCCATTATGTTTAGCTTCATCCTTAATGAAATCATTTGCATGAACATGTAGATGCTTCTGATATCTTGAACACCTACAAAGAAAAAAAATGAGTTCAACTCACTGTGCAAAGAGGAGTTTCTTAGTAATCATTTGACAGGTTTTAAAAAGGACGACTGGGACCAAATTTTCAGTGTGTGGCAGTCGGGTCAATACAGAGCTCCTGTCATTAAGCCTCTGCCAGTCAAACATCCAGCCATAATTGATGAGTTTCCCCTGGGGAGGGCGGAGCTGTCATTGGGGCTGGAGGGACAGGAAAGAGGGATTTTGAACATGGAACCAGTCCTGGCATGCTCAAGTCAATCAGCAAGGGGAAAGCTATCTTGGTGACTTCTGACTCAGAAACAAAGACGGAGAAACCAAAAGCTTATTGGCTTTAACAAGATAGACCTGCAGCCAACTGGCAGTTAGTAAATGGACTTGAAGCTCAATGAACTGCTGAAGACCAGAGAAAAAAACAACTGTAAAACCATGACTCATATGTCCTTTGCCTTACAAATGTAGGCTTTGCCCTTCTGACTCTGACCAAACATGGACCTTATCAGCATCTGTACTAGAGCCTCCCCACATGATCTGACAGGCAGCCATTCATGCTGCATTAAGAGGGCTCCGGTTTATGCAAGTGTGTTGCAGCAAAGACTGCAGGGAGTGGTCCCTTCAGAGTATAATCAAGCATAACAGGACAGGATAAACAAGGCAAAAAATGGAGGGCAATAGTGGCAACAAATCAGTAAGAAGAACCAAAGTGCTGAGGATTATAGCATAAGATGGTTGTCAAGTATGTTGTGTTTCACTTAAATGATTTTTATGTCTATTATAGGCAGAGGCAGCAAACAGAGGGTAATAATCAAATCCAGCGAAGACTATTTCTCTTGACAAAAGTCAAAGCTGAGACATGTGCAAGTGCTTTAGTGTTTTAGGTAAAATGTGTGGCTCACTAATGTATTGTGTTGGAATAGATTTGACGTTGATTCATTAAACCAAGTGTGTCTTGATTACATCTGTAGTGGTAAGCTATTTTCTGGCCTTTCACAAAGACAAACCATAGTGGAAAATGTTGACAACTGGGGAAAAAAAACTACCAAGGTACTGCAATGAGGTAGACTGAGTCAAAATCACTATTGTGTGCACTGGGCTTGGACAGCACAAATTAAAGAGGAAAAAATACGGAGGAGGAGAGAGGGGAAAATGCAGATGGGGTATTATTTTTCTTTTTGTATCCCATCTAATTGCAATCATAGGCAGATGTCTGAAAGTGTGACAGCATCAGCAGAATTGCTGCTGAGAGCACAGAATCTTTGTCTAAAAATAATCAGACATTCTGTGTGCTGCTGTTTGTTATAATGGTAATCGATGCTGGAGGCTTTGAATTCCATCAATTTATAGATCCACTCTGTTCTGCCTGGTGACTGTACTGCCTCACAACCCCCACCGCATATGCACACCGACGCAAAAAAAACACACACACTCGCACATAAGGTCTCGCACAAAAGAGCGGGTGGGCACGCAAGTGTGCATAGAGACACATATGCACTGACATCCGCGCACAGGGGCTGTAGCAAAGCAGAGCAGGGACCAGTGTGTGATTAAGATAAGTGTAGTTTCCTTTCATACATTCCTTATCACCTTCTATTCTCTGTGAGGCACAAGATTGTCCATAGCTGCCTCAGATTAGCCCTGCATCTCAGACGCCACATTTGAGAGGGGGGACTGATCAATAAATCAAATCACCACAATCAATGGCCCCAATCACTGCAGTCTAGTCTGGCCTCAACATTATTACTGGCATCCCCCGCCCCACACCCCTTGCGAGCCACAGAGAGGGGAGGAGGGAGCATTTGGTGGGGGGATGGAGCTGTGTGGGGAAGAGTGCACATTGGCGCCTGTCCATATGAAAGATCCAAACCTTTATCTGGCCTCCTTGGGCTCAACATCAGTTAAGGGTAAAACAGGCAGACAGTGTGTGTGTGTGTGTGTGTGTGTGCGCGTGTGTTAGACAGTCCAGACAGAGGGAGCTGAGCGGGAGGAGCCTCTGACCTCTCTGACCTGGCGCTAGGAACGTGAGCTGAGCACGCAGCCTCTGACAGGCAAGCACTGGGGGGCTGCTATCACCTGGCATCTCCCTCCATCTGTTTACCACCGACTGCTGTTCCTTCACTTTTACTTTCCGTCAGCTCGGCCAACGCTGCTCCGATTCACACCACACCACACCGCCGTTAGACCACACCACACCTGGGTCAAGTTCTATTTGCATATAATTGTGAAAGATTAGTAGTAGTAATCGTAGTCGTAGTAGTAGGTTGGAAGCTTTGTCCACTTTGATTTTGGTGGAGTTTAAACAAACAATATATAAATGCATTAATAAGTGGGCTTTACAATGTGTTAGTAAGTGGATTTTTTACCTTTGGAAAGAGTCGGGCAAGCTGTTTACCCCTGCTGCTTGTCTTTATACTAAGTTCAGCTAACTATCTCCTGGATGCAGCTTTTATATTCAAATAAAATAAAATAAGCATTTTTCTCAAAATCTTTCAAATGAAGACAAAAGTTATAGTTTTAATAATTTATAGGGGCCTTAAGAGGTTAAAAACTTTAATTAATTCACAACACAAAACAAATTAAAAGAATGTCTGACAAAAATTTTTATTTTTATTTTTGCTTTCCTTCCCTGTTAATTGTCTCAAAACCCCTCAATGTTGGGAACCACAGCGCTACGGTTTACTTTTCACATTCTGCGACTGTCCACTCCGCAGCTGCAATACTGACTACACTGTGCATAAACATGTAGGTAACATATAGATTGTGAGGACTTACCAACAAGGAAAATCACATTTCATTCTGACACCTCTCGAAACTCTGGACTGGTAAGACTGATAAATCATCCAAAATAATTAATCCCCAGTCAGTCAGACTGTCTTCAAACAGCATGCTAAATCTTACAAAAGGAAGGAGAAGCATGTGAGCATTACAATCATCAGCAAAAGGTGTGACTGGTGTTGTCAGCCATTATTCGTCATACCCCGCTTCATTTAGAGAGTTTTTGGCGCCTGATGCACCAGAGCACAGCCTACTTGTCAACACTTCTCTCTTTAATTCCAACATGTATACTTGGACACAAACACACACACACACAAACACACACACACGTTTTTTTTAATTCTCTCTAATATACTGGTAACACATTATGGTATGATCGGGGAGGCTCTAATTCCATTTATTGTCAAAGTCTTATTCAAAATAGTATCAAGCGGTATCATGAAAACATCTTATTACATTTCTTTCAAGCAATCCTGTATCTCCTCTGAATCCAATGAATAACTTTAAATGTCCTCCAATTAGAAACTTCAAATTACAATCTATGACTGAATGCTCCAAACAAAGGCCAATTACAACACCTTATTTATCATCATTAAGGGCGACCATTGTTCTGCTCCTTTCAAACTCTGTGGTTACAATCAGGGTGTCTATTGTCATTGTGTGGTACATGCAGGGTGACTAATTACACAGTCCTATGATTCATTAGCAGACTAGTGGGTTGAAACCTGGGAGATAACCTCAGTCGGACAAATGATTGGTTCAAAAGGAGATGTGAATATGGAAGAGCGACGGGGAGGTTTCACAATAGCCAAGAAGACAAAAAAAAAAACTGTCCAGGTTCCAAACACAAAAACCTAAGTTTAAAAAAAAAAGCAGACATGGTATCAAACTTGAACAATAAAATTGGGGACAAGGTTTGTTTTCCTGTTTCCTTTCAAAGTGGGAAAAGAGGAGTGCACTGCGGGGGACTTGTCTCTGAAGCTGCACCATTGAGGTCAGTTAGTGGGAGAGGAGGAAAGTTCCATAGATACAGCCATCACCACGATGGCCCAGTTTCACCTGAAACAACGAGCTGGAGCAATGCAACACAGCTAACCTGCGATTGTTTATTCTCTCTTAAGAAATGTCAATCTGTTCGCTCTCAGGTGTGCTGCTCTTCCTCTTGTTTTTGTTGTTTTCTCCCCCCCTACTCTCTCCGTTTTCCCTTGTCGATTGCAGCAAGATCAAAGCGACGCCGCTGGAAGAATCTGAATATTTCAGGTGTGGAGAGAGGGCTGCGTTTCACACCACCTGTGTAGCGCTGAGAGACAGGTCCCTCCTCTCGCTCAGACTCAGTTAGCGGGGCCCCTGGGGCCCGGCGACATAAAACCGGGGCCACCTGTCTGAGAGAGAGAGGGAACACTACTTTACCCTCCTTCTCTCTCTTGCACTTTCATTTTACAGCATTTGAACCAAAAATAAATTCATCTAAATAGAGCGGTGAGAGTGGGAATAAAACTGGTGCTGACAACAAGCAGCTGAGAGCTTTGAGCGCCATCACAAAGACTCCGAGATCTAGCAGATGTGTTCCGATGCTGCAGAATGGGAGCAGCCACTTGAAAGGGCAGTTTATACATGAATCATTTTATAATTTGCCCTGTTCGGCAGCAGAGCGTAGCTCTCGTATATTAAATGATGAGCCTGGTCAAGAGAATCACCAGGATTATTTTCTGTCAAAACATAGCAGACGGCGCGGAGCAGGGCCTGTGAGATGATTCTCATCACATCATCAGGGCCGCCATTTCTGACCCAAAGCAAATAAAAAGTATCCCCAATGTCCGCACCGGCCTTAACAGTTTGATGTAGCTGCTCTCCTTGGAGGGCTGTGTGCCCTGACATGTGTGCATGTGTAAGCACTTGTGCAAACGTTGTGTGTACGTGCATGTGTGTGGACGTGTGTTTGGGGGGGCGTGGAGCATGTTCCACACTACCAGTTCCTAGCCATGTCTCTCAAAAGGGCCGTAAAGTCTTTACAGCAAATTCCTTACATTCATCTGTGTCAGAGCACTCGGCGCACATTAGGCGTTTACACGGGAGGAAACACAATCTATTTGATGCTACACTGCCCACACGTCCAGAGCCCTCCTCCCCACGCTGGAGATTCACAGTGTTTAACTTCCATTTCATATTCTGAACAGGCAGGCAGACAGGCAGGATAGCGAGTGGAGGGAATGGACTCCATCTTGCTGTAAATCAGCGTTTAAACACCCGGCTAAATGTAATCTGGAAAGAGTCAACAAGAGGCCCTCGCATTACGCTGCTCAAGATATTTGTTTGTATTTATTCTGGAATGTGCAATTGATTTTTGTTGTTCCCCCTAATGATGTATGCAAACGGTGAACCGAAAAAAGTCACACTTCATTTTTTCCTCCGGCTGCTGCCGCCGCTTCCCATCTTTTAATATCAGTGGTGCTTATGAGAACAAGTGGAGGTTAATCTAGGGAGCGGGTCATAGCCAGTCGGCTCTTTGTAAATGTCAGCTGGGAGATCCAGGCCTTTCTTATTACCACACTAAACCAACAAGGCTGACGGCTCCAAGACGGATGTTTGACTTGGAGGTGTCTTCCCCCCACTTTTCACGACTGTCATGGACCAACCCCATCGCAGAAAACCTTATTAATCAATCGATTTATCGCCATAAATCAGGCCAGGCTTTGATTATATCAGCAAGTCATGCAATCAATCAATTAGTCGGGACCTAGCGGCCCAATTTGCCTAAAGAAAGATGAATGCTCCCCCACATCATCCATTTGGTTGTCCGTTTACCCATCAAACACAGCTGCTGTTGACTCCCAAGCCCAACATGCATCCTTTTATCGATTTCTGCAGATTAAACTTGCAAAGGAATCAAAGGACACTTAACTGACTGGGAATAATTCTGCCTTCTTCATTTATAGTGAAGTATGTGCTGTGCTCTCCTTTGATAGTGTTAATATATATTCACATTATCAAGACTAGAGAGTAAACTAAGATTCAAAACTGTTATGAATGATCAAACAGAATGAATCATAATACTTACATGTAATTGGACGCACTCTGAAGAAAAATGGGACACAATGGGACAAATCATAGATTATTATCAGTCAACCCTACCCAGGTTTATATGGCAAGGCGAGGGGGGAGCAAGGGGGACTGAGCAAGGAAACAGCTGGATGAACAAACTGTGGAAAACATATGTATAATGACATATTTGTTTCATATTTTATCCCAACTGTGAATTCCAATCCACGTTTTGACACCAGCTGCCTCGGTCCAATGCCTCCCATCTGCAACTCGGTGTCAGGGTGTCTCCAAGGACGCGCTGGGAAACTTTGGGGACGACAAAAACCGTCAGGAGCAAGTAGAGCACGACAGAGTGGGCTGCCGGAGCCTTGGCGTGCTTCTCCCTCAGCGGCGGGTTGAAATGTGGCAGACTGTGGAGCTACCATGCAGAGGAAAGAACACCGGGGGCTCCCCAGGGAGAACGTCTGTGGTGGGATTAGAGCCCCACCAGACCTGGTTCTGCTTCACACCCTCAGACCCTGCTGTGTTACATCCAGGGGGGCCGCTGAGCTATCTGTGGGGGCTTTACAGTTCTGCCCAATCTCCCCAAGCCTCACCATGTAATTAGAGATAAAGACAGAGGGCTCAGCTACTCAACCTCAATTCTCCCAGCTTCACACAAGGCTGCCTGCCCGTAGCCCCCAGAGGAACCCCACAACACTGCCACTACATCAGCACCTGTGTACGTAAGCTAGCTACAAACCCCATCATCTACCAACCAACTGTTCCACAGACTAAACATTTAAGATACTACAAGGTACGGTACACAATTGCGATTGATTGGTGTTCAAATGTGCAGTGTCCTAAAGTTGCTACACCATGATTCCCAATGGCAGTGTGTGGGTTTTTTGTTTTTGTTTTTTTTTGACAGCATATTACTGCAATATCTACAGTTAATAAGCAATTTTTCTTCATATCTCTCTGCTCCAAAACTTAAACCAAGCAAAGGGGGAAAAATTTAGAGGATAAGGCAGAGGAGGAACTCACGGCTGTATTCAAGAAACACAAAATTATACTATGGAGGGATCCATTATTCATCTCCGATACATTTTTCATTTAAGAGTGGGCTGGATATGAGCAATGATGAATGCATCGCCCAGGATGCAATTTGTATGTAAAATAACAGAAGATTATAGAATATGTTTTAAGTGCAAATGCAGTTTGTTGCCATCTAAGTAGAAAATGCATTCCTACAAAAAGGAATAAGACCTGAGCCCCATGATGCTGCCTCATAAAATCACTTAGCCCATAGCTAGGCCCCTCACCAGTCCTTATAAAGGGTCACAATGAGAGGCTCAAGTGATGAATGAGCCGGCTGGAGTAGATTTTCATTCATATAATACACACCACCTCTTGGCAGGCCATTTGAAAATGTAGGATAAGTAAAACAAATAATTAAAGCTAATTCTACTCACATCCAGCTCTGTGGCACATTTGCGTACAACCCACCAGCACTCGCAGACATACTGTTAGATATATATCTACGCACAAGTGCACACAAACATACAACTGTGTTTTGCTGCCTGCCAGGCATCCACATGTTCCTCTCAGGACTCGCTCTCTCCTCATCAGCTTCACTCGGTGCACACCGTTTCAATTCAGTGCCTCTCAAAGACACACAAAGAGCCTTCCCCTCCATTCACCGTACAAAGATTGAATACAGCCTCCTAACACAAGACATGCCCACCACAGAGCATGTAATACAACTCATTACTGGGCACGCAGGGTGCAAGAGGGCTGTGATGGGAGAGACAAGCACAACGGGGAGAGAACAGGGGGGCCCTTACACCAACATCTCCATCTTCCCTCCCAACTAACAGAGCTTTAAAACCAGCCTTAATAACTAAAGCAATCCGATTGATTTTTGGAGGTCCTCTGAAAAAGGTGTTGTAACAGTGGTGGAATACCAGAAATACTATTTACACATTAGATAAAAGTGCCACAATGCCTGCAGGCCCTTGAACATCACTAGTTATATGCTGGAGAGCATAGAGAGGTTAATTCGGGTCTCAATTGCAACTTCCCTTCCTGCCTCTTCAAAACTGTGGTTGACCTACAAGCAAATCTGCGTCCAATCACAAAGAGACATGGGGGACGGTATCTGGGTCAGCCACATTGATCTCAGCCCTGCACTACATGGCTCTGGGGTCAGGTTTTTGTGTGCTGACGAGAGGGCACTAGGCTTGGTTTGGTGCACGCGGTGTGGCAGAGAGGGAAAGCTGTGTTTGTAAGGTAGGAAGAAGAAGGAGGACGGCAAAACAGTTAATCCATCGCTGCACGCGGCCTCGTGAACCTTCCTTAACCTCAGGGCAATCGCATGACCTGAGGCAAAGCATTACACACATTAAAAAGACATGAACTTCAGAGCATTACAGTTTCAAGCATGCAATCAATGGGGCCACAGGTGCAAACATTTTCTGCACTGCCAGTGGAATGCCCTTTTTTTCCTCCCTCCCAGGATTACACGGGAACCTGTTTTTGCACTGTGTTCATGTTAATGTCAGCAATAATAAAGACCTGCAGCACTAGAAACAATACAAAAACGAGAGCGAGCTGGAGACAGCTTTTGGAGGTGGGCTGGAAACGGCGCAGAGAGTCAGGAGAGAGGGCAGGATGTGAGGAGTCTGTCAACTTCTCCCTGTCTGCTTCTGTGTTCGCTTGCTTCAGACTGAGGGGAGCAAATGGGCCTAATTCACACTGGCTGTGTGTGAGTGTCTCTGCTGTCTAGCAGCGTGAGCGGGAATTAGATCTATGGTTTGCAGCCTTCATCCCTTCCCAGACAGACTTGTTCCGGCTCAGAGGCGCTGCCTAATCCGCACCTCTCTCCCGCTTGCACTCCCGGAAAATGACTTCACACAGCTGCCTCAAACGCCCAACACAGCAATTCTCGTCTGACTGAACTACCCCCACCACCACCACCACCATCCCACTCCAAAAAAAAAAAAAGCCTCAGCAGACCTCCCATAGCTCATTTAACATACCAATTCCTCCCTAAAGCCCACCCTACCCCCTTGTCCCCCCCTTAGAGATGAAAACAACAAGGAAAACAACTACAGCCCCACTTGATAATTTAAGGGCCCTTTTCTCTAGAGAGCTGTCAAAATCTGCAGCACAGTGGGAGGAATTCAAAGAGCGAAGAGGCACCCTAGTTGTGCAGTGGTGAGTGCTCGCTTTCAGATATTTATGTGTGTCCAACTATTTCTATCCAGGTATGAGACGCATGAAGCTGTGCAAGTATGTCATTTGTGCCCTGAAGCTCTTCCAGGATCCTTGCCCTGCATCCATCTACCCAACCCAACAAAAAGTAAATGAAAAGTAAATAAACTGAATATCAATTCATAACAAGTGCTATGGGAACACAAAGACAAGTGAGTTCTCACATTAAAACCCAGATCTTGGCCAGGTGGTTTCTTCTAGTTGTTGATGAGGACACAATAAAAGTAGATGGAACATGCTGCGAGAGGGCTGCTCCCTATTTGGGTCATGGAGGGTAACTCCAGTTAATGGTGGGGCCACTCAGACAAACACTCCAGCCTTGAGGACAGGAAACGGGGAGAGGTCCCTCTTATAAACCAAAGCCTATCTAATGGCTTTCATCTGCTACATGAATACCCCACCTACCAGACTGCGCCATAAAGCCTCGTACTTCTTCACCTGCTTTTGTCCATTCTCCAGATCTTTAAGTGAGTTTTTTTTTTAATGAAAAACCTGTGAGAGTAAAAGCGGAAAACGTGGTCTTCCACATTGTCAAATTGAAGCATTTATAAGCAGTCAACTGATGTTGCGAGAAATACACTGTTCTTCTCAAGAACTCCTTAGGCAGCAGTGAGAAACAAGTGATATTACAAGAAAAGGAGAATGATTAAAGCCTAATATGGCATAGTAGCAGGGGAGAGAGAGGTGATTTATCCCTTCACGGCCTTTTGACACTAAATTAAACTGTTGAGTCCATTCCCCCGTGCCAGCTAGTTATCTTTCCGGGCTAATTTAACACTATAATTTACATTCCATATAAAATACATCCTGATGTGGTGCTGTCAAGGCCGTACATCATTTGCAGAGAGTGCTCCAGTTTCAGTGAAAAGGACAGAATTAGATCATATTCATGATGCAATTAAACACTTCAGTGGGAATCGATGTAAAACCGATGAGCCCTGAAAACAATGCATATGGCTGAGAACATTAGAACACATTACCTACCCTTGGATCCCTCGCTCCACAGACGCAATTTAAAATCCTCCACCACTCCACTCTCCGTCTCTCCAGATTCATAACGCACAGCGATAATAAATGAATTTTTCACAAAATTATTCAACTACTAAATTGCCCATGGTAACTGAGTATCAGATGAAAGTGATGTGAATTATTAAGTAGGGAAACTGTTTGTTCTCACCATGGGTGTAATAATTGGCCAAATGACGAAGAGAAGGGGCGCAAGAGGGGCAGGTTACAGTACAGGAAGATCTCATAATAAACATCAGTGTTGATGTAAAAATGGGAAAACTCTGTCTGCTGCCGGGGCCTCCAGCTGGGTTGATGGTATTGACCAATTTCCCTAGGGCGGCAGTGTGGGTTTTCTTATGGATACAGAGAAGAGAGCATTACGAGGCACTGCTGCACATTCTCATGTAAAACTGGCAACAGGCCCTCCGGAGCTGGCAAACCACTGCAACAGGCAGCCAATGTTACACCACCTCACCACATTTTACATAATCAGACAGACAGCGCAGCAGACCACACACTCACACCGCTCCACTCCAGATCACATCAACTACCTGTCACACTCCTCTCCGCAGCCATCACACTCACAAGCTTAAAGCCACAGATTCGGAAACAGCAACACTGAAACACAAAATGCAAAGCAAACCATAAAAATACATTTCTCACTCCAATTTGAATTCTTATCTTCATTAACCACCATTTGCCTTTCCAATTCTCCTCATCATACATGTTTTTGCTGTCAAAGCCCAAACTTGGTGATAGTAAGGAAGTAGACAAATGTAATGAAATTCTGAATTTAAGAGCCATACAGGGGGCAGAGGTGCAGCAATTTGAAACCATTTCTGACAGGATGAGTTGGTCTCTCCAACTGAAACCGTAATTATGCTTAATGGTCCTTTAATCTGTCCATCAGGCGTGAGGTGAGTCGTCGGGTCAGCCTAAAGTGCTCCAAGTGTCGCAGTGTGTCAGGGTACAGTCAGAGGGGTGAAGTGCCGGGACCACTCGCTTCAGCACACCACATCAGCAGGCTCCAATACACACACACACACACACACACACACACACACATACACACACTCACGCCAGTCAACACACCATACACCTACCGACTGCCTCCTGCATAAATACGCTTACAACTGGACTACAGAGCAGTGGGTGGACAGAAACATGATCCCTGGGTGAGCAAATGGGTGAGAACGTGTGTGGGTACTGGACAAGTTTAACCTAATTTGACAAAAATGATAATCATCCAGGATCAGATGACTGATGTTTGTGTCTGTATTGTGCTGAGAATTCTGAACTGCTGATGCCATGGCACTCTGCCATCGCCCTTAATCTGTAACTCCGAAAGGATTTCTATAGGTTTGTTGCGCAGAATCACAACTAATGAAAGTAGGGTTGGAGCTCAGCTAATTCCTGTTCACTTTAGAAATCCCAGGTCATGTCCCGCACATACACAGACAGTCACGCATGTCTGAGCTCCCCTTTTCCCCGACAAAGCTGGAGAGGAGAGCGCATTCCAAGCACAGAGATGGCACTGGGTCAATCCCAATAGTAATAGCAAAGACACAGGGCCCATACTGAAACAAGGGTGAACAAATAGTACCTTTGTACCCAGAGTCATTTGTACCCGACTCAGGCGCCTGACTATCTCAGAGCCTGGCAGATAGAGCTCCTAGTCCTAGCTATGCATCTGCGCTGGTGCTGTATTTGTTATCTTGGACAAGCTTTCTCCCTCACCGTTTCACTGGCTAAATAGAGAGGGGGGAGAAAACGAATCACTCCTGGACCTACTCCTGTTGTTCCCTCAGCTGTCAACACTTCTCACAGACTTCACCCCCGCCTAGCCACATCGATACAGAGAAGTGACTGCCGTTTGCTTTATGATTGCCTTGTTTTATTCTCTCGGCCAGGCTTTTTCTCAGCCCTCACAGCTCTAATCAGGCCGCCTTGCCTGGACAACAGAGCCATTGTCTCTTTAAGTGAAAGAGGCAGTGGATCAGTGAATCCCTTTCCATTTTCCCGCTTTATTAGCCCAGCGGCACACTACTGTTTATACTAGTGGGTATTCTATGTTTGCTGAGAACAATTACAGTATGACAAATGATCCGTCAATGCCATCTATCAGGCCAGAGCTGACAGGAATCCTATAGACAGGGCAGCCATTCGTCCCCCTCTCCCCATCTCTGGGGTCCCATGCTTTAGTATCCATGACAACGAGCAAGCCACTTGCCACGCTTGCCACTTCACAGTGAGAGATGAGCGCCCGTGAGTGGCTTTGAAAATTAGCCTTTGACACCCTATGTTCCACTGCGCTCCCACCCTCCTAGCCTACAGTCCAGCCCCTTTGGGGGGCCTCTGAACAGTCCCAGCCCTGTTTCTCATTCTGGCTTTCACAAACACAGGCAGACACACAGCTAGACGCTACCATAAACATACCTCTCTAGGTCTCACGGTGTCAATTTTATTGTGCCTGAGCTATACGATCCTCAACATTAACCTCACAGCTACATTACCTATCCAGCACTGGAAAAGGAAGAGAAGCACCAACATGGCCAACATCCATAAAATAGGTTGAAAAATAAAAAAGAGTGAAATTGAAAGAGGAAGGTTGAGGAGTGCCTGAATGCACATGAGCTGCCAGCACATTATCACAGAGAGTCAAATGTCTGACCCCTCCTTCTCCCGTTTCAACAATGTCTTTCTGCATCTTCAAAAAATACAAAAATGCTTAATAAAATGCTGGTAAGTATTTGAAAGTATTTGATTTGAGAATGTCATTCAGACAAAAGAGCGATGTTAAAAAAGAGATTTTTTTTTACCTTTGATTAAGACAGGAAAATCTACTTAATCTACTTATATATTTAACGATATGGGAAATACGCTTACAATACATAAATGCAAAATGCTTGAAGACTTGACTAAATTACAAGTATGAGAGATGTTGTGGGCCAAGCTATGATTCCCATTTGACTCCCAGACACACCTCTTTGGGGTTGTGTTTATGCCATAAACTACACTTGGCAGCTAAGGATCATATTACTACCGTGAAAGAAGGAAACAAAGCTGTGCAAACGTGGTGCACTGTCAGAAGCAACGGCTTTACGGCTTGTGATTAATCATATTTGGAGAAACATTAAAGGGAAAGGGGGGAACTGGAATCCAGCACTAGGAGGTAAGGGTGTCAACTGATATAACCCACCACTGACATCAAGCAGAGCCAGCTAGCTCATTGATGTGGCAGCGTCTCATTTTCACCAGTTTGGAAGCAGACAGTTTTGCAGCGCCTTGCGGTTCTTAATTATCTTCCGACTTTGTCTAATTCAATCAACACAACTCAGATCTGGCTGCGAAATGGCACTCACATCCCCTCAAGCTCAGCAAGTCAAAAAACACTGAATAAGTGGAACAGTCAAACTGACAAAATGGCATAGCACATGAGAAATAACTGCTATTTTATCTCCCGGGCTGAGACCTCATCCACAGTGGAGGGGATGAAGGGGAGGCTGAGAGAGCAACCAATCAGCTTTTTTGTTTTAAGTTACGGTTGCGTTCACGGAGGGGTGGGGCGGGGGAGTGGGACACAGGAGTCAAGTGCTCTGATGACGCTGCAGATGCTGCCTTGCTGAGCAGTGTGAGGTCAGTCTGTTAGCCGAGACTTTAGGTGTGCTCAGATGCTTCCTGGCGAACATAATATCTAACACAATGGCGTCTAGCTAAAATGTCAGATGTCAGGATGGTACACTATATCTCACAACTCTCGTGTTTAGTAACATACTGTACAATAGAAGACAAACATACAACCAAGTGAGTGAGTGAGTGGGCACATGCATACACCCATATGTAGAGAATTTAAAAAGGTCATTAGGATTTAATTGTTTGCCAATTTGCACTTTAAAAAGTGAGTGACATAATGAGAGGAGGTGGGATGGTACTCTCCACCTCCCTCCCAAAAATCCCTACTATGCACCACCACTTTTCCCACCCATTCACCTCCAATCTAATTCTGAGGCCCACAGCATTATTAGATTTTGACATTATTAGCTCAAATAGCGGAGAGGCCCTGCTGTCATTATAAAGCCTTTACTTTTGCGCTGACTGCCAAATCTGTTTTGCACTAGCTACCGACTGCCAAACCCAACAATGGCAGATTAGTGAAGCCCTTCTCCTGTTGCAGCAGAGGTTAATATAAAGTGACAGGGCTAAGTCCGCTCCGATTAAGTATGCTGAGAGATATTACGGCAGTTTGTTACATCAGATCGTTATTGGATTAAACAGCATGCAACAACAATGAAAGTTTAATTTTAATTTTCAGCAGGAATATAAAACAGGCTCTGAGAGCGCTCCTGTCAGAACAAAGGCAGTATTACAATAACCTCTTGTTTTTGCTTCCCCCTTTGCTATTACTAGAGTGGCAGACATGAACAAAAATGATGGTAAGTGAGGATGTCAACCTTTAGATTTTTCCTCCATGAAGTTAATACATTATTTATAGACAAATAGAATTCAACAGCACTTTACAAACCAGTATTTGGTAAACCAAAACATAATGAGATACAGTAGGTATAGAAAAAATATAAGCATATTTTATCCCTCTACCCCCCTACTCCCTTCCCTTCGTTTATTGGTTTGAACATCTACCGCTATGCTGCAGGCAGATCCCAGTTGGCTCATGCATTGTTAGCTGTGCAAGAGGTCACTGCACCTGACCAATAAGCTGTTATTAATCCTTACAGAGTCATCCATTAGCCCATCCAATTTTTATGACCCTCTTCTTTATTAGATGAGCTATCAGCTGTCTATATCTGGCAGAAATATAGACTTCCTCATCTGGGCTGCAACACTCTTCCCAGAAGGTGTTGGCGTGCTGGGCCAGGTAGAGTCAAACTGAAGCCCAGCTGTGGGAGCAGGGGGGTATGAGGAGCTGAATCTGCCAGTCTCCTGGGGTATTCCCCACTGTCCCGTTACCTCCGATAAATCTCAGTGCTTTACGATTAGGTACATAAAATGAGTCATAGATCTGGACGGTAAATAAGAGCTTGTCAGTGGAGCTGACGCCAGGACCAGCTCCTCCTCCTCCTCCACCTCCTCCTCTGCCAGATAGTCCCTCTGTACACCGGCCATCAGACTGTTGCTATTGAGCTGTGGCTAAAAAGGTTCCAATAAATAAGCCTGATATTTCCCTTGGGACGTCCACAGTGCCACCCTGTAGCATGCTTACGTACACTGAACAAACAAAAAGGTCCAGAATCAAAAATGGACTGTCTGGATACTAACAATGTTGTATATGTTGTTTTTCAAATCATCTCCAATATGGTATTGCACTCTTTGTTTCTAATTACTTCTTTCAGATTGCAAAGCCAGGAAGTCAATGGATCAATTCATCTCAAGTATATTCAAACTGTACTCCAAGACACTGATGTCTTTTAATGGACCTTCAATCCATACTTGCAATTAAGCATGCAAAATCTCCCATTAAGTAACTCCACTTACAGTGTATTTACTCTGTTGCTGTTTGGGTGTTTTTCAGAGTGCGTCTTCCACGAGGCTGAGAGAGCAGCGGCGAGATGACTTGAGGGAGAAGCGATGGTCTCCAAATGCACTAACACAATGATGGACACTTCCTCTGTAGCGCCAGCTAATCATTGTTGCCAATTCGTTTACACTGGTCCAAAATGACTCCCTGAATGACCGCCTTTGCATATTAAACAGACAAACAGACAATAGGGACACACTGTTGGAGGACATGAGAGCTGCTAAACACTAGCAGTGTCATGACAATCTGGGGAACAGAGGGCTCACAACACTGTATGTACAAATGGGAATCCACCGGCTGATTGATAGCATATTAAACAGAATTGTGCTACTGCCTTTCCAGTGCACACTTTGACAAGGCACCTGCAAAACTGTTTTCAACATACATCAGCACCTATTCAGCATAACTGCATATAAAGTGCACTACATCTCTCTGTAGCAGAAAAAGGAGGTGTGGAGAGGAAAGCAGAGAAAGCGTATGGCTACAGGCAGGCAGGCAATCAGCTAAGAATTCAAAATCGCACCCAGTTTATACAGTTCTATAATCAGAGAGCAACGACGGAAAACAACGCCATTGGCACCGCAGAAAAGACATTGAAAACATTTTCATTAGTGAGCAAAAAAATAAGTACTCCTTAGTGAAAGCGTCGCTTCTTTTTGCTTAAGTTTGATATTTAAGGCAGGATTTTACTCACTACACCGTCTGATTGTGTTTCATTCATTGGCAGTCAGAAACTAGAACATCAAAAATATAAAGCAAAAGTGGAGCAACAATAGATAATTGTAATCTTAATATCTCACTAAGCCTTGGATTACATTTGTGAGAGTGTAATGCAGAAGCTTTACTCACTGTTTTACTTTTATTTATTGGTTTACTAATGTTATGGTCATTTTTGAGTTTTATGAAAAACATTTTATCAGAACGGCACACAATAAGAACTTTCAGTAAGAAATACTCAGAACTGCTTTGGTGGCGGTGATGGGGTGGTTGGCATAAGAGGACAGGCTGGGAATTTAGATTGAAAAATGTCATTAAGTCATGCCAGTGTCACTGTCGATATGCCAATATGTTATAATGTCAATATGCCAATGTGTCATCCAATATGTAATTACATCAGAACACCAATAAGTCATAATGCAAATGCTACAACATTAAGTCAGAAAGTCATTGCAATGAGGCCAGTGTCATTATATTATGCTTTGATCAACATGCTGATATGTTATTGTTTCATGATATGGTCAATATGCCAATATGCCACTGAGTCAATATGCCAATACGCCAATATGTGGGTACAGCAATAAGTCATTATGCTGACGTTATATCATTATGTCAATAGGTCATTGCAATGAAGCCAAAGTCATTCTGTCATGATGCAAATAGGACATCATATCATGTCGGTGTACGCTATGTCAATATCTCATAATGCGACCGTGCCAATATGTGATCTTGCCAATATGTTGTGAAACCAATGTGTTGTTTCGTTCTTGATTTACATAATGGAAACAGGATAATCCCTCTTTTTTTAAGTTTAGCTATGATTTTATAGTCCTTTGTCAGCTGATACAGTGATACAAGTGACAGTATATCTACCTGTTTACGTAAACTAGATGTAGTTACTGTTGAAAAAAAAAAAAAGAGCCTTGCTGCTCGTGTTCACCCACTCGCTCCCCTGCTCCACCTACTGAGATCTGTGCTTATGTTTTGTAAAGATATGTTCTTCCTGACTACAGTCGATTGTATAGTATCCTTGTATCCTGGAACCTTCTGTTTGTTTTCAATCTTTCCATCAGTGCCTCAGTGTCCTTCTGTTGTATTGATCTATGTCATCTGCTCAGTCTTTTATCTTTCATGACTGTGAAGTGCTCTGGAACTTGTTTTTGAAAAAGACTGCATACATGAAATATAATGCAACTATTATCACTCGTATTATTAAGGATCCACACGTGACTGTTTGGTTTGATGTCGTCAATATCTTTCTGCTCATTCTTCTTCATCTTTAAAGTGTCTGGATCTTTCATGACATACACAGCATCCAAGCTTTCCAAACAGGTTTTTATCAACATCAATCAGACAGTGGAAATGATACCAATTGACCGGATTAAACACTATATAACAAACACTTAACACATTTTGGACAGTAACTGCTTGCCATACAAATATTACATCTAGATGTACATCTATAGAAACAAATCATTTTCACACATTGACAAATATTTGTATTCCCTGAAAAATTACTTTTGCCCTAAATCATGATACAACTACATCTGCAGATTTGCCATGTATTCATGTCTTCATGTACCACTGAGGCAACTATTATTGTTAGAGTTTAGGTACTACCTAAAATTTGGCTGCAACTCTTTTCCAGTATCTAATATGTAAGCTGACATACATACTAATTTGAAAGAATTTCATCCCATGCAGTGTGCAATAATATAAAAAGAACTATGGAGCAGTTTTTTATTTAGTGTTCACATACATGCATATGTGTGCACACGGGGGTGATGCAATACAAAGTCCTGTCACAATGTTCCACTAATCTACAGTTGGCTGTAATACGCAAACAAACACAGAAATGTGCCAACAAAGGTAGGGAGGAAGAAGACTGTGAGCTAGTGAACATGGACGTAAACAGATTTAAAATACTTAAAATTGGCTTTGTAAAGGTTTCATGAGAAATGAGATTCAACACATTTGCTAGACTACAAGATAGATACGTTGCTTGCATTATGTGAACTGTTTTATTTTTAAATGGGTACGGTTCTGAAGGTATTAACGTTGGTTCCATTAAGACCAAAGCACTACTGTTTTCTATTTAGTGTCCTACTTGTCGTCATTTTTCATGATGTTCATGTTATGGTGTATACAGTATGACATTGCCACAGACACAGTAACTGTGTTTATGTTTAGTCTTCCTTCTTCATTGTACTGTTTTCTAAATTGTTTTATAGGTGTGGGTGAAACCTGATATGATGATATTCACCATAATATTCTATATTTACGTTAATATGTTTGTGTTGTCATATTATTGATTCATCTTTTTGACTTTGATAAATGGATTTAACCCCATCAAGATAGAACATTATTGATTTTACACCATGTCACACCAAGTGACCTTGTTTACTGAAACATTTTACTGTTTCTCTTTTATATGCATGTTATAACTTCATATGTGTGTGTGTGTGTGTGTGTGTATAGTCTCCATTTTTGTACATGGGTATTTGATTTCGACATGGATGCTAAATTTTCTTGTTTGCTGGTGCCAAATCAATATGTTTACTATATGTCATTTATGTTGAATTATACAAAGTTAAGACTTTATGAATGGAGATGAAAAAGACACCACCACCCATGAATACAATGTGACATGTTACGGTTTCAGGTGGTCCTTCATATTGTCCCATACTGACGGGGAAGTATTTATATTTGATAATGTCACCTGGAAACTAAAGATTAATGGTCCACAGTTCTTCACTCTGATCTTTATATACTGAATGTTCCTTAAAATGATTCACAAAGAATTGTTTGGTGTTGGATGTTTAAGAACCAGATGTGTGAAAATGAGGAGAACTCTGAAGCTGGATTATTTCCTCTAAACTCCGCCTACGTATCCAGTCATAACTACACATCGTCAGCAGTTGTGGAGAGGTTCTGGACATTAAGTTTATGGACATCTCATTATTTAACATGTTAGGGTCTCCCCACAGCCCAATGAAATTTTGATGGCAGTATTACAGCCAGTTTGTTGGATCCTCACTCCTACTCACTACTTATGCAGATGCAAATGGGTAAGAGAAGTCTCTTTGGACAGACCCACATTTGCTCAGGTAAAGACATTAGACTAATCCATCTTTCTGCTCTGATATGAATAAATATTTGCGACTGATCTTCCAAAGGGCATAATCAGTGAGTGTTGGTTTTGCAGCAGGCTTGGTGGTGGTTATGTTGTTGCAGACATGCATGAAGAGGCCAGACCCCTGCCTGGACAGGCCAGAGACTGCAGTGGTGCAGTGCTCTGAGCAAGCTGTTTCCTTCCTCTCCATCTGCATACAGTAAAAAACAAACATTCCTGTAAATAAAGACGGCTGTCCAGCAACTGTCTTCCCAGCGACAATGGTATTGACCGTAGCCAGATGCTCCACTGATTAAAAATTGATCCATTTTGAAAAATCTAATCAACTGAATAGGATTCTTTCATACATGGGGTGGGGTTGGGTGCGTTCATAGGAGGTGGAGGGGGTCGAGCAGCTGCTGACACAGAGAGGCAGACCTGTTATTAACCCTTGCACCTCCATGCAGCCCCCTGCACCCTGCTCCCCAGTTCACATCCCCCTGCGCCCCGGGACTAGACACAGCCCAGACGGTCTGAATTATTCAGCAGTCTAAGAGAGGCTCTGGCCACTTGGCCTATTAATGCCTGCCGGTAGAGGCTAGTGGCTCTAATGGCCAGTCCAGAGGAGCCCCGGTTCCCAGCGGACGGGAGGAGGGCTGCTAACGCAGAGCTGCAGGGGATGTGAGAATGAATTCATCAGGGGGCTGAGGTCGCGGCAGGTTAATGATGCCGCACGTCTAGACGGACACTGGACTCACACCCTGCCCAAAAGGCAGTGGGGGATGGGGCTGGCACGCAATAATATTTTTTTTTATCTTCGAAGGAGAACCAGCAGTACAATACTAAGTCTTACAGCTTATTTATTAAAGAACAACATTGTTGTCTTTAGCCATGATCCGCAATTGACCTGAGGTTCCCCTCCCAAAAAAAAAATAATAATAACAGCACACATTGAATATCTCCAAAGCCACTGATATGACCAGACCTCATGTTATATTCCAGGAGTCCACCTATGATTTGATGCTAAATGAAAAGGAAGTGCAGTAAGTAACATTTATCACAAATGGATAAAATGTTCCCACATAGCTGAACAACATTCATAATAGAGAGATTAAAAGATTGTCTACACAACCAAACTCTGATTACTCACAACCCCTTATCGTCATTGCACAAACAATCCCGACAGCTGGAGAGGGCCCTCAACTCCAGCACAAAGTCACTCAGTAATCAGGGCATCTCCCCCTGAGAGAAATAGGATGGAGCTCAGGGTGGGACTCTCATTTGGGAGCAGCTCAGTTGCCATGTGTTCTATCACCTTGGTGATCATGTGCATCCACTCAGCGTCTCTGAGGGTGTAAACACAATAGTGAACACATAAGAAAGAAATGACCCCCTGGGTGAAGCACAGATGATCTAGTCAACAACAGCAGAATGCATGATCTGGATGGCATCTACATGGAAGATTTGTAATAGAAAAAGCTCTCAGACAAAAAGTAATCATTGTTGCAACACAACACTCAGTCATCATTCACCGTGAGGACAAACACATTATAAAGTCCAGGCAGTGAGGCAGAGGAAGGTATTCTTATTATCATCCGCTGGAGATTTATGCACTTCAAGGTTGACTTCTTTGAGTGAGTGGGCTCGATAAGTCTGATGAAGCGGAATGAGTTTAGCCTTCAGTAGGTACTATCTGTACTGGACTGCACCGCCACAACGCACGCTCTTACCTTATCCGGGATCTGATGCCAAGCACATTTACCGTTGAGGTCAACATCGCTGCCATGATTGAACGAAATCAAGGGCGTCCCACGGAAGGCTACAGAAGGGACAGAGACACGCCCGCTGCCCATTTACACAAATGCAATCTCCACAGCTTCCCTCACTCAAGGTGACCAAGCACATAACTCAGAAATCCACATGAGACCATCCTGGTGGCCTCATCAGGCCAGAGGTTCTCCCACATTCAGAACAGCTCAGCGAAAAATGTGCACAAGAACAGCTCCTTCAGAAATACAAGACACCCATTCAGACAACCCCAGTGAAAATGTGGAAAATGTTTGGGCCAAGCAGAGAACCACATGCATAGCAAATTATTTTGCTTGGCTGTGGCTAAAAATCATATGCTTGCTTATCATAAAGAAACACTGTATCACAGTCTAAATATTGGAACTGCATTAATAGTCAATTGGATTATTTCCATAAAGCATCAAGCTGGGTTGAAATACTAAAGACAAACATTCCAGGGAGGTCTGCACAACTTGGGAGAACCTAGAAGACTGTCCACCTCACATGCATGTCCCCTGGTTTGTCACAGAAGTGGACCCCCCCCCCCCCCCAACTTAATTTCAGTTCCTTCGGCATACTCTTCCTCCAGCCACATACAGCAGAAGCCTGGAGCAATGTTTAGCTAAACCTGCTGGTCTACGTAGGCAGGGAGAGTCCCTAGAGGGCTGAACAATCAGACAATTTCAAGATCATGAAGCATTAAACCAATCCCGGCAGGGTACACTAATTAAACAGCCGAGCCCGGCACAGCCAACCAATCCCCACAGAGCAATTAAATCCATCCCCTCTAAAACACTGTGGAACCTGTCTGGGGAAAACTGAGAGAGCGAGAAAAAGGGAGAGATGGAGAGGGGAGGGGAGGGGAGAAAAATATCATAAAATTCATCGGGAAAAAAAAACTATACGGGGAATGCAGCGGGAAGCTAACAAGGGAAATTGAAAAAGGGGAGACGCAATTCAGTTCTTTGTTCTTTTCTCCCTTTTTTTGCATTAAGACTCAAAATGTCTGAACACTCCTCCTTTTCTCTCAGCTGAGGATGGGTGAGCGGGTGGTGGGGGGTGGGAGTCTGTGACCACATTTAAATGCAAAAATAGTGACCCTGTTGCGATCAAAAGTTGCATATTTAATTAAGATTACAAGGTCTGGAAAGCACTCGTGAGACTGAACGAAAGGACAGAATAGCCTCAAGGCCTATATTACACACCGGCAGAGCTGCTAACACAGTTGCAAACCCTAATCAATACCCCAATGCCCTCCACTACGAAAGTAAATGAACAGGTGACAATAGAGGCATGACATCACAGGGATTTTCAGGGAACAACAAAACCAGATGAACTGAAAGGCAGGAGGCATTGGAGAGACACAGGCTGATTTTGGGATGATACTGTACCCTCCTACATACCAGCAATTAGACTGCAAGTGTTAACATATATAATTGCTTCCATTAATAATGCATAAGAAATGAAGAGGGCAATATTTTTCTACAAAATCTTAAGGTGCTCCTGTTGTGTTATTTCCCTGGAGAGGCGCAGATAAAGCACAAGTGTATTTTGGTGGTGTTGAAGAGGAGCTGAGAACGCGGAAGGGCTATGATTCGAGCAGGAGAGGCTGCAAACCGGAGGTGTGGACAGGGAGATAGACTTGCTCTTTTCTCCCTCGACTGAGGCGGTGTATAAATCACAGAGCCCAGCTTCATGTCTCCACTTCCTGTTCCTCTCCATTAAAAATGATAAACTGTACCTCTTGAAGCCACTCGCTCGCTTTAGGGTCCCAGTCTGCACCTTCCTGGTGAAGCAGTGAGAGTGCGCGGCTCAGATTTATTCTATCCCCTCCCATTGTTGGGGATAAATAAGAGAGTAATTAACTGTGTGGGGGTAGCAGCTGCACAAAGACAAGACAGGCTAACACAACAAGCCTGATCCACCTGCTTCTTCTATAACACACCTTTCATATTATTTTGATAAATAAAAGCATCTCTTTAGTAATAACAAAAGCTGCTTTAATACTCAAAAGACTGCCAAGAGGCCGTCTTTCCCTGGTCTTCTCTTTTCCCACTTAAATGAGGACAAATGGGCCTTACAAATGGGTAGCATGCACAAGACTACTATTCCTCCAGTCTGGTAAACACACTTCGAGCAATGGCACATAATGAGAGCGGCTGAGATCCCCAAAGACCACCTGGAGAAGGTTAGTGAAGCATTGATCTCATGAGTGTGCCGGGCCCAGGAGCACCTTTCATGCTCACGCTACATGACATCCAGCATCAGAACACACATCGTACAAAAAGCCTGGCACTTGCATATTTGAAGAGGAAAAAAAAGGCATACTTTTTTTTCTTTTTTTAGTCATGAAGGACGAAAAGGACAACAGAGAAATTAAATATAGCAAGAGAAACCCTCCTAAATTCAGCTGAGGCATGTTTGGCAGAAAGATGGAGAGACAGAGAGAGAGAGATATAGAGAGATATAGAGAGAGGGAGGGCACAGGGATTCATTGTAAGCCCGGTAAAATGAACAAGAAAGGATTGGTGCTCAATACGTCTGCAGTGGCGTCAGACAGTCAAAACAAATAAAGCCAAGGCCACGGTGGAGAAACGCAGCTCAATATGGACTTGCAGGGCAGGGGACTGGCTGTCAACAGGGAGAGAGGACACAGCTTTATACCCATGCCGATGAGACATTACCTCTCCTCTCCTGATGCTTCCGCCTGCCTCAATGTGAGGGAAGAAGAGGCTGCCCTACCGCCATGGAGCCGTCCTCCAGCAGACTAATGTGTCCCTGAAGTTTTGTTAAAGCTGCTTATTTACTCCTGCAAAGCAATTGCTCCAGCCTAGGGGCAGCAGAACAGTGAACGCACTGCTATGAAAAATCTGGCGTCTTTGTGCTATGAAACACTGTCAACTACCAAGGGGGCATTCCTGCTGAGACATTGGGGGATACTGATTTTTTGGCTTGAGAGAAGACACTAAAATAGCAAGCCTTTCATAATGGAAATATTCAGACAGTCGTAGAGCGGAAGATTAAAATATAACAGAGGATAATGATAAAACTGTTAGGAATTCTTAGCCAAAACAATTAATAATCATAATACTATGAAATCATACCGAATATCCAAGTTTCAGCTGTTGTGGCCTCCAACCACAATTTACCCAAACAATCAAATGTTTTAACAAATTATGTACTTTGGTTGTATTTGCTTATAAAATGGATGAATTTTGTTCTTTTTTCAGAAACGATGCACCTGCTACTATGGATTATCTACAGACATGCGCTGGTAAAAACTAGTTCCAGTGATACCTCGAGCAACTTGGACAATTCAGACACTGAGTGGCTCATAGAATTTGTTACGACAATAATGTTGACAATACAAACTAGGTGGAAGGTAGCAACCGTAGGCGTAGGACAATTTAATGCAGGCATGGACTAATAAACTAAGAAAGGACTTTTTCGTTCCAAAGATGGTGCAGGATTTCTTTTTCGCTCATCGACTGGAGTTTTACTACCATTGTATTCATTAGTTGCTGTAATACAGCTTCCAGCCACTGAGTGCACTGTCGCTGAGCAGCTCTCCTGTCGGTGAGTGAAAAAGAAATCCTGTGCCATCTTTATATGGTTTATATAAACTGTAATGGTTAGAGTACTTCTTTCCCCATCTAACTGTTGGCTAAAAAGATTTTTTAACATTTTTCATCAACAAATTTTATGAGCGAAGCGGAGAAGTGAGTATGATGGTCTTAGATCAAGGGTATGAATTATCCAGAGAAACTGGAACGTTGCTTCTGCAAAGACACATTGCTGTTTAAATTTAATTTTTAATGTGATTTTTCAATGGTAAAACAACACAAACAGAACTGCATCCACCTGGCATTGAGATAGAGATCTCAGACATATATCTCAAACTCCTGATGAATAAAACCAAAACTAGTTTTGTGGCTGGCTACCACTGAAGAAAATATGTTTCCTTGTAATTTGTGTGAACCGACCCTTTAATATTACAGCTTTTACATTTCAAGTGTACAACCACCAATATAAACAGTAACATCACGCCCGGGCTTATCAAACAGCAGCACATACAGCAGTCTGCAAACAGGAGCACAAGCGAAGCAAAATGATTGGATAGGTATGGAAATCTACTTGAAGGAAGGTCAAAGTGATTAAGCTGACATTAATGACAGGCCTAGTCTTCATGTGAGAATGCTCACCGTAGCTTTCTTTAAACCCATTTGTCATTCTGCTTCCAACGCTGAAGCATCTGCTTTGAAGTCTCTACCACTAATGCTACACAGAGAGGTTAAACAGCTTAATGCTGAAGTCTGTTTCACTCCTCTCGCTCTCTAATGTTGCCTGCGTTTTATGTACCAGGGTTACGGCTCCTGGATTTCACATCTCAATTTGCCCAAGATAGTCCTGTAAAAGCTCCCCTCTTTCTTATTTTCTTTGTTGTTATTGTCAAAGGAAAAGAGGGGCAACCCGAAGGATATGGGGCCGTGACAGACATGCCCCACCCATCGATTCAGAGAAGTGGTAATAATGAAAGCATGTTAAGGAATGTTTATGTGGAGAAGACATGCGCGACTCAAACCAGTGCTGATTATGATGATGGGGGCCGTTTTTACATTTAAAACACTGCACTTAATCTGCTGACAATTTGAAAGACCTGCCAGCAAAAGACTTGAAAAATGAAATAATGAGCACATATAGCACCCACTGTGGAGGTCAACTTTGAAGCCTTTTATATTTATTCCAGCACACAAATGAAATGATACATTCATTATGATAAATAATACAAGATGTGTGTGTGTCGCTGTGGACGCACTTACTCTGCACTACAATGAGATTACACCGATGCATGTGACATTAACAATATCTGCAAACAAATATATTAAAGCATGAATGAAAGGGAGACACAGACCGATTTTCACAGCCAATTTGAGATTGCAGGATTGGTGTGTGTGTGTGTGTGTGTGTGTGTACGTGTGTGTGGGGGAAGCTACTGGCAAACAGCACATAGAGCAGGCTGGCAGCGGAGGCAGCCAGGCTCACAGGCTGCAAAGCAATTTCACTGTTTGGCAATACTGTTGTCTCTGTGTGTGGATTAGAGCTGACACCAGAGCAACTGAGTCATGCTAAATGTAGTACAATCACAAGCTTTTGTTCCTGATCTAAAACCCAACTGCTTCTTAGATTCGTGGAAGACAGAGTGGAAACAAGGCTAAGAAATGGTAACAAATAAGCGGGGCATTATTTCGCCGTATGAGCGCAGCATTGCGACATCACTAAAAACAACAGAAGGATTAAAGTAACCAGTAGTAGAGGCACGGAGCCAAAGTTTTCTAAAGTAAAATCAAATACAAGTCTATATGGCCTGCTTTGATGTGTGAATCCTATTTTTGGAGTGCTTAAAAGGGCAATTCAAGGTAATAATTTAAGTGATATATTAAAGATAGATGTATATTTCAGCCAGGATTAAATAACTGTAATCAAGGTGCATTTCCACCTGCTTTGACCACACCTTCTCAAAGTCTTTCTTCAGGCTCAACGATCTCTCTCCAGGTACCGTATTGGCTCAGACTTGTTTTTTGGGCCTGGCAGGACCTGGCAGGACAGACCCTGACCCGTCCTTTTCACGCTCGCCCACGGAAATGCCATCTGGCTGGTGTGAATGATTACCACAGCAACGGCCGGGTGACCTGCAGCCAGCAGGAACCAAGGTCACTCCACCTCAGCGCTTCACACTTTCCGTGCCCTCTTTTCATCAGCCTGCAGGTGAATTATTCATCCTGTACAATGCGGAGGCACAAATCTACTGCACAAACGCACGCGCACACACACACACACAAAAAAAAGAAAAGAAAACAAAATGCTGCACACTCAGTTTACTCGTATAATAACTTGTAATGAGAAAATAAATGTTCCAGTGTGAAATAAAGAGCTCTTAGATGTCCTCATACAGCAAGAAAAGCTTTCTATAGATGAGATGGTGAAACAGCTGTAATGATTTTACACTGCCAGAAACTGGCTCCAACCATGACTTAATGAGAAATAAGTGAATTAATTGATTTGTGACACATGTAGCAGAGGATGTCACATTTAAGCTACAGGCATGTTTGCAGCTGGAGGCTTGTAAGAATATTTACCAGAGATGCTGTCAATAAGATAATGTGATCAAGTCCATGGTAGACCTGTGAAATCTTAAAAAGGTGTTAAAGACACTGAATTTCTGAAAAATTAAACTACTACTTTTTTCTTTTCTTTTTTTTGGTTTTTCAAACACAGACCCAGCTTTCAACACATCCATGTGTCGAGTTTGCTATAACGCATCTGTATCAAATGTCAATTGATGATTACCATCAAACGGGTTGAAAGGCATCAAAAAAAAACAGCCGCTTTACAGATGAGACATAAAAGTCAAACAACAACATGGCATTGCTCAAATTCAAACCAATTTATATCTTTAGCCTTTTGATATTAATTAATTTTTAACGACTGAAACCATGTTGAATATATATATTATATAATATATGTTTGCACATCATCCAGCCAACTGACTGAACTGCTTTACTTGTGGACTGCACACTGTGGAGTTACTATCCAAAAACCTGAGATGACAGATGCAGCGGAGGTAACTACCTAAATTCATTTCATCCACTCTCCACCAATTCATCATAGGTGGAATTATTTATCAATAGTTACATGGTGACAATAACCTTTCTGCACTACATTTAGGTACTACCACTTCATAGCAAGAGGAATCAAAGTGATTCATTTTACATGAGGATAAGGTCATTCAAGGGAACACAAGCATGAATTAACAGTTTTCTGCAGGTATCATGAATTTTCTTGATATTAGTGGTTGTATGCTTTATGAGGACCACTGCCTGGAGCCTACCCTTTTTTTTATTATTATTATAAATCACCCCATTACTGCTCATGACTCCAGTAGGTAATGGCTTGGGCATCTTTAAGGGGTAGTTCAGATTTAGCTCCGAGGCTACTCAGTCACATTTAATGAAAAACCTTGAATGTATACATCTGTCATAAATGTTACACGGTCCTATGGAGCCCCGGTGAATCAGGATGGAGAGCCTGCAGAGAGGACGCTACGTGAAGCTGCAGCAACAATAGCTCCCCTCGCCCCTCTGGATCCCAGCCTGGATGAGAGAGAGGTCCAGCGGCTGGGAGCTGGAATAACACTCGACCAACACAAGACAACCAAGCGCCACCAGATCTGATTTCTCCTCCTCGGTAGGCTTTTCCGAGGGAGCCGGACTGCTATGCTCCTGTCATTTCTCATGTTACAGAACATCAGTCAAACGGCAGAGACGGTGCCCTTGCGCCGGCCGAGCCTGATTTACAAACATTAGCGGGGAATACAATTACACAGCCCCCCCGGCCGAGCAGCCCTATGCGGCTTCAGGAGAGGGGATAGGAGGGAGAGGAAGGAGGGGAGGGTGGACACTGAACACACCGTTTAGCTTCCCCAACCTTATTTTAACGTTTCCTTACAGGAATACAAGCGCATAGCCTGTCAGCATTGTGGTCCATAAATTCAACTTTCACCTCAGCGGGTTAAGCTAATAGGCTACGGGGTTTGACATGCTATTTAAATGGGACTATATATGTAGCTTACATGTTATGGCTGTGATACAAACAAACAGCTCACCTGCCACATTCTCCACGCTATTAATTAGAGACATGTTTGTGCCAGCGACATAACAGTCCGGAGTCTGGCTGAAAAGACGTGAAAGCTCGCCTCTTCTTTTACCAACCAAACAAACTGGTTATATGTTGCACTGTCAGCGACGACTATAACGTGTCTATAAATGTAAGTCTACACATACGGGGGAAATATTAGCTCATAAAATGTCCGAGCAGAATAACAAATGTCCACTAAATAAACTTTATCAATCACAAATAATAATAATAATGAAGAAAAAAAAAACTTTCCAACATGCAAATCCTTCAGGATATTTAAAAATATATATATTAAAATTACAAGAATTGTACTATAAGCCTACTGAAAGATGCAGCAGCAACGCAACGGCCGTCGACACAAACCGCATAAAACATTAAGCCGGGTGAAAAAGTTACAGTCTACGTCCAGGAACAGAGGTTCAGGGGCGCATTAAAAGTTTCCGTACATGTTAGTACTGCGGTGCATGTCGCGGACAAATAAAGAGTAAAAAAAAGCAGAAAAGCTCCTGCATGTAAACACCAGTGCTGTCCGCGGTGCTGATCCCAGATCGGTGTGGCTATAACACAGAGGCTGTGCTGCTCCGCGGTCGCTCCACCGCTGATCAATGATTGAACTGAACAAAGGCAGAAGAAGGATCAATTTCTAATAACTATCAATGCAAACACCGCTCGCTTTTCGTCTCACATTCACCCAAAAACGAGATAACACACGCCGGAGTACAGTCACAAGACGTACCGCTGGAAGAAATAAGACGAGAAAGGTGAGAATAGCACTAACCTGAAGCCGCCGTAGATCAAATTTCTTCCAATATTGAAACATCGATCCTACATCGGCGGCCATCTTGGGGGATATTGAGGAGATTTTTTTTCAGCGGCTGCAATAAATATGTGGGCTGGATTCCCCCTCGTTAAACAACGTTTACCATCACCGGTCCCACTTTTAGAAAAAAGTAACACTTAACACGAGAGTCCGCCGATAGCTTTGACATTAAGCCTACTGACATGTTTTGTAGAAGTAAGAAGGGAAGAAAAAGTAGACGATATTTCTTTTTTTTTCTTCTTCTTTTTTTTGGCGAACTGCCCGAGTCTCTGAAAAAGTAAAGAGCAACTGTATCCGTGCCGCCGTCCCCAACATTAACTGGACAATTGCACTTGATTTTGCTTTGGCAAAGTTATCAATACTGACGTAAAGCCCCGGGTTGATCAATACCGTCTGGAAAAGGGAAGGAGATGATGTGGAGTTGGGGGGGAATTACGCCATGCCTACTTTTAAGCGTGTTTATTGTTGGAGCACATGGGACAATACGATTATAGAGGCAGAGGAGGGAGTTCAAACACATTATCGACACCAACTGGATCCTATAATTCCCGTCACAATGTCACTTAGTCCACATGTACTTTTCTTTTTTTTTTTTTGACAAACTGTTCTCATATTGAACTCTGAATATAAAGGAAATTTAACATAAATACAATTGGTCAACTGTAATATACCTACTGTGAAGTTTATCCTAAACACTCATTTGAAGTATATGCATACATTTAAATTGTTTTTCCATTTTTTTTTCCCTTCCCATGTCTACAATAGCCATGGATTCAATATATCATGTTTGTGTCTTTTCTACAATATGGAATTTTATGGATGTATTTGTACAGACGGTCGTAGCTTGAACAGCTGCATGGATCACTTTTTATAATATAATGCATATATATATATTTATGTGGAGATATATATGTAAAAGTATGCATGCATGCAATATAAAACTCTAAAATTATACTTCAGATTGGAATAAAAAATGTCTAGAAGTCCAGAAAACGATAATATTATTATCTTTTTTTTTAAATATTAATCTTTGCTGTCATTTAAATATTAAATGACAGCAAAGATTCTGAGCGGAGATAAACCGTCAGACATTTTCCTTTGTCGAACTTAATCAAGCATGATGGTGCTTTCAGTCTATTTAAATAACTCATTCCTCCGGTCAGGGGCCACACATACAGTAGGCTGCTGTACCGCTACAACACTGGTGCCAGGTGCTCCCCCTGCTGACACCACACCGTTAGAGGCAAGGTTATGTTCAGATGAGCATTGTGTGATTTCCTCCATTAATTATACTATTATCACTGAGCGACAGTATCCGTCAAAACCAATGGTTTAATCCATGTCCCACCTTCTGGTCACGTACTGCGCCCCATCCTTGCATCGTACAGTAGTTTCTAGTTTATGAAAATCAGTCCCAGGTAGAAAACAATATCCTCATGAGTCATATTTTTAGTACCTCAGGGGACAATGACATATTCCTCTGCCATATAGACGAACACCTAAGGGAGAAAGTGAGGGGAGATTATTAAAAGTTTTTGCTTATTGCATTTTATTTGTGGCTCTGGGGCGAGGCTAAAATGTTGGATTCAAATATAATAAGGCAGATAGTGATGCATCAGAGAACGTATTGTTTACAGTGGACATAGAGGACTGTTCGAGGACAGTTTTAACAAGAGCAAATCTGTCCTCAGTTTGGTCTTTTTTTAAAAGATGGTGATTTTCCTAACATAATTTTGAATCATCCATCATTCAAAATGACACATTAATGCCAGTTATCATTTCAGAAGAGGAAATGGTGAACTGCAAAGCACATTTTGTAACAATCTCTACCGCCAGAGGGCTGATGTTTTGTCTGTCAGGGCGCTGAATCCACGTTCAAAATGTGCTGAATTTCATGGCCTCAATCAGTTCAATGGTTCTGAAAATATTCTTGACCTCACGTTCACCACTGTCATCAACAAAGCACTACGGGCCTCTTCCAGTAACCTCGTCACCCCATTCAAATTAATACATCACGCTGAAAAAGCTTAATTTAAAAAGTAATGCATGCTTGCACAAATGAGCGTACAGAGGGTGAACAAGAGGAGGGAAATTATTCTGAAAGCAAGTTTTTTATTTTATTTAAAAACTGTCTTTCTTTGGGAGAATGGTGGAGCGTGTCTTTGCAATTGCTGATAGCATACTTCATGAAATGTCACTTTGTTGATGAGGGGTAGCAGCTTCATCGAGTATGCTCGGGGATTTTATAAAAACTGGTGGTGGTGGGGGGGTTCATCAAATTTAAAATACTTATACTTTAAATTTCTATTCTACTATATTAAAAAGGAAATATATAAAGCACTGCCACCACGAATTATGTGGCTCTCCATAGCAAGTTTCTCTCCAACTCTCCTGTTGTGTGATAGGACATAATAGCAAGGCAATAATTATTCAGAAACACTGTGGCAGTTGTCACTGGGATAGGGATTGTTATCACCCTGACCCCGTCCTGTACAGTTAAGGTAAGACAAGGTAACTATGTGCCTGCACTTTGTATTCAAAGGAATAAGTGGACCATATAAATGTTTATTAAAATATTCATTAGAAAATGTGATAATGGCTTGCAATTTTTATGAATAGAAATTATATCAACATAATTAAATACCTCATTTGGTGTATGATGCAGATGGCTTCCAAAGTGAATTTATTAAAGCACAAAAAAAAAAAAAAAGCTACAATACACTAAGAAAACAATTTCCAGAACAACATAGCAAACTAGCAAATTAGACCAGACAACAAATGTGGAAACGGCTGCGAGTTTCATGTCTGTTGAACAGTTGAAGTCTGATGTTAAATGCTGTGGGTTGCTAGCACTACCTACTGGATGAGATTGGTAAATGGATGGTGAGAGAAATTTTAAAGGAAGAGTCTGCAGCGTGTCCTAAATGTCCCTCTGTGTTTGTTGTCACTCACGAGTCAACATAAAAACTAGCACTCTTGACCAGTTAGGGAAGGTGTTGAGCATTTTCAAGCATGTGTCGCTATCTCTGCTGCGTCACCTATATACCTTTTTCACAGCGGACATGTTGAGTTGTCAAAGTAGGAAAAGCACAGGTGAAACCAGTGACATCACTGATGTGGGGTCCTGTAACCTAATCGGAACACAGCCTTAATTAAGGTTATTAAGGTTACACAGGTGCCTTTTCTAGCTATAACATGTCAAAATATCTGCTGAGAGTCAAACGTCAGTCATACAGTAATGCTGTATATATGTATGATATAAATTAACATCTTAGATTAGGAATTTGTATCTACTTTCTTTTTTCCATCTAAAACACTGTCCTCTGTCATCACAAAAGTTTCACCCTATCTCGCCGTTATGTATCATGTACAATAGTTTTACTGTCATACTCATTTCATATTCAGTGCAAACTGAACGACATTTGTATCGTCTGTGAAAATGTTAGCAACCAGTGTGTGTTAGCTAATAGTTCTGCTTATTGTGCTACCAAGAAACAGCTCCCATCATAGCATAGCTTAGTCTCTGTGGAGCACTAACAGGACAGCTGGATGATGGATCCCATCAAGTGAAACTGTCGGTCACAGCAACAACTGTCCTCTCTGAGCCAGAGCTATGCCCTGTTGTTATTCTTGGGTCTGAGTAATAGGGTATGTCTGTTTGGCTATTATCCCTAAATCTCTCGCAGTTTGAAGCCTGACAATGGAGGGTAGTCATCTTTACCTGGGTCTCTGCCTAAAGAAGGCATTGAGTATTTATAGCCCATAAGCATGCACCATTAGAAAGAGGAGCGGGGTCAGTATATCTAGCCCTTGTTTTGAGTGCTGCTCTGTCACAAAGCAGCAAGGATACTGTTTGGTCCTCATCCAGCTAACCACTGAAATATGGTGAGTGGACATGGATGCTGCCTTCCCTTGTCAGTGCATTTCATCTTGTTTAGAGTACTAGCAGTAGACTGCAAGGAGACACTGTTTCTGCTGCATGCCTAATGTGTTTATATTGTATATTATATGTGTTATACATGTTATGGCATGTTTTGATGAATTATACAGCTTGCTCTACTCACACCAATGACACTGAGTCAATACACTCCACATCAATATGCTTATGGGTGCTGAATACGGATTTAGAAAATCATCAATAGGACAGTTCTCCAGTTGTCCTATTGATGATTTATTGACAATTTTCGTCTATTCAAAATGATGAACATTTCAAAAACTATACGAATTGGTAATTATATGAAGAGGAGAGGACTATAGAGGAGAGAAGAGCAGGGAAGAGAAGAAGAGAGGAAACAGGGACAGTAGCGGAGAAGAAAGGAAAGAGGGGGGAAGGAAAGAAAACAAGGAGAGGATAGGAGAGAAGGAGGAGGGGGAAAAAGGAAAGAAGAGAGGGAACAACAAAGGAATCAAGCAGAGGAAAGGAAAGAGGAGGAAAATAGAGGAAATGAAACAAGGAAAAGACAAGAGAGAAGGAGAGGATGAGGAGTGGAAAGAAAGGAAAGAAGAAAGGTAACAACAAAGGAACTAAGCAAAGGAATGAAAGAGGGGAAAGGAGAGGAAAGGAAACAAGAAGAGGACAGGAGAGGACAAATGAAGAAAGAGATGGAGAGGAAACAAGAGGAGAGGAGCAACAAGTGCAAGGTACAAACACACAAACAGGTTATAATGAAATGAAACGTATCATTTTGTGCAGCATAAAGTTTCTGTTGGTCCTCTAAGAATGCACCAACAGTTAATTCTGCCTCACGTCCTACGATTGCATGAATCCTCTTAAAACAAAATGAAGAAATAAATAAAGCTGAGTGCCAGAGGTCCCGTCCATGAGAGATATATATACACAACTGCTCGAGAGCTAATCCACAACGAGGGTTAGACAGCAGCTGTCGAGGGGCCTGTGAATCCAAGCTATATGATGTCATTGTGCTGCATCCCTTTACGCTGTTTTTCACAGTTCCTTGGCAGTCATGTAAATAGCTCGACATAATCCTTGCCTCTAAGGGATTTCTGATCAAACAGTGTACCATCCTGTCATCACCCAGACCCTATAGAATAATCCTTCGTGATCCTGGGAATGTAGGAGCGTGGGCAGAGGACCACACCCTTCCCAGGCTTAGTCTGCATTCTCACAAAATTGGAGGCCTGAATAAATATTTCCATAACAAACTGACAGTGTTTGTAATCCCTCCTAATGAAATGTGTGCCATGGTATAAACTCCGCCTGTCACGTGATTAATTGCTTGGTTAAGTTTACTGATCATTGGCATGTTATCATAAGCGCATGTGTCACAGTGAAAAAACGATAATGAGCCAAGTTGATGCAAAGAGCCAGGTGATGATTGTGCCATCAGTATTGGATCTCATTAGAGCGTCATTGTCAAACCCTGCAGTCACCCAAGAAAGCAAAGAAGAGAGCAGCAGATGGAGCCAGTTCCAATGTGTTCTCCATGTTCGAACAGGCCCAGATCCAGGAGTTCAAAGAAGTCAGTAACCTGTCAAATGTTGATTCTGAGCAATTTCAACTGTGCTGAATGCTCACTGGAGACACAGCATGTTGACAGTCAAACTTTCCGCAGGCTTTCACTATCATGGACCAGAACAGAGACGGTTTCATAGACAAGAACGACCTGAGAGACACATTCGCAGCTTTAGGTGAGCTCATTTCAGTCTCTGTTTATTTGTGTCATGTGTTTATGTTGTGATATGTCTTATAACATATATACTGTATATACTGTATGTCCCTGCGTTATAAGATCTAGTGATGTGATGGAGGATTTAATGTTCCCTTCAGTCTTATGTGATAATGCACAGAATGTGTTTGAGTTTTGGTTGGTCTGACAAAACAAGCTATTTACAGATGTCACCTTGGACTTCCAGGATATTATACTGACTTTTTTTTTTTTTACAGTTTAAAATTCAAAATTATAAAATCATTGCATCAAGAAAATAATCCAATTAATCAATAATGAAACTCATTAGTCGCAGCACTAAATCCTATTCCACCCTATCTGCCATCTGTCTCTAGGCCGTTTAAATGTCAAGCAAGAGGAGCTTGATGAGATGCTGAAGGAGGCACCAGGCCCAATAAATTTCACAGTCTTCCTCACCATGTTTGGAGAGAAACTAAAAGGTGAGGGGGCGATGCTCTGTCTGGTTTTATTGTGCCGATAATAATTGTAGACAAAAATAAAGATGTTACCTTTGCTTTAATGTTTCATCAACTCAGAGCTGCCTGTCTTCATCTTTAGGCGCTGACCCAGAGGATACCATCCTCAATGCTTTTAAAGTCTTTGATCCTGAAGGAAAGGGAACGTTAAAGAAAGACTTGTGAGTAACTGTCTGGTGCACTAATGATGTCAGATGACGTGAATACCCCATCTGCTCTTCATCACCTCTGCTTGTCTTTTACAGTGTGACAGAGATGCTGACGACCCAAGCAGACAGGTTCACTCCTGCAGAGGTTAGAGCTCCACCCCTGACAGTGTTATATATATATATAAACTCCGTAATATAATATTTCTGTTTACCTTTTGTCCATAGATGGAACAGATGTTCACAGCATTCCCACCAGATGTAGCAGGAAACCTAGATTACAAGAACCTGGTCCACATCATCACACATGGAGAAGAGAAAGACCAAGAATAGATGGATTTAGAAACCAATGGGTCACGTTTGTCCCGAGATATGAAAAGCTCATAATAAAACTCTTTAGCTTCAAATTTGTACATATTATTACGCTTTATATTATGTATATGTTTTTGCTTGACAATAGGTAAAAATAAAGATTTTTTTTGATGCTAAGAGATATTTTTGCTGAATGAATGAATGAATGAGAAAGAAAGACAGTGCTAAAAAAAAGAGTAGTTGATCTCATTAAACTAGCACATGACCTCTCTGCACTATGATAATGCCTTAAAGAGGTTATTTTAAAGATAGTGCCATGTCTATTTGAGGATGTACTCTTTCCTTCTATGTGCTCCATTTTTTCTGTATCTTTACTCATCAACCTCAGCAAGAGTTCAGATTAACACACACACACACACACACACACACACACACAGTGGGTATCAATCATAAAACTATGTTTAAAACAACTCCTTCCATCCGCTTCTTTTAACTGTAAAGTCCACTAATTAAATCTAACAGTAACTTTTTAATAGTATTAACACAGTACTAGTTTTAATTATCTGTATGCAGAATTGCCCTGTAATACGATGCTGCCTCTTTAACATTGTTATATTGGCTAATGGTACTAACACATAGTAAAATAGTACAAACTAAAACAATTCAATTTGAGGTCATTACTTACATACGTTTATGGAAACAAATCCTAGCTGCTCAAATAATTACAGATAATGCTAACATGGCGCCGTTATTTACATTTTTGTTGCATTTTTGTTTATTTACTGTCTTAAAATGGAGGAGGGGGGGAAGTCTATCGAAAACAAGATAGTTCATATGAATAAAATAAGTAATACAACCTTTTCATTTGTACACGTCCAAACTCTTTGTGCATCCAGCGCGGCAGGTGGCAGCAGCGGAGCAGCTAACATACCAGCAGCTGGCTCTTCTAGGTGCGGCAGAGGAAAAACCATCGCTAGCTGGCGGCTGGCGTTTATCTTTTTAGTCCTTGTTTCTTAGCAGAAGCCAACATTGGATGTAGATACTTCTCAGACCCTGGTGTCTAAGTAGATTAATAGGTTGTTCGGCGTGTCGAAGAGCAGCTAAACGGCAGCAGGGTCACACAAACATCTTTCGACGAAGCTAACAGTGGATTGCTAATGCTAGGATAGCTAGAGGGCTAGCTTTTTACTAGTGTGGTTAACGGCGAGACCCGAGATACATTTTGACTGGTTTTATTGACGGCAACGCTGCAATGGCTGATGTTGACAAGCTCAACATAGACAGTATCATCCAGCGTCTTTTAGAAGGTAAGACATTGATGAGATATTACCTAACAAGACACTTGAATTATCTGCTAATATGACAAACAAATAGTAAGTTAGCTGGCGGCTCGTTTTAGCGTATGTTTATAAAACGTATTGTCAAACAACAAGCCACAATAGCTAGCCGGGACTGAAAGAGTTAAACGCCATTTTCACCTGATAATTTAAGAGTACAAGGGCACGACACTATATGTACGTCGTAAAATACGCACTATTTGTCACACAGAAACATAACATTGCGCATCCCGGCGCGGCAAATGCAGTATGTTGACCTACTGTACCAAACATTACCAGTCGTGTAACTTTATAACTGTTTTTTTGTTGTTGACTACTTGTGTATTTTACCTTGTTTTAGTCAGAGGAGCAAAGCCTGGTAAGAATGTGCAGCTGCAGGAGAACGAGATTCGTGGATTATGCCTGAAATCCAGGGAGATCTTTCTCAGTCAGCCCATACTTCTGGAGCTTGAAGCCCCTCTCAAGATTTGTGGTAAGTAAGATATTTGTATTTCTATGTGTATCTATCAGGACAAAATGGATCAACGATCCACCAAGTAGCTTTATGAGAAGCATTGATTTTCCCTTTGTCCCTTTACAGGTGACATCCATGGGCAATACTATGACCTGCTGAGGCTGTTTGAGTATGGGGGCTTCCCTCCAGAGAGTAACTACCTGTTTCTGGGAGATTATGTGGACAGGGGGAAGCAGTCTCTGGAGACCATTTGTCTTCTGCTGGCCTACAAAATAAAATACCCAGAGAACTTCTTCCTGCTGAGGGGAAACCATGAGTGTGCTTCAATCAACAGAATATATGGCTTCTATGATGAGTGTGAGTAATACATACAGCATTTAATGACTGAATGACTGTGCAGCATACATGGTTTTATTTTTTTCTGAGCAGTATCTCTAGTGGAGTTTTAAACATGTGCAATAGCAGAGGAAGTGGCCTTACTGCTATGAGGTAACAGTGAATTTCTCTTTTTTTTTTTGGTTTGTTTTTAGGTAAAAGAAGGTACAACATCAAACTCTGGAAAACTTTCACAGATTGTTTTAACTGCCTCCCTATTGCCGCCATTGTTGATGAGAAAATTTTCTGCTGCCACGGAGGTGGGTTCATGTTTTTGAATCTTAAAAATGCAAATTATGGGCAAATGGATAATTTTTTTTCTACACTTGTGACAGTAACTCCGGTTGATTGGCTGAATGTCCACAGTAGCCTACCTTTGACGTCATTGACTCTTATTTGTCCTTGAGCAATGCTGTCTTTGCAGTTTGCCAACTGACGTTAACTCATCTATGTGTATTAGCCCTGATATCAGTGTTTATTTGTACTATACTGCCATTCTGTGCAGGACTGTCACCTGACCTTCAGTCCATGGAGCAGATCAGGCGCATCATGCGCCCCACTGATGTTCCTGACCAGGGTCTGCTGTGTGATTTGCTTTGGTCTGATCCAGACAAGGATGTTTTGGGCTGGGGGGAGAATGACAGGGGTGTGTCATTTACCTTTGGCTCAGAAGTGGTGGCGAAGTTCCTGCACAAGCATGACCTGGATCTGATCTGTCGTGCCCATCAGGTAATTATCTCACCTCCATCATTAAAAACACGAATGGGACTGTGTGACCTGGCTGTGTGTTGATAGTTCACTGGACATGCTGATACAGTTGGTACAAGGACAGTTTAATAGTTTAGTTTGAAAGGAAATGTAAAATAAATATTGCATGTTTGACAGTAGTTTCCTTATTTTGCACAGTGAATATGTACATTTCAAAATTTATTTTATGTCTGCTCTGCCAGTGGGCCATCACGATAAGAGTAGACATGTATCAGCAATCGGCCAGAATGAGCTGGAAAATATGAACATGGAATATCGGCAAAAGAATCCAATATTGCGCATCCCTACGCTAGACTATACCCGTTACTCCTCACATGCTTTCTACATCATGCTGTACATTTAACATGTTTAAGGAGTTTGTGTGATTTATGTTTTCTGCTCTCTTTACTTTCAGGTCGTTGAGGATGGTTATGAATTTTTCGCAAAGAGGCAGCTTGTGACTTTGTTCTCAGCACCAAACTATTGTGGGGAGTTTGACAATGCTGGTGCTATGATGAGCGTGGATGAGACCCTCATGTGCTCCTTTCAGGTGAGTTGCTTTTGTTTTTTGTTTTTTTAGGGTAATATAATAAACACTCTATGTGCTATTACACACCATGTATATTAAGAGAAAAATACTGCTCAGTTACTGATTCATTTTAAGCATTTTTAGTTTTTACTGTGTAAGTGCTTCAGAAATTGCTATTATGGTGGAGAATTAAGATGTCACATTTGAAAATGCTGACGCAGTGATTATGTAACCTTTGACCTTTCAGATCCAGAAACTGCTCTAGCTAAATAAGCTTAAGTCACTTTAATTCAATTCAATGCAATTTTGTCATTACACTTGTTCATAACAAGACAAGTCTTGTCATTCCAAGAGTGCATTTTTTTTTAAATATACAATAAATTAAAAAAAAATTCTGATTTTAATCTGTTTTTATACATATCTCATCTAAAATGTCAAGATTATAAAAATAAAATTGGCATCATAAATGTCCAAAATGTTTTCTTAGTTAGGTGATATTTGTGCAAGTAGGAAGTGGTGTATGTGTGATTTTGACATCAGTGTGCAGCTTCAGCTTTTTTTTTTTTTTTTCCATATTCTAAAGATTTTGAAACCAGCTGAGAAGAAGAAGCCCAACGGCAGCCGTCCAGTGACTCCCCCTCGCAACATGGTCACCAAACAAGCCAAGAAATGAGGAGGGGGGTTTACAAATGTCGGGAGTCTCACTCCACTGTTCTGCTTTCGTCTTCTGCATTCGAAGGATTGGTTATCCTTCATGCTGCCAATAATGAAAAGATATCCACTCCTACCTGATGAAAGCAAAATATTGTTTTTTTTCCACAGGGGTAAATTGATATGTCACCATGAAAACCTCAGGTGTTTTGCACTCCATTTTGCAGCTAGTCTTTGCCACATATGACTGTTCAATCAGGAAAAATGTAACAATACAGCTACTTATGCACAGGAATGCCTTGTTTGAAGCTGTGCACAATTTTTCCAGTTTCTTTCTTATTCATTTGTCATCTTTTTTCCTCACTGTCAGTAATGGGTATTAATGACTATAAAACGAACGGGGAGAGTCACAAACACCTGTTTACTTCTGTTTAAAACTTTATTTATAGTTAATTTACAGTCAGTGTTGTAGAACATTGACCCCACGCTGCATCCTCACATTTTTAAACAAGTCTCGTGCTATATTAAACCAATAAAGAAGCACTCTTGTAATGTCTAAACCTTTCTAATAAACTTTGAGTGTATTTTAGGGGGGAATTTGTATCTGAATGTCATTTGTTCGTAAACTGTCTTGCTTTTTAAAAATCACAATACAAAGTGAAATACAACATTGTAAATTGCAGTGCTTTTTTTGTTACCCTACAACACCTTGTGAACAAAGGGGCTCCCATCAGGCAACACCCACAAGGGGGTGTCTTCTATATCTTCTTAATTATATTACTCTGCACTGATATGGCTATGTTTATTCTCATTTCTAAAATGCTTATTTAAAACTGGAATTATTCACAAATGTGTATTATATTACAATATTATTATATATAATTGTAGGCACGCATAGCTTATTACTTCTTGGTAAGAGAGGCTGACTTACAGTAATGCGTCCTTATTAGGAAACGTAGATTGCGTAATGACGCGTGACGTCAAAGCAGTCACAAGACCTGGCTGGCTGAGCGGAGCGCGAGGCCACATTTTGTGTTATGTAGCATCTCAGAGCAGAGCTGTGCACCATGGCAATGGAGAAACAGCGCTTAGGGCTGCTTCGGAGCAGAAGAGGCGACAGTTTTCTGTGATTTTTAAATATTGTTTTTTATACCTTTAAGTTCTTACGGCGCAGAGATAAAGCTCCCAGAGGCTGTGCTTATTATATCAGCAGGAGGCTTTGTCTGTGCGTGGCGGCTGTTGTCGGCATCGCGTGTTTACGTCGACGCTAAGCTAGCGCGGCTGCTGGCTTGGCCGGTCTGTGTTGGTGGGAGCTGGGGATGTTGTCCGTGCTGTCGTACGGTAGACTGGTTGCCAGAGCTGTCATCGGCGGACTTTCTCAGACAGACGGCCGCGACTACAGCCTGGTGACGGCGAGCTGCGGCTTCGGTAAAGATTTCCGTAAAGGCATCCTGAAGAAAGGGATGTGCTATGGAGACGACGCGTGCTTCATCGCCCGGCACAGGTCCGCTGATGTTTTAGGTGAGTAGCCGGTTCGTTGCTGTGGAAACATTTAACCAAACAGTGCGACATCAATCTACGTAACATTGGCAATGACGTTGATGACAGGTCAAAGGTTTATTTTGAAGGGAGACATTATTATTATTATTATTATTATACAGTTCATAATGCCCACTGAGTAATAAGGAGTGTTTTCAGCTGGACACTGCTAATTTTATTACAGCTGTTTTCTTTTGTTTAGTTTGTCTGCACCATAAATCATGCTGCATCTTCTATTGTATTAGCAGGCTTAAACCTGCCAAGAGTTTTTTTTTTATCTATGCAGTATTGAAGGTTGATTAAGATAACTGAGCCAGGGGCCTTGGTTACTATGTAATAAACACCTCTGCTGGACTGTGCTGATGCACATTTAGTTAATCAATAAGCACAAAAAAATGTAGAAATCAGGAAACGCTTTCAGCAAGTCATCTTATTTTTGGGGGTTTGATTAGTTGTAAAGCAGGCCGGTGTGTCTCTGTTCTGGCACAGGCTGAGCGATGCATCCATGTATGGTCAGCAGAGCAGATGCAGGCCTTGTCTTGGGAGTACTAAGACTTAAGTTTCCTTACTAGGAAAATCTTGGACCTGACAAAGTACTTCTATGAGAATAAGCACTTAACTTACTAACCTACAAAGCAGAGCTGTTACTATAGAAAGACTATTGTAGGCTGTGTGGAGGGATCGCAGATTTTAAGCCAAAATATTCAGTGGAGCTAAAAAGCACTAAAATACAGTTCATATAAAATAACATCTGACTATGTTATATTGTGTCATTTCTGTAGATGACTAAATACTCTTTAACATTATCACCAAATACTCTTGAACATTATCATAAATAAGTGAAACAAGGTCAAAGGTGAACTCCTGATAAATGGAGACCAAATATTCTTTCCTTGATTGCTTGAGCTCCGTCTTTGTTTCTGTACTGGTTTTTTTTTCTTTTTTTTGCATCTTGGTGAAAGTACCCATTGTTACTTCTTGTTGTGCAGCTGCATGGCATTGTTCTTGTATCTCAAGTCTTAAAGTCTGGGAAATGTCAAAAATGATTATTGTACTTCTCTAAATCTTTATTGCCCTAACAGGAAAAGAATGTTTTAGAAAGCAAAATCATGTACAAAAAAGCATCTCACAAATATTAGTGAAGGAAGAGTGATGATGAAATTTTTTTTTTTTAATAAAAACAACACGTCTGTTTCTAGGTGTGGCAGATGGAGTAGGAGGCTGGCGGGACTATGGCGTGGACCCGTCGCAGTTTTCGGGTACGCTGATGAAGACATGTGAGAGACTGGTGAAGGAAGGACGCTTCGTTCCCAGCAACCCTGTGGGAGTCCTCACCAGCAGCTACTATGAGCTGCTGCAGAACAAAGTGCCGCTACTGGGTGAGTGCACAGCAACTGGAGACACAGCATCTCTGAGTCTGTGGAGAGCTTGTCATGTCAGCTAGTTTAGTGTTTAGCTAGTAGTGTAAAAGCTGTGCTTGCCAATGAAATAGTGCATTTTCCATGTGGTTTGGAGTACACTATTTAGGGCTAGGTTGTTGTTTTCCGTCGGTTCAGTTCAGCAGTCGGCTAGATGGTGGATTTTTGGTTCATGAGTCAGAGAACAGCCAGATCCCATTAAGAAGTCCTGGGAATGTACCAAGTCCTGACCTGCCCCATGCAGTTCCCATTCTGCAATCCCTTTCCTCCTTTGCTATGTTTTTCAATTAAAAAAAACAAGTAAACAAAAAAGGGACCAGTCTGTCTCTGTGGGCATCAGTACTTTTCCATCCTGTTATCACATGTGCAGCAAGGGAAACAACACGGTATTGTGCTGTTCCTTCACAGCAGTGGGAATGAAAGGGAGTGAGTCACAGTGCATGAGTCGGGTTTGAAGGTTGATTCCAGAGAGCATATTTTGTTGTGCCAGATGAATCATCAGCAGGGTGTGGCTGCACGCTGTCCCCCTGCTCCACCAGCTCATGTTTCCCCTGCATCTCCCAGATGCTGGAAAGCCAACAATCCTTACAACCACTATGCTGACTGTAGTACGTCAAGCTTGTGTATTCAAGTGAACCTTAATAGTCAGGCTTTCCATTCCATACACGGGGTCACTGCTAATCAGTGTCGCTGCAGAAAGTCAAGAGGAAAAGACAGTTTTGGGAGTGTTTGCAGCTTTGTTTTTATCCAGGCACTTTTTATAGAAACTATATATTAAAATAAAAAAGATAAAGTGCAAATGTGTGATAATGAAGGAATATTCTTCATTATCAGCATTTTCACAGAAGACATTTAAACATGTCACAGTAGGAAAAGCACATATGCAAATAAACAATGATGGCTAAATTCCACTCAGCTGCTTCCGTTTCTGGGTTCTGCTTTTGTTCATGCTGACTCACTGTCACACTGTCATGGCAACACCTGAATGAAACAGAGCCGGTAATATTAGTTACACCTGTGCTTTTCCTACTGTGACATGTCTATATATCTGATGTGAACAAAGCCCATTACAGACAGACATGTTGCATCAACTTTTGGAAAGCATTTTTTATTTTCTTTAAGCTAAATTACTGATAGACTGCCAGACTTTATATACTCATTTCCATACATGCTGTAACTTATCATGGATGTAGCCAGCAGTAATGAAATTGCTGAAATTCTAAATCAACATGACTAAAAATGTAATCCAGCCTAATGTTGCATTTATATTGAGATTAAAGGTGTCTGTCTGTCTGTCTGTCTGCAGGCAGCAGCACGGCCTGCATTGTGGTGTTGGACCGGCAGAGTCACCGGCTGCACACAGCCAACCTGGGAGACTCAGGCTTCCTGGTGGTTCGGGGAGGGGAGGTGGTTCATCGCTCCGATGAGCAGCAGCACTACTTCAACACACCCTTCCAGCTGTCCATCGCTCCCCCGGGGGCTGAGGGGGCCGTCCTTAACGACAGGTGAGACTCACTGCACCTCACACACCTGAACCGCTCTGTTGACGACTGCACATGCTGCATATGGATGTTTGTCCTTAGCAAAGAGCGTAAGAGATAAATATGCAAAATAGTGTGCTTTTGTACAGCTCAATTCAACTGAACATTTTGTCTTGCTTGTGTTCTCACTTGCAGCAGTGTGTTGTGAATGTACTGGCTGTACTGTGTCCAGCTGTATTGTAACAGGGTGTCAGGGTCCATGTGCTGCAGTGCCTCGTTGCCGTGACATGCAGCGCAGTAGACGTCAGTAGAGGGCAGGGATTGGATGTTTGCCAAGCTTTCTCGCTTACCCAGGTCAAAGTCTGTGTGGGCTGATGGGCAAGAGTCCACAGCACCAGCAGGCCCAGCCACCTTTTCACTTGCTCAGTCTTTAAACCAAGCAGAATGAAAATGTGTTATTTCTTCTTTGAACTTGGTCTCAACCAAACTATCATGAGTTCTAGTAGCTGTTGTGGCTTCGATGAAGTTCTTGACACTTTTCTTTTTTATTTGTGCATTTTAAGCATTTAGTTGAAGGATCTTAGGAGTGATTTATACAGAGTGTAATAGCAGATTAAGCTTTAGTTCCAATCCTAGATCACTAACATAGCAACTAATTGAAAAGTACAAGGGTCAAAATTGAAATACTCTTGACAACATTGATGCAACTGTATAATACAAGAAGTTCCTTGAAAAATCAATTATTTTAAGTTCTGAGTATTTATTTACTGCTTGTCCATGAATTAGTTTATCCTCCAACATGATTATCAGACATGAGGAAAACATTGCGTTCTCATAACATGGCTTCCCAGCTATAAGCCTAAACATTTTGCTGAAGATTAGAAAGTCTGTTTGGTGGTATTTTTGTGGCTCTTCAAAAAGTGACTTTAAAAAAAATCAATACATGTTCATCTTAGTTTTACAGTCAATTCTTTTGCAAAGCATGCAAATAAAAAACATCTTTCTGAGACCTAGGGCATCATGTGAACTGCACACTAAAATCACTGTACAGGACAGACTGTCCCTGGATCAGATCTGGCTCGGTGTGATATGATGCAGGCCAGTCAGATCGTAAAGAGTAACATCCATGACTGGCCAGAGGGAAGAACACATTCCAAGAAGCGAACTCGACACTAGCAGACTGACAGTTCTTTCCTTCATGTATTTGTAGCACCACCGTTCATAATGGCAGCACCTCATGGGACCAATTGGACCCAAGTGTCCTTTCCAAAACCCCCATGTGATGATTCCTTGAATTTATCCTCACCTTGCACATGTGATGAAGTGTCTGTCATGAGTAGCCAAGGTGAAATATGAGTAGCAATTAGGAGTCTTGCCTCATAGTCTTGTCAGTATATTTTCTCACCCGGTAGAGTAATCTGCACTAATCAGTGTGGATTCCTTGAGTAGAGGAGAAACTGGGTTAGAGGTCCAGATTATTCTTTCAGGTCAGATGGACAGATTTCCTGTACAGGGGTGTAGAAGACAGTCGGGGATAGAAGACAGACAAAAGGATTACATGTGACAAATTAATACAGTCACAATCTTGTTGATGAAAATGTTAAGTTTGTATTTTTAGTGTTCACTGTGAGACAAAACAAATATATGAATCACTTAAATTACCAAAATCATTGTGTACAGTGGGTTTTACTGTGTGTGTGTGCTCATCTCTGCAGTCCTGACGCAGCAGACAGCTCTTCCTTCGATGTCCAGCTGGGTGACATCATCCTCACCGCCACTGACGGGCTCTTCGACAACATGCCTGACTACATGATCCTGCAAGAGCTGAAGAAACTCAAAGTATGTCACACTGACACACAAACAGGTTAGCAGACAGACGAGAAATCAGAAATATGTTACAAACTTGATGCCTGCTTTGTTTGGCTCCTCAGAACACAAACTATGAGAGCATCCAGCAGACCGCCCGGAGCATTGCAGAGCAGGCCCACGTTCTGGCGTATGACCCCAACTACATGTCACCTTTTGCACAGTTTGCCTGTGACAACGGACTGAATGTAAGAGGTAGGTGTCTCGCTTCTACATGAACCAAAAAGGAACTGAAGCTTATGTCCTGTTACTCGGTGAGGCTTTACAAGACTCAAGTAGGATGGCATGCGATTTAATATTTTGACCAGCACCATCCTAACCGTCTCCTTTTCTTTCTGTCCAGGAGGAAAGCCAGATGACATCACAGTGCTGCTGTCCATAGTGGCAGAATACACTGACTAGAGTCTGTGTGGAGCTCTGTAGGTGAAGGACTGCTTTGATTCCTGCTGGCCAGGATGAAGGACTGATGTCTGATGCTTCCACCACATCCCCTGGTTCCTCTGCCTCAACCCCCACCCTACCTTTAAAAAAAACAAAACAAAAAAAAAACCTTACATGCCCACTTCTTTCTGATTGTGTGCATCAGAGGTGGAAAGGAAAGGACTGGAAGCCTCTTGGCCAGGCTGCAGTGTTGGCATCTTTGCACTGTTCCAGTCTCACTGGATAATCTCATTGCCCGGGACAAGCAGTCACTGGGCACGTTGACGATGAGAAGGATAGGTCGTCTTTCTCTGAGTGGTTGAGATTCAGCGATGGGGCAGATGTAGCCAACAGACGTGAGGTGTTGGACTGTTAAAGCAGCCCCATGCTGGGCTGCCAGAAGGGAAAGATGTAGTCCATCAGTACTGTCGAGAAGGGAACTGCACAGGAAATGGCAGCATTAGGGCTGAATAAATGGGCTGCCTTGTATAAGCAGATGTTCCTGATGATACAGCACTAGTTAGAGGGCCTAGAACCTTGTATGTGAGTGCAGGAGCATATGTTTGATAATGTGATGTGACTGGTGTGATGTTCTGGGATGTTTTAAGTGTTTGCAAACGAAGTAGTGTATGTGATGTCTATACATTTGTTCAGTCTCTTGAGGAAGGTTGATCCAGTAAGATTTTATGAAAAAGAGCAGCTGCCTTTTCCATACCAGTGCAGTTCAAGTCTTGCACACATTTTGTTACTTTGTGGCTGTTAGAATGAGGATTTTTATAGTTCAAAAGCCTCTTGAGCTATATATTGTGTCAAACCGATGCCCTCCCTTTATTTTCATAGCTGCTGCTAAAGTCTTGATTGTGATTTTACGTGTGATGTGGGTATGAATATGTGTATGTGTGATGAATGCACTCATGTCGGTGCGTCTATTCAACTGTGTAATTAGTGTCAAATGGATGTGAAGGCTACAGACTTACTCCATATTCACTGGGCTGAATTGGTCTTGTAGTCTTAAACGCACAAAGCTGAAGAAGCATATCTGAAAAAGCTCAACACAGTGGAAGTTGGTCAAGTGACCAAATGTATTTTTGTAACGTCTTTGTTCAATGAGATTGTTGAATTTTCTGGACTGATCACTACATAGCATACGTAGCTTTAGAAACTGTCGTTCACAATGAGCGTTTCCTTTTCTTTCCCGCTGTAAAGCTCTGTGTATCAGGTCTCTGCAGGTTTCATGTTGCCATCACATCGCTACTGATTTGCACTCTGCATTTACCAAAACTTTAACCCACAGTTATAAATATTTCTTAGTCAAGTCTGTTTAATGTTATGATGATGTGCCTTGTATCAGGCGTTGTTGATACTGGCAAGTATAATTCCTTAAACCCCCGACTATGTGCCAGTTACTGAGCACAAAGCCTCAAACTGTTAAATAGCCATAAGAGTCTAAATCAGCTTTCCCATTATGCCCTGCTGTCTTAACATTAGAACGTTTTACTTACAGTATCTTCAACCTTTGTTTTTCTCCTGAAATCTGCTTTTCTGCACTCAGTCAGGAGCTGAGAAATGGTGATAAAGCCATCTGATGCTTAGAAAATCCCTGTGGATCCTCAGATCACTGTTTACAATCTGCACTATCTAATGGACTGTTTCCCTACTTTATCTGACAAGTTCACACTGGAAGACTACAGTGTCGGGTATCAATTTGAAACAGGGCTAATGGGCTGAGAAGCAGTGAATGGTCAAAATGTGAGTTTTAAGCATCATAGCACTGAGGACAATCTAAGCAGCCTTAACAATATTTCAAAGCAATTCTCACAGTCAGATGGTGCAGCCACTGTGGGCTGCCCTGACTGACACTCTTCCCTGTCATCTCCCGTGTACTTCTTCTTCCAAACAAACTTTGTTACAACCAGAGCATGTGTCTATGTATATTTTGGGTGTACAGTTCAATGCAGATTTAAGCTCTGTGAAAAATGCATTTTCAAATCTGAACAATATTTAAATAAAGAGTTTAGTATTTATTATCCTGTCGTATTTCATGGCTGTGATATGATCACAACCCAACCCTTTAGTTGGTGTTAGATTAGAACAATATGTTTCACAGGCATTTTCCCCATTGGTGCAGCCTGGATGCCTCTAGGGCTGAATTTTCCCATGAGGACATTATCACCTTCAGCTCTGCACCTAGTGAGTTTTTCTTACTGAACTCAGGATGTTGTGCAAACCAGCAAAAGATAATGAACACAGTGTACGATCTGTATGTACTACTCCCACATTCCTCAGATGTAAGGCATACTACTATTGTCAGACAGGTGTGGCATCTTCAAGCTAAACTCGCTTAGCTTTTCACAGACATGCAATTAGTCATTTTCTCTCCACATATGACTACTGCACTCCCCCCACTGACACATCAAAACAACGAATACATTCTCTTGTATTTCTAAGTGAACATTGGAGAAACTTGACACTGTGTAAACAGTTTAAACAAGCAAGGCAACATTTTAGCTATAAACAACATGCCTAAAAAGTACTTGAAAGGAAAATTACATTAATTATAATTTCATTTAAGCCCCAATATTACAGTTTCTAATGTTGTGGCCTACTATCAGATGGAACAGCTTTGTCCTCATAAGGAAGGGCTTCTTGTACATTATTGGTCCATATCCTCCTCTATGTCACTGTAACATGCCAGGACAGGCAGTCTGGTAGCACAGCCATCATCATCCTGCTCTGAGGACAAGGCCCTGAACAGGAGGGAGCAGATCTACAGGGGAAAAAAGATGTAACACATGTTCATGCACATCATTATTAAAACAATATCCATCAATCCTCAGTGCAATAAAAGAACATTTGAGTACTGAGACTGTACATTCAGTATGGAAAAGCAATACGGTCTAAATTAAAAGTAAGATGGAAAACAAGCCAAGTTCAAGGGAAAAAAAGCACTGACTGTGATTGGATTAATTATGTTGACATAGAACATGGACTTCCCATTCCTCACATCCAATGTCACCTTGTCTTCTTGAGTCACACCTCATACTGTGAGGCATTATGGTAGTCTGGGCATTTTTCTAGCAAGCATGGACTGAGGAAACTAACAGAGGCCATATGGAGTTCCCATTGAAAATTACAAAGCAACAGGGAGCCCTTGTTACCAGGGAGGAAGCAGGAGTTGTGTTGGCACTGGCGCAGGCTTCATCAAGTACACCGAGTGTGTGTGGGTCGTCCATCTGAGGCAGACGCTGCATCAGAGCGGCTGGGTTGAATATAGGGCTGCCCTGGCTGGATGCAATCACCTCCATCCCTGCAGGAACATCTTGAGCCTTATTGGTGTCTGCCTCACATGAACCCACAGGTACTGCAGCACACCTGGGAACACAAACAACACCTGTATGCACAAGCTGTGTTGCGTTATGGTCCATAAGAGAGATTAGTCTTGTTCCTATGTGGACAACACAGTGAAGTCACAGAACGTCTCAGTGAAATTTGGCACCTTGAGGATGTGGATTAGTGCTGTGCCCTGTGTGGAGAGGCGTTAGAGTGTTATACCGTGTCTTATGACAAAAAGAAGATACAAAGATTCACACACCACTAACAACTGTAAGGTTGAAATACAGGCCAACATTTTGGAAACTCTGCTTGGAAACAACAATTTGTCTCTGGGGATAATTTTTTGAACATATTTTCTTCAATAATATATATTTTTTTTACCAGCGCTACAATGACGCTAATATTAAAATAGAACAGACTGAGTGTGAGTTGGAGTGTAAGCAGCATATTCAATAATAAAAGATTAAAACATTTATTCTGGCACTAAAACAACCAAATGAACTATGATTTGTGGTAAAAAGAAACACCATATCAATTTTAGTGTTGCTTTAAGGAGTTTGTCCTAGTACATTCAGATTCCATGGGAACATTGTGTTTATTCACCTTTACTAAGACAATCATGTGCAGGGTGTGTAGCTCTATATCAGCTGACAGTGAAAATGGCCTCATGAAAACAACAAACCCACCCTGTGCATGTAACCACACTACATGTCATAACTCTCAGAGAAGCAACTAGACCACAAGTATAAGGAGGAAACCCGCAGGCAGTAAAGTTGCTTCTAAACTGTCTCCAGACGACCTCAGGCACTGTACTTGTACTTTAAAAGACCCTGAGGCAGCAGACAAGCAAGTTTTCTTTTAGCATGCATACAACAAATATGAAAATACAGCAGAAAAAAGCTCAAATGAGTGACTTTAAAACAGAGAATAAAAAGAAGTGAAGTGAAGAAGTGCTGAGGGTGTAACTGAATTCCAGAGCAGCTGGGACAGGAGCACAGAAAAACTGCCTCCTCATCAGGTCGGCGATGTCGCTACAGACTCCCTGCAGTGCGCACAAGCAGACCGAGCTACAAATGACCCAGATGTTCAACAGTCCAGCTGGGACCAGTGTGACAGGATCTACCCAGAGCCCAAAACGTAGTACAACACAGAGAGAGTTAGCACAGTGGAGATGAGGGGATTACAGGCTGTCACACTGACAAGCTTCTAACCTAACCCCACATGTCCTGGGCTTGCCCTATTTATCTCCATTACAGACACAAGGCTGGCTGCTGTAACATTATGCCCTCTTAGGAAGCTAAAAACAGCCAATGAGGGCAAACTGTATTGACTGATTTCCAGGAGAGAAGCTCAGGTAGAGCCCTGTGGGAAGATTCAATTATACCGTCACCGTAGATCTGAGAAACTGGGCATGCAAAGACTTCAGTTGTGACAAGAATGCTGCCTGGTCAAAATAAAGCTCGGCCTTATCTGTGCAACTGTGATGAGGGTTGGACACATCTCAAATACTGCAGGCAGAGTTGGATTGAAAGCAGTGGGATAGTTGCCAGCGTAGTGTTTCTCACCTGGGTGAAGTTTGGCCTGAGGTCTCAGTAGGCTGAGAGGGGCCCCTGCTTTCACAGTCAATCAGAGTAGCCAGCACCACAGTGGCCTGCAGCACCATGTCCTCCACAGAGAAGCACACAGGCCTGCAGTGTGACAGAGATCTAATGACTTTAACAATTCACCAGTATCTTTCACTGTTTTAGCAGACAATAGAAAATGCCACATGACATGGTCACTTGGCAAAATGGATGGTAATATAAACAGACTCTACAGCCACAGACAGAATAATTTACTGAGTTTTGAGGTTGGCTGGTATAAATTACGCTCTCAGCATGGAGAATGACGTATCTCTCTGTAACTTGAGATGTGAAAGCCACCTAAGCTAATGATGGCAAAAAGTCTTACTTTCCTGGAGCACTGAAGTGGACTGACACTGACAGGCAATGTGACTCTGCAAAGGACAGTAAACCCTGGAAAAATACAAGAGCAGTGGCAATAACTGAGACTGATCTGCTTGTACACCCATGTCATGACTGTTAACCTTTTCATTTTGAGAGTAGCGTTACAGCATGTTTACAATGATCAGGCTAAAGAAAATATCAATGCCCACGTAAATTGAGGCCAACTAAACCTTAAAGCTGGGTTTCTAATCCACCCAAACCTGGTTTCCACTTCTGAAGGAAGGAACAGGAACGAGAAGACTAGGCTGGCTAATGAGGAGCCTCACAGCAGGGCGTCAAAAAGACATTCCAAGACATGAGGGACGAGTTGTGGGCGTTAATGCTCATTAACTGGACTAACAAAGTTCATCCAAATTTCCAAATGGCCAACCAAGTCTTTCTGCTGCTTGTTTTAAAAGCAACTTAAATCAGGGTGTGCTCATTTAGACAAACCGCTTTGGATTACTACACACGCTATTCAGGAAATAACATTATGTTTCTCTAAAGTCTGTTCTGCATGTACTCATAGTATAAACAGTTTAAGGCTGACTGAAGAACAACCAGTCCTTTCCAAAAAAAAACCCAAACAGATTCCTACTTGGCTTTAAAGTTAATGTCATGAGGAACCATGAAATGTGTAGCCTATAATTTCTGCAGCTGATAACTTTTTCTATGTAGTGGTCACACTATCTTTGCTATAAAATAAAGGCACTGAGGGGAAAGTTCACATGAAAATGATACAGAGAGTTGGGTACAGAGGCCTTGGAAGACTCCAGTATCCAGATTACAGGACCAAAAATATGACCTCTTAGACATGATATGTCCCTGGTGTTCCACTCAGACGCATACACACAAGAATACACACACATAATATTCTCATGTGACGGGATAAAGGGAGCCTCCAAAAATAACTCTGTTACCCTCAACTCCTTCAGACAGAAGGTTATGTCCGAGTCTCCTCCAAACTGAAAGTAGTCAAACTCGTCTGGGTGTAAGGACATCTCGGTGTACGTCGTCTTCATGTGATCTGTGACAAGAAGCATATCCAAGTCAAATAGTATTTTTTCACTGCATGTTATAATGTTTGTTCAGTTGTGGTTTACATGGGTAATATTTACAACATCAGCTTGTCAATTGTCAGTCTCTCTTTGAACAATGACTTTCAAACTGTTTATAATATCTATCACAGCATTGTCCAGTGTATCATTAGCTCACCATTTTCCCCCTCATAGTAATTTCTCAGACTGACTCTCAGAGGAGTCATGGACAGAGTGATTTCCTCCTGAGACAATGGGAAATGCATCACCATATCACCAAGAAGCCTGCAGGAGTTAAGAGCAGAATAAAATGCAAACCAACACAGAATCAACCAAAGCAACAAGCAGGGGGCTTTATTTTAATGCTCTGCAGCTGATAGATGATGGTGCTCTTCATTTGAGACTCTTTTGATTTGAACCATTATTATGTTCTTGTCATTCTTGTTAATTATGTTGAAATGAACTGAAATTACATGTTTCAAGCTTTCATCTGTCTCCTGGTGTCAGTTGAGAGAACAAAATATTAACACCCGGTAGGCAGCTGCCATAATCTTATTATTAGTATCATTATTATTATTTATTTTACATTAAAACCACTTCTGTCATAAAGGAAACAAGAGGTTAGAGATGGGCAACACGTTTTGTATATATAAAAAAAGGTTACATATAATGCATGAATCGTATCATAGAAATGTGCTTCTAAAGTTGTATACGCTGACTTTAGTAATACGAAGTGTAGATTAAAAAACAGAATACAGAGGATCTAACCTGGCTGGAGCCCTCAGCACATTGGGGCAGAGATGTGAGTCAAATACTGCCTGCAGAGCCTCACCTTCCTGAAAATGTAGGCTGTGGGTTTTTGTGATGCCTATCACAAAAGCAGAGACAGGAGATTTGGATCACACTGCCACCAAGTGTTGAAAGTATGCAATAACATGTCTACAGCATATGGTTGGTGGAGGTCATTCTGGTAAAATAAATCTTACAGGAAAATGTTGAGTTTTGTAGAAACCTAATATTGGACATTACAAACATGTACTGTCAACTAGTTTACTGTTAACAGCACAATTCTAGTGCATCTACGTTGATACATGTAATGGTCCATGAATCATCTGTTTATTGACATATATAATATATAACTGTTCATAGAGTTCTCTTCACCAAAATGCAGCTCAGTAGAAGAGTAATCTCACACCCAAAAGCACTGATACAACAAACATTTCCATCAGAATCAACTCTTGAATCAGAACACTGACAACACTAGTTTCCCAACAAGAAAACGTACGTAACAATGACCTAAAAAACACAAACAATCTTTGAGGTATCATTCATTCATATTCATGTATTTATTTATTTAGACACAGGGGTTAATTATAACTGACCCCATCTGAACAGAGTCAAATTTAACTTGCAGCAAGCAGCTCACCCAAAGAGAGCCAGACAAAGTTGAACTTGTTTTGTGTTCCCGGCCTCAGGTCACAGAAAAAGGTTGGACACGGCACAGAGACACAACAGCCACAGTGGCGACACACTAGGGGGCGCACTGGCCCTGTTCTTCCAGCCCTTAAACCTTGTGTAGTCTAGACTGTATAAAAATAACATTGTGTATACTCCCCTTTTCATGTTGTGTTGATCAATTGAACCCCCAACTCTGTTTTCCATAAAGAAACAACTGGTCATTTATCATAAACATGATATGGATTTCTGGGTTTTCCCTCTTCACAGAAAGACTACATTGGACACCACTCACTTTTATTACAACACAAATATCATTAATTGTTTTCTTCACTTTTTTTCACTAAGTGATTAGAGGATTGTTATTATTATCATTTCAAATGGGTGTAAACAATATGTTTTAGCAAGTGATAATAACCTAAGAAAGTATCATTATAGCCTCTGGCTGCATTCCTCATTAGTAAACAATGCTTCCAAGAAATGTTTATTTTTGTCCGAAGTGGTTTTTATTTTCACTGTGAAAGTCACGTGTGCGGTTTTTGAGGGGGAATCTGCACCTACACAAGTCAAAAATGACAATCTTTAAGACAATCTTTGTACCCTGGTGGAATACAGCTTTCATTTCTTGCTTTTCTTGGCAGCTACATAATCATTTTGCTGAATAATGCAGCTGTAGCGTTATTCCTGGACCATTGAGTCTTAGCATGTGATAATGACATGAGCTAAAATAATAGAATATGCATTTCCTGATAATTATTTTGTTTTTGAACACTACAGTATTTTTCATTACATGATATCTTTCTGAATCTTTCCTTTACCAACAGGTACCTTATGGTAGAAAATCCAATGTTCCCTACCGTGCCTGCAGAAAAACTGGATCATCACTCGGTCATTGGGAATGCTGATTGATATATGACATCGTTCCACATTACGTTCAATAGACCCCAAACACCGGAAAAGTGGCAGCACCGACTTCAAAACAAATGATTGTGTTTTAGTTAAGCTTGTCATCACGGTTTTAAAAATTTTACTTTTCAGTTCTAGTTTGATTAAATCTCTGTTACTGTCTCTTACATCCTGGGTGTCATTTTGAGCTCTGTACAGTATGAATAACCAACATGACTGTTATACCTTCATGACCAGTTTGCATGTGGTTGTTTCACTGCCCTGCTCTGATCCTGATCCCAGGCTGTAGTGCTGGAAGAACAGTGGCGAGAAGAGGAAGCAGGCGTACGCAGAGTGAGCAGAACTCACTGACCTCAGTGCCAGCTTTAAGACAGAGAGACATCCAGTTAAAATGCTGCCGCCATTACCTGAGAGGAAGATGTGTTAAGAGGCCTCATGTCAAATGACATTTTAAAAAAGAAGTAGAGGAGGTACGTTATTTCTCTAAGAGGGACATAATGTTTTTCTACACCCCTGGTTAATAGCAGGAATGTGAGATGACTACAGTCTCCCTTATTACAGTTTAGGTTAGTTTTTCTCACCCCTTTGACCATGGGATCCAACCACAGCTCATCACCAATCCGTGAAAGGGCGTGAATGGCCTTTCCAAATGCTGCAACAGGCGGCAGGGCAACATTAGCAACATTATATGTGTTAATACAACTTAGTTATTTACTGTGATATAAATTAGACAGACTGCCGAGCCCTGTTTGGGTTTTACACAGTGACACTAACTAGGGCTAACTATGCTAGCTAACGTTAAGTTTCAGCTAACTTTAGCCAAGCTAGCATCTGCCTTTATCATTAAATTCATCTTTTTACACGCTTCAAGTGAGCTGCTAAAACTGTTAAGTATCTCATTTACACATTTTAAAACAATATTTTTGACAGCAAATCTAACTTGGTCACATGTAGTTTGTTAAGTTTTAATATTTACCTTTCACACAATTTCCTTCAAGGACACACTTCATATCTGCCGACGTTATACTCAATAGACCCGCGAGCTCACCGCGAGGCAAACAGCACGCGCGTATATACGCACATACACACAATCAAAGTGTCAATGTATTTACTTTTTTTATTGGTTGATTTAACCGGGGCATCGCTTACTAATACGTTAAAATTACACTTAAAGTGGTTATTAAAACAGTTTACAAGCATGTAAAGCAGTATTTTAAAAAAGGATTATTAATGTAAGCAAATATATGATACAGGGCATCTGAAACTGAAGCTCTTGTTGGTCCTCTATACTAATCTGGGTTTGACCCTCAGCTGACTCATGAACAAAAGTAAATGATCACTAATACAACTTTACATTCAACTAACATAATGTATTGAATAACTGTATATACAGCATTTATATGGATTCCACGTATCACGCATTTCTTCATCAGGGACATTTGCAGTATTTGATAATTAACAGGTTTTTGATACAAAGAGGATCCGTGCAATCACTAAAATGTTGTTAATGACTGAAAAAGGTGAACCATTACATGTCATATCTGTCATCCTCTGAATATCTTTGGAAGTATGATATCAGATTTAGCTGTGTTGTTGTCACTGCTGCTGCTTTTCCTCTGCACTTGTGCCTTCGTCTTTGCCTCCACGTCTTTCTCTTCATCCCTTCTGCACCACCTACTCTTATCTCTGCCCTGATGATCACCAAACCTCCTCCTGCAAGTGGCGTTCTGACCTGCGAGACACAAAACACACCATGAAGCAGACATTAGCTGTCAGACCCTCAAGCTGTAGGCATTTACTGTAGATACACACACCTGATTGGACGCAGGTGTGCAGCACATTAAGATAGTGCTGCTTCATCTGCCGTCTCATGTGCTCTGTACTGTAAACATTTGCTATACTGCAAAGATAGCGTCTCTGTCCAGGTGTGAGGGCTGGATGCTGAGGCAAACATAAGAACGGATGTCATTGTATGTGGAAGGCTGACTTTTTGTATACATGAGAAATATAATGATCTTGTTAAAACATATATGTGGTTACCTGTAGGAAGGGTGCAGACATCATAGACTTGGGAACATGTATTGTCTTCATGTTCTGGCCGCCAGCAGACACATTAATGTGTGTTCCTCTGTGCATCGCCCTCTCTTGCTGACTAGGTAGACATTCGAATCCTGACAAAGGCAACATACAACAAAAAAAACATTATTGAACCCATAACACCAAATCTGGATTTCATCTGTTTGATGTATTTATTTGTACGTTTCAGACACTTGATCTTTATGTTCCAGTGGTGGAAAGTAACTTATTTACTCAAATACAGTACTTAAGTATTCGTGAGGTACTCTACTACATTTCAGAGGGAAATTGTACTTTCTAGTCTACATTTATTTGATCGTTTACTTAGATATTTGATAGTTACAAGTTACTTTAAAGAATATCCGACTCAGTAAAATGAATAAACATCTAAAATATGATTTTATATAAACTACCCAACACTGTATTGAGTTGTAAAGATTAGTTCCACCTCAGCCAGCTATATTAAATTGCTGCTTACTGGTTAATGTATGTATAATAATAAAACAGTCAGTTAGATATTTAAGGTACGACCTGCAGTATTTTTCTGCAGGAATGCAGTACTTTTAACTCCTAATACAGTATTCTTATATTGTGCTATTTGCATTTTACTCCAGATCTGAAAAATCTTCCACCACTGAAGATGTGATAAGCACGTAATTACACTGAGGCAGAGAAGTTTAGTCAAGTCACCAGAAAAAGAGAAAGAAAGCATTATATTTTAAATGCAGTTTCAATCATGTGTGTTGTACTTCAAGGTTTATTCAAGTCTAGTTGGCATGTAAAAGAACATTTGACTCACCGTCCATGAACCTCTTGTTCACTTCTGCAGATCTAAAAAAAAAAAATCAAGAATCTTGAGTTTGAAAATAATTACATCCATCATCTCCATTCATCCTTTACAGAAGTTAACTCTCACACTGTGGCCTTACCTCATTAACACGTGACCACTTCCATTTCTCAGTAGGTTCTCTCTTTTCAAATGCTCAACAAACGTAACCCGTTTCCTCATTGTTGGCTACGGATGTCAGACAGGTTGCTTATCTGCAGACTATGATGTGTTGCAGCCAGCAGAGCCCTATTAGTGAAATGAAGCCAGCCCTGAAATGTGACACTATTCCCTGGGTTCCAATTACAGAGCACAGGTCTAATATACTTGAACTCAGAGCGTGTTCTCATCTAAAATGTAAAACACAAACAAGCCACTCTGTTTACACACTTTATTGAGCATCATGTCCAATATACATTGCATTGACACCAAATGAGACAAAAAATAAAATAAAAATAAAATAAAAAAATAACCAAAACAAATAATGGCGTTAGGGTGGATTACCTGGACACACCATTTTCAGAGCGTATTGCTTAATGACATTTCAAAACGCACCGAATCTGTGCAAATACAGTGAACACCGGTCAGAGGTCATGGTAGGTTAGAAAATTCTGACTTAAAAAGGTAATGTTGACAGCAGTTGTGATCATCGAGTCTACAGAAATCTACTAACTGTACACATCACATTCACCCAGAATGTACTAACAAATGGTATCCTATTTAAACATACCCAACTCCTTCAAACTTGATTGCATGCGCCAAAAGGTTGGTTAATTATTCCTCAATGTCCATCACAGATCAATCATATATATATAACAATAATTGTAATTCAAAATAGATGTCATCATGGCTTAATAGTCAGCAACGCCATCAAATGAAAGTGTACAAGAGCCAATGGTTTCCAGACTCCACCCAAACACGACTGTGTATATTTGTTAAAATAAAACCTAAATTCAGAGATTGTTCTTGTTCCAGTGACAACATTAATTGACTATGCGGTGAGTTAACTTTAAGTCTCATCTCATCGAGAATTACAACCCAAATTCAGTGATGAAGAAACGATGATAAATGTTAAATATGCACCAGTCAGAACTCAAGATGTCGATATTAGAGAATTACTTTACAATCTAACCAAAGTCCTCAAGAGTCTAAACCCACGAGAGAATGTGACTTACACATCATTTACCCACACACTGAACGAAAGCCGAATGTGCTACAATGAACAACGTATGAACGACTAGCCTAATTCTAAAATGCAGCCCCTAAAAATTCCCCATCTTAATAGATTACGAACTCAAACAACCAGAATCCTCTTCAGATTTGTCAGCCTTTTCAAATTGAGGTAAGCCAGTATCGAGTACACAAACGGAATAATCACAGCTTAGGCTATCGTCACAGACTGTTTTTTGGTTGTCCATGATTTATAATTAACATTGCAAAAAGACATTAAACTCAGTGGTAATTAATAGACATCTTTATTGACCATGAAGGCCACGTGTTTAGGGGAAGGGACGGGAATATTAAGAGATCTATTTGAATAACTGCTAATTGAGATCCTACTAAAAGTTTAAATCCTGAGAAGTTGGCACAAACCTCCTGTTAAATGTTAGCCATGCCTTGTGCAAGCCAGTATACTATAAAACAATAACTCTCAAAACACCGAGTAAGCCATTCCATATTCATCCACAGCTAGCAACATACATAATAGAGCCATTTGAGGGGGATCATGCAGGTTTGAGAGTCATGGTTTCATATCCAACAGAGAACACTAGCATTGGTGGTAAATGCTAGTAAACAGAAGGCTGTTTCTCAGAGAAAAATAAAGACTGTATGAAAACTTTTTATAAGTGCCTTCAAAAAAAATTCTTAACTTGTCCCTCCGAACAACAAGCAGACTGTGAGGAAGTGGAAGCCAAAAAAAACAACAAAAAACAAAAAAGGCAACAGTGATTCAATGACAGTGTTTGAAAAAAAAAAATCACATCTATTGACAGAGATTTGTTGGGCCAACATTAATCTGGTGGTAAGTATGCAGTAGGGAGGACAAGTGATGACCTAATGGTGACGGGCTTTTGTTTGTTCTACACAATCTTGACCACTAAATTGCATAAGAAACCTGGTATAAAGTAGAAACTGTTCAGCAGCAGATAAAAAAGCAAGTTAATTTACAGTAGTGACATATTTTACATCATTAATTTTTTCCAAAATAAATAAAATTAAATATACAATTCCAGGTAGGAAACGGGTGAATTGCGCTGGTAGGGTTCTCAAATTGGCTCATCTTGCGGAAAATGACAACCATTCACGGAAACGTGGTTGAAGCCAACCAATTCCTTTGACTGGCAAAACAAGGGGTGCAAAAGCCTTTTGCTGAAAGTTTCCCTCTGAAGGCATTTCCTTTAACTGGGAGGAGAAAAAAAAAAGAGGAAACATTATAATTACTTTGTGTCCAGTGACAACATTTCACATGTCGAGTGTTGCGTAACCCAAACATTTCCATGTACAGTACTTACCCTGGAATTTACAACCGACTCTTAATCAAATGCCATCTCTTGACTTTTTCTTACACAGCGGGCCACCTTCCTCTTGAATTCACCGTTGGGGTCCTCCCTCCACTCTTTCTGCAAGACCAACACATTGTTTTAATGACACATCCCCAAAGTTACTTGAAGTGCCAAAGATAAGAAGAGTAAAAAGAGGGTGTTTCCAGTGTCAGGGGAACGGGATAAGTGGTGTAACTCACCGCAGCATCAACATTAGCTGGTGAATCGCTGTTGGGGTCTGCCAGCATGGAGATGACACTAATCATGATTGTCTCTACTGTGTGGATCGGAAGCCAGCGTTCTTCAGGCTTTTCATAACCAAACTTATCCTCTCCAGGCTCATGCAGAATCGAGATACATACATCTCCATTCTTTGCAACTGTGAAGAATGGGGAACAAGTGTTTAACACAAGCTTGTAGGTAAAGAAAGTCTTCATTGCTATCAAACTCACAGCCTGATGTCAAAATGATCCAGAAGTGTAACATTTATATTTAATTTAAAGTCCAGACCAGGAGATGGCAGATCAGTAAAACATCAACCACTCTGATCGATGTGCGTTTACCATTTGGGTGCCAGATTTCAGTTATGAACTTCATCTTTGGAGGCCGTAGTGGATAATCATAGGGAAAGGTAAGGTATGCTTTGAAAAACCCTCCTTCACTGCAATGGAAACAAAAACAAAGTGAGACATTATGGAAAATAATAATATAAACTGGGAATCTGTACATATATTTCGAAATCCAAAAATCTCAACCAAGAAGTTCTTATGCAAACAAGTCCCCCACTTACAAAAGGGTATCTTGTGGACCGATGATAACAACTTCCCATTTGTATATGTCATCATCATCTATCAGACCAGCTGAAAAGCCCTCCACGGGGTTCTTGTTGAGCTCTGGCAAGAGAGACATAAAGTATTTTTAAATATGATAAAGTGAAAATGAAGCATAGCGTATTCACCTGTCAGGAAGGTGACATGCGAGCAACCAAGTAGTCAGATGAGGCATACTGGGCATAGTGTGGACATAACAACATACAAAGTTGCTTGTTTGTAACATTGAGGGCAAAAAATGATAAAAGATTTAAACACAGAATTTAGATTTTTCTTTCATTCAAATATGTCAATAAAACAGACAAATCTGGACTGCTGCGAGGAACACAGAAAACTCCTTCAGCAGGTAATACAATCGCCACCAACACTGCTGGACCTTGTATGGGTGAATGCATATAACGAGGCATGGGGTTTTTTTTAACTGTGTGAACTGATGTTAATACAAATTCTACTGTGAAACAGCTGGAGGAATATTTGAAACTACGTTTACAGTAACATGGAGCTTTAATTTCTCTGAAAAAGCAAAGCATATAGTATAGTGGTTAGTATGGAATAACCGTGTTGCAGTACGCGTGTAATTTATCCTGTGGAAATATAAATTGTGCTACTTTTAACTTTTTTTTTTGTTTAAAATATGAGATTCTGATTAGTAATAGCAACTTTTTCATGAAACAAAGTCTGTAAAGCGAGTGAATTTCCACCACTGACGCTGATAAATTTGCTTTAAAAAAACATCCTTCTGATAGATTTTTTGTTTATTCGGTGTTCGGAAGAGATAATCAGTCAATATATTTGAAAACAGATATATCTTTAAATGTCAGGCAGTGTTATAGATAAGACATGCTGTAATCTCTTACTTGACTTTTGTAGAGCGGACTGAAATTTGACCATTATATCTAAATTACAGGTGACATTTGTTCAGCAATCAGATCGAAATAATCAAGGTGCTGATTTAAAAACATCTTGACATTTTAATTAAAACAACATTTAGTATCTGCAACAACCGTGCTTAGTTTGGTGATTAACCATGTTTAAAAAAATCTTTTGTCTATAGTATAGATATAATAATATTATAATATATTTGTATTCCTTCCATTTTTAGCAGGCTAGAGACAGACAGACATCCAGGTGCTGAGCTGGACTGTCAGTCAGCAGCAAACTAAACTGCTTTTCTTATGTATCTGGTATTAATGAGGAGAGACACATCACCAGTAATCATAATCATAATGACTCACAATAAACCAACAGGAGAACAATAAGTTTCATCACTGTGGACGTCAACACAGATGCGTTTCCCCCCACTAGAAACCGCTAACCTACCAGCGTAAGTCTCAGCCAGATTTAGCGGGGTATTATCTTATATAGCTCGGCGGTGAGTTTGTAATTTTACACAAGTTGCTACTTGCTGAACATCATGTTTGTCTACGAGAGGCTGAGGTTTATACTGCTTTCGTTAGCTAAGCTAAAGTCATCAGAGCAGATGAGTCTCTGGATTGATTATTCCTTTGTTCCGTCAGCTAACTAATGTCGAACTTGCTAGCCTGTTAGCATGGTTGGCGTTGCGGTTCAGTATTGTTCAGAAATATTCTTATTAGAGACAATATGTGTTCTTATTTTCACCAGGCATCAGCTAATCAAAGCATCTTAGCTACATACTGGATTGCAGTGATAATGGGGGGCCATTATGTTGCTTAAATTAGCTTTCTGGGCTTACTCCGATGGCGTAAACATAGCTTTGCGTGGCTAAAAAAAGCTAACATTAGCTGCTGGCTAATAGCCTTTATAACGACTGTATTTGCTTACACGTGTAGTTTTCACATTACCTGCCAATTGTTTTCGAAGAAGTAATGCTGATTGTTCGGTCATGGTACGTGGACGTAAATGGAAAACACTCTGAGTCGACAAATAGTCCCCGAAAAAAAAACAGATCTAGAGCTGGAGTCGAGTGGAGGTCTAGTGCTGCCTGCTGTGTTTTGACACAAGCTTCAGCTGCTGCTTCAGCTGTGCGCATGCGTGTATATGCGTGCGTGTGTGTGCGTGCGCGCGTGTTTGATCAACACAGAGTTCAATATACTTTTTGTAAATGTATTATGTGTGTCACTTTCTGTATTGATCTGTATTGATCGATGACTTTTTCTAAATTACTACAATATATTTTTGAATACAGGTGATGTAGATGCTGATAATTATTCTGATATTATATATAAGATGTATGTTTCATATTCATAATGTTTTTGGTGCATGGCTTTTGTGTTACTGCAGTCTTTCTATGATGTACTTCATTGAGCTGTTGTTTTACGATCATCGATTACTCTGGGCTGTTTGGATGGTTAACTACACCTGCTATTATAGAGTTTGTCAGCCTGTTGGTGTGTATGAGGTAGAAATATGGGTGTGTTTTCCATTTTAAAACATTCTGATCTGACAAAGATCGAAAAAGGATCGAAACTTTGTCATAATTAAACTTTTGTTCATAAAATAGATGTTCAGTTGTGTCTTTTTTTTCTTCTTCTTACGAATCACATTTGTTATTGATATCCACAAATCATTTAAGGGGGATAGTACATACTGTATACAGACATTTGAATAAGTCATCCTGATTCACAGGAGTGCTCCAATTAAAATATTATTCTGTTGCAAAATAGATGTTTATCTTGCAAAATAGTTTGTTCACCAGAGTAAAAAAAAATAAATATCCATTTTCCCTGAGAAACCAGTAGCTTGTCTTGCCTTATTAATTTATGGTTTGATAGTTGAGCTTGTTATATTCTCAAATCTGCAGAGTAAACCAGGTATTATAAGTCTAAATGAAATGCCAATGTACAACTTTGTGCCTGTTACTGCATGCATGACTATTATTGTATACAGTATGTAAACATGCTAAATATACTAATGTATAGGGAAACCTAGAGAATAAAATAATATGCAGTAGCAAGTGTGTTTCATTTATGTCACTGCTGCTACTGCTGCCCCAAAACAAAGTGAAATTAAGCTGCACAACAGGAATTTATGAAATTAACTATATTACTGCAGCAGAAACGTTCACAACGATCGGAAATACTGATATTTGCAAGTTTGCACGAGTGGCCTTACTTAAACTATTGGAGAAGCGATTTATAATCTCATCTAAAATAACAATAGAGCAGAAAATCTAAACAATATATATATAAATCGCAGATTTGTTTAGAACGCTATATTTACGATCATAGTGTTTGAAAATGGGAGCTTTTGAAGAGCACCTGAAGGCAACACTGTGCGGAAGGGAGGTTGTGCGGCGCCATATTTAATACACCAGAAGCTAACTAGCCTGCATTAGCTGTTTACAAGCTGAAACTTTTAACTTCAAACGCTAACTTAAAGCCAAGCCTTTAACTTAAAACGAAAATGAATGTAATAGATCATGTACGGGACATGGCTGCCGCCGGTCTTCACTCCAACGTGCGGATATTGAGCAGTTTACTGCTGACGATGAGTAATAACAACCCGTAAGTAATGTCAGCACGGGCTTCGTCTATTTCCTGAAGTGTCCTCATATACAAGACAGTGATAGCCCACCGATAAGTAGTATAACCATAACACACCTCGGATTTCTAAATTAGTGGAAATAGCCTTCCGGAAAACACCATCATCCCAAATAGTTACGCTGATAAGAGTTTAAGTTTTATAACAGGGCGGATCATGAATGTACGTTTTTTTCTCTCCAAGAAATAGTCGTATGTAGATACCCCACAGTTCGTGGTGCCTGCTATCCGCAGTTACCTTCAGATGTGATGAATTTAAAACCAGTATTGTTAAAAAGGACTTCATTACCTATTTATTTAGCTTCACAATCTTGAAAAAATAGTGTGATATGTTAAAAGAAACAAGCAATGGTCATGTGTCAACTGTGCTGACAAAGAACAAAACAATGTTTATATTCTTACAACATTAATTATTACAAGCGGGCGAGGCAGACTAGTAATATGTAATCCCGATTATTAAACTACTATCTGTTCTACTTGTCTCCTCTGTGAATGAAATTATTCTCATTATTCTCTTCAGTCATTTTGTAATGTCCCGGAGAGCCAGTGTAATGTATTGATTTTATTATTTGCATTTATTTGACTCAAGAGAGCTGTTCTCACCAGCCCAGAAGTACCAGCTGTTGGTTTACCATGCAGATGCCATCTTCCACGATAAGGAGTATCGTAATGCTGCCTGCAAATACAGTATGGCTCTGCAACAGAAGAAGGTGCTCAGCAAGACATCCAAAGTCCGTACTTCTACTGGTGGAGCTGCAGCTAACATACAGGCTCAGGTATGTTAGAGCAGACTATTCATTGTACAGTTGTAGATTAAACCCGTAATACTGCTCAATATGTGACACGAAGCTAGTTTAGGATAAAATCTGTTGTTCTCGTTTAAATAGTTTCTGTCAATATTCTATGATTATTCCAAACCTCTGCTGCAATCATGAGGCCTGAGAGTCTTTCCTAATCAAGGTTCATCTCTCCTCCTGTAATCGAATCCATACTGACACTTGAATAGATGTACAATTTAACTGGTGATATCCTTTCATTTTGTCTTTCAGAGTTTGCCTTCTGAGATCGAGGTAAAGTACAAGATCGCTGAATGCTACACCATCTTGAAACTGGATAAAGATGCCATTGCAGTGCTTGATGGGATTCCCTCCAGACAGAGGACTCCAAAGGTAGGCTGCTACGGTCATATTGAACTCTTATCTTCATGCATTATGTAATTATATATATTATACAGACCTTTTCATATCTGTCAAATCAGTGGTGCTGGAGCAAAACTGCATCTTGAAGAAAGTGATGTTCTTGTTCTTTCTCGCCTCAGATCAACATGATGCTAGCTAACCTGTACAGGAAAGCTGGTCAGGAGCGCTCCGCTGTGACGAGTTACAAAGAAGTCCTCAGACAGTGTCCCCTCGCCCTGGATGCAATCATCGGTATGAATGATCACAGTGATCCAACATACATTTAAACTCACCTGCATGTGCGCACACACTGTCCAGAGTTCTGCTTGGACGTTAATGGATTTTGCTTTTTCTCCACCCAGGTCTTCTCTCTTTATCAGTCAAAGGAGCTGAAGTGGCATCCATGACCATGGATGTGATCCAGAGTATGCCCAACCTGGACTGGCTTTCTGTTTGGATAAAAGCATATGCCTTCATACATGCAGGGGACAATCAAAGAGCTATCAACACTATTTGGTGAGGAGAGTTTACTCATGTTAACATCATATCCTGGTTTTAGAAACTAGGATAGTGACTCAGCATTGCAGTGGCTTTTCAACGTAATCGTTTGTTTAATTGATGTGCGTCGTCATCTCTCTCGCTCCGTCTCAGCTCTCTGGAGAAAAAGTCTCTTTTGCGGGACAACGTGGACCTCCTGGTGAGCCTGGCAGATGTCTACTTCAGGGCAGGTGACACCAAGAATGCCATCCTCAAATTTGAACAAGCCCAAATGCTGGACCCATATCTTATCAAAGGTGTGCTGCTGGTTTTTTTTTGTTTGTTTGTTCTATTCGCTTTATTGCAATCATTGATTGATCTGGCAACTATCACAAACTGTAAGTCTGAATGTAATCACAGTAATGGGAGCTGTGTAGGAAGTGAATGTCTGAAAGGGTCTTAGGACGCATATATTGTGTAATAAAATTGGAATTTACATTTGACACGCTTAAAGTCATATGTTGTTGGTGCTGGCAGGAATGGATGTGTATGGCTACCTGATGGCTCGTGAGGGACACCTGGAGGACGTTGAGGTCCTGGGAGGACGACTGTTTAATATCTCAGACCAGCACGCTGAGCCTTGGGTGATTTCTGGGTGAGTCACTGAGACTTAAAAGGCCCTCACCTGACATTAGTGTCATTTCAATTGTCATTTCACCGCCATCTCTGGTACATCCTCCTACCAGAGATGGATGGCGGTTCTGTTTTTCTACACAAATGAACCTTTGCTGCACCTGATGTTCATCACTTCCTGATTTAGTTTTTATTCCAAAACGTAAAAAACACGGAGGCTGTTCTGTCACGAGCCAAAATCACTTTCTGATCTTCATGAGCTGTTGAATGTATTGCAACATTTACAAATATAACATATAATAATTCTTCTGTTTAGTAGTTTTCATCTTTTGTTGTGTCTCTGTTGTTCAGTTGTCACAGCTTTTACAGTAAGCGTTACTCCAGAGCTCTCTACCTTGGAGCAAAAGCCATCCAGCTGAACAGCAACAGTGTGCAGGCCCTCCTCCTGAAGGGTGCAGCACTGAGAAACATGGGCCGCGTTCAGGAAGCCATTATCCACTTCAGAGAGGCCATGCGCCTGGCACCCTGCAGACTCGACTGCTATGAAGGCATGTTCGGCTTTAGCATACCTTTTTAGATGCGGTGCGTTTTTCTCCTGCTGGCGCTGGTCTCTGCATCGTTATGACATCTGTTCCTTCACAGGTCTGATTGACTGTTACCTGGCGTCCAATGGGATCCGAGAGGCTATGGGGATGGCCAATAACATCTATAAGACTCTGGGGGCCAACGCGCAGACTTTGACCATCCTTGCCACAGTGTGCCTGGAAGACCCTGTGACTCAGGAGAAAGCCAAAACCCTGCTGGACAAAGCCCTGGCTCAGAGGCCTGACTACACCAAGGCGGTGGTCAAAAAGGCTGAACTGCTGAGTACGTACCAGTGTGAAATCATCAGTGGCAGCCATTGGTGTGTCAATGTTTGAGCATCAGTTTCTTTGTTTGGCTGCTACAGTTTGTTACAGTTTTGTGTTTTGTTTTTCTTTGTTTTTTTTTCGTGAAGGCCGGGAACAGAAATATGAAGAAGGAATCACTCTGCTTCGAAATGCCCTGGCCAATCAGAGTGATTGTGTCCTGCACAGGATGCTGGGAGATTTCCTTGTGGCTGTCAACGATTACCAAGAAGCCATGGATCAGTATAGCATAGCACTAAGGTAACCAGAAATGTTTGTTTTGTTTCTTCTAATGCCCATAGATGTTTATAAAACCATATTTTCCTCCACTTATTGATGTGCGTGCCAGTCAACACAAGATTATGATGTTTAGGATTCTCTTCTTCTGTCGATGGGTTCAGTCTGTTTTTCTTTCTTTTCTAAGCCTGGATCCCAACGATCAGAAGTCTCTAGAAGGCATGCAGAAGATGGAGAAGGAGGAGAGTCCCACAGACGCCACGGTGGAGCTGGATGGGGACGACATGGAGGGCAGCGGAGAGGATGGAGACCTGGAGGGTAGTGACAGTGAAGCAGCTCAGTGGGCTGATCAAGAACAGTGGTTTGGTATGCAGTGACCCCGGACCACCGCCTCCTAACACCCTGCAGCCTGCGGGAAGCCTTCAGCCATCAGGGTTGTCAAACAAGACAAGGCAGCCTCTGGAGTTCCTATTGCTCCTTTCACGTCACGTGACCACAGAGGTTACCACGGAGACATTAGCTGCTTCAGAGACCCCTGGATGAACTGACGCCCATGTTTGCAGTGCAGCGACAGGAGGACTTCATTGTTCTTTTTTTTTGTTTGTTTGTTTGTTTTCATAGCTTCCGTCATTTTAGACCTTATTGTTGTTTTCCCATCATCCCGACAGTGTTATCAACCGTTTAATGATGGTTTGCTCGTCTTCAGCTTTCTACTAAATTCTTGGAAGTCTTACAAACAGACAGACATTTAAGTTACTCTACTGATTTTGAAAATCCTGCAAATACTGTTCCAGGTAGTATAAAACACAAGTCGAAATTAAATGATAGCTTTTCTGCTGTGTAATGGAGAACTATTACCAGCCAAGGTGTATACTGAAGCAATGGTCAGAATGAATATAATAATATGATGGCAAAATCAGGTCCAGGCCACAATTGGCTGGAATTATGCTTAACGTGTTACAGCAGGTCAGAAATTGGCGTTGTGTTTGAGCCTGACTGGCTCACAGAGGAAACAATGGTTGGACGTCATCAAAAGTATCAATAAAAGTTCTGACGGACACTTCTGGTCTGTTTTAATAAAAATAAAAAAATAGTGACAATGTATAATATTTCTGCTGCTCACTAAAATGCTCCATTTTAATTCTGTCTCATCAGAATTTGTGTTTTGTAATGTATAATTGTATCATTATTTTGGTGTGTGTTGTGTTTGCCTTTCTCTCTATCAAAAAAACAACCTCATCACTGACTCAATCTTAGGTTGGGAAGTGCGACTTAACCATTTCGAAACAAATGTTTATAGTATTTTGTACATATTTTTTAAAAATGTATAATAAAATCATTAAACACTCAGTTGACATGTGTTGTATCTTAAATGTACACACATAAAGAACATTCAGTAAACTCTCCATGTATGACAGTTTTATTTACCTGAAACCAAAGTTAAAGTTCATGTGATACATTGTACAATCATCTCTGAAAATACAGTACAGCAGTTAGGCAAAAAATGCCAGTGAAGGGACTGCCTGCCGCTCTCATGGTAAAAGGTATGCATCACTGCACTGCTGCACGTCCGCCTTCCAAGATATGGCAAAATCTGCTCCAAATATGTTGCACATTTCAGTGCAAAGCAAGAAAAAAAAAAAAAAAAAAAAGTCTGTTTGGTTTTTAAATATCCCATAAAAGTATTTCCTTAGGAAAGATGAACTGGTTTTTTTGAGCTTATTAAACATTTGTACTATCTGACGAATGTCTATTCTATTTACCAATACTATACATGGTCTATTACACAAGTCTGATAAAACAGATGGCTGATTTAGCGGGCATGCACCATGAAATATTGTACAATTTTCTGTACACAGTACTAAGATCTTAGTCTAAAAAGATGGCATGAGAATTGTATCATAATCTAAGGCTCTTCATGCAGGGGGATGGAAGGACCGATGAGGTGGGATTGGCTAGTTTTCATCAGACATTTATTTATGGCCATTCTATTAAAAAAAATATGTATGAACTTTATGAGCCCTGTCTTCAGATTACTTAACTGACATGCAGCTCTTGTAAGATGTGCTGCCCACAACACACATGCACAACACAAAACAAAACCAAAGTTTCTGCAAGGAAATTTAGAGTAGAGATGGGCTTACTTGGCCTTTGCTGCAAAGAAAGGAAGAAAGAAAGAAAGAGAGAAGAATCAAATCAATGGACACAAGAATCACAGGCCAAAGTCAAAAGCACCTGAGCAGCAAATCATTTCAATTTATCAATACTTGTCTTCATAAACAGAACAAATATATAAAAGGACGGGCCATGGGAAACAAGAGAATCATGACAATTTAAAAAAGGAAATGTATAAATAAATTTAAAAAAAACAGTGACACTATGTATATGTAATGGTGTTGGGGAGACTTAAATGTCAGCGTCTCTGCCAGTTGCCAAAACATGCTGCCAGTGTACAATCACAAATAACCAGCGTTAGTGACATTGTACCAGTTTCTAAAGCACAAGGCTCCTATTTCTATTCAGCGTGTACCTGGCACTTTGTGACATTCAAGGCATTTTGAGGAAAGAAAACACTCAAACACAAAATTTTCATTTTTTTCCCTTCCTCTTACTCTTGTACCACTAAAATTATATATTAAAAAAAAATCCTATTAAAGTATGAGCTGTTATTGCTGTCATTTTACACGAGCAATGACAGACTGTGAAACTACGCGTGTGACTGCATGAAAGATGAGAGCTCTGGTTGGCATGCAGGTCAAGGTGTACTCACTCTGCAGGTAAACAAGTGGAAGGCATTGGAAGAAACAACAGTTAGCTTTAAAAATAAAAAAAAGTCAAAGCACTCACTGGCCTGGTAGTATTGGAGCAGGCATGCAGAAAGGCTACGAACACGCTTCAGTAAACTAGTGTGACGTTATGAAGCATTTCAACATCAAAAAAAAAAAAAAGAAAAAAAATATCTATACAGAGATTCTTGTTTGTGTGCTATGTACAGATATTCACACTCTTCGAATGACATCTCAGCCTCTCAGAAGTCAAAACCTCACATCGCTCCATTTATACTGTCCATTTTTGTGCTCAGTTGATAAGACTATCAGCTTCTTGGTGCCTTTTTACATATTCAAGTACAGTATGTGCACATTTATACATTATAAAGATGACTGAAAATTAAGACTGAATCTCAAAAATTGAACTATTAAAAAAAAAAATCAAAACAAATGTGTTTTCTTCAAGTAAACAAATTTAACAACAGGCTTTATCAAAAATTTCCTCTGGATCAAACTGGAAATGTATTTGTTCTCTCTTCCCTCTTCACCAAAAAAATAAAATAAAGTGTGCGAAGGTTTTGTCTCTACTGCAAAAGAAACTGGTGCTCACATCAACACTTCAAATGACAATCTATGAAATTGTTGTTACAAATATGTGTATTAATGGTCACACTAACAGCACTGAGGTAGCTGTGCTCTGCCTAGTGCAGAAAATAATGAACAAGATGCATGGAGCTCAAAAATGACAAAAGAGATTCATGCCAGGGCAAATATGTTCACCAATCTTTCCCCCGAAATTTGTATTGTACTATACGATCCTCACAATTACATTCTCTTCTCGCCCAGAATTGGTGTCCCCACAGCCCCCCTCCAAAAAATTACAAAATATTAATTATTATAAAATAGTGTAAATTCTCTGTACAGCTCAACACACAGCTCCAACACGGTGAGCGTCTCTAACTGTTCAAAAAAGGGATCAAAAGAGAGAAAAGCTTGATGGTGAACTACAACACAAAATGGACATAATGTCAAAGTCATTAAAATATGACTAAAGCCCCAGCCCAACCCCCAAAAACTATGCATTGGTGAAAATGTCCTAAATACCAAAGATCTGACAGTAGACAGACTGCCAGAGCAGGTGCAGGTGTTGACTCTAAGTTGTTCCGAGTTAATGTAACTGTGTTAGATGTGTGTTAATGTCCACTTCACACTGGTGCACAGGGAGGGTAGTGTACTGGAGTCAGTCAGGGCCAGAACATGGCAGACACGTTAGTGTCGGTGCTGTAGATCCACAGCACCAGGGGCAGGGAGATGGCCACGAAGGGCCAGGAGATGCCCGTGGCGCATGCAGACAGAGAGCAGCCTTTGCTGGCCGGCTTCTCCAGCTGTTTACCAAAGTCCAAGTAGTTCCTGGCCAGAAACTTTAGCAGCTCGTCCAGCAGGATGACAGGCAGGGAGATCTTCAGCACCATCATCCACTGGGTCGTGTCCAGAGGGGTGATCTGAAAGATGACCTGGGGAAGAGAGGGACAATATTAGTTATTAAACATTGCATCAACTATGAGTGTATATGCTGTCAGCGTGGGTGTGTCTGGAGTCTGCTGGCCCAGTAGTTAAAGGAAGAGTGTGACAGTTTGGTACTTGTTCACTTTCTTGTCAAGGGTTAGATGAGAAGATTGATACTACTCTCATGCCTGTATGCTAAATATGAAGCTGCTAGACTGACTTTGTCCAAAGGTAAAACAGTTACAAACACATATTATTTTAGAATAACTGTGGCATCCAGTGATCTGTGAATGAACTGATGGTGTTAAACTCACAGGCAGAGGTTCCACATAGAGGATGAGGAAGTGGAGAGACATGGAGAGGCAGATGGCCCCCAGCAGCCAGATGTTCTCCCAGGGAGGCATTCGCAGCAGGGACTGGTTCTCCGACAGACTTTGGACAGAGGAGGGAACACAGATGACGGGTCATTTACACAGTCTGAATGTAAAGGATCCTCCTCCGCTCTCTCTGAAAGGCTACTTACCTGTTTAGAGCGTTGCACATCTCAATAGTGACAAGTACAGACAGGGCCATGGTCATTGGGTAGGGTGACTCGAACACGTGGCAGTCCAGTCCGTCAAACTCTGGGTTGTCTGGGGCGCACTGGAGGAAGTGGCTCTGCAGGGAGAAGGAGACAAGGGAGTGAGGGGAGAGGGTGAAGAGCTGAAGAGAGCTGAGGGATGTTCTCTCAGACAAGCAGACTCACCAGCTGGTACACGGTGATCTGGGGTCCATCTTCAGAGATGGTAAACCACCAGGCAGCAGCTCCCACTGTGGCAGCGCCCACATAGCCTGCAAGCAAACACATACATAAACATAACATTGTGATCAAACTGCATGAAGTCAGATTAAAGACTCTTCTGATACAAGCACTACTACTACTGCTACTGCTACTTCTACTAACATCCAATGGCCAAGTATCTGAAGAAGAGCCAGCCAGAGATGAGGGGCTCCTTAGCGTTACGTGGAGGCTTCTCCATGATGTCGAGATCTGGTGGGTTGAAGCCGAGGGCAGTGGCAGGGAGGCCGTCAGTCACCAGGTTGACCCAGAGCAGCTGAACTGGGATCAGTGCCTCAGGGAAGCCCAGAGCCGCAGTGAGGAAGATGCTATCAGGAGAAATAACTCCAGTTATATCAACAGTACATATCTGAACATCAGCACTGCATGTTGGATGACAAACTAAATGGTCATAATGAACACAAATTCTGGCTGCAGTTGAACGTCTTCTGCCTTCTTCCACATGCTCTACTTTAATTTGTGTCTTTCTGAAATAGAGTTTTAACTAAAACTCTAAAAAGCCTGATAGCATCTGGGTAATGAAGTGTTCCCATTTGATACTGTAGAGACTCACCAGACGACCTCCCCTACATTGGAGGAGATGAGGTATCTGATGAACTGTTTCATGTTGTTGTAAATAGCTCTGCCTTCCTCAACGGCAGCCACGATGGAAGAGAAGTTGTCATCAGCGAGGACCATCTCAGAGGCTGACTTGGCCACGGCAGTGCCAGAGCCCATAGCGATGCCGATCTCTGCCTTCTTCAAGGCAGGGGCATCGTTCACTCCATCACCTGTCTGTAGACAAACATTGTGTTAAAGAAGAGTTGTTTGAACACAAGCAAATTATCAAAATCAAATCATAATTGTGAATATTAGATATTGGGTATTGTTTTCTTAGGCTACTTACCATAGCAGTGATCTCGTCAAATCCTTGCAGGAACTCGACGATCTTGGACTTGTGGGAAGGCTCGACGCGGGCGAAGCAGCGTGCGTGGGTTACAGCCTCACGCTGGTCGTAGGGTGAAAGTTCGTCAAACTCTCGTCCGGTGAAGGCCATGCGCTCGATGTCATCCTCCTCGGTCAGGATGCCGATTCGGCGGCAGATAGCCACAGCCGTGCCCTTGTTGTCCCCAGTGATCATGATGACGCGGATGCCAGCCTGGCGGCACAGCATGATGGAGGCGGCCACCTCTTGTCTGGGAGGGTCCAACATGCCGACACAGCCAACGAAGGTCAGGTCGGACTGGACGCAGAAAGACAAAGATGTGACTAAATGTTTTAACGTGCATTTGTAGAGTGAGTCTAGTTGATCCTAGTTGGAAAATATAATTCTTTAAATTTGTTAAAACATCCACCAGAAATAAATGAAAGTTCACCTCATACTCCACAAATTTGGCAGTGTCGGACAGTATCATGTCCTCCATCTTGGGAGGGCTGTCTCGTGTTGCCAGAGCCAGGCACCTCAGGGTGTCACGACCTGTCCCGTACTCACGGATCACAGACATGATCTTCTCTTTGATGCTTTTGGAGAGGGGAACTTTGCTGTTGCCCACTCTGACATGGGTGCATCTGTCAATAACTCCCTCTGGGGCCCCCTGTGGGGTAGAGAAAAGGTGTCAAATATTCACAGCATAGAAGACCGACATGGCATCAAAAGCAAAGCTATGGACACAGCCAAAGACAAGACATGTCCTTCAAGTCATATCTGTGCTGTTCAGTATACCTTGACAAACATTTTGCCTATAGAAGAACGGGACTTGTTGGGGGTGCAGTAGACAGACATGGACTTCCTGTCTCTAGAGAACTCCAGAGTGAACTCCTTCTTCATCAGCTGCTTGATCACCTGATCCGACAAAAAGACAGACAGTGTGAAAAGATCTGCTGAGTGGGAGCTGTGGAAATGTGCAGTGTGAGCATGGGAGGACGTTTGTGTCACTCACAGAGTTGCAGGCGTTTGCTCTGTCAATCTTGGACAGGTTGTGGACGTCAGTGTCAAATACGTTCATCTTCTCCACCAGACAAGTCAGTGCAGTTTCTGTGGCCTCACCGACCTTCTCATACACACCCTTGACCTGAGACAAAAAACAAACAAAAAAAACCCAATGAGATCAAAGTCCTTATGCAATAAAAAACAAAATACTGGCCAACAATACACCCTATGCAAGTCTGGCATGTAAAACGCGATGAAAGCAAGGTTCAGACCTCGTTGAAGTCCAGAGAGGAGTCGTTACACAGAGCACAGATAGTGGCCAGTTCAACCAGGGCATCATACTGGGAGGTCTGCACTTGTTTACCATCAAGGTACCTGAGAAAAAGTACAAACTGTCAACCTTCTATTAATCCCTAAAACCGCATTAACTTCTATTCCTCTAAAATTAAAGTCAATCTGTGACACATCATAGCTTAGAGTACTCACACTTCTCCCTCAGGTGCGTAGGTAGAACCTGTGATGGTGAACTCGGTCAGAGAGCAGTTGTCACCTTCGGCTTTGTTCAGAACAAACATCTGGGGATGAAAAAGAACGGATGACACGAAAACCAAATTGCAAAACAACATTTGATTGTGTCCATGTTGAAATCAGCTGCCAGTCTTCACTGACACAGCAGGTGGCAGCAAACACCAAAGAAATCCCAAGTGGACCTGAGGAAGAGTAAGTCTTTTTACATTATACATTATTCTGCAGTGTTATTGTGTGTGTGTGTGTGTGTGTGTGTGTGTCTATGAAGGGGCCAGACTGGGTGGCTTCCTGCCTAATGCAAGATAAGATTTTCGTTTTGTTTCTCCCCGTACATAGGAGACTGCCAGGGAGCCTGAGTAAGGAAGCTGAGCAGGAAGCTTTTAGCTCCTCACACACACACACACACACAGGAGACAGGAGTGTAGATTCAATTAGCACACATCTTTAAAGGCTTTTGTCTGTGTGTCCCGAGAGGTGTACTTTTAATATATGGCTCATTGTGAATCCCAATAAATCACTAAAACAGCAGTAATTGCACATTCACAGAGGTATTTTATCATGGCTAGTACAACATGAGGCTCACACAATACAGACACTGACACAACAGTTTTGATTAAATAAAAAAAAAAAAGAAACTGTAATGAATGTCACAAGTCTAATTTAGTCTATGCCAAAGTAATGAGAAACCACTAAACTGATAACAAAAGAGGATTAACCTTTATTAGATGCTGGGATGTTTTCTTAATGTGGGGCCAAGTGGGGCTGGGGTGCCGCTCACAAACACAGAGAGAGAAGCAAACTACAGCCTGGCAGCTCTGCAGCTTGGTGACGTAAGGTCAGTTATGCAACAGCAGGACTGCAAATCATCCAACAGCCCAATGTAGATTAGAGGAGCGACGGCATGTTGCCTTCTTGTTAAATAACCTGGATACTTGAACACTCTCTCACAGACACTGGAAGCATTTTAGCTGATAAGTGCATTGAAAGTGACTTACGCAGTCACAATCTGTCTAACTAGTGTCACCTTATACAAACACGCTAAACTGCTCAGCAATGCACCAAGAGTGTGTGTGTGTGTGTGCGTGCATGCGTTGTGCGTCACTCACTCTGCAGACAGACATCTGGTTGGTGGTCAAGGTTCCCGTCTTGTCAGAGCAGATGACAGAGGTGCAGCCCAGGGTCTCCACAGAGGGCAGGCTGCGGACAATGGCGTTCTTCTTGGCCATGCGGCGGGTGCCCAGGGCCAGGCAGGTGGTGATGACGGCAGGAAGACCCTCAGGGATGGCGGCCACGGCCAGCGCCACAGCGATCTTGAAGTAGTAGACGGCCCCTCGGATCCAGGAGCCTCCATGGACTGGGTCGTTGAAATGCCCGATGTTGATGATCCACACGGCGATGCAGATGAGAGAGATGACCTTAGACAGCTGCTCGCCAAACTCGTCCAACTTCTGCTGCAGGGGCGTCTTCTCCTGCTCGGTGGCCACCATCTCATCACGGATCTTACCGATCTCTGTGTTAACACCGGTGGCCACTACCACACCCACCGCCTTCCCTGCTGCAATGTTGGTACCCTGAAATACACACATTGGTTCAAGTACGTCTGATAACATCTTGCACGTCTTCGAATAACAAGTGGGTTTTTCCAGGAAGTTGACAGAAACTAAACAAACAAAGAGTGGAAGGACACTGACAGCTTGTGTGATAACTCAGTGAGAGTTGTGCTTACAGAGAAGAGCATGTTCTTCTTGTCCTGATTGACAGCACGAGGATCAGGAACAGGGTCGGTGTGTTTGATGACGGAGATGGACTCGCCTACAAAGACCACACAGGGCACCAGGTTAAGTCAGTTTGAATTTGTCTCTGCAGATGGTCTTTGGGATCAAACACAGAAGGATCTGCATAGCTGTTGATTCATTCTGCTTCTGATATTTCACAAGCTCATGAATGTTTCAGTGCAAACACGAATGTGTTCATTGGAAACCGTGTCATGATGCAAATCAGCATCCTAATTACCTTAAAATAAAAGACATTGACATCTGAGTCATTGCGTAGAAGACTTAAAACCTCTGTGACTTTCTATTTATTGCTGAAGTAATGAAAGCGCTCATGTAATCAGAAAAAAACTGAAACTCCAACTGGGTTTATCCAAACTATCAAATTATTTCCTGTGGTTTTTTTTTAATCAGTCATCAGCAGATAAGTCTCACCGGTCAGAATGGACTGGTCCACTCTCAGGGTTGTTGATTTGATTGAACAGATACGGATGTCAGCAGGCACCTTGTCTCCAACTGTAACCAAACAGAAGCATAATTAGAGACAAAACGCATCAATACATTACGCATGCCAAAATATAGAGCAACACAAAAACACAAGCATCATAGTTTTCTTACACTACATGAAGAGCACTCCACTAATACCTCCTGCCATTGTACAGTGCTACTGTATGTAAATGTACCAGCTGAATGAAGATTTAATAGGTGAGATATTTATTTTCTGCAGGCAGCAACTCAGAATTAGTGTAAACTAAAGTGATGAAGCACAGCTCATTACAGAGTGGTTGCTGTGTCACACAGCAGCAGAGTGGTGCTGCCATCACTGTAGGGAAAGAGGAGAGCCAAAGAAAGAGGAGGAAATGAAGGACTTAAGAGCCATAAAAGGCCCGTCTCAAAGGAAAAGGCCAATTTGGGTGCATCAGAATTGCAGTGACCCAATTCAGCTTCCTAATGGTACATAAAGGCGATGGAAACTAGGGAAATGGCTCAGGCTATGGCACAGTTCCGTGGGCGTAGTCTAGATATAGGCCTACCTAGTTAAAAATGCAAATTGTGTCAGATTGATTCAAGCGACTCCAACCAAAAATATGATATAGTAGACACAGGGACCCACAGAACGTTGATAAACATGTAAAGATTTCATTACATTAAGACAGTTTAAGTGAAAAGACTCAAAACAAGCAAAGATTTGGTAAAAAGTACTAATGTCCAGATTCCTATTTGAGGGAAACATGTAATCCAAAACCCTCGGTGCCCTTGAGAGAAGGGAGGGGTAAATAGCAATGGGACTAATGATGAATGTAGCCAAAAATGGAAAAAGTATTTCAATATGTGACCCAATGCTCCGATCAGGTTTAACTGTGACCGCTACGATGGCAGCTGTTTACACATTAATTACCACAATACAGGATGAGACAGGAGTACGGAGACTCCTCCGCATCATCTGGGAAGTCCACACACACACTTACACAAGTCAATACAAGTCATGGTGCTGTCTCGCCTTACTGCGTCATTAACAATTAGATGTCTACGCTTGTACACATTTCCAACTCGTTAGAGTAACCTGAATTTCAACATGACTTCTCTCTATGAGACACAATCCTGTGAGAAGTTGGAGGATTGTCAACTTATTAGATGTCCTGCCGGCGGTGCCAGGAACTCTGATCTGTCAGCAGTGTTGGCCAATCAAGACAGGCAGTGACAGCTTTTCTGAGAAGGGCCAGGGTGAAGTTCGGTTACATCTTTAAAACATCTGAACGTGGAACAACAGGCGTAATGGAAGAGTCGCTTGTGGGAAGGTGACAATAACCTGACTTACCGACTGGGTCAGGTTACTTACAATTCAACACATAAATGAAGACTGCATTTAACTCGCTGATTAGATTTTCTGTTTCTGTTTTCTTTATAAGCCAAAAAGCCTTACAATTGCTATTACATCCTTGATGGTTGTGTAACATTTCCTATGCTAAGTTATTACTTTTAAAGAAACACTGACAACTTCTAAGAGCCGAGGGACACAGCTAAAATGGTCGGCTTCTAACAATGGTACTTGCTAATGTGGTCGGACAAAGGCAGCAGCTGCTGAGTGTTATGACTCTGTGACTTTGTGAGAAACATTGGAAGCGTTCCGAGGCTATGTTACACTGCAGGCCTGCTTTGATGAAGTGTGTGTATATCATCTGTCCCTTTGTGTCAACATCCTACTTGGTAGCAGTCCAAACAACTCCTCGGGCATGGCCACTTTTTCACCCCCGTGCTTGCCAACAGATCATAGAGTCCACAAAGTTTACAGTGACAGAAGTCCAGACGTGGTGAGATATTGCACTCAATGTGACACCTATAGGTGGCTTTTAAAATAGACCTTTCAACAGCAAGCGAGACAGCGTCTGAATCGGGGCTGCCAGTTTTGACTGTCACTTGCCCCTGCTGTGTTTTAGGGGATAGCCAGGCTTCCTCGGGGCCCGCCAGGAGGCTCCATGTGCTGATGGCAGTACAACGAAAGGCTGACATGTCAGGCTCTTGTCACATTGAGAGGGCCATAAAGGATCCTTTTAACTCTCCAACTCAGCTCCTACTGTTCCTCTCAACAACCATGGTCATGCAAATATTTTGTCAAAATTGAAATATATTCAACAGCAGTCTGGAACATGTAAAATACAAACTGCTGCTGCTTCTTTTCAGATTCAGGGTAACTTTATTAACCCATCAAATTCATTTGGTCCAGTAAGACCACAACATACTGATAATAATGAACACACATTTGATCCTGTTGAGACAGATTAAAACAATAAAATCAAAAATGACATACAAGTACAAAAGTGCAGGTGACGAGGTAAGAGACCTGTTAAACCTGCATGTTAGACAGGCTCGTGGCTCGAGGAAGAAAAGAGGGCTTGTATCTACTTGTTTTGATTTTTTCCCCCAGGTCAGGTTGCTGCTACGACTGAAATTGTAGTGAAGGGGATGGGTACTATCCTGTAAAATATATTTTAGTTTCTGGAGGATGAGTTTGGTGTATAGGCTGGTGGATGTTTCTTAGTTGGTCAATGCATATGATTTTTCCTGCTGACTGGCTTGCTCCTATTTGCATGTTACCAAGCATAAGACCAAAGGTCAGGACACTCTGAACTACCGATGTGTAAAACATTTGTAAAATCTGAAAAATGGTTTGAAAAATGTTAAAAGTTTGCATTTTAAAAATGCACATTGCCTTGAGCATTGCTGCAGTTTCAATTTTCATTTCCAAGGTACGTGTATGTTGTGACCATTTCTGGCCAAAGTCACTAATAAATATCGCTATTTTAACAGCAAATGGGCAGAAAAGAATACTAGTTTAGTGCAGTTGATTCTCACCTATGCCCTCTGTTATGTAAGCACCCTCTCTACAACAGTCTCCCTGAGATCTCTGCTTTGTCTGTTATGAATGTTAAGCAGCAGCAGCAGGCTGAGCCTCCTCACAGCGTGGAACTGTTTCTGTTCCCATAGCAACAAAACCTGTCCCAGGACTCGGAGCATGAAAACTCTTGTCAAAATTAACAACGTTAACATTTTACAGCAGTATTTACTTTCACAGCCCACACATGCAGCTACATGCTGCAAACAAATTAAGGGTGTAAGGAGTTGAACTTTCTGGTCTTGAAGTTACAGAGAAAAACATCTTGGGGAAAAAGTTCATTACAAAAAAAAATATTAGCAAACTGAATGTAATATCATATTAAATATTGCACAAAACATAATAATAACTAATCCTGGTGGTATGGTAAGACATTAAAATGTATTTTTGAAAATATTAATGATCTGTATAAGTATGTGAAGAGGTCTGAAGAGTACTTTCTCCTCAGAGCTTCCAGCAGTGGCCCCCCATTAAAGCCTGCTCCGGGTCAAAGTCTGACCTCTCACTATCACATCTATAAGCAGACAGCATAGCACAGATTCCCAGCAGTCAGTGCTGTATAACATAGGGTTAACAAGGCTATTGTGGCAGGCTGATTAGTCCACAATCTGTATTAAACTAAAAGCCTTCTTCAATAATGGAGGATTACTGCTGCAATAGTCGGCACTTGAGAGTCACTGAACACCTGACATTTAGTTGAATATGTTAGTTTTCAACCATGTACCATCGTGACCCAACAGTCAGTAGCTATTTCAGCTAACTTCCAGTTCAGCTAACTGATCAATAGTTTCAACCGGCACTGTTTGGTTTGAATGAAAACCTCTGCGCCACTGTGCAGGAATCACCACATACAGTATAAGGTTTCGTTTCTAATGCTGGCCTCCCTGGTCAGCAAGATGAGACCATTTCTCTCAGTCTTGCTGACAAGCTGGAAATCTTTGCCAAAAGACAGTCCCTCAGTGACAACGGAGGCTTGCCAGACCGCATTAAATGCCACATACTATCCATGGTGTCTGGAATCTTAGTGGAGGGTGTGGGTGCTGATGGGTACGGCCGCTGTGCATTAAGCATGGTGGGGCATGACGGTTATCCACAAAGTGCTTCCCTATAAGGTCATCTCTCTGCAACACAATAGGAGCAGAGGAGAGAACCTCCCTCTATACTACCCCCCATAGGAGCCCCCGTCACCACCAGACTGCACAACTTCACAGGCAGCAGAGAACAAACCCTCTGTGCTACACTGCTTTGAGAAAAGTCCAGTATCCAAATCTGCAGGCCCTCGACACCAAACTGTAAACTGGCAACACACAGTGTGTGCTATGTTGCAACAAGGGCTTTCAAATCCACTGGCTATAGTTGCTAGTGAACGCCACATATTATCAGCTAATGTCAGTACTTTTTTGGTTGAATTAATCCTTTAATCAGCATTTGGCTGTTGGCAATAGCCTTTCTCAGTTAAAAGTCAGGAGAAAAAAAAAGCTCATCTGTATGTCAGTGAGGTTCTTGAACGCGTCAAGAGTTAAGTTTTGGTGTACCACTGCGTGATTTGGCTGAGCCACGTTGTTAGGAACAAGTCTTTTATCACCCCGACAAGAGGACGACACAGAGCAGCAGACCAGACTAGGAAGACCAGCAGAGACAGCCGACAGCAACGCTCTGCTTCCACTACAAAGATTAGATTTGAAGACTACAAAAGATAGAACCAAGCCTTTAATAATCTAGTTTAAATAAAAGTCAGAGAAATATATTATACACAGAAATAGATGAGGACAAAAAACTATTACTCCTCACTTTAATTCCAAGACGTTACACAAATTTCTGATGAGCGATGAGGTGTGGGTAGGAGGCAGCGTTCAAACCCACAGCAGCACAGATTGGCTGCAGGCTATTCTTTTCACTGATGAGGCAGCCACAGAGGGCTCGTCTCGGTGTCCTCTACCTCGACCCAGCAGAGTGCCAGCCAGCATCTGCGTCATCACACTCCTCCTCTGCATGGCAGGGGTCACTTTGCTTTAGGAAAATATTATTCATTAAAAAAAAAGGCAGTGTGGAGGGGAGTCTAAGAGGGACCATCGTAGAGGATATTTATTTGGAGGAGTTGGGAAGTCAGTTCCGGTTATGTTGCTAGGCTGCATTTTTAAGTAAGCCTCATGCTGCTGACTACAAAGCCTCCAGTTTCCTTGTTCAAGAGTTTTAAAATAACCAGAGGGGTAATAATATGCAAGAGGACTCACAAGTTTCTCTTTAAACCCGAGCCAAATAATTAAACGTTCTACGCCTATCTTCTTAAGCAGCATATAATTAAAATGTCATGATTAGCACTGTCAACCAAAAACAAAATCATACACGGAATAGTGTATAATACTAGTAAAGGGTATATTTTAATTCCCAATACACTCCTGCTCCTTTTGCCCTTGTCAAGGTCATTCAGGACTCCTGCTGAACACTGTCCCGCGTCACCCACTGTAACATGTTCCCCAGAACAGGATGGGAGGGGCACACATGGGGAGGGACCAGACACCTGTCATCTTCACGACTGTCACTGCCGGCTATAAATATGGCATTCCATAATCTGAACAGACTACGAAGGCTAAAAATAAAACCATTCTGCCATTTTGGACAGAAAATCTATGCACCACTTCAGTGGCTTCGGGTTAAACAGAGTATCAAGATAACGCTAGTGTTCCAGCATTCCTCAACACATCCCCACCCTGTTCATCTCCTGCAAAATCTGCAAAACTGTATGTGTGTGTAAGTGTGTGTGTGTGTGTTTGTGTGTGTGCACCGTGGGGGGAAGAGCACTCTTTAAAAAGTCAAATAAATAAATAAAAGCTTTATATCCTCAGGGTGTCAGCTGCTGAAATACGCTGACTGGACCTCAGCAGCATGAATCATTGCAGCACTCAGTTCACAAGCTGCACAGGAGGAAAGCTGTTGAGTTGGGATGGATGCAGTAGCTGCATGTTATTCGAGTGAGTGTTAACTTGGTATTTAAGGCCAAATACCCCTGCGCGCACACACACACTGAGAAAAAGTGGGCCTTAATACCATTTGTGCCCAGTCCTTTGAGACAATGGGTTAATAAGAACATCTCAAAATACATCACGCTTACAGGGTGAGTCACCTCTGCAGTGGCACTTGGGGATGGGGGATGTTTCTACTCGAGCTTGTGCTAAATGCGATCCATGATCACACGCAGACTCAAACGTTCTGTCCAAAGTAGTCTTCAACTGAGTCAAAGCCACACAGAAGCCAAAACCTGCAGCTCTGCATGGCTTCTTTCATTACCAAAAAATGCACATGGAAAAATATGCTGCTTCACAGACGATAGCAGCTGCAGTGGCATTAAATTGCTAATTTTCTGTGAATTTCAAGGCTCACTCCTATTTGGGTCATGTGATATCCAGATTTTCCCCTGAGAAATCTACAAATCTAAAACTTTCACATTTCCACTATTAAAGCTAAGCAATATTAAGATCAGTACAACCTCAGGATGAAGTTAAACCGATGCAGCTATGCGTGTTTAAAACATGCACTCGGTCAACCTACCAGCAATTTCTACAATGTCTCCAGGCACAATGTCTCTGGCCTTGATCCTCTGAACAGTCTTCCTGTCCTGCCGGTACACTTTTCCCATCTCAGGTTCATACTCTTTAAGCGCCTCAATGGCATCCTCAGCATTGCGTTCCTGTTCAGGAGAAAATGAGTTTAGTCTTAAACATTTCTGATTTGCACTGGGTTGAACAGAGTGCACTGCCCACACACTTTCAGAATAAATAAAAATATCATGAAGAGGAAAATCACTTGATGATTAGTTTCACATGAAAGTGACAAAGGCTGCTGTTGATAACTGACAGACTGCTCCTCTTCAGAAAAATAAGATGCCAAATAAGGATGAGGTGAAAATAACTTGAGGTTACAGAACAACATCGTGTTGATCTACAGAGCAAACTAACTTATTTACACCATCTCATAAAATAAAAAAACTAAACTGAAATGTTGCTAATCTAAAGTCATTAATGCCTCAACATCACATTCAGCTGTAAAATCTTATGCAAAATCCTTTTAGTTGAAAATCCATTGAATCTGAAGGATCAAAACAACAAGACATTTCTGATGATTTCCAGACCTATTCCTCAGATACAGAGGAAATATACAGGAATACTTCCACAGATTTGAAAGTTTCTTACCTGCCACACACCAACAATGGCATTGGCTATAAGAATGAGTAAAATTACAAAAGGCTCCACAAAGGCTGTGATAGATTCTTCTCCCTCCTCAAACCAGGCCAGGACCTGAAAAAAACAGCACAAGAAACATGTCCTTAGTAGGTAGTAGTGGTAGTAAGTGGGCATCAGCTTAATACAATGTGAATAGAGAAATTCAATCAAGAAAGAACAAAGAACAAACAAGAAGTTGTTAATTACAGAAGAAGTTGTTCATAACAGATCAAATACAGAAAAATCACATGTCTGTTAGATGGAGAGATGCTGTGCAGTCAAATATTATGCCTTTATATTAACCAGACCGGTTTTTATTTGCTTAAAGGGAGACAGTAAATGAGTGTTTAGAGCTGTTTGTCAACCGCCCTGAGCTTGATATCAAAGCCAGAGATTGTTAATAGCGGAGGATCAGCCCCCACATTTCTTATATAAAACTTCATATGAAAAAAAAATAAAATGAATCAGATGAACCTAAATACTTTATATCATACTTGACTTAACAGTTTCCTGTCCTTACGTTAGATTTGAGAAAGTGCCTTTTGAACAGTGTAGGAATGGAAGCTGCCTGATAAGCCAGATCTCTATTAAGTGGGACTACTTAAACCTTTTTAAATACGCTGACAGCCATCATAATACTAAACCACTGATCTCAATATTGTTGCAGAGATTATAACAGAACTTCTTGCTGCCAGGAAGAAAATGACAATATCCTGACCTGGAGTCTCATTAGGCTTGTTGCTCCTAACGAAATTGTCCTAAAATTACCCTGAATGTCACAGGCAATTAGTTAATGTCCCATAATGCAATAAAGTAATCAACCTCAATAAGACCTAAGTACCTGGCTGTGTTAGATGCCAAAGACATTTTAAAAGGCATAACTCAAATGGCTGACATAACTTAATCGATCAACTAATCGATTAATCCCCTAGTTGTTACAACCTGTATGTATATGTATATATATATATATGGAACATGCAAAGGATAAAAAAACATTTATAGCATTTTACCTCCTAAAAAATGCTTCAGCAGTGCTTCAACAGTTTAGATTTTCAGACTTTGATTTGCTTCCAAATGAGGTATTTTAATATTATAGTAAATTAATATTACAAATTAAAGTAAGAGAGTGATTAAATTCATATTGAGGTGGGTGTGTGCGTTTGTCCAATGAGAGCCCACCCACTGAGGGTGAGGGCCCAAATTTGGTCTTGAGTGGTGCTCTGTTCCCCTGTCAGACAGCAGCCGCTGACACCTCTGTATCACCTCCTGACTGGGCACTGCACACTACATACCAGCTCGGTCTCTCTCTCACACACGCACACACACACACGGAAAAAGACTAAAACTGTGGAAACCCACTGTGCACCACCTGATGATTATATTAACATCATCATCACAGAAAAAAAATCTCTGTCATATTATCATACGACATGTGTTTTCATGTGTGCCATTTGCTTAAATTTGGTGAGGCAAATATAAAAGTCTCTTTACTCATTACATATCACACTAATGCTATGCGTTTTAATTTAACTTGCTTCTGAATGGGCTCGCCCTGCACACATACTGATGATGCTATTACATAACAACAGTCCACTATCAAACATTTATCTGTCTAGCAGTAAGAGTCTGAGGCCCGAGCAGGACCACAGTAAGTCATCACACAGCAGCTATGCCTGACAACTCAAATGTCTTACTTGGCACATGGTGATGGCAACTCAATGCTGCTACTGCTGTTGTCACCATTCCTCAGATGGGTCACAAGCCTTCTCAGCTGTTTAGCTCTCTAATATGTGAGTGTAACCCCAGCCAGGTTATACAAACTGAAGACTTTTACACTTCAGCACTATGTATGCAGTGCATAAACTATCCCCTGTCATTTATCACACAGGGCTCAATAATGATCACAACTGCGTTTGTGTCTTCACACATAAACAGTCAGAGGTGGAAAGAAGAAGCTATTTGTAGGATACAGCGACCTGTCCTGAGATTATCTGAAACATCATCCGTCTTCTTTCTTGGACATAACAAGCAGGAAGCAACAAGAGAAGACGGGTGAAAAGCTGACCAGAATTCATAATGTTGCCCCAAAAACTGTCACTTCAGCTCAGAATGAGGAAAGAAAATATACTGATATACTTACAAAAGAAATACATGCAGCCAGCAGAAGAATTCGCACAAGTAAATCTTCAAACTGTTCAAGGACAAGCTCCCATAAAGATTTCCCTGCAAAGAGGAAAGTTATTAACAAAAAAACAAATCTTTCATCACTGTGACATGTTATCGTAAAAATGACAGCAATCAGTGACAGCTGTAATTACCTTCTTCCGCCGGTAACTCTGTGTTTGTAGAGTGGAGAGTCAATTCAAAGATGGCCCAGGAAACGGAGGAAAAAAAAGAAGGAAAGAAAAGGAAGAGTCAGTGACATAAAAAATAATTTAAAGATTTTAAGCAGGATGAAGGCATATCTCCTGGTTCCTGTTTTCTGAAAGGGAACTGATTCTAGAAAACAGTAACACAAGTTGGTGTCAAAACGGTCTGGATGGTCTCAGTTTCAAGTGTAGTCATACACAATGTACAAGAGGTGAGGATTTATACTGTACACTCAGTGGTAGAGTAAAGGTGTTTCACCGGGAAACCTCGAACAAGAACAGCAATAATTAAATACTTTTAGAAATAAAGATCCTGTATTTACAAAAATCCGGTTCACACTTCATAACCCAAAAGGAATACAATTTGAGATACACCAATCAACACAAAGGTCAGAGAGATTTAAGGGGAAGGGGGGGGGGGGGTGTTTCCCCTCCATGACCTCCCAGGTGATATTAATATAAAACAGCTGTTTAAGCTCAGGACAAGAGAGATTAACTCTGACAGATAATATTACTCCAGTGATCCTGTGGCCACTGTTCAGTGTCAGATGCCTGCTGGTATATCCAGACACATGGGCTGATGTGTTGCACTTTCACTTTGCAGCAAGGTTACGGTGTTTAACAATGACACTGTGTCACCATATATATTTTTTTCCTTTACAATCACTGTCAACATTGTTAGCATGGGGGATATGTTTAACAATGTTACCATGACACCGTGTTCAGCTATGCTTCGGTGCCTGGTAGTCCACAATGTTTAACAATGTTACAATATCTGCGTAATGATTCATTTGTTACTATGCTAGACGGGAAACCCTCGAGGTCACCGGTGATGACGTCAGCTAAATGACTTTATGGAGCCGGGTAACCCTGCCGGCTGACGACGGTGACATGACTTTAACCCCGTATAATCTGTTCCCTGAGCTCACACTGCCCACGTTACAATGACAAGACATTTTTTTTTTTTTTTTTGTGAACGGCGTCTCGTTCACAGCAGCAGCGTCTTATATAAACTGTCGTACCGTTTAGGCCCCATTTCTCCTTCTGTCGTTTCACCTCGTCCAGTGAAAGTCCTGTGCTTTCATTGACGCAGAAATAACTATAAACTTCTTCCACACTCTTCGTGTGAGCGTTCTCCATGTCGGCTCCTTCCCACACAGCTTTACCCCCCCCCCTTCAAAAAAAAAAACACTGCCGTAAGATACCTTGTGGCTCTTTAAAAAAAACAAATTCTTTCAGAGGAATAAATAGTTTGCCAAGTGAGAGCTGTGCATTCACACTCGGGTAGCTATCGACAGCTATTGACTAACGTGCAGCCCCTTGGACCCTGTGGAGATTTTCGTCACGCGAGAAATGGTTGAAATTCCTCTGAGGATCAGTCTGAGCGTCCGCTTATCTCCGAAAATGGTGGAAAAGTGTCTGCGGCAGTGTCCTGTCTTGAGCACTGCATTCACCCGGTCCAGTCCTCTGTGTTGCCTTGCCGTGCCGTGCCGTGCCGTGCCTCACCGTGGCGCAGCTCTCTGTGGCTCCACGCTGTGCTGACAGTCTGGTTTTATGAAAGCGCCTCGCTGCTGCCCCTCTTCCCTGCGCTGCATGTGGACTCATATCATTGGACGAACGGTGTCAGCTACGTTCAAACCTGGGAGACATGCAAAAAAAACCAACACACACACAGGAAGTAACACTATGAAGTGCATAGCGGACATCCTATTCTAACACTGTGGGTCAAGTCGTGGAAGCTACAATATAGGAGTTATTTTAATGCCCCTACTGACGGTCATGTCGGTTTATCGACTGTGACACTGCAAATACGTGACTGTAAATCATGTGATGGAAATGTTATTTTTTTTAACTTAAATCCAGTACAGTATGGGCGCTATTTCCTTTTAACATTTACATAATTTTTTATTAATTTTATCTAGCCTCTGTCGTCATCCGTAGTCGCACTGATGGACCAAATATGGTAGCGTGAGATTTGAAGAGGACACATATGCAAACTCTACAGCAACAAACAGTTTGTGTTTCAAACAGAGTGCACTCCACACACAGTCCAGTATAAACCTGCTTGTGTAGACTACTTTACACACTCAGACTACAGGCATCCCATTACAGAGGTCCCCTGTCTTATTGTATTACTACCTCATTTACACTTGACTAGGGGGGCCCTGTTTGTATGTCAGGAATGAGCTCATGTTCAGACAACAGAACAAAAAGATGGGCCACAGATCAACATAAAGCTATGTCTTTAGAAGAGGAGGAGAAGACTGAGGAACATGTTGAAACAACCCAGTAGTTAGCAGAATAATGTCTTAGTTACCAGACACAGGCAATAAAACCAGAGTATACCTGATCAATCACATACATCTGCATAACAAATATGAAGGCAGTCACATTACTGTAGAGGTGTGAGGGCACTAGGGTTGACCCTCCGACCCCCCAGTGTGCTCTGTAGGGGGTATCATTGTCAGATATTTTACAGGACTGCCGTGCATCATCTGTTAACATGTCTTAATAAGGCCCCAAGAAGAACAAGGTGCTGTAACAATAATAACATGGTGCTGCCCAGTTGGACATCGAGCTGCCTTATATAATGCACACATGATCCATTTGGCACAGGAACCTCTAACATCGACTGTCAACAGCAGATTAAAGTTTCTGTTAGAGGGACGGAGGGATTCCTGAAACATCCACGAAGACATTTGTTGGGAACAACATGAGGCACTTAAACTGGACTCAGTGTGCACAGAGGTGTGCCACAAGTTTACTCAGTTGCTAAAAATGTTATCAGATTTAGTGTAGGGACTGACATTTGCTTTGCCCCGCAAGTAATTTAAAATGTAATAAAATAAAAAGAATTAATTATGAATACAAGTTGGACGTTTTTCACAGTTCGGTGGCTTCTTTTCTTCTTGTGTATAATTGTATTACATTAAAGAAAGCAAATGATTTGTCATCAAAATGTCAATTAAAATATGTATGTTGAGCTCTATGAAGACAAAATGATGCCAGGTACTGTACGTCTCATTCTGTTTAAATACTGAAATAGATGTTAATGAAACATGAGTCAAAATTAACATAGAACATACATTTATTAGAAATACACAGACAAAAAAACTACTGATATTTAGCTGTAGAGACTATTCACATTGCACATACTATTTGTTTCTTATAGTTTCTTGAAATATGGATCTATTGTAGAAAAAGTAGCTTGTTATTATATAAACTAGAACAAAATAGAATAATTTGACTATTTCTTCCGCACTGCCCACAACAATGGAGGTCCCAGCAAATTCCAAAATTGGCAGTAAACCCAGTCCAAGGTCGATGGTTGTCATTGCCAAAAATAGGTGACCACGGCTACGTCCCAAGTGCACCACTTTGTAAGCCGTTATCTTTGGACACTTTGATTGAAAGTGTATTCTTGAAAAGGAGTCTCCAGTGGGCCCGAGAAAGTGAAAACCTTTATCCTGAAAACCCTCCTACACGTGTGTTCCTTAAGTTGAAGATTCTCAAAGCATCTCAACCATGTCATCACCAGACGTTACTGGTGTGCCCCTCACACAAGCAGGCTATTTGAATGTACTATAGTGTACAGTAACAGTTTAAATGTAACATATCCATAGTGTAAAAACACTTAGAAATGCTACAGAAATATATAGAACATTAAATATAGTGAATGTACAGTAGGTGACCTTGTCCTCACAGTACCAGCCTATCCTCTCCTCCCTCCTGAATGACCTGACCAATAGACGCTTGGCTCTGAGCTCTTATGAAACACTGCTTCTTGCACTCCATCAGCTGCTCCAGGTCTCGCCACAACTTCACCTGCTCCATATTGGCGCTGTGGCTCTCCCTCACCATCTTCTGCTTCTCACGTAACTTCTGCAATCCACACAGAAACAGGGTGAATAGAACAGGCAGTAATATATATATATATATATATATATATATATATATATATATATATATATATATATAAAGTAGCACATAAAAAGGCCCTCTTAATGAGCCTCCTTGTCCTCCCCCGTCTGTCTTCAGACCATGTTCTTGACAGCATTTAGGAATACTTCCAGGTATTGACACATCTGCTGGGTCAGTACTTTGCTCACCTTGCCAAGTAACTCCTGCTCTGCAATATTCTTCATGTACACTTCCCTAAAAAAAAACAAAAAAAACAGAAGGGTAAAATTCAGATACTGTTGCAATTTCACATAATGAACTCCCCCAATGTATTTAAATACAGGTGTGGTGTATCAGCATATCTTGATTTCACAAGGTGTGGTAACGACTTTCTGATAACGCTGTGCTGCATGAAAGAATAAAGTGGCAGCAGTTTAACTGACTGTGTTGTAATAGGAGCTTCTTGGGGGTAAAAAGGTTATTCATCTTGCAAGCAGCTGGTTGGCCTGGCTCAGCATGCTCACCTGATGGCCTTTTTCCTCTCTTGCGGATCAGAGGACACGTAGGCCTTCATCTCTTCTGCCGCCCGCTGCATTTGCATCTCAATGATCTGTGGAGGATGGGGATGGAGGGGTTTTATTGTCACAGTGGGTGTTAAGGGGCAGGTCGCTTACAAATGGCTGTTGCATTTTATATGCCCCTAAGGCACCCTGGAGTGTAGCAAATGACTGTTTAATTCTAGTTTTGGCTCATAAAATCAGGCGTTAGCTTATGGCTAAATTATTTTCTGCTTAAATTGACTGCCTTTACAAAATTCTTGCCTCTGACATGCAGTTGATCTGATGGTATCGGTTTTCCTCCTGCGCCGTCTCCTCTCTCAATGCTTTCACCTCCTGTGAACATAGACAGAAAAAAATGTTATGAATAAAACCCCATTAAATATCACATAAGAATACACAAAATAAACACGTATCAATGTATTTTAATTGCTGATCAGGGTTATATTCTATCTATTGTAGTATAATAACTATACCTGCTCCAATTTAGATCTGTTGCTCTCCAGACCGGCAGCACAACTTTCATATTGTGCCTTCTTTTCATCATATTCCTGGCTTAGTTCCTGTTATGATATGAGGGAAAAAAACGGCAGAAGCACAGAGAAACCATTAACTAAACAGTATGAGAATTAAGACAAAGATAAACTGTTTTGTCGTACTCTCGACACGGTTTTACCTCACCATACTGTAGCATCACAGCTGGCATTTGAGCAGTTTAACTTACAATAGTCTCTAGTCGAGTCTATTTATGTCTTCCTGTTGCAGCGCTTCATTAGCAGACATTACCCGGTAAGATGGGAGAGCGATTCTGGGAACATGTGTAGGAAAATTTAATCCTCTGCTTTAGCAAAGCGATGTGGGGGGGATTTCCTATCATGCATTTTATTTATGGACTATGTAAATTATTCTTAATAGATCCTGTCATGATAACACACTCAAACAGGATACAACTGTCATGCAGGCACACAGTAATGGACCCCCCCCCAACCCCCCACCCACCTATTTGCTCTTAAATGTAGAACAGATTCATGGTGCATCATGTTTTTTTTCCCACAACAAAAAAAAACAACAACAAAAGTCTTTGGGGAGAATTTATGAATGGGTTGAGCGATATTAGAGGTATATTTTACAGCTTTTATCATCCTATATACTGTATGCATTACTGCATTTGGAGAATGAATGTATTTATTTTACATCAGGTTCGTGACCCACATTATCAACCCAAATAAGACTGACTACAAAAGCTGAGAGAGTTGAGAGATCACATTGTTGGTGTGAAAACTGTGTTTGAAGGTCCTTTATTTAAATGTGGTCAGGTGGAAAAATTCTCTATAGACAATAATTGACATGGTTGGAGGATTCTTTTTAAGTAGAGGTGATATAATGTGGGCGGTGCTCACCTGACACTGCTGCCTCAGTGACCTCAGTTCTTTGATAATTGGAGCTAGAGCTGACTTCTTCTCCACTATCATAGAGTTTAATTTCTTCACCTGTAAGAAGACCAAAAGCAAATGGTACATTCAAACTGAGAAAAACTACAACAAAGCAACATAGTAAATCAAATATGCAATATGTTAACTTTTCTTTCTGTGTTTTCTCAAGGTTGGTGGAAATAGCGCATTCATTTTGCATACATTTAAAGTTTGCAGAAAAAGACCAGGTAATAGGGACTATGACTAATGATTTACTGACTACAGTTAGGCAGCATTATCAACCAGACAGGTGCACCCTGGCTAATCATATTTCTCAGTAGTACAGTATGGAGAGTGTCTGCAGCCAAGGTAAATATACCATTTTCGTGCTTCAACACAACCCACCATATTAATTATATGACAGTATTGTATAGTAAGTATTAACTAAAATCATCACAGATTTCAACTTTCAGGCATTGCAGTGCATTTTTAAGTCTCAGTGTGTCAGTCTACTTTCAGTTTGGAGCCAGGATGTTTAACTCATCATTGGATGTGGGTCTGTGCTTTGCCAAACGTACAAGATGCCAAACCAATCACACTCACTACAGCTTGGAGCGTGGCCTAATCATCCTTTGCAACTGCTTCCCTCTGGGAATCATGACAGATTGATTAATACAGTAAGATTGAAGCTGTGAACAATGCTGAGATAACAATAAGCATTTACTTTGTATTTGCCTATTAGAGATGGCAACAAAGATCTACGCTGACAGGTGGAGGAGATATTGAAAATCTACAAATCAAGTTGTAAGACGGACGGCGGTATGCAGGGAATTACATGAGGTCATTAAATAGTCTGAAAGGAAGTCTAATTAGCCAAATTAAACACAGTCAGCTTCCTTTCCATTTGTCAGTGGAGCAGCGCCATAAAAATGCAGTTAGTTGACATAACAGATTTGGCTCTTTAGCAGTACGACAGCGATACATAAATGTAGCATAATCACCATTTCAGACATGTCATCCAGTGTGCGACCCTTCTTCTCATCCAGCTCGCTCTTGATGGCGGACACCCTCTCCAGTTCCTCCTGAGTGTTGCTGTAGCCAGAGATGCCTTTCTCAGCCTCCACAGTTTGCTTGAAAAACACAACGGTGAGACACGTAAAGTCATCCACGCACAAACAAATGAAGCATTGAAATCTAATGGCTATGTACAGTTCCCATCATAAAATGACAATTTAATATTGTTCTCAGTATACTGGTCTCACCCAAAATCAATATGAACCATCAGTTAGTGTGCTATCAATCACTTTACAGTTTTCAAGAGACACTTCAAGACATTCTGCTCCACATGTAGTTATGATTAAACGTGAAAGTTATTTGCAATAAGAGAGCTACCTAATCATCACATCAGAAAGATCAGAAGGAACACTTTCATTGCTTTAACAAATCCCAGTGAGTGATGCAGACAGAGGAGTGAGCAGCAGATGCAGCCATCAGAAATAGCAGCTCAGCCTGTCCTGCGTCACACAGCCTATCAACAAGTCAGGTGCTGCACATATGTGTGAAGCAATTTCCAGGAAGCTTCTACCATTTCACTGTAAACATTATCTGTTTGAATGGAGAGATCAAGTGAAAACAACACAATTGGAAAGTATGAGTGCAGGGAGGTAGAGGGGATAATGGATGAATATTAGAAGGGCAGAAAGGGCACCAAGGAGTTTATGGGGCATCTAAGGTCCAGGTAAGAATATGGGAAACTAAAGGATGGAGAGAAACCAGCCTGATCTCTACTTTAAATTCCAAACCTTCTTTAATGATTTCATATTGTATAAAATGATAGCAGGCCGATGTGACCATTCAAATGTTCTTTCCTTACTTTGCATTGAGCTTTCGAGGCTGCTCGGAGTGTTTTGTTTATTTTTGTCAGCTTGTCTCAGATTCAAGTTAAAAGCGGGATAAGTTACCAGCCTCTGTTGGACAGTCTCGTGCCTCTGCTTGAGAATCTCCTCCGTCCGTTGAAGAACTCCATACTCGGCTTTTAGCTCTGCAATTTCCTGGCGTTTCTTCTTGTACAAGGTTCCCTTGCTTCGCAGTTTCCCCACCAAACGTTTCAGCTGAAGAGACAGAATTCAACATTAGCTTCAGACTCAAAGAGCAGTGACTGTTCTTTTCAAAAGAAGTACTAAACATGCCTAGAGGTTCAGATGCATACTATAACAGCAATGTTCAATATAAATCAGGGACTTTTAGTACAAAAACCCCACATTTATATATTCATTATATAAAAAATACTAACCATTCTTTCAAATTAAAGAGAACAACCCCTCAACATATTGCTCTGCTGACCTCCAGTGCTTTAACTTCTCACCTTGCTGGAGTAAAGATAAACTCTAAGACCCTGTGATGTCACTGTCAAAATTATTTATTGATCGCTATAATCATTCCTATCACATGTCGCTGTAAAAGGATTACTCTGTTATACAATTCTAATAAGAATTGAGCGAACAAAATCCAAATATTTGTTCAGATTAATATCTAAACTTTCAGTGTGATATCCCCTCTTTGTGGTTGCATGTACAGTGTTTTCTTGCTGAGACTGCCATGGTAGTATGGAGCCAGTATAGAAAGGAAGAATCTACTGGAGGGGGGGGGGGGGGGGGGGGAACTAAGTTGGCATGCCTGGCATAAGCAAAAACCTGTAAATGTGTCCAGCACAGCTGCAATACTATGAAAGGCCACAGAAGAAGACAGTGGGTTGAGCCAGAAGAGGGAAAGGATTAGAGAACATCAGGGAGGTCTGGAGGGCCACACCATGATCTGAAACGGTCACTCGATCCCATCAGGTTCACAGCCAACTATGTCCAGCAAACCACTTTATCAGGCAGAATAACTGTTTGAAGTGGATGTTCAGTCACTCCTCTTGATTGACTGACTGTCTGTTGGGACACAATGAAACTCCTCCACAATGAAGAGCAACTATAAATGAACATGGACACGGGAGAACAGCCCCAGAAATCATTGTGCTTCACGTCCTTTGGGGACACACAAAGTTTGACGTTGTGTGTGTGTGTGTGATGGGTGTGTAGATTGGTGGATGAGTGTGTGTACATTTATTCTTTGTATATTTTGGGACATCAAGGGCAGACATGGCTGAGAGAGGAATTAGCACAGCAGAATAATACTGCATAGTGTTCCTGACAATGTGCCCCCAAAACAACTGCGGTTAAACTGGCAAGCATCTCAGTCATAACACACTTGTCGCTGACATGCAGTACATTCACACCAACACACACACACTTGCATGCAAATCAATAGAAACATGAATAACACAGGAGACACTCCAAATAACTACATGCAGGACACACAGTAGCACAGTGTGTGTTATAAAATGTGAATTTAGCAAGTTAGACAAAAAATAAGCGATGGGGTCTTTACTAAAGTAAGACTAAATTTAACCAGTGTGATGGTGCCGATTGAAAAAAGTGGTTTCATGTTACCGGCCAACCAATGACGAGCAGATGTAGTCATCCCTCTCAGAGAGACCCTGCAGTTGGTGGGTGGCATGTGATGACACATAACCCGCAGAATGGAAAATACCTCTGATAAAGTGGTCATCTCCGCCATGGCTGGTGGCCCAAAACTACTAGGAGTCTGATAAGCTGTTTGACAAAACATTTTCCATCAACTTCATTCATGTATAGGCTCAAGGACCCTCTTTGTTCCTACAAACAACGCCGTCTAAATGTTTCAAACTTAAAGGGATAGTTTGATTTTTTTTTGAAGAGGTGTTGTATGAGGTATTTATCCATAGTAGTCGCACTGTATACGATGCAGATCTGCTGTTTATATGCTGCTGCGGCATAATACAGTTAGTGCACAGCATGCATAGGTATATGGAAGTTCTGCAGGTATATAGCACCAAAGGAATATAGTGCCAAAGAAAAGGGATATTTGACGGCAAAGTAAAGCAGTGAAAAGTTTCTTAATATAGCGTTTTTAGGCTTTGTTGTTGATGCTGTCCATAGCAGTACACTACTCAGCTTGTGTGCTGGTACTCAATCTGGTCCGCAATCTACTGCAAGTAATACACTATCTATGGATAAGTGCCACATACAACTCCACTCCAAGTGCAAAAAAAATCCAAACTATCCCTTTAAAGGCATGTCAGTCACAAATTACTATAACATAGTTTTGTAATTATTGTGGGATATTTGACCATGGCATGAATATATGTGTTTTCAAAATTACGACTGCACTTTCCTTGACATCCCATAATATATCTTCCTGTCACAAAGAAGATTTTGACCCTTCTCCTCCACTGCATTACCCCAATGATTGCTTTCCCTTCGCTTCCTTGGTAGAATAAACATGCTTAAGATATTTTTCCACTGATATTTCGCCTCCTCTATCATTTGCCAGAATTAGTGAGCACTGGTTTTGTTTCAGCTGGAAATACATTTCCCTCTTTCAGTTTAGTGCCATGCAATAGTAGTGGTAATAGCAATGGTAGAAACCAAAACATGCATTGCAGAGGCCAGAACATTATACATTATACATACATTACTGTCTCAAAGTTATGTACCGATGCTAAAATTCTACATTTAGTATCTTAAATGGAAATTTGCTTTTTTTCTTCTTCCCCCACACAGGCAGGACAGAGTTAGAACAACACATGTTGACCATCTACAGGGATTTATAGCGGACCCACATCACATAGGTAAGAGCAGGGAGAAAGCTGTTGCAATTTCAGACATGCTGTGACTCTTTTGCTTAAACAGCTATCCCAGCTCTAACCTCAATGTGCGTCAAACACCAGGCTATAAAAATTCTCATCCACACAGTGCATTATGGTATTACAGCCCCTATCTGTCAGCATCCCTCTGCTAATACAGAACTGTTTATAGTCTACACTTTATCTGTAAGGTCAATGTATACATAGGCAAAAGGGGAGGTGATTGCTCAAGGCTTTCTGACTTAAGTGCAACAATATTGTTACGTTTCAGTCTCTCCGTCAATAGTTCAGTCCTATTCGTCAGTGGACCGTGCCATGTGTTTGAAAGGGAGAGTACGTCCTTGTCATGGGATAAAAATAAAGACAAAGGTTTTGTGCCACGAGTCTGTTTTATGTGTTCAGGTGACTTGAAGTAGGAGATTGATTACACTACAGATTAGGAAAAAGACCAGCTTTCAGGAACTTTGTTCAGCACAGTTCCTTGTTCTGGATATTCTCTGTTGGGTTCTATTTATAGCTCGGCATGGGAATGCGGGGGAGAGTAGGGAAACGGGATAAGTAACATTTGACAGTGAGCCCATCTGTGTTTGGATAAGAACAGAAATAGCCTTTTGTGTTTTCTGTGGTTTGAAAATCTACTAGTGTGCAGACAAAGTTTTTACAAAGAAGAAACTTAGACAGTAAATGTTTCTTATTTTGACCATTGGTCAAAACCAGTCATCTTAGAGTATATGTCTAGGTAAAAATACATTGAAAGAAAGTCAAAATTGGTTGATATTTAGCGACTGCATAAATGAAGCACATCCAACATTGTACCTCATCACCCCGGATGACTTCTTCTCCATCTGCCAGTCGTGCCTGGTTGGTCCTCTGCCTCAGCTCCCGCTCTGCTGCAGCCAGCTCCTCCCTCGCTTCCTGAAGCTCCTCTGCCTTCGCCTCCTTCCTACGAATGATGATGGACGCCTGCAAGAATCACATTACATTGGAAATATAAACATGATATAAGAGCTGCTGCTGAGTGACTTTTAACCCATGGGAGAGTGAATGCAAGACACCAATGATGATACTAATATGGCAAGAAATAGCAGCTTGCCAAAAAAGCTCCGCATTAGGATGAAACCTTGGATCAACAGGAGCTCTTGTACAAAGATAGAAAAATAGTAGATAGGATCTAGATAAAGACGGGTTTGTAATAAGATTACAGAGAATCTACAGCCTCGCTAGCGGCTCTGTGAGGCTGTATGTGAGTTAAATACTCACATCAGCATGCTAACAGGCTCATAATAATAATGCTAGCATGTTGATGCAGGTTGCAGGTAGAATGTTAACTGTGTTGGTTTAGTGTGTAGGTAAGTATTTGGTCATAAACAAACATAAAAGTGTTGGACAAATGATAATGCAAGATGAACCATGAATGTCGGTGACAACTTTTGTGCAAAAACATTGAGTAGATTTTGAGATATCACAGCATAAGTGACAATTTTGACCTGTTGGTGGCACAAGAGGAAAAGTCAGAGACACGAGACAGAAGAGACAATAGATGAAAGACGAAAAGAAAAGTCAATGATATCAACACCTGTTGCCTGTAAAGAGTCAGTTTGTCATCCATGGGATCATTTCTCATCATCTTCTTCTCAATCAGCTGGTTTATCTGAGAATCGACTTCTTTAATCTGTAAAAGTGTAAATTACAGAACTCTCAGAAACAGACATTTCAGAATTTTGCAATGTTAAAGGTGTGCAGACCTCACAACCACATCCTGGTCCTGACCTTGTCCTCCAGCTCCTGGAGATCAGCCTGGCCCATGGCGGGCTCTGACGCCACCTTCTGAAGGTACTGCACTGTATGCCTCATACCCTCCAGCTCTTTGGGGAGTTTCTCAGAGACCATGTAGGAGTTGATCTTGATCTCCTCCTCAAGTCTCTTCATTAAGCCTGAAAAAGATAGAGCGCTTTTAATTAAGCACTGCAAGCCTATCATCAGGTAATCAGGCTCTGATTACTTGAGTCAAGCTGAATATCACTCATGTATGCAAAGCTGAAAATATATTTAAAAATCCTGTTATTAAAAGTCTTTAATGAATTTCATTGTTGAAAAGGTAATTACTTGTTATGAACAGAATGCTTATAATTGTCATCATTGCTGGATTAGTATTCAAAGTACTTCTTCAAAGTATTTATGATGAGTGACTTTAATTGCCCAGCTCCACCTCAGTCTGCATTGCATCGTTCATTTTAGAAACTGCAAATGTGTAAATCTCTCCTCTGGCTGCAGATGAAATGATCAAAATGAGACAATTTAAACATCAGATAAGCTCTATGATAGCACTTCAAAGATAAGCATGATTAGAGAGTCTCAACAGACGAATGCCTATTAATTGAGAAACCCCATAACACTCTGGTGTGTCCTTGAACTTCCATCCACTGTCTTGCAGAGGCAACACCAGGACACTTACTCTCTGGATTAGCATCTGCTGCTGCCTGTCGCATATCCTTCAACTGCTGCCGCGATCTCTGTAGTCTTTGCTCTGCCTGGAACAGCTGAACACATGCAAATGATTACTAATACGGGTAAGAAAATGTACACGTAATACCTAGTGGAAATGTCCCGCATGTTGACCCAGAGTCCAAATTTTAAATTGCTTGTTTTGCCCCAAAGTCAAGAAAACCTCACAATTAAGAAGCTGGAATTTGTAGCATTTGGAATTTGAAAATGACTAAAACAATGAATACATTTTCAAAATTGCTGATAATTATCGACTTATTTATTTCAGCTAATTTCAATACATAGATCATAGAAGTATTTTGAAGCTGCTCACTCAAACTTGAATACTTACAACCAACATATTAATGTCTGGAAAATGTGTAGCCCAAGGTTTAAATAAAAGAAAAGTTGTATTTTTTCAGATCATGTCAAGCCTATAAATTCATAAATGGATGTTTTATCTCAGCCAAATCAGCTGCGATAAAACATGATTCAGTCCTTAAAAGCACAGCAGATCGCACACTGGTTGATATACAGAGGTGAAGAAGCTGCAGTGATAAACAACAAGAGTTTACTTGATTCTTTTGCTCTTGCTTCTGGTGAGCCAGTGACTCCTCTCTCTCCTTCTCCACTCGCAGCTGCCTGGCTTGCTCCAGCATCCGTTGATGGTTGGACACCGACTCCACCTAGTGGATCGACAACTTCACATGTTAACGATGTCTGATGGCAGGCTGTCACATGGTCAGCAGAAATAACCATGCACCTCTGACAGAGTTAGGTTTCACCTTTTGGCAGGGCCTATATGTAAGACCTATTAAATCAACACCCCATTACTTCACATGCTTGTTAAGACAGCCTTGCAAGCCTGTCAGGCCCCTGTCAGGCCTATTAAAGAAGCTGATAATATATGTCATGTTTTCATTCCTCAGTGGATCCTAAAGCCTTCCAAGCATTACAATAGCGAAACAGGCCTCTTGGGGCAGTTTGACTCACCCTCTTCTTCAACCTCTCCACACGTTTGATTAGTTGGTCTTTCTCCTCCTCCATTGCACTAATGTCCTGTTATCGAAGAAAAGCAAGATTATTTTACTGAACCAACTAAAATAAGAAATGGTGGATTATTTTATTATATACATTTCATAGAAACAGATATATTTACCCTCCTGATTTCTGCTGTGGAGAAGCCTGAAGTCCTCAGCTGTTCACACTCCTTGTGATACATCTTAAATGCTTCCACCAGCTCTTCATACTATGGATACACAACATCAATGCCTTTTAGTTTATTAATACTTTCGATAACTAGGAAAAATGACATGGTGATGGTATCGCGTGTTATTGACAAACCTGGTGAGAGGTGTCATTGATGACATCATCCTGCAGGAACTCTGCAGGCACCTCAAGTTTAACTAGAAAGCGAGCCAAGTAGGCCCTCTTCTTTAACTCAGGGACCCTCTGTAGCAGCCAGTGGAGGATAGGGTGGACCACCGGCTTGCTGCCGATCACCAGGCCCTGTCTGAAGCTGCTCCTGTATGAGGCCAGAGGAGGCAGCGCATAATGATTAAAAAATAAAATAAAATCCCACAAAATAGAAATAGTGCTTCACTATAAGACATGGAGATATTTCAATTCTCATTGACCACTTACACATCAGATTGTTTGCCAGGAGGTTTGTATTTCAGCATCCCCAGCAGTGCACACATTCTCTTCACGGTTTGTTCAGGCATTTCCTCGCGGATGTCTAAAGCTTGCTGAAAGTAAGAGGAACAGTGGGGTGTAAACTGCTGCAGCATTGGCACCACTGAATGTTATTACCTAACATAAAGCAATTCATTCATGAATGTGACACACAGGCAAACTACGATCACACAGCACCACAGAAGAAGCACACAGTACACACTGCCGTACTATGTAGCTACAGTTGTTGAAGCTAATCGCCCACCTTTGAGTCTATTTCAGCCAGAACATCATTTAAAATCTGCAGCAGCTGCATCGGTTCAAGAGAGTCAAACGTAATGAGGTTGAAGCTTTTCTTAAACGGGTCTTTGTTAAGTTGCTCAACGATGAATTTCAGCTGCTCACTCATCTTGGACAAAATGAAACGTGCTTGTTGTAATGAGCTAGCTTAGCCAGCTAACTTTAAGAGAAAAAAAAATAGCCGTCGTTGAGTAACTAGCTGACCAGTATGTAAAAACGTTCGCTAAAGATTCCTCCTTGTTGCGGACTGTGTAAAACAACAATTTACATATGATAAAGACACGTTTGGAGTCTATTCGTTAGTTCGCTTTGTTATCTCTTCAGCTAGTTGCTGTCAACAACAGCCCCATGGAAACCAAGAAGGCGTCGCGGGCTGGTTGCTAACAGGAAGTAGCTTTGACAGTCCGTTCAAGAAAGGTTCAGTTGCGCTAAATCTGCGCAGCTTTTCAAGTCAAATAGGTGTATCTGCGTACACGCAGTATCTACACGACACACCCACTTTACTACATGACAAGCCCACTGCACGAGCAGCAGTGGTGGGAGAAGCATTTAGATGCTTTACTTAAATGAAAGTACCAATACAACAATGTAAAAATCCTCTATTAAAAGTAAACAGTCAGGCATGAAAAATCCTACTCAATTAGATTATTAACTCATTAGATTATTAATACTGACTTGGACAGTGGTTTCCAACCTAGGGGTCGGGCCTTTCCAAAGCGTCACCAGATAAATCTGAGGGGTCATGAGATGATTAATGGGACATTTGTGAACATTTGAATTTGAACATTTATTGAAATCAAACTATGTGAAAAGTTTAAAAGGTAAAATCAGTATTTGGTGGAGCTTTTACCAACTCCTAGACATCTGAAATGTTAACCCTGACTATACGCTGCTTTTTGTAAGACATCGAAAGCCAAAATGGTTAAATAACCACTGGTTTCATATTTGAAAATGTGTTGTGTTTTAACAACTTGTTGTGTCATCCATCGTGTCAATTCGTCATCTGAAAAGAAACTAAACCTGTCAAATAAATGTAGTGGAGTAAAAAGTACAATATTTCCCTCTGAAATGTACTGGAGTGGAAGTATAAATTAGCATCAAATTTAAATACTCAAGTACCTCGACATTGAACTGAAGTAAATGTTTATTATAAAATTATTTACTTTCCACCACTGATGAGCAGATAGGGTGTTGTTATGGTGACAACATCAGGTCGAGTGTGTCAAGTGGTAAATTGGGTGTGTTGCGTAGATCTGCAACAGACAAAAAAAAGATGAATAAATAAATTTATGTGGACTAAAGTAAAGGGAATGGTTACTGGTACAGATTCCTCTGTGTCAGTAGTCTGTTTATTGGTGGTAAGGAATAATTACAAATGAGCTTTGGCAATGCTGTGGTTAAGGTGTACAAAAAAAACAAAAAAAACCCCAACACTTGGTTAGTGTTAGGAAAAGATCATGGTTTAGGTTAAGGCACCGGCTACAGTTACAGAATCAAATTTACTGACTACTGACAGTAGTCAAGCTGTCCTGGTATAGAGGTGGACATCGGGTGTTTATTATGAGGCTGGTTGGCCTGCTGGTGCAGAAATCAACAGGAATATTATGTCTTTGTACCAAATGATATGAAATCCATAATTTTGGCCCATCTCTCAGTTGTAAATTCTAGAAGATTGTCGGGAAAAAAAGGATCTTTTGTTATATCATTCGTAGTCAGATTTAATCTAGACATCCATATTTACTAATGTAGACTACATTATTGTCAATGACTACCAAGCATAAAACTGGTGTTACAAGTCATGTTATTGTTATTCTTAGGTTTCTTACAATTTCTAACCTTAATATGTGACTGTTTTTGAGAGACTTCAGATTACTGTCAGTTAGGCTAAATACAAAGATGCTTTTGAGGCCATCCTAACAGAACAGCCATGGTTCTACACTGGGTTTTCTATATTTTCACTTTCACAATGTAAACGTATTAGTCTTTTGTTGTCTGACCAAACCACTGAGGATGAGCTCCTTACTGTCAATATCAAATAGAATATCAAAGAACAGTATGAACAATTTATGTAAACTGTTAACAATATAAAAAAACAAGCATTTCACAGTTGACACATGTATTTATTGTATTGAAAATTTAAATACAAAAATAATAATTTCCACACAATGTAAACATATCTATTAATAATAATGTGATATACAGTAAATGCAGAAAACAGAACATTGTACAGTGGCAAACCAGAATTATGGATTTAACATCATTTGGTCCAGCTTGTAAAGACATAATATTTCTGTTGATTTCTGTACCAGCACTCCAACCGGCATCACAACATACTTTTATAAAAATAAGGTAGCACTAAACACCCAATGACCACCTCTGAACCAGCAAAGTAATAAACATAAAAAAAATGGACCCAAACCAATGCAAAAGTATTGTGAGGTAATGCAACAAGAATGCAAAACATATTGTGAGGGAACATAAAAAAAAAAGAAAATACCAAAGCTTCCTTTGTACTCTGCATTTCAAAACTAGTAGACAACCTAATATGTTCATCAAATATTTGAATAACCAATACTGGTTCGATCATTTAACAATGAATTTCACACACAGATCAAACGTGTTTTTGCACTTAAATAGAATAGACAATTTCACATGAGAGCAATTTAAGACTCGGGCCACGGTGTTCAAGAAAGACTATGGACTCGATGGAGGCAGGAATTGGATGGCTATGGATTTAAGGAGTGGACCTATGAGCATGATTTGTGACATCACAAGTAGCTTGGAAGACAATCTGGTCCTATATTCAACTTATAGTGTGAAGTTGAAAGTTAAAGTTCACATATACTGAGAATGGACTTTTTAAGTGAAGTAGAAGACATCTTGTGTATGACCTCTGAAATTAATATTGAATTGAATTAGGGAGAAGGAATAGGTGTAAGTATGAGGATTTAAAAAAGATCAAACTTGTGGTGGAATATCCATATCAGACACAAATTATTATTCAGTATTTTATATACATCATAAAACATGTCTGTTTTTAAAATTTCATGGGTGCATTTTTCAGATCTATCACTATGATTTGCTTCAGGTCTGAATACTTTACACTCAGTAAACATATTGTATATATGTTGTTTTTTTTAAATTAGTGAGTAGTTTATTTATAAAACCATACTCTGGAAGTTGCAAATGCCAAGTCAATATATTCAAAGCAAATAAATTACAAAAATAAAAAAATATATAACATACACAATATGAAAACGATACTTCTTGGTGGACACTGATATTATCACTGTGTAGATGATACCTCCCTTGCTGAAAATGAAACATCAGATGTACAGTTATTGAAATTAAAATGTTTTAAACAAATTATGTTTGGATATATGAAAATGGACAGCCAAATAAATTGATAATAATAATATAAGATATATAAGCCTATGGGATTGTCCAAGTGAAAATAGATATCCCTTGTTCCATTTGAAGACAACATTGTGAAAAGTTATAACAGCAAAAAATATATATAAAATATATATAATATAAATATTAATGTTGGTAACACTGAGCTTTAAATGCCACAAAGGTATCTACTGCACTGAGAACAGATGTCTAGAGAACATTCAAGGAAAGATCAAGCAATGGTCATTGTATAAAGTGTCAACAGGGTCAATATGATGCATGTTGAATATGTATTCGTGATTATGATCTCTATGGTTATTTCTTTTATTTTCATACCGTGATCACCGTTGGTTTGAACGGCGTCACGACTAGAACGGTCACCTGGATCTGTGATTGGCTCAGAGCGCTGATCCGGGTACTGCGCTAGAACGAGCCCATTAGCTAAAGGTACCAATATGGCGGAGGTAAGAGGGAAAACAGGGGAGAAGCAATCGATCTTAAATCGATATTTTTAAATTTTGTATGTTGTATTTTTTATTTGTATGTTATCGATTGGAGAGATCATGGTTTTTGCCTTCTGTATAGCGTGTTTCGTGCAATAATTGTCATTTTTATGCCTCTAAAATATGCTTGAATGTCTGGACTGATCCTTCACTACAAGGCCGCTGCGCCTTCGCTCTCTCAGCTGCTTTGGTGTAGCGGCGGTGTAAATTGATACGTAAATTTAACGTTAGCTTGCTGGTTAAAGGAAAAAACATATTATACCGTGTTTGTGGTGAATGAAAAAAATAATTTTTCTGCTTAGGCTCAATTCGCGACAGCTATGTTGGAAAAAATTTCCTAGCTCTAACGATTGTAATACCGCGCAAACGAAATTAGTGTTTACATTTTTCGATGCATAACGTTAACATTGGGCTTTGGGGTTAGCTTAATGGCTAGCTAACGTTAACTGTTATAAAAGCCGACACTGCCTAAAATGTAGTGTCTCTCTTTCAGCTTTTCTCCTCAGTTTTCTCTTCGACGTTGTCTTTCGATTGGAGCAGATTTTAAAACTACACTTTGCTCACATTTGTCCCCAGTGTGTAGCTTTCATCTGCGGTTAATGTTGTATTACCCACTTAGGTTACTGTTTTTTTTTAGGTAAGTTAATATTAGCGATTAATGTAGTTTCCCTGCCCATCTATTTTCACACAGATCATTAATGGCATTTTTATGTAACTGCCAAACCTAACTTAAAGTGTCTGTAGTATAGATGAGAACACTGTTCAAGTATTACAATAATATAATATATGCTCTATTTTTAATATTTTACAGGCTTCCCTAGGGAGTTCAAGTCCAGGTAAGAAACCCTAAATGGAAAAATCCTAAATTTGTGCTATACGTTTATGCTGTGTAAACCTTATGTGTTTTAATTATTTATTTATTTTTTACATAACACACCCATTAAGATAAAGTAACATATATTGCATATTGTGTATAGGAAACTGCTTTGAAACACTTCTTTAACTGAAACTTAGTATTAATGTGAATGTGTTTTTTGAAATGCGTATTTATTGTCAGTTGAAAATCTGTTTGGTTAGATTAAGACGTTTATGGTTTTTATTCTCTCTCTCTTACTCAGTTGGCTCTTTATCATCGGAGGACCATGACTTTGACCCAACCGCAGAAATGTTAGTTCATGAGTACGACGATGAGAGGACTCTGGAGGAGGAAGAGTCTCTCGATGGAGGCAGGAATTTCAGCTCTGAGATTGCAGATCTGGAGAAGGTAAATTAATAGATCCTGAATATGTCCTAGATCAGTACTTATACAAGTTGTTATGGATTTAAGTATTCAAACGCAAATCTCTGTATATTAAAATATAGTTTTATTCTCAATGTTAAATCAAAATCTGCTGTAATGTAATGCGATTGTGCATAAAATATTGCAGCTGTGTTGGCTTCAAACTCTAAATGACTTCATTTGGAAAAATAAATGGCTGTTTTGCTTAAAAAAACATGATGTCAAAACCACTTTTTTCTTTTTTTTTTTATAAATAATAACCAGGAGGGTAATATGCCTTTGGAAGAACTGTTGGCCATCTATCGCTATGAGGCCTCAGCAGGTTCCAGTATAGACAGTTCCTCTGGAGACCTGACGGATGAGCTGCCTGACATGACTTTGGACAAGGTAAATATCTGCTGTTATGTGTTCATGTTACATTGGTAAAAAACAGATTTGGCAAACGTTAGAAATTAAAGAATTAATTTATCGGTCACCTTTATCTATTCATCATAGGAGGAAATAGCTAAAGACCTGTTGTCTGGGGACTATGAGGAGGAGACCCAGTCTTCAGCTGATGATCTCACCCCTTCAGTCACCTCCCATGAAGCCACCGATTTCTTCCCAAGAACACTTCGATGTAAGTGACGGGTTATTTTCCAAAATGTCAATGTCATAGTGAAAAATGTCCATTACAGCTTCCCAGAACTCACTGTGATGTTCAGATCAGATCATGTTTAGCGATCCAAAAACAAAAATATAATAACGAGCAAATCTTCACATTTGACAAGATGGCACCAGCGAATATTTGGCATATGTGCTTGATAAAGGAATTATACAATTGGTTAATTAACAAAAAATGATGGTGATTAATTTTGTATTAGTTGGTGAATGGTTTCAGCACTGTCCTATTGAACCATGTGCAGTGAGCGTTCTTACTTACTTTGAGCGTTCCATGAGATCTATGTATAGTGTTGCATCCAGTATGATGATTGGCGTTTGCAAGATCACTTATTACAGTACCAAATTTAACACTAAAGCATCAGGCCTTAACACTTGAGATGTGCCAATAGAATTAAATTGTTGTTAAATGTATTAACCTGCTGGTTTTGTCTCTTTTTTTAAAATTTTATTTTATCAGCCAACGCTATCTCTGATGGTGATAAAGAGTCAGAGTGTGATGAGGATGGCCCGAGCCCAGAGGACTCCAGAAAGGTAAATGACACGTTACATGTTTGAACACATGAAGAAATGAACACTGTATTAGTTTGCTGTTGGATTTAAATATGCTGTGTTTCTTTGTTTTGTTTTTTTATATCATAGGAAATAATGGTCGGATCACAGTACCAAGCAGAGGTTCCTTCTTGCCTCTGTCACTACAAAGATGGGGAGAAAGGTGACTGCTTTCTTTTTTTTTTTTTTTTTGCACATGGATGGATATATTCTTGAATGTTATTGTTTACAGTGTTACTGTCCATACAACAAGATCATACACACAAGGCGACTAATCTCACAGTGATGTGCTTTACGTGCAGTGTATGAAGATGACGACGAGTTATTATGGAGCCCAGGTACATTGCCAGAAAACAAGGTTAGAAGTTTTCTGTCTGAAGTGTTGTCACGGACAACAGATGAAAAGACAGGATGTGACAAACCAGGGATGCACCTCCGAGACAATGAGCAGGTCAGTCGTTTTTTTATTTATTATGTCTTTATTCACCAGTTCTTTCATGTTGTGATGAGCTTGGTCCCTGTATATGATTTATATGAGCATATGTGGTCCGCTTAATTATTAATTGAATTTCATTTGATCGCATCCTATTGCAATTATGTCTTTGAAGATTATTAGCTTCTGTGTTACAAATGATTCATCTCGGCCAATGCTCCAGTCTTGACCACTTCCTTCTTCTCCCATATAGGCTTTACATGAGCTTGTTAAACGCAACTACAACACCCGTGAAGCACTAGAGAGATACTGCAGCCGCATAAAATCCTCAAAAGGTAAGCAAAGGAAAGGGTTTATACACTGTATAACAAAACTGATTTTCTTCTATAATCAAAAACAAACAAGGTGGGTTAGACTACTTTGAAAATACAGGCCTCAAAGTACAACGTCAGTGCAACAAAAGTGAACCTGTGAACAGTGAAGCAAAAAAACAAAACAACAATTAAAGAATTTTCCAGCATGGCAGTGATCTTTATGACAGTGATTTTTTTAATGTTTTTTGATTTCAATCTGCTTAATTCGTCTTGAGTTTTGTCTAAAAACAAATCAAATTGTATTAAATGGACATGATTTGTAATTACTTAATACATTTTAATTATTGTAATCAAGTTTGTGATAATTATTATTATAATTCAATGTAAATAATGTAAATGTCAATAATGTAGTAGTATCAGAAGTGTCAAAATTAACTCCTAGATTCGACAAAAAGACGATGACTGCAACACAGCACAATGGTTGATGGGTGTAGGGTGGGTTTGTTGTATCAGTATGAATATTTCAGCCTGTTTGAAGCTCACAACCCTTTTTTAACAATCCCACAGTAATGTGGGATTTTATTCTGACATTATTCATTCTTGGTTTCATTTTTTCCCCTGGCTCACTTTAGCTCTCAATGTGACATAAAATAAATAAATGTAAAAATCATTCTGTACAAGAACAAACGCTGCATTCCTGTGAATATCTGAACTTGTGTGGTTACGACCTAAACTGAATTATGTTCCTAATATTTTGTCCACCCAATTTACCGATGGGAGGATAGAAAGTATACACAAGAATTATTTATTAAGACTATATATAATTCAAGAGATGTATAATAATAACTATATTTCTTGTCACTTGTGTCCATAAATGTGCCAGTAATTTCTTGACCTTTAGTGTTTGTCATTGTATCAAAGATGTTTAAACATAATGATGACTTTTGCTCTCAACAACAACAACAAAAATCAGCCTGGGTATAAAGTCTTCAGAAAATATCCAATTGTTTTCTTATTGTTCTGATCCCATCATTTTTCTATATGAAGAGACACATTATTGTGTGGTTTTAAAAAAAAATTGTTTTCATTTCAGAAAAATCGCCCCCGTGGTCCGAAGAGGAATGCAAGAACTTTGAACACGCACTACAGATGTATGACAAGAACTTTCACCTTATACAGAAACACAAAGTGAGTCTTATTTTACAATATGACAACATACCCACTAACACAAACAGAAACGATAAACACGTAAAACTCTGAAAGGTTCTCACCCCCTTTTTATTTTTAATGACTCCTACTCCTCAGGTCACAACACGAACGGTAGCAGAATGTGTGGCGTTTTACTACATGTGGAAAAAGTCGGAGCGATTTGACTTCTTTGTGCAGCAGAATCGGTTCGGGAAGAAAAAGTACAGCAGCTATCCCGGTGTAACGTGAGTGGCAGACGATACAGTAAAGCTGTTTGCATTCCTGTGTTTTTGCTTTTGTTTTAACACAATGAACTCCGGAGGGGAAAAAAAATAGTGACAATGAAACATGTTTCTCTGTGTCCAGTGACCTGATGGACAGGCTGGTGGATGAAGCAGAGGGACTGGCAGTGGACAGCTCTTCCTCTGTGTGCTCAGGAGCAGGTGGAGGAGGAAGGCTGGAGACCACCACAGACCAACAGCTCAGCCTGCTTAACTCCATCACAGCCAGCGATCTCACGGGTCAGTAATGGGGATGAAATCGGCAGTCATGGAAAAGAAATACTAAATAGCATCATGAAAAGTATTATTTTTCCCTCATTTGTTAATGTCATGTTGTTCTTTTCCCTGTGTCTGTCTCCTTTCAGCTTTGAGTAACAGTGTAGCTACAGTGTGCAGCCCTGCGGAGGTCAGTTGCCTGGACTCCTACAGTTTTCCTCCTCTGGAAAGTCTTCATCGCAGTTCCCTGAATCACGAGGAATCTCTCGGGTTCCCTTCCAACGGCGCCGACCCCGACTGCCTAAACATGCTTGACGCAGGCTTCTACCACTCGGACCTGGGCCAGCTAGGAGGAGTGTGTGTCAACAAGGACTGCGAGCGGCCCTCAAAGAGACTCAAGATGGCGCTGCCTGACTCCTTTATTAATGACGTCTCTGTAGGTAACCTCGGAGTTGACTTTGAAGCGCGACGGACGACGACGCACCACCACCGAATCACCGGCGCCAAAATGGCGGTGTCTGTCACAGACTTTGGAAGCTTGGCCGGCAGCGGTGAGCCCAACGGGTTTCTGGGAGCACACGCGCGGCATCACACACAGCACACTGCAGCACTTCAGTCAGAGTGATCTTCCTCGTCTTCTTCCCTCGTGACCTCTTTTGAAACCCCTTTTTCCTGCTTGTAAATAAGACTGACCTCACTGGAGAATCCGATTTGTTTAAATTCTATAATATATATATATATATATAGATATGTATCTACATATATCTATAGATATATGTATATGAATATACTTTTTGTTTTCATTTTTTTGTGTAATATGACATCAGTGATGTCTATCATATAGAACTAAAATCTTGATTTCTCTCAAGAGTTTATATAGCCATTTATTTTATTTTTGTTTTGCGGTCTTGAGATGTGTAACGTCCATGTACAGTGGGGCCCAGAGGCTGCAGTAGGAGAGTTGTGTATCTTCCTCCCTCACATCTACACACAACATCTTCAAAGCTACAGTTATGTTATCCTGCCATTTCTTTTTTCAGCTGCCAAAAAATCATCTTAGTTTTCTGCCTCTAGTGTTTTGCCGCTTTTGTCTTTGTCGTTTGAAGTGGTACTTTTTTTTTTTTTTTTTTTTAGTTATTTTTTATTTAGTGTTTGGTTTACAGGTACTTTTTTTTCGGTAACCAGACTAGAGCAAATGATTTCGATTTGTCGCCCAATTAAACCTGGTTACATATTGTATGAAGAGCAACACTAGCATGAAGATGAGCTTGGAGACCAGGAAGTGTCGTGGCAGGATTGCTTCAGCTGCTGTGGCCTTCCAGTTTGTTTTTTTCTCAATTTTTTTTTTTCCTCTTTCTTTCCTGTGGAAGCTTGTCGGTAGTTTTGTCTGCGTGTTTACTTTTAAACTGTTAAAAGTGGCCAAACTGGAGCACGTGAATGTTTGTAACATTTCATTTTTATCCCATGTAGTCCACGTATAGTCAGATTTATTCTTATTCTTTTTTTTTCCCATAGTTTTTCAAGTAATCAAGAACAGTAATGTAATTGGAGCCACCTCAATTTATAGTTGGATATTGAGTTTTTCTAGCAGGTTTAGCCATGAGCCCGGCTAAACCTGCTAGCAGTGTTACGTTTGTTTGAAGCCACTCTGACCGTTGTATCCGACCTCTGCCTAACCTGTACTGACTAAAGGTTATTTCATTTCTTGGAGTCCAGTAGCAGAAATGGATCCGTTTCTCTTGACTGAAGTCTATTATTTGTGAATTGTAAAATGTTCAGCGGGTCATCGTCAGTTGATTGGATGCAGTAGTAGTGTTTACTTAATTTATCTATGCATTGTGATATGAATACTTAGTTTGTTTCAGGGGTACATCATGTTTGTCATGTCCATAGTTCTCGTGTGTGTGTTTGTGTGCGCGCAGACAGGATTCATGCCAATTTAATCATAATTAAGTTTGATCAAGGAATTGAGTTTTCAAAGCCCGGCATCAAAGATTGATGCTTCATTTCTACGTTTCATGTAAATAATTAGCAAATAGCCTTTAAAAAGTCTATTATCTGACCTCTTACACTTGTGAATCTGTTGATACAAATGTTTAAATTTTTTTCCCCCCTTGTCAAATGGCAATAATTTGTAGATATGTACAGATATTTTGGGTTTTGCATTTTACTGGTTGACTTAATATTTGATTTATCCCCCCTCCCTTTTGGAAAGTCACGATACCAGAACACAGCTGGAACCACGCATGCCAGCTGTCTCTGCCTCAAACGTACCACTGAAAACGGCTTTACCTGAAGACGTATTGATATTAATCAATGTTGCAATTTTTGCATTCAAAACTTGCAGCCATTTGTAAAAGACGCTCATCTTTCTTTCCTCAAAAAACTCCCCCCCCCCAAAAAAAAACAACAAAAAAACTTTTCCATGTCGTCGTCTATATTTGTCTTGATGGTAAAGGGATGGCTGCTGCTCTTAAGTATGTGGAGAGCTAGTTTCTCTTTTAATGCAATGTGCATAATGCAGTAGGTCCTCCGAGCTCTTCTAGCTTTAGCAGTGCAGTGATATTTATTTCACCTGTGGTTTGTACAAAGACTCAGAAAAACTGTCAGAATGTAAAGGCCATTAAAGTAGTAGAAGTAGGTTTTTCACCACCCTGTGAACTCTCGAAAAATGTGATATTTTATTGATATCTCTGGTATGAGACTTGTGTGTGCAAGCAAGCACTAAACAAATTTATTTTATATTTTGTATTGTGTTTTGAAGTTTAAAAAAAAAAAAAAAAAAGAGGAGAAAAAAAAGTATAGCAGTTGTGGTTTTGAAAAAAGAAAACGAGTTCTTTTGATGAATACAAAAACACCTTTGTGAATAAAAAAACCTACAAAACTTAAAAATGTATATCCAGAAATATAGACAATCAAAAACTTCACTATGAGAAATGTTCAAGAAGCTATCTTTATTGTTTATAAAAATTGTACATAAACATTGAGGTTTTTTTTTTTTTCTTCTTTTGTTAAAACATTATTTTGTATTTTCTGTTGTACTTTAATACCTTGTGTACAGATCCAGAAATAAAGCTCTGGAAAAGGTTCAAAGACGATCACATGTTTATTTACTCAGCAAAAATCTTTTTTAAAATCTTCATATTCATTTGTGTTTGCAGTATCTAGTTATAGAAATGACACACAGTGGAAGTAACTTTGTTTGAGGCCTTATTTGAAGAATTACTAAGTATTATTGGCCATCATTCAGCTGCATTTAACAAGAATAATCTCAGCTCTTGTGGTTTTTTTTCAGTCATCATTGAACTGTAGATGTTCGAATGTTTAATTTTTCTTCAATCTAAGACACCCTTGGCTGATATCTTTTTGTAATGTTTGACTAGTTTAGTGAACTCAGTCGTTCACGACGTCGGCCTTCTTAGAGAAACGTGTAGAGTCAGAAAGTCCTCGGCCAGAATCACTTCTACCCCGCTGTCCTGTAGAGCTTCTTCAGCCTGTCTCTTGAGCTCTGAGACGTCGGCTTCGTCTCCTTCCCTCTGCTGAGAGCACGGTTTGTACCTCTGACTGAAATGGTACAGCACCAGCCTCCGTGCACAGCAAGCCCGAGCCACCGCCGCCGCCATCTCGGGTGTGCTGTGTCCGTGATCCACTGCCTTTTCTCTGTGCTCGTTCCCCAGGGTGGCCTCGTGAACCAGAACGTCCGCCCCGTTGCAACACCTCGGCGGTCCCTCCCCGAGCACTGAGCTGCAGTCCCCTAAAATGCACACTTTCCTCCCTGGAATGTCTTCTTCCAGCACGTCACGAGACAACACGACACGTCCGTCCTCCAGCGTCACTGACTCCCCCGCTTTCAGACGCCCGTAGAGCGGACCTGGTTTCACACCTGAGGAATAAATAAATGAAATGAATCGCAGCAATCCATTCGTGTAAAGAAACAAGAGATATAAAAGCACATTTACCGAGTTCTTTCAGTAGTTCAGTCTTAAGCCTTCCAGGTCGATCACGCTCCTGAACGCAAAAACCAAAGGAAGGGATGCGGTGGAACAACCTGAAGGCCTTAACCACAAACTTCTTATCTTCAAAGAGGTGGTAACAGTCAGTGGAGACATCCAGGGAGACGGTCCTTCCCGGCTGCTCCTGTGGGTGCAGAGGACCACGCTCTGCTGTCATCTGAAGAGAAAAGAAGAAAACACATTTCAACACAAACAACAGTTGACAATTTGGACGTAGAAACCAATCACACACCTCCAGACTGAGCTGCCCCTCTTCTGGACTCTGGTCAGGTGTGGGCTCCAGCTCATGTACTACAGCAACATACACAGTGTGTTAGAATGAACTACAATAAAACATCAATGGGATGAATAAAATGAAAATTCCTATATCCCAACAACTGATTCCCATCGTGGGATGTCTCAGACGCACAGTAGCAACCGACCTGCATAAGGGAAGAGCAGCTGTGACCCCGTGAGGCCGAGAGTCACCCTGAGAAAATGCCGGAGGCCCCGGGGCCCGTAAATATCCACACGGTTCAGGTTCTGCTGGGGTTCAGGGTTGGAGTTCAGGCTCACGGTGCAGAGCAGACCAGGCAGACCAAACAGGTGATCTCCATGCAAATGAGAGATGAAAACCTTGGTGATTCGACCTGAGTGGAGAACATCACACGTTATTCCACACTGTGACACACACTCCACTATTTCATTTGCATTAATTTCATTGTCATTAACTAATTTTTGTGTCTTTTTCTTGTACTTCCTTCTAAAAATGATCAGGTCTAATCTCAAATTTATTGATGAACGTTTGTACTTCTGAACAGCCAGAGGTTTTTCTGACAGGATGGAGAGCAAAAGTTAACATCTGGCTTTACTAACGAGGAACATTTTATTCAAGGTTTTTTTTTTTTTTTAGGTACATGTTTTCATGGTGACCGACTCACCGGCCCGGAGCTGGCTCTTCATCAGCTGGGTCTGTGTTCCCTCTCCGCAGTCAAACAGCCAGCACTCTCCCTCCGTCCGCAGCACCAGAGCCGAGGCGCCGCGGTGAGGAGACGGGTAGGCCGAGCCGGTCCCGAGGAAAGTCACGTCCATGGTCATCCTCTTAAACAGTTAAAAAAAGAAAAGCGCACAAGAACCTGTTCTACGTTAAAGCTGCATGTCCCGCTGCTGCCGGTAAACACCGTCACACGAAGATGACGACATGCGAGCGACGGCGAGGCGTTCAGGTCAAGTGGAAGAGTGTGAAACCCCATGGACAGAAATAACTTCTAGTCAATAAAATAGTAATAATAATTATATAAACCAATACAATAATCTCTGGGGGCCCATTTATTTTACATTTGAAAAGTTATTTGCCTTGACTTGATTTAAAAGTGGTTTTGAAACCACTCTGCTTGTATTTCTATCTAATTTATAACTGATAATTTAGTAAACATAAAAAAAACATAAGAGAAACTGTCTCCAGCCATTTCTCAGGTTTAATTACATTTATGAATCTAAATCATAGATTGTGTATAAAGACTCTATGGTCTAAACATATGCTATAAAAGATTAGTAATAGATTAACATCAAATTAAATGTAACGTGAACGCTTTGCTCTGTCACAGAAAACATGAGATTGAAATCAGCAGGCGAGGATGCATGTTGTAAAAGATTTTATTCTGCACTTTTATCAGGACATAAGTATTATTCAGCAGCACAAACATGCTACTCTCTGCATGAGGCAATTTTACTGTGTAACAAAAATAAACTTCAGAAACACAGACACAAAATACTCAGCACTGACAGATTACACACTTTTTCTTCTACAACACAGTACAAACATATACTGGACGATTACAGTCAGTTACAACTGGATGAACGCAAAACTATTTTTTAAAAGTTATGAGTAGACATTTTGTAACAGTAATAATAATAATAACATGTTTTTCCTCACCTCTGTCTGTATGCTGCATGTTGTGAGTGATCATGAACATTTTGTGCAGGCACTTCAGTGCTGGTGGTTAAAAGCTTCTAGTACAATAGTATGATGTTAACTTACACATAGTAAACCAATCTGAGAATGAATGCATGATCCTGGTAAAACTGTCAATGCCCTTGACAACAGTTTGTAAAGTAACTAACTATAAGAGTGAAACATCTCTCAGCTTTGTGTTTGTGTTCAGTTTATGAGGTCAGAATTAATCAATTCTTACATTTTACACTAAACTGCAGCAGTCCGTCGAAACATACAGCAAAAAAAAAAAAAAAGATCTTAAGGATATTTATGGCATGGTCTGCCTACGACTGCTGCATCGCGTATAAAAACGTCACAAAAAACAAAACAAACCTAAACAGCAGTAAAGTAGAAAAATAGAATTGGAAAATAGTTAAGAGGATCTTTGACTTTCACTAACTGATGTCATGATCTTGTGAAAGTTACCAATAATACAAAAAAAGAACAATCTGTATTGATACTTCAGATTAAGACTGACTTGTTACCATTACTTGTTGCTGTCATTACAAATATGTGTTGGCTAGCCACAATCTACCTTCTTAGCTTATATTAAAAGACTTTTCATCGTGTGTGTGAGTGTGTATGAGGATAAAAATCATACTAAAAAAAGGTCAAAATGTCAAGATGTTTCTGACCAACACAACAAACTTGTTAGCAATCTAGTAGAATTTCCATATAACCCCTTTAACCCCGTCAATATCTAAATATAATAAAATAATAATAATACGAATAATTATGGAAGATCAGAATAGAGAACAGAAGCGGAACCTTTAACCTTGTTATCTGGTTGAAAGGAACATGATATGAAGCTACCAACACACATGGATGCACTAAACAACTTTATAAATACTCTTTCAGCATAAAAGGTGCACGTACAGTTAACAAAATATAGTTAAAATAAAAAATAATGCTTATCCATTGTTTCACACATTGTTTCTTTAAATATTTGGGGTATGGTTCATAGTCAATTTATATTTCACACTTAAGCAAAATATGGTTCAATTTTAAGGATGGATATTTATACCAACTCGTTAAAAGGAGGGTTTTTTTTCTTAAAAAGGAGAGAACATACAGTTCAAAACATTTACATACAGCCTCCAAATATAAAATAAAATAAAACCAGAGAAATAAATACAGTCTGATAAGAGCATTCAAACAAACAAAATGCTGGAGTGGATGTTGGCTTGTCAAGTGATGTTTAGCTGCAAGATTCTTCTTATATATAATTTTCAATACATTTCCCTTCTTAAAAATCTCATCATTTTCCAACAAGAGGTCTTTTCTTTAAATACCTACTTATTTTTCCCCTGAGTTACACTGTTCCCTCAAATTCTCTCCCAGTTTGCACATAAAAGGCCGAACTCTTTAAACCTCTGCTCCAATGGACCCTCTCTGATAACCACCAAGATCAGTGAAGCCACCAGAGGCCCGCCTGATGTGAGAAAAGGCTGAAGTGTTGAAATCCGTTTGAAAATGTGTGTAAGTCAATTGGCTATTCAACTCATTCATTTTCTATATTCAATATTTCTAAAATATTATTAGTCATCTTAACATTAAATATTACATCTCAAGGCTTATGTATAACTCACATTAAACAGAAGCCACAGAGTCATCTCTACTATCTCGTATAACAATTTTTAAGGTGTAGCATTGTCACAAATGTTTCTAATGTGTGGGCTATACTATGTAAGATATATGTGTTGCTATCACATAGAATTTCTAGTGATAATTTACTGTAATAGACCACGTTGTTGTACTGTTTTTGAGAGGATGTATCTAAAAAGGAAATCCAGATTTCCACACTGTTGTTGTCAACCACCGGGTGGCCCAGCAGGTGCTGTGCAGGTTTGCATGTGATACAGAGCTGTGATGTGAAGAGAAAAATTACAATTCCCATTCAAGTGCCACCTTCCACTCTATCTTTTCACATCTAATGAAACTGATCTAGTGCAAATGCAATAACATGGCAGCAGTATGGGGCTAGTATTTCCTATTTTCATTAGCTGATGTTTGCACTAAGATAACTGGGTGACATGGGACATTATGAGGGTTTGTTCTACGTCTAGTTAATCTTTGGGTTGAAGCTGACGCCTGGCCAATCATAGGTGTCCGGCAGAAAGGAGTCGTAGTTGGTGTTCCATGCGGTTGCACGTACAAAGGCGTCCTTGTCCAAAGGCTCAGGGTAGCGGAACGCCATGCCTTTAGAATAGACATACTCCACCACCTATGGTAAGAAAGAGACGGTTTAGTCTATGAAAATGAAAAAAATGAAAGTTAAACTGAAAAAAACTGAATCGGCAGCAATGTTGGGACATCAAAGTTTCACCTTGACAAATGGTATGGCTTACATTAGTTTGTTAGGCTGTTGTGGAACAAGGTCACGGATTTGTAAAATAAGAAGATGCTAAATTTAGTCAGGAATAGTCAAGGTGCATTAACAGCTTCATCAAAAACCAAATCATCCGACTGAAGCTGGAGCTTTCAGTTTTTCTGAGAAGAGAAGAGACTTGCCTTGACAGCCATCTGGAGCGAAACCTCTCTGATGTTGGAGAGAGGAGGGTAGAGTCTGCCTTCCGCAAGCTCTTTATCTGTCACCTGCTCCGCAAGGGTCTGACGGGAGTAAAAATACTGTTAGGCTAATCATGAACGAGGGCCCAACACACACAGACAAAAAGACTACTGCTACTCTTTGTTTGGCAGTCACACTAGTGAAATCATAAATATAATCTGTGCTTCAGAATGAGGAAAATATGACAAAATAATAACAATAGTATCAGAAAAGTGACAGCTACTACTATTATTACCACTATTAACAACAGTGTCTTCTTCATGCAAGGCATTTTCGATATTGAATAAATGATGCTGGCAAGAAATTATATTGTGATTTTTGTGCCTTAAATTAATTTGCATGGATCAGTGTTATTTAGTCAAATAAGGCACAGCAAATGAGGGAAAACACAGATGGAAAAAAGTGCAAAGCAGGATCAGACAGAGAGAAAGACAGAGACACAGAGGGAGCAGGAGACATGAAAACAGAGAGACAAAGATGAGCTTCAGCAAGTTTAAAGAAGAGACAGAGAAATACTTAAATGACGACTTCAAACCTTGGCAGCCTCTAAGAATACAGTGTCACTGATGTGTCTCACTCCACTCAGGATCACAGCCAGGGCCACACCTGCAACGCACATAAAGCATTTAGTTTATCATCTAATGATCTTTGCCTACAGTTAAGGGTTTTAGTACTTCTTAACACTATTGATGGTCATCATTATGTTTCATTTTTCTTTTCTTCACCTGGGAAGATGTAAGCATTGTTCCCTTGTCCAGGAGTGTGGACGCTGCCGTCGCTCAGAGTCACTGGACCGAATGGACTGCCGCTGGCAAACAGACATCTGCCCTGTGGAACAGGAAAAAAAACCAAAGGGGAAGAGAGGAATGGTGATTTGACAGCAACTGAACTCTTCATGTACAAGACAAAAAAGAACGACAGACAGAAAGATACAAAAGAACTGTGTACATCGGTGAGTGTGTAGGCGTCCTCTGCTGTGCACTCTGCTTTAGTGGTTGGGTTACTCAGGGCAAAGATGATTGGTCGTTCGTTTAGGACTCCCATGGCCTTGATGACATCATGGGTGAACAGTCTTCCAGCTCCTGACACACCTGGAAGAGGTTTTGATATTTGTAATCTACTTGCAGCAAGTGAGATGAAAAAAATAAACCCACAGTGAAATTAAATGTTTTTCACCAATGATAGCTGTGGGTTTGATGGTGTTGACAGCATCCAGGAAGCTCTCCACATTGCCTGGACTGTTGTGAACGAATGCCTCCTGGTTAGTGTCCATTTCCTGTGCTCTGCCCTGGAGACAAATGCAGGTATTGATGGCAACACTAAATCAATAAGAATGTAGTAAAACATCTGAATCACCAATACCAGCAGGATACCAGCAGTGAACCAGACAGGAAGCCACGCAGGCACATACTGTATGTTCTGGTCCTTAACGTCTGTGTGGCTCACACTGACCTTTACTAGTAACCCATGTTTGTCGAACATCCAGATCTTTTCTTGAGCCTCAGCTTGGGTCAGCCCTGCCTCCATCATAGCCATGACAATAAGGTTGGCAATGCCAAGAGCAGCCTATGCAGACAAGAAAAAGAAAACATTGAATCTAAAACTACTTACTTTATATTAAATATTCACAATTTTTCAAATCTGTTTTGAAACAACAGCCAAGACCCAAAATGAACATCAAAATGTTTTTTTTTCTTGCCATAATTATTCCTCCCGTCGATACTGGTTTAGAGTCTGTTTTTTTTATATCTGTATTATCATCAGTAGGGGGCAGTGCAACTCTTACTGTGATCCCATTTTCTTATTTTGATAAATGGGATTGTCAGAAAAGAATCAACTTAAAAAATATTAGCTTACCTCTCCGGCTCCCAGGAAAAGTACCCGGTGTTCAGTGATGGGCTTTCCAACAGCTCTCTGAGCTGCTAACAGACCAGCGAGGGCTACAGACGCGGTACCTGGAAACATGCAGAAGAACACAACATTTACCAATGAAGCCTCTGCCTTGAACAACAAAATACTCCTTATGGTGGGAAAGGTAGGATGAATAGATATGCATGCACTTTATTCTTGTCAGTGCTTGTCGCTGTATGTATGCTATATGCACCAAGCAAGCAATCCTTTTGGACTGAAAGCTGTGTGACAGGTTATACAAGAACCTTGGATATCATCGTTGAAGGTGCAGAACTTCTCCCTGTACTTCCTGAGGAAGCGGAAGGCATTATGGTTCCCAAAGTCCTCAAACTGGATCAGTGTGTCCTGGCCATATTTTTCAACCACTGCCTCCATGAATTCATCAATCAGATCATCGTAGGCTTGAGAGCGATCTCGCTTCTGGTACAGGCCCATGTACAGCGGATCCTTGAGGAGAGTCTGGTTGGATAGCAAGGACAAACACGCAGAGAATGATACAGTGTCTTACTTTCTCTGAAGCATTTATACATACATATACAGTATGCAGAACGCATACACATACGCCTTCATACCTCATTGTCGGTTCCAACATCTATCACCACAGGCAGACATCTCTCAGGTCTGATGCCAGCGCAGGCAGTGTACAGGCAAAGCTTTCCAACAGGGATGCCCATGCCGTAAACACCTAGGTCCCCTAATCCTAAAATGCGCTCTCCATCAGTTACTACTACAGCCTACGGAGAGAAAGAAGAGGGTGGAGTTTTGGGAGGATGAATGGAGGAGTCTCTTCAACACTATGATATAGATTTTAGCTGAAGAAGTGTTACAGTGGTACAGTGTTAAGATACTCACTGCAACGTTAGTCTCTGGCCAGTTGTCCAGGATAGAGCGGATGTGTCCTTTGTCCCGAATGGAGATAAACAAGCCTCTGGTGAGAAAAAGAAGATTCTGTTGATTAATAATAATAAACATAATAATAATAATAATAATAATGAAGTATCATGTTAGCATTATAGCCCAACTGAAAAAAGTTGCATCCTTACTTGGGTCTTCTAAAGATATGTCCATACTGTGTGCAGGCCAGGCCTACAGTGGGAGTGTAGACTATTGGCATCAATTCTTCTATGTCTTCCATCAACACTCTATAGAAGAGCCTCTCGTTTCTTTCCTGGATGCCCATCAAGTAGACGTACCTGTAAATAAAGGAGGAAACAAACAGGAAGGAGAAAGGAGAAATTACACAGAAAATTGGAGTTAAGCAGGAATGGGGAAACAGAGGAAGGATGAGTAGAAAATGAGAGGAAAAACAATGAGCAACATTATGAGGAGATCTTTAAATATCTAAAACATTCAAGACAAGACAATACACAGCTCTGAGCGAACTACGTCCTTACTTTTCCAGGGGATCACTCATTTTCTTGAGATTATTCTGGAAGCGCATGGCCTGAATGTCTTGTGTTTCCACTTTGGGAGGCAGCAGACCATGTATCCCCAACATCTGTCGCTCCTGTAAAGAAAAGGCCATGCCCTAGTGGAGGCGCACAAAGACAGAAGAAGAAGAGAAGAGATGAGTGACAGAATACTGACTTCTAAACATTTCTTATAAAGAGACATGGGTGTTATCCTGTTGATTCCACATATTTGTCTAAATTAAATAATGGTGTTGGATGCTTAGATATCTCTGCTTACAGGCCGTGAAAAATCAAACCTGATGAGTGAAAGACTTAGTATCAATATTCCTAATCGAAATATAATATTCTGAATCCCTGCTGCAGAAAATGTTCACAAGCTCTACTGTATTTTTTGTCACTACAGAACACATTGTGCTAGTAATGAATCTTTAGACCTCGCTGACCTATTGACGAGGAGACAACATGAAAGCACTTTTGCAGGAGGAGAAAGGAAGTAAAGGAGGTAAGAGAGGGGAGTCGCTGCCAAGAAGCCAATAAAGAGCATTGAAGGCAGAAACACCCCATCTAGCAGGAGAGGGTGGGGGAAGTGAAAGGTGCTTTCATGTGTGTGTGTGTGTGTGTGTGTGTGTGTATCTAAGATTAATTGCACAGCCCTGAATGAAATATGGGTGTAACACATGGAAGCCATAATGTCTGGGGCTGGGGAAGGGGCTTATTATGTTGAGAGAGCATTGAATGCTGGGGGCTCCCACTGGCAAAACGCTGAGTCATGCTGATAGAGCACTTATATTCCTCTCAACAAAATGCAACAAGCTGCAAACCTCTAAAACCCCTCTCTCTCTCTCTCTCTCTCTCTCTCTCTCTCTCTCTCTCTCTCTCTCTCTCTAACATTTCTTGATCTGTTGAAATTGCAGCTGAACAATAATTAAAAAAATAAAATAAAACAGCAATTATTGTCATTATTGATATTTCTGACATTAATTTTAATGGTCTATGAAAATATCAGAAAATAGTGAAACATGTCCCTCACAATGTTTTATGTCATGTCTGACCAACGGACCAAAGACCCGGAGAAAAACTGATATTTTATCTGAAAAACTGATATTTCAAAATGCCTTTTGACATGAAATCATTGGTTTTCATTAAAATACATGTTTTTATTCTATCACCCTGCCAAAAATATGACCAAGAAGATTGTTTTGAGTCTAGATGGTGTGAATGCAGTTGTCTACCTAATAAGTCTTAACTGTTGAGGTGTGATAAGTCACATGAGTCATGACGATGCAGTCTGCTGATGCAACACACATCCATTCGGGTTGATAAAGCCTTGACTTCCATCTAAATACAAATCTGCAACAATTAAAAGAACTGCAACTTTTTTACAATCAAATTTACTATTATATTATCACAATTTTCTGACATTTTATAAACAGAACGATTCATCTAAAAAAAAATAATAATAAAAAAAATAGATCGGCAGGTTAATCAATGATGAAAACGACTGTTAGTTGCAGTTCCACAATTTCGCAAACAGACAGCAATACTGCTCACAGAAGAACATTTTAAAAAAAAAAGAAAGAAAAAAGGCTGCTGCCTCAAATCTTCTTCCCCAACGCTTTTTCATTCTTGAGAGTGAGTTTCTAAACTAGATCCAAACAGTTGTAATTAACACAGCGAGGAAACAGGCCAGAAGTGTAATAGGCATGCACTGTAGTTGCTGTGTATTCCCAGGACCATCAGTCAGTTGGCCAGGGAACAATTTACAACACGTAGATTGGAATGTCTATATTTAGCCAAACGTGTCTTGTCTATATACACAACCTCCATAGAGTGAGATCATGTCTCTTCAAGCAGCTCCAGCCTCATGTTACAAATGTCATTTGTCCAGTATTTAAAAGCCTGACAAGAAACCACCACCAGCAAGAAGAAGTCACAGCATGAATCAACAATGTCAAACACGAGGCAGTAAAACAATGTGATACACTTCTGTAATGGCTTGTAAAATGCCTATATGTACGACTGTGAAGTTACTCTTTAACAGCAAATCATTTGGCTATCAACAATGTCAGAATATATCTAAATAATATTAAACATAAATATAATAATAAACATCTGAGCTTCAAGAAGGAAATGATGTTGGCATTTGTCAGCAATTCTAGACAACATGTCTAGTAAAAAAAAAAAGTATGTTGTTAGTTTTATTTACTTGTACCGTATATTCATTGCTAACAATGTCGATTCCTGTATTTTAAAAAATTGAAAACAGCATTTGAAAAGACTAAAATGATAAATTACTTTTAAGCCTCTTATTCATTAGTTAAGCGTCTTACATTCCTTAAAACCATTGTCTTAAGGTTTCCATTTAAGTCAGCCAAGTCAGACAGCAGAAGAAAATGAACCTTTGGCTCTGATGGGCGAGTTTTTCTAGTCCTTCGGTGCTACCAATCACTGGCGTAGGGATACGAGTAACTGGATCAGGCTCCACCAGAGGATTGTACAGTAGGCTTCATTTTTTAAAGTTACATTTGGTAATTGTTACCTGTAAATTCTTGTTTAAGGCCAAAATATACCACAGCGCATCAAAACAAGCGCCCTCATTATTTTATATGTATAACCCAAACACCGGCGCCCAACGCCACTGTCCTATTTCCAGCATCGCCAATGTGTTTGAGGATTATCAATCTTCATACAATTCTGACATGCATCACAAATTAAAAATGGATGATCCACTCACTTTATTGGTGCGAGGATTGAGCATGAGTGGCTTGCCCTTCTCTTTGGTGTGTGCCCATCTGCAAGCAGACACACAAGGCCGCAGGGACAAGGTTGTCCTCAACCTGGACAACATGGTGGACAGTAACTGGTGTGGAAGGTGCGCTGGTTGAAAAGCTGTTGAGGAGGAAAAAGAAAGACATAACATTGTCTGGCTCTGTGTTTTCAAGGTCAGGAGAATGACAGTGGATTCAGTGAGTTGCTGTTCTGGGATACCCGGGATTCCCACGAGATTTAAAAGATAAGAACAATCCAATCATGTCAGATTGATGAAAATATTAGTGTTATCAACACATTGTGATTTATTGCTTTGACAACCACACCCTTTACACTTGTGACATCATCAGCACCCTTATCGCTGCACCCTTATATTGATATGATACACTGATACATATGCAAACACACACACACACACACACACACGCATGCACACAGTAACATACAAACACACACAAGTACATGGACAGTTGCACACTCAAAGATTACAACCGCTTAAAAGTCATTAATCTGGATGTGGACAGAAGTGATTTACTGCGTGATCTGCAAAAAAACCCAAAACAAAGCTCTGAAAGATTGTCATAATCCGTGTCGCAATGAAGCTCCACATGAAGAAAGGGAACAAACAGACGGACTGGAAAGAAAGGCAGATGGCATGTATCACAGTCTGCGCAGGAATCATATGCAACATGTCACTTATGCAAGCAAAAAAAACAAAATTATTTTAAGAAAGAAAAAGCATATACAATCTCTAAAATGATGCATACTCACTTTACATTGGGCTACTACTACCCTACTTTCAGCTGCTGTTGGTGGCCTGGAATAGTACCATCATTGTAACTGGTATGTCATACATGTGACCTGTTCTGTGTTGTGGTGAGTGCAGAAAGAAGCCTGATAAAGCTCCTCTGAGCTGTAGACAAATGAATACAGCTTGTTCCCCCCGTTGATAGCAAAAAAAAGGTTGTTTTTTTATTGTAAAATGTTGCTTTCTTTTCAAACTCACCACATAGAGTAGAAAAAAAACACCAATCATGCTATTTCATACTACATATGTTAGAAAAGGAGCAAAAAGAAAAGGAGACACAGCCAAGAAAGCCTCTAAACCTAAATACTAAGCTCATCTTTTCATTGCCTTTAGACGACATTCCTCTTGATAATACGAGTGGTAGGATTTCCTCTTGATAAAATCTGACGCAAAAAGAAAAAAAACAAACTGGACCTGGAAGAACATTATATGGGGAACAGGAACACGAGTTTCTATTTTAGTTCCTTGTATTTTGTTGACCGAAGGCTGTCTGAAGTCTTAAAGCAGTATTGCATTGACTTACAAGACACATGTGGAAACTTGGGTCAAATCAGTCAGTCATTATTCATTATTTTCTCAATTAATAGTTAATAGTGAATTAATGATTGTAGTTGTTGCCTGACCAACAGTTTAACACTCAAACATGTTGAGTTTACTATACTGTAAGACATTTACAGCCTGGAACATTGTGCAGCTGAGCTCAGTGCAGTGGTGAAAGTCAAACTGCTCAATCTGCGCTTTCCCTTCCCTCCACAGTTCCCGAAGACATTATTCCTACTAATCCACCTACGTTATCATAGTAATAACTACCCACACAAAACCACAAGACAGCATAATTGGAGATAAGACGTTGTGACGTTTAATGTCTAATCACACTATGCTAGTGTAGCCAGGTTATAAATTGATCTAATGGATTCTTGGCAAGCTGTTGCAGTCATTTTCATTTGGACTGGATTCACAGGAAGCGCTGCGGTCTCATCATGTGTCTCTGCCTTTTACCAAAATGTCACATGAAAAGAAATTACAAGCATAGCCAGCTGGCTTCCAACTATACATCCAGGAAAAACTGCCTAGAAAGTTATTCAGAGGGGAAACAGCCTTGATGCAGCCTCTGTAAATTCAAGTGTTGTTGGGTTGTTTTTTTAATGCAAACTGAACAAGACAGTTTTCTGGATCTATCTTTGGTTTATAGAACGTATGAAACAGTCGAGGTTTGTTTATACATGCTCTGTCAACTTGAGGAAATCAAACAAGCTGAGATGGTGAGTCATTGCTTGATCTGTACTTTTTGTGTCTGCCAAGTAGTAGTTCAGGCACAGAAACAGTAATGAGGCAGCTTTATATCAGTGTTAAAACAACCAGGGTGAATTTAATCTCTGGGCACTTTCCACAGCTAGAAGATGATCTTCATAATTGATTTTTTTTTTTTTTAAATCCATCCTGTAAAATCATTTAACAACGTGGTCACACAACATAAAGTGAACTTTCTCTGATCATCAAATACTTCTTTCTCCTTATAAGGAAAAAAACTACACCTGACAAACTTTAGTGGGTCCCGTTTAGAAATGTGTAACTCAGATATTGGACTTTCACTTCGATCCCTTCACCTTTCTCATATGGGTTTCTATGGGTGAAGAGGACATACTAATACAATCAAGTCAGTCAATTGAGTCTTGAATTACTGGGTCTGGGTCTTAATATCCAAATAATTTCTACAAACAATGACTGTATTGACTGAGTTAGACATAATGTAATAACCAAAGGGTTTCACTCAGGAAGTTAGCCGGCTGTCATGTACACAACGCATTCTGTCTAAGTCTAAACAAGCCACCACACCCCACACACATGCTTTTTATGGTCTTATAAGTGAATTTTACTGGGATCAGAGTACACTGTATCAAAACTTACAGAGTATACCTATAACTACCTATAATTACCCCATACTGACAGACATTGATTCCAGTTATTAAGCACTTGCCTGTGACTTTGTTGACATGTGTTATTATTCTCCTTCTTGTCTAACACACTTGTTCATCTTGTTTCTTTATTAGAGGTAGTGTCTTTCTCAAAGCCATTTCTCTAACTAGAGCACAGAATTTATTTATTTTTATTTTACATTGACTGGTATTTTTACTGATTGTGTGATGCATTAAAGGGTTTCTCACGTTTTATTACTAAGAACATCTTTGTTGTTAGTAGTAGATTATTGGCAGAATAACCAGCTGACAGTGCTGTAACTTAAATGTAATAACAGTATGGCCAGTCTCTATGTGTTTTCATTGTGTTTAATATGTGACTAATAAAATAAACGCAGGAAGTGGACAACAGGTTGTTACAATCGGAAAGTAAACCAATTAATGTTTAGACATAAATAGTCATGCAGTAACCCGGCAGGCTAACTACTAAGTTAGCTTAGCAATTTTTCCAAACACAGCAGCTAACAACTGCTACAAGCGTTTGGCTAGCTAAAAGAACTAAAACACAACGGGCGCTTTCGTTCTTTGAGAATCATAATGTGTAAACAGCTCGATAAAGGAAGAAAAAGCCAACAGTCCCAATGTTTGTGTTGAACTAACACAACACTGCAACACAAAACACTTTTTAGCCTGATGAGTTAACGGCTGTCATTCATTCAGATGCTCCCACTTGTCACTAACGTTAATCCTTGACTCAGAAACGGTTAGTTCTTCGATACCGACACAGACTTCCTATTTTTTAAAAAGAATAAGGACTCAGCTTACCTGCTCTCGGTTGTTATTAGACGGCGGTTCTTTCTTTTGGACAGGTTAATGTTTATGAAGCATATTGTCGTCTCTTGTCGTCGGACAGCCGCTGTGGTATAACCGCTCTGTCTGTCCCTGGACCGCAGCTACGGATGCAGCGCTGGTGAGGAGACGCTCACACGTTGTACAAGACCTTAGCCGCTCATCCAATCACATGTCTCGATTTCCTTCTTGTTTACCGTAATAACGTAGACATGCGCACTTTAGTCGTAATTACTATAGAAGTTGTTGTTACTATAGTTACTATATAGTTACTATCGAAGTTGTTTCTGAGTAGTGTTTTCCAGCTTCGTTTACATTACATTACGAATACACTTGAATTTTATTGGGTGAGAGAGAATAATATCAGAGAGAATAATTTTATTCATATTTAGATCTCGTTCCTGTTGTATTGTCTGTGCTAAATAAGGAAAATAAATAAAAACAGACAGCAGAAAATCAGCACCTATATGCATTCTAGACCATGTAAATTACATTTAAGAAATCTGCCCCTTTCTCAAAACAGTGATAACAGGTTTCATATGTATTTTCCTGTTGAGTTGTGTATATTTATATATAATGCTAAGACATTTTTTTTATAGAAAACATGTCAAATAATAGTTTTAGTAGTGTTTTTAATATTTTCTCAGCAAAAACAGAACCTGCAAAAAGAGACACTATCAATCAATACAGAGCATTTAAAAACCTCACAGCCTTTTCTCAAATGAAAGTGTGAGTACAAAAGGAAAAAGAGCCCACAGAATTTATGACTGTTTCACACATAATAATAAAAAAGTGTCAGCTATTTGAACAGTTGTTAAAGCCATGCAGGAAAAAGAGAGGATATGTTACATTCAGCAAGCTGGAAGCATCAAGGTGTACTGAGGCACAGTTTCTACATCGCTTCACTCACTTAAAAGAAATGAACTTCAGCTCAGTAACCCCATGTTATGTTCGTGTTATTCGTCGATGATGTTATTGCTGGCTTCGGTTACCTGCAGAAGAAACTGTACAATGCAAAAATGTGATCATTAGACCTGGATCAGTTAAAAACTAGTTTCCTTTAAATCAGTTTGACTGCAGCTGCATAATGCATCTCCGCTAATACATAAACGGTTCTGGATAAAAAAAAATAGACATTCACTTTTTGTTTATTCAAACACTTCTGATGGACAATTAGTCCAGTGGTGCATTATTGATTAAAATGAACATTGATAGTGGTACTACAGTGTTTCTGAGGAAAAAAAACCATGTGCTAGTGAGTTTAAATGTGCTTCATGTCTGTTGCGAATATAAAAGAATGCACCTGGCTTTGCTGTCTCATAGCAATTCATACGTTGAATTTACTTTATGTATGGCTCGATCCCCAGGAAGTCATACTATGTTGTGCAAGTGTTGATCTGCTCACACCCTGTGTATATTGGCTACGGTGTGTTCATGAGTTCAAGACATTATAGAACTCAGTCTTTTTAGAGCAATATTATGTCTTAATTACCACTTTTTAACAGCTGCAAAAAAGCATTTTAAAAGAACACGCTTGAACACATTTTCAGCCTTAACCTTTTCAACTGTGTTACATCAGAGAACAAGGATACCGTTGCTACATTATGGGATGGTGAATTTCATCCTGTCAACTGTTGCAACACCACCCTAGTTTTCTGACTCTCGATTGGGAATTAAAATTAATATGTAAGAGAGCACAAAGAAAGTTATGTATATGAGATAAAACAGATAAAACATGAATTATTTTTGCAATCTTGTAGCTGTCAGCGGCAGCGTTTCTAGTACATCTCAGTATTGAGGCTAAAATCCTCCCTTGCCTTCTATATGTACAGTCACATACAATATTTTAATGCCATCTACATGTGTTCATACTCGCTTCTTAGCATCACATACGTGATGTGAATGTTAAATGCACTTAGAACGTACGAGGCACAGGCCAACACGCTTCATCTGACGTTCATTTACATCTCACTGTACAGGGGAAACATCAGATGCCAGAATAAACAACATTCTGACTTCTAATGTCTAATAAGACGGGATAGAAAAGTATTTCAAAATATATGTTTTGGTTCATTTTCTATTCCATATATTATGTAACATGGTTACTGGGCAGCATTGAATCAGAATTTATTTCCTATAAAGATTGTAAATGATCTACATTCTTCAAAATATAGGCTACAGCTTTCTGTGGGTAACATTTAAATGATGACGGGTATCTGGCTGTCTAGTACAGAGAAAATAATATCATCAAAGAGACAGTGAGTGTACAGCAGACAATGACCTTGTGTGGTGCATCAGGCACACAGAATATGAACTCACTGAACTGTCTATGAAAAACCGTCTAACTAGAGCAACTCCAACTCTTCAACCCTGAATAATCATAAATTATTAGCACATTTAAACAAAATACAACTAAACTCCAAATGAACACAGAATCGTGCTCCGGCAACTTCAACACAAGAATGAACAGTGACAACAGTCTTAAGAAATATACCACAGAATTGAATGTGGCAGCTGTTGTGCATTTTATACAGCTTTACGCGCAGTGACTGAATGACAGACATAAGTTCACCGACTGTTTCTCAGTTAATACATTCAGAGAAACTTGACAAAAGCGTGTCCAGTGCCGCCGTCATTATTTGGTGTTTGGAAGACATTTTGACTAACTGACAAACAGCAAAAAACAGAGCTGAAGCAAACATAAACCGAACCACAGGCTCCTTCTCCTGCAGGTTACTGTTATCCACTCCTCAACTATTATGATCAAACTGACAAATCATAAATGCCACAATCATTAACTAGCTGAATATTTCCAAATATTGTCATATTTGCAATGCTGAGCATAGTTATTTTCATTTAATGCTTTCTGACTTATTATTGCCTGAGAGCACCTCTTTACAAAGCAGCTGGATTGCTTGTTTAATTGAGGGTTTTAGTCACAGCGAGTAGCGTCTCTTTGCAATAATACCAAACAGACAGCTGCAGACTAAGGTCTAATGATTAGGCAGCATATTCATACCATGAACACCCCTTACTATGTAGAGCAGAGCATTTGGAAATGCTACCCATGAATGATGCTGTGGAGGACTGTGAAGTTAAGCCTCAACATTAACATCAAGACTTGGGAGTCTGTGGTGGTGGAGTCCTGTGTTCGGGAAGCCTGGGCACCCTCCGGTTAATGTTGGGCTGTGTGCTTTCTTCCCTCCACCGTCCCTCTCTTCCTTTTTTCCCATCTCCTTTCTCCTTGTTCTGCCTGCACAGTTTCAACGCTCGAGAGATAAACACATCCAAGTCAAACAGCCGCTCTTTTTGCTTTACAGGAAGTGACTCTAGAGAATCATCATTTACTGGCTGAGAAATAGAAGAAGTAGAGGAAAGAGGTGGAGATTCTGGGGGAGGGAAAAGGGGGGAGACAGGAGGAGACACCATGTGAGGTGACTGTGGAGGAAGTGGACAGGTGGGAGAAGATGGGAGGAGGGAAAGAAGAGAATGAGAGGACGGCGTGACAGCCGTAAGTGGGCTGAGTCTGTCTTCGTCATAGTCGTCGGATGGTCGCTGCACAACTTCCGTGTAGTGGAAGACTGGAGTTGGGAGGTCAGTTGGGGAGAGAGGGAGAGGGGGAGAAGAGGTGTAGCGCGAGGCTGAACATTGCTCCAAAGACAGACTGGAACTGGGTGAGTGCAGACGAGACTGGGTGCTCTCCACCCAGCGAGAGATCTCCTGGAATAAATTCCCTGTTTCCTCCTCTTCCGGTTCCTCTTCCTTCATGTCTCCCAGGTCCTCCACGCTGCCACCAATAGGCTGGGCAGGCACAGGGAGGCTGTTAATGTTACGCTTCCAGTGAGACAGGTCCAGAATCAGCTTAGGTTCAGAGTAGTGTTGTGGCTTTCCCTCTCTCCAGGCAATTTTATCCAGATATGACGGAGAGCCCACTTTGTAGTCACATGAGCGGCCGCAGTCTAGCTCCCCGAACCCGAAACCACAGGCCCGTTCCAGAGAGGAGTGGGAGTTTTCCAGGAAACGTTCTGCTGAGCTGCTATGGGAATACTTGCGTGGATCAATCTGTAGAAGTTTGAGGTAAATGGGCAAGACAGTAAAGTTCAGAGTTAATTTCTGTTAGAACACTATATCATAATAACATGATAAATGACTTTTATATGTCTTTATATAGCGCTTCTATCCAAAGCACTTTACAATGTTTCACACTCATTGCGCGCACACACACACACACACACACACACACACCGATGGCAGCAGACTACCATGTGAGGTGCTGACACAACCATTGGGAGCAATTTGCGGTTCAGTTATTTGGCCGAGGACCCTTTGACTTGTGAACAGGAGGTCAGGTTATATCCTACCTGAGCCTCCTCTAACAGTGAGGCAGAACTAGCCCGGGGGTCCCTCTGCACCTCCTCATCTTCTGTGGTATCTCCCAAATCGGAAGTAATGTGGCCAGGGGGCATGCAGCGACACCTCCCGCCTGACTGTTGCCAGCACACATCTGTTGTTAAACTGTTCTCGTACCTGCAAAAAGCGAAGAAAGGGTTGATATAATCTCAATTTATCAATCCTAGCTCTTAGTCTGCTTGAACTAGTATTTCCACTTTCCACTGATTTTTTTTGTGCTGTGAAGATTTTCTGTGCTCTATTGGGAAAGCTTAGTCTTAGTCTATAAAACACTGTCCAGGTAAAGAGAATGGAAATGTAAATCTACCCACCTGTCCCAGTGGATGCTGGAAGCCTGACTGTTGCTGTTGCTCAGACTCTGTTCTGTGATGAGGCTGTCCTCCAGTTCATCCTCGATACGGAAAGGATGTAATGAGGTGGGCTCATCCTCTGGACAGGAGTAATGCTGGAGGAAGAGGTGAGACAGCGCGGCTTCAGCTGTCAGCCGATCCATGGGGTTAAAGGTCAAGATGCGCTGGAGGAAGTCTACAGCTGAGAGGATGTGATTGAGATGAGATAAGAAAGGCGAGTCAAACACTCTTAAACCTTGTTTAATATAAATAAAAAACATATTATAGTAATACAGGGGACAATGCCCTCTGCTTACTCTGAGCATCCACCTCAGGAAGCAATTCAGAGAAGGGTTTCTTCACTCTCCAGCCATGACTGACATATGAAGGCATCACCTGGGAATGAGGTTCAAACAAACACATTATTCTGTTGTGGTCATTTCTTAATGTACATTTCTTTGCAGCAATTGCAAGCAGATTCTTGCTGGAAAGAGTTTTGTATAATATGACAATAAAAGCTGCAATCACATGTATTTCATAACACAACACTCATATGTGAAGAATCGGCTTGCAGACATATGACTAGCAGCAACCACTGAAGCGTCACCTGTAGCAGGTCCTGCCTGTCCTCCTCTCTCAGCACCGGCACTGTGTTGAGAATCAGCTGCATCTGCTCAAGCTCATGAGCTCCTGGGAGAGAGAATTGACCAATCACAAACAGGCAGGGGAGAGACAAAGGATCAGTTACATAAGCAGAAAAAGAAAAAACAAAACAAAACTGACCAATTAAGAGTCAAACTGAAATAACTGGACGATATGAGCGGTCAAGTTAATGACATTGTAAAGGCTTGAATTTAAATTGTGCAGATGTGATGGAATGTCAAAGATTAACATAAATAAATATTAAAGATCCTCTCCAGACATGTATTAAGATTAAGATTTTTTCCCCCACAAACGATAATTACTATGTTAAAATCCTTTAAATGTTATCTACTCCTTCTCTCTCATTAAAAATTCATATTCTATGAATATGCAATTGTATTTCATTTTAATAGTGTAACTGCTGGACACAAGATGTCGCCTACCCACTTCAATGTAAAGTTTTAACATCACACATCTTGTGCACAGTGGACCAGGACTGGCTTCCAAAACTAGTTGTGATGTCACAAACCATCCCTAAAATCCCCTTAAAACCATATCAGCAAATGAAAATGAAAAACTGCGCATACATCAATCTGCACAGGTGTCTGTGTAGATTCTCACTCATCCAGGTCATCGTAGTCAAAGGGGTTAAGTTGTATGCAACTTAACTCCTTCACTTCTAACCTGACGAAGAAGACCAGGAGCTATATCTCACAGAGGGTGGAGCTGTAGACCACACCCCTCATTCTGTAACAAAGGGTCACATGAGTCACCCTTCAAGGTGTGAATTAGGATGAGAGTCGTTGTGGTCACATGATCCAGAGAATGAGGCCTGCTCTGATGGTGAAGAGCAGTTAAACTTCCAGGGATGAGATCCCAAGGCAGGATGGTATGTAGCAGACAGATTATGACGCAGCCCCCCTCCTCTGTTTAGAGTTGCTTGTTCTAAATGGACATAGATGGCCTCCTTCACTCCGTTACCATTCCGCAAACGCATGGCGCAACCCAGGAGGTCCACCACAATCGTGGTTTCCATCATCAGGTTAGAACTGAAGAAGCCTTTTGGATGAAAGGCGAAACATCTTCAAACTCCAAGAAAAAGTCCAGTCGCTTAACAACTTAACTCCTTTGACTATCAATCTGCACAGTGAAGCTCAAACATACAATTGTAGGAACAAAGGAAAACACTTTTTTTTTTTCAAAACATCACTTACATTTTCTCTTACATATCTGTTTCTCTTCTATTTGAGAGTAAAATCCATCTTGAAAGGTTACATTTCAGGAATGTTGCACTTCTGGTTACACCTAAGCTGTGATGCTATAGGTATTTTGTCCCACTGGAAATTCTGCTCTGTAGCCTGTCAGGCAACACTTTCCTTGCATGTATACAAATGTACCGCCATCTAAAATTAGCAGACATTAAGCCCAACCATGACCCAAACTATTAAGTTTAATAGTTTGAACCCTCTAAAAACTAAAATATCTGACTAATCTTGTTGGAGGCTTCATACAGCCTGGGTGGAACCAGCTGCTATCAGGACATGTCCTCACCTGACCTCTATTTTACCTTTGACAGCTGATGGAGGACAAATATTTTGACATGACTGTCACGGTGGTGGTGGTGTGACTCGAAGTTGAACATGATTGAAGATTTTCGCTAACAGAGAGCAGTGAAGCAGCACTTTTCTGCCGCATGCTGTGTTTCACTGTGGATCCGTCCTTCAAGTGTTATCACCACACCAGCAGGTGGTGCTACATCAACACATGCACCACTCTGAGAAATAAGCAAGTAGTGGCCGTTTACTGTATTCGCAAGAGAGTGCATCACCTCCCCGCTGGTAAACAAAAACATAATGTGCAACCGTCGTGTAACTCTGGTGCTTAAGTAAAAAACAAAAAAACAAGGCAAATATCTCCAATGCTCGACGTGTGAACATCTGGCAGAGATGAACACCAGTGAAGCAGTGATGCCATTGGGTTTATGGCACCATCTCTCCTGTGGTGTAGAGGTCTGGTGGAGGTCAAATAAGCCTTGTCAGGAGGCACTACATCTGCTTCACACAGACTTTTTACTATCATCATTGTTATTCTGGTCAGGCAAAGAAGTAGCCTACAGAAAGAAAATATTAAAAAGTGTCTTTGGTGGAGGACACTGGAAAGAAAAACTCTCCCCAGCTCTCACTTGATGGCTACTTTTTCCCCCACTGTGATGCAGTCTGTAAACACCTATTTTGTGTCTGAAAGATGCAAAAGAAATTAAAAACCTTACATAAATTTAAAAAAAGACATGATGTCTTGAAGCGCATTCTGCTCAATACTACATAAACATATTTTATTACATCATGATAGTTTTGGCTGGACATCAAGGTCATGATGACGTTTGTCTCAGTGGAATCTGAGTGAGAAACAAGCGAGGTACCTGCAAACAGCATGCGTCCAGTGAGCATCTCAGCCAGTATGCAGCCAGCAGCCCACATGTCTATGGCCTTGGTATAGTTGTTGGGAGACAGAAGTAGACGGGGGGAACAATACCACTTAGTTACCAGACCCTCGGACAGATAGCCCTGAAGAAGCAGGTGAAGGGGTGAGTGAGAGAAAGACGTCAGTTAAAAGGCGGAGCATTAGGATGATATGCTGTAGTTGAGGGGCATGCAACAGATTTCCTAGCATGCTTGTAAGTGTACGTGCGTGTATGTGATATATTTTTTTGATTTACACCCTTGAAGACTTCATCATTTTATGTCATCTACACGGTTGTAGATGTCTTATGTCTTGGATACACACCGCCCTCAAATCTCTTCCTGCAGCCTCCGAGTTTTCTGAATCCTTTGTACAACGACACGTGTCCTTTCATTAGGGCTGCTGCGAGAAGATTCCCGTCTGCCTTTTCCTCTTGCACATATTCAGATGATGAGCTATGTTTATAATGGGAGTGTTTTACCTGTTGCTATATTAATCCGTACCTGTTATACAGCACACAACTTCTCATCCTCTGTAACTGCTCCACTCTTTGACCTCGCTATATCTCAAAAACCCTGCACCTGCTCCATGACATCTCCACTCTTTTCCTCACCTTTCACCACCTCTCCCGAGCCATTTCCAATACCTCAGTCTCTTAGGCTTCCTGATAGTTGTGATATTAGACGATTTGGGCTTACACATTCTCAAACAATTACATATTGCTTGGCACACAAAGGTTAATTTCAGTACAATACTCACATTTCGTACAGGTTTATGGCCCTGATTGGCTGATTGATGTATGCCATCACTTAGAGGTCATAAAAAGTGCACTTTTTCTGACCGACAGACTATATTTGTTCACTTTTATCCTAAAAAACTCCCCTTAAAATAAAGTGTGGATTGTCTGATCCCTGTTCTGTCCTTGCCGCTCTGCTCTCCCCTCAGCTTTCTCCTAATGTGTGCTGTTTCTATGTCCCCTCTAACCATTCACCTTCTTCCCTCTCTATCTTGTACTTCTTGTGCAATCACTCTATTTAGTCTTATGCCATATGGACAGCATGGGATTTAGCTCGGCCCAGAAGAGTTTTCATACTCAAAATAGATGCCCGAAATTGCTCTGTGAGCTTTTCCACACCAAGTTAAATTATCTTGGGCCACATGTAACGCCAGCATAACACCACACTTAAAGTAGTGTTGTCAGGTGGTTATGCTCACGGTGGTTTCTTGACAGATGAAATGCCAGTTCCCTGCATAATAAAATGCTAAATATTTTGCTCTTTTACTGCTCCTGAGCTCTCCTTTCTGCACTTTCTTCTTCTCTACACCCCTCCATCATGTCCACTCTTATCCAACCCACATCTCTCCTTTTCTTTTCTGCTCACCTCTTCTCTTCAGTCTCTCTCTTTCTCTTTCATGCCATCCTTGCTCTCGCTGCACCTTACTTATAGCCTCTCCTTCCCCTCATCACCCCCTGCTCTCCTCTTGCTGCGTGCCAGCAGATGACAGAGCAGAAACTGATGCTGAGTGCCCGGTGATGAACTGACAAACATACAGTCGCTTTGTCTTCTAACCGTCTGTCCGTCCCCTTCCTGGCTGCTCTTTCTCTGCATCTGAGCTTTCCATTTTGCTTCCTGCCAAGCGTTTGACAGACCTTTAAGTACAGAATAATGACTAAAACTATATTTTCAACGCTTTTCAACATTGAAAACAGGCTTTTGTATGAGACCTATTCACCAATGTAAAAAGGTTTGGCAGGTTCCTTCACTCCAGCTTTTCCTTCTTCCTCTCTTTCTCTCTTCTCTTCTCCACCTTCTCCCCCTGTCGTCACCTCCCACTTTCCTCTCCAACCATTTCCTTTAGTCTAAACTCCCCCTCACCTCAACCCGCTACGTCATCATCAGCCAAGACTGTTCTCCCTCTTTTCCTTCACACTTAAACCCTCCTTTTATATTCACCACCCTGCTTGTTTCACCTCCTTTCTCAGCTGTTTTATCCCTTCTTCTCCTCTTGCCAGTAACACTTCCCTTCTGTTTTTTTTCTACCTCTAATCTTTGACTACATCTCTGTAATGTGTTCTTCCCTTCTTCTTCTTCTTCCCTTTCTTGTCTTCTCTCTTACTTTTCCAACATTCTCTTCTTTTCCACCTTTCCTCTTCTTCGTGCTCTCTGTCCTTCATCCAGGTCATGAATAATTTCTGGGCAGATCTAGGGCTGTATCAGCAGGTGATGGGGTGCATTCACACTCTCACAGTAATGCTGAGTTCCTGCCGGTGCAGGCTGTAAACAACATCATCAAATAATGTTTTCTCTCCCCCGTCTTCCTTCTTTTGCTCTTCTCAACCTCTCTGTCATCGCTCTACGTCTGGGTAAATGTTTGTTTGTGTAGTCAGAAGCGAACTTCTGGACAGCTCGTCAAACAGCCTCATTTGGATGCACCACAGAGTCACAGTGTGCTGACACAACATCTGTGATCACACACTGGCCATGTAAGATACCGTAGAAGCACTTAGAAAAGATAAGAGGGATTTGTTTTGGAGTGGAGGTAACTGAGTATGAACTGGGGCATGTCATCCAAAGGGAACAATTCTACTGTCAAATGTGACATATTGTGAACTCTGATTAGAGGTGACCTTGATGACAATATTAAAGCAATATAAACCTGACATAAAAAATACCCTTTTAATAGCTCAATATAAAAATCCATTACAGCTGAAGCCCACACCCACTGTATGAATGTATGAAAAAAAGTGCTTTGGCTCTGCATTATTAAATAAGAGAGAGGAAGCTAGCACATCCACTGCAGACATCTGCTTTGGTGTCAACACTGCATCACAAATAGCCCAGAATCATCTTACACACAGACATGGACGCACGCACGCATGCACAGACACACACACACACACACACACACACACACACACACATAACGCTGGTAATGCAATTTTATGCTAATGAACGATTAAAATCTGATGCACCGCTGGCTAACAGACATGTCAGCTGGGACACACTCTTAACTAACTCCTACTTTCCAACTCAGCACAATTCAAAGTAGTGCTATCAGTGCATTATCAATCAATCAATTTATCTATCTATCTATCTATCTATCTATCTGTCTGTCTATCTATCTATCTATCTATCTATCTATCTATCTATCTATCTATCTATCTATCTATCTATCTATCTATCTATCTATCTATCTATCTATCTATCTATCTATCTATCTATCTATCTATCTATCTATCTATCTGTCTGTCTGTCTGTCTGTCTGTCTGTCTGTCTGTCTGTCTGTCTGTCTGTCTGTCTGTCTGTCTGTCTATGAACATTGTGTTCACTGACAGTCAGAGCAGTTGCTGTAGCAGTGAGACAGAAGCAGATCTTGTTAATGGTGTCCTGCACAGCCCGAACTACCGTCATCTCTTTGTTTCTTTCTTTCTTTCTTTCTCTGTTTGATCTCTTTTTTTGGCCTCCCTCCCTCCGTCCCCCCCTCCTCTCTCTCTCTCTCTTTGTCCTCTTTGCTCTTTTGCTCACCCTCCTTCTTTTTCTCCCTCTCTCCACCTTTGTACTTTTCACCTCACTTTCCCTCATTCTTCCATGACTGAATATTTTTCACCCTTGATCCTCATCTGTTCTCTGCCCCCTCCTCCCGGCCTTGTCTTCCCCTCTAAACACACCCCCTGTGTCTGCACCCAGCTGATCCCCAGTCCCGTGTTCTGCACTGACAAAGATCACCTTTCACGAGAGCTCGTCTCCACATGCACAGACCCAAAAAACACACAAACATACAAACTCACACACACATCCAGACCCTTCTAGTGTTACAGTACTGCTGTGAGATCTTTGTGCATTAAAAAAGCAGCACAATGGGGCAGTAAATTGTCACATTCATCTGTCAGAGGTCTTTATCTATCTGGACAGGCTAATCACAGTGTTTGATTAATACAAAACCTGATACCAGGTTTGGGAAGCAATAGCAGGGTTTGGGCTGGAGAGGAGGCCTATTGTAAAAGACACAGGTCGGCAAACATCAGTCATGAGGACGAGTAATCAGATTATAGGGGGAAAAAAGACACTTTGCTGCAGTTATAACACATAAAATCCTTCTCAGAAGTTGTTGAAACTAACTTCTCCCTGCAGACATGTTTGAAGACATATAAAAAATACTATAAAAATGGTGTCTGGTATGTTTTTATGTTTTTTTTCCACAAATAAAAGTTCAAATACCTCCTTACAAACCCTTGAAATGACATCTCCTTCTTCACCCTCATTGAAAAACACACTGATTATTAACAGTGTGTTAATAACAGTATTCCACCCCATTGTGTTTCCATTGCTACACCATTGCTGCAGCAGACCAGCCCACAACACTTCAGAGTAATGAGGACAGTGAGAGTGCTTGTATTTTCTACTTATCTCTTGAATAATTATTAATATATTAGTATCAAAACTAAAAATCTAAAAATCTGAAATCCTCTGAAGGCTATTTGTGTATAAAGCTTGAGCCAAAAGAATAATGATCACAGGCATTTACTGGACTCCAGTCAAAAGAAAACTTGGCACATTTGGCTACATTTACATGCCCCAAAAAAGATTCATAAAAGTAATTAGGTTAAGGCTGAAAAAAGTGTTGATTACTCTAAAACTCACATTTTGTCAGTAACCAGAGTGTCCCAGTAACCAGGGGGTGCCCTTCAATGTCTCACTCATACCTTGTGAGAATAATGAGGGTCGACTATTCTGGCCAGCCCGAAGTCTCCGATCTTGAGCAGTAGTTGGTCTGTGTTGATGAATATGTTGGCAGGCTTCAGGTCTCTGTGAAGGACGTTAGCTGAATGAATGAACTTCAGTCCCCTCAGCAGCTGGTAGAACAGCAGAGTAGCGTGACCTGTTCGAAGGCACAAGTCAGCTACGTTACGTCACAATTCTTCTGCTCTCACTTCTGTAAATACGGTAACACTGTGTGTTTCTAATTGTGTGAGTAAATTCCTCAAAACGATGGCTTTCACCACTCTACTGCCGACAGAAACATACAGTATGTTTATGAAGGAAAAAATAAACATGCAAAAGCATGAATGAATGAATGAATGAATGAATGAATGAATGAATGAATTCACACAGTTTGGGTGGGATTTAAATGTGCTTTTTTTTTTTTAATTGTGACTTGTGGATGTCACAATTAGGATTGTCCCTAAATCCAATAAATCATAATGCAAACAAACTCATCAGTGAACATAAAGACAGACAAGTAATGTTTCAAGTATCACACTGAACTTAAACTTAAACTCTCCTCATTCAAATACAAAAATCAAATTTTCTATTTCGTTTACCATACCTGTAGATAGCGGTCCTTGTTCCAGCAGCCGAGCCAGATCTGTCTCCATACACTCCTGGACGATGTACAGGGCACTCAGCTCGGTTGGGTCTCGGGGCAGAGGTCGCCCGTATGGTGCCAAAACCTCATGAACTAGGACCACATTGTCATGGTGCAGCCGCCGGGTGATTTTGACTTCTCGCAGGGCGTGTTTCACCGTCACGGCATCACGCATCACCAGCTTTTTAATTGCAACGCGTTGCCCAGTACGCTGGTCCACAGCTGACACGACAAGACCGGTAACACCCGTGCCAAGAGGTCGAAGGTCAGTGAGGTGACCGCTGAGGTCGAAACCGTGTAGAAAGAGAGGTGTGTCTTGTCTGGCCATGATAGCTCAGTCTAGTTAAGGATAGATGACGGATATCTGAAGCTTGATGGATCCCCACAATATCTAGATTTAAAACACTCTCTGTTTGTTTTACACAAAGTCAAAAGTTGCTGGTAAGTCAAGAGCCCTGATTTTTCTTTAGGTAGCTGGTGCATGGAAAGACCCAAGATTAATACTGTGACTACTTTGTTAGGAACCTGGAGTTTTGAGCTGCACTCAGTATTGCAAGCAGGCTTGAAAAGGGAACAATTTCCTTCGGGTCAAGGAAGAAGTCTCTTTGTGCCACGTCTTCGCGTCCTCCTCTTATTGAATCAAGCTTTCACGAAACCATCTGTTGTCCATGTTGTCCTGAATGAAGCGACCACGTAGTGTCACATGTTAAACGATCGTTGAGGCGTTGAAGACAAGGACTCTCTGAGCAACACACGGAATCTCAGAAAGGATCCAAATAAAATGAAACCAAGTGGAAAGAAATCTAACATTCAGTTTAGTCTGTGAACTTACAGCGACAGATTCAAACATGTGCAGGTAAAGCATCTGCAATACATATCCACTAGTTTCCTCTTGACACTCGATGAAGATGTGTTTCTGCTGCAGAGATGCACGTTTTAATCTGTCTCTGTATCTTCTTCACATGTAGTTAGACAGAATATCAGTGTGTCTTATTAATAATACCCAGGGCAGGGGTATCCATAGAAACAGCCCTCTGTGTGGCTGATCCTGCTCTTACATGTGTGGATGCATCATGGGACAGCAGCAGGCGGATGGTTAGCTCTGCACTCCTCACTCTCCCACCTTCTCCGCTGTGTTTGTTATAAATCAGTAATCCCCGTCGACCAGTCAAAAAGCTTTCGATAGTGAGGCGGGAGCGAGAAGGAAGGGTTAAGTGAGTTTAATTCAACGGGACTCTATTGGCTCCTCCTCTTCTTCCATGACAGCAGAGACAGAGAGTCAGTCAGATAAGTTCATTCAGAGTGAGATCCACATCAAATCCTGTAGCTGTGGTATCCTCTGTGTGTGTGTGAGAGTGTGTGTGTGTGTGTGTGTGTGTGCATGCGTTTAAATCCTCAGTAATCTGTTTCCTGTTGCCTCCTCATGAATGTAGGGATTTCAGCATCAGGCATCAGAGATACTGCCATTAGCTGTGTCGCTCAACACACCTGCTGCTGCTGCTGCTGCTGCTGCTGCTGCTGCCGGGCAGGAAAAGAGTGTGAACAGAGCAGAGAGACACAAGGAACACATAGATGAAAGTAACAACAGCAACAGAGTCTGTGTCGCAGGAGAGTTGCGATTACATAACACCGAATGGCAGTGTAACCTAATCTACACCAGCAATTTAATGTGCTTAGAATGATAATCACATCTATTCAATGATGCTTTAATATCCTCTATATGACGCTTCAGAGAAGAGGGACTATTTGACAGGATGGAGCGGATTAACAGTGGCAGTATGTTTTTGTTTTTTTCAATGAAAAGTGATCTTTTCATTTTTAGCGTTACTTGATTTTGTTAAGTTTGAAGTCCAGCACTTATTTGTTTTAGTCCTTACTCTCACCCCTCAAATAGTGGTAAAAGAAAAAAAGAAAAGAAAAGCATTGTCTTTATTGCACCTCTAGATCCAGGGTTTGTATGAACAAAAAAACAAAACAAAACAATCCATCAATCCATAAAAGAAATCTCTTGGCTGTCAGAGGCCTGAGGGCAGGGCTTTATATTTTCCTCTTTCTTTCTAACAATGGGGGGGGGGGGCACTACACAGCAGTGTGTTTATGAGTATTAACAGCTTTCAAAATACTCATAAACTCACTGCTGCCTGTTCGCCTTCGCCTCAGTCAGGCTGACTGTCAGAGCCTGAGACACAGAGGCAGAGGGAGGGAGCGTTGACAGTGCTACTGGGTGGGAGGCGCAGCACTGGGCTAACTTTATAAATAATGCATAACCACTGGAGATGGCTCTCGGTGCTCTCTCAGTGCGTTTACTCCCCATATTTCTTCAGGTTATGCAACAAGAATACATATTTTAAAAAAAATACGAATCATTTACAGATTTTCTCCATGCAACACAGTTAAATAATGCTATATGTAAAAACCCATTATCAACAGACAAAGGTTCAGGTTACAGAGGAAATATGAAACTATACCCTTCACTTTATATAAGCCAAGATGCTGTCAACACATTTCTAGGGTGATAGCAGATGGGAACACACAAAGACACAGCCTGTTGTACACTGACTTTGTGCAGCTGCCACTGTGTCCCTGGATCTTTCCTTCTTTTTGTTTTTACTCTATTTACTTGCCAGTGTTAGTTTAGGTGGGAAAGGCTGCATCCTCTCTGCACACTGGCATCACGCAGCTGCCTTTGTGTGTCTACAGTACATCCACTCCAGTAACGCCCCTTTGACAGAACAAAAACACTCAGAATGAAATGCATCTAATAGCGTCAACATGCAGCCCCATTTCCCATAATAAAAAAAAAAGAAAAGAAAAAAAGTAGACCAATACTAACCAGGCCTGTACTTCTTTTCTATGTGCACATATGCTTTGTCGTTATCTTCTCTGTCTCTGTATCTGTTCGGTGGGGAAGAAGAAAACATCAGCAAGCATCCGTACTCACCGGAGCATAACGCAGCCGCAGCCCGCCGTCCAGGGACAAAGATCCGGCCAAAAGATGGGAGAGATGCGGGTCCTTTGGAGGCAAAGAAAGTGAAACACGACCGCATGAGTGAGTGTGTGTATGTGTATGTGTGTGTGTGTGATTTAGATGATAACAGGATGGGGACAGCCGGTACGGGTCGGCACCGGGGGCGAGATCCGCGGAGATGAGATAAGCCAGCGGCGGCTATAGAGCCGGTTATTGAGGGTGACTGTCCGCTCTCTGCCGGCGCCGGAGAGAGAGAGAGAGAGAGAGAGAGAGAGAGAGGAGTGATCACCCCGATTCAGATACATACACCAAACCCGAGCAGCTTCACTCACTCTCACACACACACACTGCACCACAGATGATTAAGTACTCCATCTCTCTCCCCCTTTCTCTCTCTCTAGGACTCCCAGCAGCACCCTGACCTCAGGTAAACCTGGGTTTGGTTTTGCAGAAGTGTTGGACTCACTGATCTCCAATCCTGCTGAAGCTTACAGATGAAATAATAGAACAGCATAAGACAGTAAGAGAAAAAAAGAAAAAAGCAGAAAAGAAAAGAAGCTTATTCTGATTATTATAGCCTGATCATTGGCATGGTCATCTATCACCCTGACAAGTGCAGAATTTATGAGAGTTAAGCTAGTAAGAGAGAGAAAAGGAGCCTTTGTTCATAGTGAATGAGTATATTTACCACCTACAATAAGGTGGTAAATAAGTAGATCCAAGTACAAGAGATTTCAGCTTTGAAACTGAAAACAGCGTAAACATGTTGTGGGCTGAAGGCCTACTTATGCATCTTAAAAAGCAGAAAATGAGTCTAGTATTTGCAATATCTTATGACTGTATTGCATTATAGTCTGCAAAACAAAATCCCATAGCCTTTTTGGTTGGTAAACGCAAATGAGAAGGAGAGAGAAAGAGAGAAGACAGCTCACGGTGAATATAATATAATAATGACGATGTGCAGAGGTGTTACAGCTGCTGGGATTAACTGAGGCAGAGGACAGAGGCAGGAGTGAGAACACAGACCCGAGAATCACCTAAGACATGAAGCCAGTGTGAAGTAGGACACTGAGTTTATTGCTCCGCCAGTAAGAAGAGTAGAGTTAAAGGACAGTTCTGCCTTTTCTGCCTCATTGGATGCCTCATACAGAACATACAGTAAGAGAAAATAAAAACATGGGAGTCCATAGCCTCCTGTGTCCAGAGATTTTCTTGCTTTATCGTGTCTTGTAGTGTGGAATCCAAAGGTCAAAGGGCATTTTGCTAACTTGGCTTTAAGACTCCAGATCAACATGCACAAGTTTGTTCAGCTTTCTCATAGTGTATATGTGTATCTAACGCCATGAAGCTGCTCAGAGAAACATCTTCCAGCTGTGTATCTTCTTCTTTCTGCCGTGTGTCAGCAAGATGAGACGGGTTTACAAAAAGGAATGAAGTGAAGAGGAAATCATCAAACCTGCTAACCTGCTAACCAGAGCAGTGAAAAAAACCTGAAAAAAGGATGAAGAATGGGAGAAAAAAGGAGGCAGCTGCTACTTGAATATCTCTGAAGCTGTGAAGATCAACCTCAGAGAATTACAGACGTAATGGAAAATAATATGGATAATAATACGATCATACTGCTGCTGCTCATCTGCGCCGATTCTTTGTTCTTTGTGTCTGCGCTGTGTTTCTGTTCCTCATTTCTGGTTTCCCTCTCCAATTAACACTGATAGCATCTGACAAATGGAGACATCACAGTGTTGGTGGTGGGTTATTTACAGAAAGACACACACACACACACACACACACGTTGTCAGCTGCACCTGCTCCCGGTCTTGACAATATGTGGTCATTATTTATGGGTATTGCCCTGATAGGAACAGTACAAATAAAACCTTAATAATGTGCTTGTTGCTTATTTGATTGGATTACTATTTCATTGAAAAAAGAATTTAAAGAGTCTCTTCTTTTTTTTCTCATCGTAGCATGTGATGCACTTTCAAAAGCTGGTGAAGTAAGTAAGCAGGGTTCTTTTATACTTTACGTTTGATGTCAAATCGGGCATATTTATAACAGAATACAACAAATCCAGAAAAGGCCTTCAGTAATACAAACGGTATGCGAGTCAGATGAAGGATTTCTCTGGACAAGACCTCTAGGCTCTCTACAGAAAGTGCCTGTCTGCCTTGCTGTCTATCTACCTTCAGCACAGAGTGAGCAACAGCATTGTGTGTGTGTGTGTGTGTCCTCCTCAGATTACCTCTCTCCTACAGATCCCTGTCTAAGTAGGAAAGGAAATAAATAAATTAGGAGGTCAGGCTGAAATTTCCCTGTGACGACATCTGGCTCGGCTCCCTCCGTATGTGTTCGCTGAATGCTTTTCTGGCTAAAGAAGAGTGAGACAGAGAGAGAGAGAGACGGGACACATCTGTAGGTGTACATAGACGACTCGTGAGGGAATAACAAAAGCTGTCAAATGTCGACATCATTCGCACGAGCAACTCTCCAAGCCCAAGCAAATTCAACACGTTTCAGTTCTTTGTGAAACTTGTCTGGATGGGAACAGCGATCCTGTGTTACAAACTTCAGGTGTGGGGTTTGAAAGAAGGAGGTATCTTAAAGTACAATCCCAATCCAGAAACTAATAATAATCAATCAGTCAATTAGAAAAATCACCTTGCAGATAATTCTGATTACATTAGAGCTGCACTGCACTCATTGATTTGCACTATTGACAGATGATATCAAAGGTTAACACTCGAGATCCTGTAAAGACTATGGAAGTTGACAAAAGCAAGATCACAGAGGAGAAAAACGGATAGATAGATAGTCGAGGTAGGAGACAAAGTTGCAAATAAACCTTCAAATGTGAACCAGAAAAGATGCTTGACAAGAGAAGGAAAGGCGAGACAACAGACACAAACACACACACACAGAGATAAACAGACGTGAGTGAAAGAAAGAGAAGGAGAAACAGACAGCTGGTTAAAGAGGGAGGAAAACAGGGCTGAGAGCTGACAAGGTTATCTAGCCGTGTGTGTATGCCAACAGATCGCTCTGAAAAGGACCGGTCTGTCTAAATGTCAACACAGCCTGGAGCAGTGAGGATATGCACTGAATAAGATATGCAGTCAGGAGATATGAGAGGGACACACACACTGAGACGGGGTAACGGGGTTAATAAGAAGCACACACGGAAACTAGAGAATAAAGAATTCTATAAAAGATGTGACTATGTGATTGTACTAAAACATATACTGCATTTTATTCTTTAATATATAAACATAATAACTGCACAAATAAAATAACAATACATGAAGTCATATATCTTCTATGACCTCTGTAGAAAGTACACATTAGGTGCTTTTGGGCTCCTTCACCTCAACAGCTGCTAGTTTTGACTCTCTAGCACCACCTGCAGGACTTTCTCGATTACTGCAGCTAAAGACATAAACAAGCAAAGTGATGAGTTCACAGGTTTGCAGGTGATGCTATGTTCACGGGTTTGCAGGTGATGCCATGTGATATTTGACATGGAATAGCATTAAGTAGCAACTGGATAAATGTGTTTGCCGATTTCCTCGTTAATTGGCATATTTTAAAGGTATAATTCACCACCCTTTAACAAACTGAGGGTTGAAATCTGTTTCATCTACAGCCTCATCAATCGATATTTTAATCTGTGCTCAGAGATGACTGATGACTATAATGATGCCCTCGGAGGAGTTTATGTTCTCGTTTATCAATATAATCACCGGCAAGACTTGTGTAAGACAGACACTGCTATCTGCTACAGTACATGTAGGGCCTCTTTATCAGCAGAGTCAGGAGGTGAGACAGAGAGAGATAACCGACATGGCTAATGTTTACAGTGATGTTCTGAATGTACTAGTAATAGTACTGTGCTGGAAGATAACCCGAAACTAGAAAGGTGTTTAGCCAGAAACATATCACGGTGCTATGATGACAGGATTACACAGAATTGTTTACTTTTCCATCTAATGCCATAATAAAAATATGTGTGCGCGACTGTTTGAATATTGGAAGCTAAAAAACAACAAACACACACAAAGCGAAACAAGGATGTTATTGAACGGCACCAAACTTATTGTGAATTTAAAGAATTATTGTGAAATATTATTTAACACACTTAAAACCCGACAAACACAACCAAAGAACTGGAACTCGATTCAATACACAAACATAAAATTATATATATATATATATATTTATTTATTTATTCAGTTGGCTATAAATACTGTAACCCTAAATAAGGCTATAACCGCTGTTCTTTTGTTCACAATCATGAAAAGCTTAAAATATAGTTTGCTGCCATGCATTATAGTACATACCAGGTAATAATCTCCTATAAAAGAATATCTACATGATCCAGCAGAGTCATAAGGCTGGATGCAAAATAGCTTTATTCTCACATTTTCTCTCCTTTTATGTCATGGCATTACAGTCAGCATTAGAAACCTGAATATTCAGAGAGCAACAAAATCCAAAAGCACGTCAAACATGGATCATTTTCTATTATTTATTTTAAAAAAATGTATCATATGTTAAATGTAAAAGAGGTAATATTTGGAAACTTCAGGAACTGTGTAATAAAAACAACTATTTGTTTGACATGTGAGAGGAACATTGTTGCTGATTTGGTACTTTGTGTACACTTTCTATGCCATCATCAGAACAAAACGTGGACGCTTCCGCACACTGCTGACAAAATCGCCAGCAAACCGAGTGGAAGGAAAAAAAAATAAATGAGGAGGCGGTAGGTGGTTTCAGGATGGGGATCAGGCATAGAGAGGCTCGTAGCCAGTCCTCAGGCTGCCATTTTTACACGTGATCACACATACGCTGAGCATCCCAAAGAACTGAAACAGGAAAGACAAAAGTAATCAGACACAAGCTTTTAAAATGTAAAAAGCTCCACATGGTACGTGAAGGGATGAGAAAAATACAAATATGTTAATGTATTTGAGTAGGTTTGAGTAGATCTTTCATTAAATAGTCTCTGGAATGGAGCGTTTCATTCAGATATTTAAAGGCCTTGTAGGACAACCTGTTTCTCGGATATTACTTTGAATTGAATTATTGCACACAAGGATGCCACATTAACACATGTGATGAACATAAAGAATGCGATTAAGTAACTAGTCCCAAGAGCACTACCTACCATTACCTAGCAAACGAGTAATTATTCAACATGCTTATTCTTCTCCAGAAAGGAGTCTTAATATGCATCACTGGCTGATGTGTAGCTCACTGCGCTGGGTCAATAGCCAGCAGCACAGGAGGACGTACAGTGTGTGTGTGTGTGTGTGTGTGTGTTGGTCTTACCTTGATGATGGCGAAGCCCAGAACAACCATCATGGCGTAACCTAAAACATTCTGTAGGAGGGTTTCCAGCGTCTCCTCACAACCCTACAACACATGCAAGTAGAACATTGTGAGCACACAAACAAACACATTACGGATGAACAAAAAAAAAAAAGAGACTTAATCTTTAGTCATAAGAGTATAAAAAAAATTGATAAAAAAATTCAACATAAAATAAGACCTTTTGCAAAGTCTCCTTAGCAGAAGTATATAGCACATAAACAATAAATAATCAGCGGTGGCATTACAATATGATTTAACCGACCACCAGGATGCATGATAACAGCTGTCCGTGCATTTACAGGCAGATTTCAAAATGATGCTCCAGTATGATTCACCTTTTGGTTCAACAGATCTGGCTGATCCAGGCGGCCTGTGCACTGTGCCGTGCTGTTCTTACAGCAGGACAGAGGAACTGTGTTGTTATGGCTTCTATACCACGTAGTGTTGGACCAGCTGCTGTAATTCTTAACACCACAGCACTGCAGCTGCAAAAGAGAGAACAGACAGCGATTAATAAAGAGCTCAGGAGGAGTCCAAAAATATGAGTGAAAAGAGTGACACTGTGTGAGAAGGAGCTGCAGAAACAAAACGTCTACCTCTCACACAGTATCAATCTATAATAGGGATGTATATAACCTAAATATGTTATTTGTCAATTATATTTAACATATAACTGTATATCAAAAAACTGATATGATTGATATGATATTGTAGATATGCCTATACTCTTTCTTTCTTACATTACTGTATAACACACGTCATATGGAAAGCATTAGCCAATAGGTAAAATCAGTTCATTTATAGGCTCAGAAATAAGTCTCACTTAAATATAAATGAGATTTTAACACAAAGAAAACACACATTGATATTATGAATATTACGAGTTCAGCTCTCCTTGGCCAGTTATCAACGGGAATAATAAGAATCCGTCACCAGCAAAACAAAATGGGCCCAGATAAACTGATAGCTGTTGCTGTTTTAAGATGACCTATGAGAGAAATGTTAAAACAATGTAAAGAGGAAATGAAAGCAAAGGGAACGCCGAGACCACAAGCAAAGTAGAGCCGGATGAAGAGAACGAAAGTACACACGAAAAAACTAAAATATACCGACTATAACACCAACCTGAGTCTGAAGTAAGTCTATAGTTTTGGAGTCAGCGTCCTGTCCGTTGTACTTTGTGAAGATGTCATTCATAGAGTGCTCCAGGTCTCCGTTTATCTGGACGGACACACATCATAATGCTTGAAATAATATGCAAATGTTCCAGAGCAGATTTAAAATGATGTTTTTTTTTAATATAATGTACCGTCAGCAGTAAAACACCTGTGTGCGACTCACCTTTCCATGGTAGATGAAGCTCAACACTAAAGCAGCCAACTCAGCTGCAAAGATCAGCATTATGATCAGAAAGAACTAGATGAGAAAGAGAGAAAGATATAAGAAGATATCAAGCAAAATACTGCGAAAGGAGATTATACACACACACACACACACACACACACACTCCTCACTTACAAAACTGAGGCCGACTTTAGACTCTCGGATTGTGGCGCAGCATCCCACCAGGCCGAAAAAGAACATCACCACGCTGATGCCGATAATGATGGCGGCTGGGATCAGCGTGTTCTTGTCCTGGATGAAGCTGTTAAAGTTGTCATAGCTCTTGATCATGTAGGCGCCGACGTAGGCCAACGCCGCTCCTGCCGCCTGCAGGGCAAAAGAAAAGCGCTTTATGTTCATATTCTCTACATAATATATATATATATATCCAAAAACTGAGGGAAAAGAGCCGCTTTCTACCCTCTTACGTATGAACGGGGATTTGCGAAACACGCATCAGTCATGTGGTCGTATTGTGTAAACATGACATGGTAACAGCAGTGAGTGAACGGGAGCAGAGAAACAAAGCTGCTTGTTAGATAAAGCATAAAGAGATTGGTTTTGTCTCATTATCTGCTGTGATCTCATGTGATGAACACAGGCAGTGGAGGTCACCGACAGTTAGTCCTGGTGGAGTCAGATGTGGATCAAGCGTTAAGTCACATCATCATCATCACCACCTCAGTAATGAGCTCATCAACCACGAGACTTCATATACTATACGGAACAATTCTGCACATACACAAAACAACACATACACATCACGGGGACCTTTTATAAGATTTCTCATATGATAACATGACACATTTATTTCTTGTATCCGTTTGCCAATCTGCTCTCTAAGCTCTGTACATAACAGAGACAACTGTTAGAGAAACAACGCCTGTGAAGTATTGATGTCATTATCAGTTCTCCCGACGGCCCTTTGACACTTCATGTGTCAGACTGGAGGATATAAATGGTTGTTTTAGATAGGAATATAACAACAACAACAACACATAACATAATATGTGAACACTTTGCATGATAGATAGAAACTTTGACGATGCCCCTATGCAAACCTCAGAAATTCCCCTCAATGTGCGCTGCGTGTCATATTTAGTATTACTTCCTCTACATCATAGATTGTATTGTTTTTGTGCGTTCATATGTGCTTTTTGTGAGGACTTTCAGTTCGGTCTCATGACTCGCTTCTCTTTAATCACCATAGTCACGGGATCCCTGTGGGGTAGCCATTCTACACCCCCCCATCCCTAATCTTCCCAGAAACTCTGATCTTGTGCTTAAGAAGCAGCACAAAGAGGCTTACACAGCGTATAGCGTCCGTGCAGCGCGCCACCTCTCTGGAATGTGAGGACGTCTCCGTCTATGATGTTTCTTGAACGGTGGGGCGATGATATTTGATTATGGTAAATGCACCGGTACTGGTCTGAGGGGCATTTGGAAAGAGAACAGTCAGAGCGTATCTGCTCATGTGCTTCAAAACATTCAGAACAAATTAAACTCTTGATTTTCCCCTTAAATCACCTCTTAGTTCATCAAATTTAGGAAAAAAAAAACAGAATTTCATCCTTTTCTCAAAATTCTAGTTGTTCAGTTGCTCTTTTTTAATACATTCAGGCCCACATTTGGTATCTTTTGAAACTTTATGATCTTCACTAGAATTTTAATGGTATTGGTTCATGCGGTATTAAGCCAAATAATGTGGCTTTGGAAATATGAACCTGCCTCTGAGTCAGACACATCATAAGTAGCCAACTTGATATTTTGCTTGATTTACTTTTTGTTTTTTGAGTGATTCTGTCTTCTGCTTAAGTTACAGTAAGTCTTATTACAGATACTAGTGAATCAGCTTTGTTCCTCAGAGATCCCAGTAACTGCTGCATTCCTTAATGTTTGTAGAGAGTGTGGAAAGCTCACAACACACTGCTATTTGAGGCTATCAGAAAAACCAAAGATGGATAGTTAGTATTATATACGTGCATTCTTCATTAACAGTCAGCAAACATAACTGGGCCGTTTATAGAAACGGGGGGAATCCAAATGTGCGTGAAACCCTGAGATTACGCGGTAATGGGTGTAAAAAGGTGTACAACAATAGCTGGACTTTGCTGGAATACAGTGACAGATGGAGGAATGATATGAACACTATAGTGACATTAACTCATATACACACCAGAGACGTGAGGAACGGGAAACCTGTCGTACAGAGAGATGGAAAGAGATTGGGAAGGAATCAAAGTAGAAAGTGGATGGAGGTGGTTGAATTGCCTGTGTTTTCCCTTTACAAATACACACACACACACAGGCCAGTTCTCTCTCTCACTGTGATCTAATTACACAGACAACTTTACTGTTTTGAAAACCTATTTTCTCAGAGTGACAGAGAGGAGGGCTGGTAGCTGTTTGCCTGCGAGGACACAGTAACATAAATCAACAATACACCCAAACTGTACTCTGACACAAAGCCATAAATGAACTTTGATCCTACTTGGACTGAGTCAGATCCGGCTGACTGAAAACCAAGTGAGTCAGCATTCCTACTGAACTGTGTTGAGCACATTAGTAGAGAATATTACATATAAGCTGTCTGGCATATACAGAGAGAAACGACACATTTGGACTATATTGAGGCAAATTACAAATGATACAAAACACAAGTGCAGTTTATTGATCGCAGCCTGCCCGGGTGTTTACCAAGTGGTTGCTGTGATTTGCAGGCTGCAAAGCTTTAAGCATATACAGGATTCAGCGATCGCGCAATAATGATAATAAACAGCGATTTATAGAAAAGAAAAAAAAGGAAAAGTCGCGTCAGTATAAATTCAAATAACTGCAGGTGGAGGAATAACGCCTTCAACTTACCCAAAATACCAAGCTGAGGAAGAGCAGGATGGTCTTAGACGTGATTATTCCGCAGTCCATGTTGTCTGGCGGAGGTGAAGAGATTGAAGGGAGGATGTGAAGTCGCTGCGGTCCACTTTTTATCTCGCAAGGCGCCGAAAATGCTGCCAATACCGCCGCGGCTGTTGCTGCATGTGGTTTGGTCACAAGTTCTCTCTGACTGACTGCAGTGACTGTGATCACATGGTCACGTGGTTTCTGGGAGGAGAGACGTGGAACAGGAGAGATCCCACACCCTGCTCAGCTGCTCTGGCCTTCCTGCTGGGAGGTCAGGTCACATCACATCACATCACCCATAATGTTATTGAACATGTTTTATTGTAGTTTGACAATCTTTTAAAACATTTCTAATGCTGATCAATGGACGTACTTTTTTTGTGCCTGTTACATTTACAAATAAATAAAATAAAAATAAATAAATTCATAACACCAGCATCTTATCACAAACCTATCTGTGCTTCACATGTGACACTGTTAATCATAAACCTGTAGTTTCACTGTGGACAGGAAATGACAATGAAAGCAATGATTCAGCTCTTCCTCAGCACTTACTGAGAAGACTGAAGGGATGAATCACAGTCACATTTCCCCATATACATATATATATATATATACACACACACACAACACTGTTAAAGAAGGTAAAAGTACTTTTGCTCAAAATTCTTTATTGAAATTACAGATTATAGATGAATTAATTATAGAGATGAACCTATATAATCCTCACCTCTATATTTAGACCAGTGTCTAGACCAGTGTGAGCTTCCTTCATCACAGACAGAAAGATTACATATATTTATTCAATGGGTGCCAAACATCCATGACTTTTACTGGTCCCTACTTAAGATTACACTACTAACTTCCCACTGACACTAATTTCATCAGCATGCTGTTGTAATGTGTGTGTGTGTGTGTGTGCTGGAGATTTGTAACAGGAGGTGGTGCTATCAGTGCATTACAGAAGGCAGGATTTATCTCTCCCCCTCCCTCCCAGAGACACAAAAAAAAACACACTTTACTATCCTGCATAAATGAAGACAAAACTAGAAGAAAGTGGGCAAATCCAAGCAATGTGTTACAGTATGTGTAGGCCGTTTTGTTTTATGACAGAAAAACCCCCCAAAATAAAGACAAATATGCATTAATATCTATATGGTCATGTCAAATTTGAAACAAATGATATCAAAGACTTTGGATCAAGCTCTCAATTTTATTTTTATTTTTTAGAAAACTATTGAATACAAATGAGATTAAAGGTGCTTTAAAAGCATCTGTGATATGTTAATGACTGTAAACCTGCTATCAAACTTGTTAATGTTTAATATTTCATGCTTTAATTACTGCTAAACATTTGATTCCAGTAGTCATCTTTGTAAACACAAATGAAATCAGGCCTACAATTTTAAAAACAGTCAATACTGTCAATACTAATCAATAACTAACAGTAATAATTCAACAACATAGCCTAAACCTATTGATTGTGCCTTCAGCTGAACATGCAGAAGAAGACGATATTAGTAAATAATATCAACGTTGTTTTATGTTTGAAGCATAATTAATGGTATCTGACTGAATTCATATTTCAAATACTTTAAAGTGTTTATACTAAACACAACCTGTATAGACAGTGCAGCTTGGCATTAATGCACTGATTCTTTTGCTCTTGGCTTAATTCATATATCATATATATTTTAATTTATGAAATCCTGTTCATAGACAAACCGCTTAAAGCGTCTGTGAAAACCCCGCAGACTGGCGCTTTAACAATAAATAAACAGATTTTTATGTTATAATATACGCATTAGGTATAAATGTATCACTTACTGTTGATTTCACAAACAGTGGTCGGTTTAAAAAGAGCCGCGAAATTAGATCTTTAATATCTTAAGTTCGTTTCTCCCGCCGACCCTCCTCTCTGGCTGATAATTCATGTTCTGGCTGAGGGCCATCTGCCTCCACACAGCACAAACAGCATATCACTATATGAATATAATAACATCACACTGGTTCTTGTTTGTTTGTTTGTTTGTTGTTGTTTTTCCTATTACATTCCGTCCTACTTTTGCTTTTTTTTCAGGGATCTACTTGAATGCATTGATCACCGCGTTAAGTCTGATGGACAACTTGTGTTTCTTTGATCAACTCGAAATGAATTTAATTAGACAAACAGCTGAAATGAGACGCATGTTCCGCATCCATCACATCCAACATGTTTCCATTCAAGCACGTCTCTCTGGAAACGTTTGTAGCAGACTGTTTAGAGGCTTTATTCCGGTTGAAATGTTGAAAAATACGCATTCTTAATGACGCGGTATCACCTCCAGCCTTTAATTACACAGCCAGCATTAATATATTTGACCAAATCCTTCAATTAAACGCACATATAGATAAAAGAGACGTCGCTGATTCTTATTATCTGCTTCTCATATGGATATCCAATATTTTAAGCATGATTTTTACACAATAATCCAGATGGAGAAAACACAAACTGTGCCAAGTTTTTTGGGACTTGGAGGAGAGACGCGCTGTGGTGGCGGGACTCACTCTACACGGTTCTCATGGGGGCTTTATAAACCCTGATGCAGAGATACCACCCTGACAGACATCCGTCTCCCTCTCTGTCAACTTCACTCACCCCGACAATGTCTTCTGCTGCGGCCGCTTTGACCCCGGCGACTCCGGCCAAATCTCCCAAGAAGAGAGCCAAGTCCCAGAAGAAGAAGAAGACTGGTCCCACCGTGTCGGACCTGATACTGAAGGCCGTGTCCGCATCCACGGAGCGCGGCGGTGTGTCCCTGGCAGCCGTGAAAAAGACTCTGAAGGCCGGCGGATACGACGTGGTGAAGAATAAAACCAGAGTCATCACCGCTATCAAACGCTTGGTGATCAATAAATCCCTGGTTCAAACCAAGGGCACCGGGGCCTCAGGCTCCTTCAAGCTCAACAAGAAGACTCCCACACCTCGAAAGAAGAAGGTGGTGAAGAAGAAGAAGCCGAAGGCGAAGGCGAAAAAGGTCAAGAGGACCAGCGTGAAGAAAACAGCTGGAGGTGCTTCTCCAGCAGCCAAGAAGTCACCCAAGAAAAAGAGCAAGGCAAAGAGTCCCAAGAAAGCCAAGAAGACCAAGAAGCCCAAACGCAGCGTCCCCAGATGCACCAGGACCAGAGCTGCAGCCAAGAAGTGAAAACTCTCCCACTGATCACTCAATGCTGCGTTTAACTCATATGTGGATTGTACTTGTGCATTCCAGGAACTTGGGTTAACTGCTGTTGTCACACTCCTCTCTCCCTGTCCCCACCTGCTGTGATCTTTAATTCACTCACGTTGTATTTGTTTGGAACAAATAAAACTATTTTAATCTACAGAATATGTCGTCTGGTTTGATCCGGGTTTCCACTAACTGGACACCGTCTATCCAGGAACTGTTTCATTGAGCCTGTACTGTATGCATAATGTTTAAATTTAAGTCCCGGTACTCTACACACACTATTTTTGGCGCGTGCATGATTCAATTTTAATGATTCGCTGTGACGCAACAGAACGCTCAAGCGCGCGCGCGCCGGACGTTGGAGTGGCGCTGTTGGCGCAGTTACGCGCCGTGACCAAGGCGTCAAAGCTCGTGTATTCACACATATATCATTACTGTTAAAGAATATATTGGGTGTTAGAAATGAATATATAATGTTTATGAGTCTGTAATGACTGGTTGAACCTGCATTAAGAGTCGCAAAAGAATGTTTTTTTAACATTTCACTGGTTTGTTTGTTTGTTTATGTTGTTTGTGTTGCTTATGTTAGTATAAGAAGATAATTAGGTGGGATCAGGCTGATCATACAACAGCGGGTTCAGACACAAGACAGCTGCTTGCAAAACGAAACTAATCAGTGAAGTTTGAAGGGTGTGACCAGCTGTGGTCGTTGGGTTTTTCTCTTATCTTAAGCAAATATATAGATATATGATTATTAAGACTATTATTAATGCAGCAGACGAGTTATATAATAGTGCTTATTCTGAGTGAAGTTTTGGTATGAAAAAAGGTTAGTGGTGCAAAGATCATTGAGAATAGGCCAAATCAATGAAGCATATAAGAAAAAGCATTAACAGGATTATGATCCATATTCATACATAACCGATACTTGTGATAATAGTGAAGGTATTTTATACTGTATGTGATGATGTATGGGTTCATATTGCCACCTACTGGACGGATTCAGTAATTCATTCACTGATGAGTCAGGAAGGACTGCTGGTAGTTCAACTGCAATTACAACCACCAAAAGTGCACTCAAAAAAAAAAAAAAAATGTTATTAACAAAGCAGTGAAGATAATACAGAAAAACAACAGATTAAACACATATACAAGGACCATGGTTGATAAGGAGATTGTTACTTTCTGCAATGTATTTCTGAGTGTCATCACCTGTGTGACATTGTGGGTGTTGAAGAGATAGATGGTGAGACGGGGATGGGAGTGATTGATTTTATGTAATGATTAATGCAATGTTACACACTGACCAAAAATAAACAAGGAGAACAAAATGTAAAGTTCACACAGGTGATATGACAACACATTTCCGCTCATTTCTCTTCACGCTGTTCTAAGCTCATATTGCATTTTCATCCATTATTTCAGTTATTATTATTTTTTTTCTAATCTGTACTATTTTGACTTGTTTACCGTGGTATCCTTTCACATTCAGGCTTTTGCTTGGTTGTTGCTGAAATGCTGGCGGTGAGTCACAGTCAGAGATCCTCACAACTTTCCCAGTGACGCAGGTGCATGTGACATAGTACAAACATGTGAAAGCTGTGCCACTTCCTTTTTATTAGACCATATGGTATCATATCTGCTTTTAGTTATTGTTGATAAGAGGAAGTCAGAGAACACATTATTGTTTTAAAAAAAATAAAAATATAATAATAATTAACCAAAGCAGTCTAACTTATACTCTGCTAGATCTAGATAAAGCTTATCCTTCACTTGCCCATTTTTCTTTCAGTGGAATAATAAAGAAATTGATTACAGGCGAAATAAAAAACAAAAACAAAATTACTGCTGATGATTTTTGTATCCAAACTCAATATCTATCCAATGTGCCCACTTATCTATTCTTAGACTTCCGCATATCACTCTCAGGTCATTTCAGTTTTATCTGCAAAGTATACACTGATTGATTAATCCCATTTTAATACCTCAATAAATCATGGCAACTGTTGTATAATCAATTACAGGTTTATCTCTCTTAACACTAACATCTATTGTGGGCTTCAGATTTCAAAGATATTTTGATAGAAAATAAAATGAGTGAAAAGTATTCAGATTACACGGGTAATCCCTTTTCAGCATTTCTCAGTTATTTTTTCTCAAACAGTAGGTAGTGCAGACATGCAAATGAAAGCAAAAGCATCCTCACTCCCATCAGTTCTGAAATGATGTTCCTGTTTGTCATATGATAAACAGCATATGATAAAGGAAGAGGAAGTAGGCTTAAACCTTATACTCACTCGTGTCTGCCTTCATTCCTGACAGTCATGTTGAAGGCAGCAGTGACCCTCCTGGCTCTCTTCCTCCTCCATGTCGGCTCGTCGGTCCCCGTCAGCCACCCCACCAACTGGCTCAGACAATGTCGAGCCTCCACCAACCTCTCCATCACAGCACTGGAGGTGCTGCCTGGTGGAGGCTGGGACAACCTTCGGAACGTGGATATGGGTCGAGTCATGAACCTCAGCTACTTCCAGTGCCAGTCCACCGAGGACGGGCTCTACCTCATTCCAGACGAGGTGTTTGTCATCCCCCATAAGGAAACGGCTGTGGAAACCAGCTCAGAGATTATCAGCTCCTGGCTGGATCAGAAAGGCACGACATCTCAAACTATAAATGCAGACGTGTCCTTTTTCTCGCTGCTGAATGGCAAATATTCTACTGAGAACCAGAGGATGAAAACCCATCAGGTCAAAGACGCTTCAACTACAGCCAGAGTGCAGGTAAGTTTCTGTTTCTCTTAAACATCAACTATAAATTTAATGTTACTAATACCATGGTTTTCTCATAAATTTGGTTGGAAATATTTACATATTTATTTCAGTTTATTTAACAGAGGCAGTGCACATTAATAAAACATGTAATAATGTAAATCACGTTGCTTTTCATAATTTGTAATTCCTGGATAGATGTTACATAATACTTTTTAAAATGAAATAATAATAAATAAATAAAAACTATGAAAGTTAATGATGTTTAATTCAAGATTTTTTTTTCAAGATTTTAATCATTAAATTCATCATTTCCCTCTAAGGTTCGCAACTTTATCTACACAGTTAAGGCTTATCCAGACTTCACTCTCGACTCCCGCTTTGCTCAACAAGCCAAAGAAATAGCTGATGCCATTGAAAACAACCAAACAAGGAATGCAGCTTATCTCTCTGAGAAGATGGTCCTGGACTATGGAACCCATGTTATCACCAGTGTTGACGCAGGGGCCACTTTGGTGCAAGAAGACTACCTCCGTTCTTCTTATGTGTCGGACGGCGCCTCAGAAGGCACTTCTGTCAAAGCGCAAGCTGGCCTAAACTTTTTCGACAAACTCAAGTTTGACATAAGCAGTGAAAAAAGCCAACAGAGCTCATTGCTTCAAACCTATCAGTCTAATATTCAGTACTCTATTATTCAAAGCCATGGCGGTGGCACGCCTTTCTATCCTGGCATCACTCTGCAGAAATGGCAGGAAAGTACCAGGAACAACCTGGTTGCCATTGATCGGTCAGGATTTCCACTAAACTACTTTATAAACCCCAACACCTTCCCTGACCTGCCAGAGCCTACAGTTAGAAAAGTGGCTCGCAGAGTTAGTCGGGCCATAGAGCAGTACTACAAAGTCAACACCCGCCCCGGCTGTGTTGACATTGACTCCAAGAACTTTAACTTCCAGGCTAACGTTGATGATTCATCCTGTGAGGGTCCTGCCACAAACCTCAGTTTTGGTGGCATCTACCAGGAGTGTATTCCTATCAGCGATGATGCAGGCCCCCTTTGTAAAGAACTGGCCCAGAAAAACCCAGAAACAGGTGACTTCTCCTGCCGTCCACCGTACATCCCCACTTTACTGAGATCCGAAGTGAGACAGCAGGGTTACACCTTGTACCAGTGCCATACAGAAAGCTTTAAATGTGGGCTTTTCGGGTGGTTTACTTGTCATAGATCTGTGTGTCAGGACAACTACTACGTTCGCTCTGCTCACATCAACACCTACTGGTGCTCTGTAAATGGAACGGCTCCAGACAACTCAGGGTATCTGTTTGGAGGCATATACAGCCCCTCCCGCCAGAACCCCATCACCAAAACCAAAAGCTGCCCCCCAAACTTCATTCCAATGAATTTTCTCTCAGACGGCCAAGTGATCTGTATAAGTAATGATTATGAATCTGGCACCAGGTTCTCTGTACCATTTGGAGGCCTCTTCAGCTGTCAGTCAGGCAACCCACTGGTAAGAAATCAACGTCGCTGCCCTCCCAAATTCAGTCAGCACCTTGCCACAGTCAGTGATGGCTGTGAAATTCTTTACTGTGTCCAGTCAGGACTGTTCACAGGTGGGCAGCTGCTACCGATCCATCTGCCTCCTTTCACTAAACATCCACTTGTTAACATGCAAGCCACCAACACTGTTATGGTGATGACTGAGGGAGACAAGAGCTGGATCAGAGTAGGGCAGACCAAGACGTGGAAACTGGCAAAGCCAGAGGAAATCAGGGCGATTGGACAAAAGATTAACCCAGATTTGAGTAAAATGTCCAGCGGAGGAAAGGCAGTGGTGGCTTTTGCGGTGGTCGGTACGGTGGTGCTCGTGGTCGCAGGGGTAATGCTCTTGCGAAAGAGAAGGAGGATGCTGTCTGGGTTTAGGACAGCTAGAGGCTATGTAGAAATAGAAGGAGACGTTGAGCAAACTGAGGCGGAGAGAGAGACAGAGCATGTAGAGGCTTAAAATGTACCCAAAGCATCGCACCTTCACACAGAAGTTAGTCTGGTGTGACAGATTTTGTTTTTAACTTCCACGTTGATTTTACATATCACTGTAAATCATATTACTGTAATCTGTCTACCTTTTTTTTTTAATGTGTATGGGCTCCTAGTTTGAATGAGTTGGACTTTGCACTCATTCATCATTTTTTCATGAAATGTTTATGTAACCAGTCTGTAATTCACATTTTAACAACTGCTTTTAAAATTAATAGTTTTGGAGAAACATATACTGCTACATATACTGAAACATTTTCCTGATAGCATGATGTGCATGTCAACTCAGTGCTTAGCAACACATTTTAAACAATCATACATTATTGTGCAATCTGCTTCTGAAATCAGCAAATGAAACACTGAAAGGCGAAGAGGTACTTTCCAAAGGCCACGGTGTACCAACACTGCCCCCTTGAGGCCTTGAACATGTTCACTTTGCATTCATAAAAGTGTTCACATATATATATATATATTTTTTTTTTTGCAAATTACAGATCATTGATTAACTTGTTGAGAAGCTTTTCTTAATATATGAACAAAAGATGAACAATTAAAGCATTAAAAACAATCTGATGAATCTGTGTTTTCTTCATGTTTATATTCATTCGTATATTCGTTAGTATTCATGCTTGTTATGGACCAATCAGACAACACGTAGACATGACCTAAATTCACCATAAATACCCTCATCAGTGGGTCCCTTACACAACGTAACAGGAACAGGCCTGCGTGATGTGTATGAGTTTTTTTTTTTTATTTTAAAAACAGCATTTAACTTTTCATGATAGTAATTATATCCACAGCACAGGGTCAGGGTTAGTACAAAACACAACGGTTACAGCTGAAGTGAACTCACACTGGGCAAGCACGCACAAGTCTCTAAATGTGGCATCAAAGCACATATTGCTTTAGCTCAGCTAATCTGGGCTTTAAAAACAAAGTTTCACTTCCACATCTCGCGCAGAACGCAGAGAAGTGCATTTATCTTCCCTGACGTTAGTGAAAAAAACACACCACATCCATAAATAGACGACGGCGAAGCTGACCTCATGGTTTGGGTAAGGTTATCCCTACACAGACAGGCTGTGTCAGACATTATATAAACAATAATGCACACGGTCACTCCAACACACAACAACATATGCACATACTTATACATACACATTTCACCATTTCCCGTAAAGAGTGCCCGTACTAATGTGCATCTTTACTCTTGTGACTATACAAGAATCTCCCTCCCCCGCACGTGCACACACCCAGACACACACACACAGACACACACACACACCCAGACACACACCCAGACACACACACACAGCTGTGAGGGACTCATCAAACGAGGTCCTGAATATGAAAACAAACCCATTCATGCTGAGGAAATTGGTAAGGCCTTGGGGAAGAGAGAGCGAGAGAGAGCAAAAGAGAGAGAGCAAAAGAGAGAGAGCGAGAGACGGATAGACATACATAGATCTACGCAGCGGAACTCCCTCCTTGGTTTTTCATAAGGCGAAGGACAGACAAAAGAGTGCACCCAGCTGCATTTTAGTACAGTCTGCCAGTGAAGCCAAAGCTCTCTCAACTGATTTCATTTCCAGCAGGATCAAGAGTTTGCATCTCACAGTAAGCTGCACCATCGATGAGGTTACTAAAGAGGAAGAGGCACAACAAATGGTTTTTTTCTTGAATGTTAAAACCTGGAGAGGAATTTCAAGCCTGATAACTGCAATAAGAAGACAAAGACACAATCTGACGGACGATAAATCAAACAGGGTCCAAGGTAAGCGTGCTGTTTTTAGTCTCTACTGTGCACGTTTTTGCTGCAGACACAACATCTGTGTCAGGATTACATGCTCCAGTTTCTAAAGCACGAGGGATTAGAAGATCATCTACATTTCTATTATGAGATACTCTCCTGTCAGCAACCACCCTGCTGTTTGATCAATATTTCAATGCAAAAAAGTGTCCTTGAAGTAATGATTACAATTTTGACTTTGCTGGATACTTTTTCCACCCTCGGTGCGACCTGTTATATTTAGGTAACCATGCCAGCTGGAGGAGTCCAAGGGAACTACTTTGTCCTGTTTACGATGGCTTTGCTGCTCGTTCTGGACATCCGCAGAGTCCAGAGCTGTCGGATTGGATCTGGCTCAGAGTGTGAGAAAGCCCCCTTCATCCCGGGCTACAACCTGGCTGGGGAGGGTTTTGATGTGGTGCGGATGCGTCGAACAGGAGCATATGTCATCAATGTCAAAGGTCATCTGGCTGACAACCACACCTGTACACTGTGTCCAAACCGCTTCCAAAACAGGCAGGTCAGTACTGTAAAAATCAGCCTTTTTCACAGAGTCTTCACTCAGTCTAAACGTCCTGCAGTTATTTCCAGCAAACTCACTTTGTTTTCTTCTTTTTTTGTACCTCCTGCTCTGTATTTTTTTCTTCCTCCGTACTTCACCACACTTCCTTTAAATCCCTTCTTCCTGCACCTGCATCCCGCTCTATATCCTGCCTTTTTTTTTTTCTCCTCTGCAGATTCAGAAGCTCCCGGCAGCGGTGCTTGACTGGCGTCCCTTCAGCCGCTGCAGTAAGCAGCTTTCTAGCGCCCTCCATCACTCGGTAGAATCCCTGCTGCGCAGCTCCAGCTCCTTAGTTAACAACAACTGGGATCTGGGTTTGAGCTTGGATAATATCGGCAGGGCAGTGCTGGGAGGAAGCCGCTCAGACTTGGCGAAGTTCGCCCGTTCGCAGCACAGTGTGGACAAGGCCACTTTTGCCATCCATGAAATCAGCTGCACCTTCTACAGGTAAAGGAGGGTGGGATGGTAAAAACAGGACATTGGTATTATATATGTAAAGTGCTGAGTGATGTAATATTACCGGGATGATCAAGTTGAACTCTTAATGCGATCAATGTTGTGTTACGTTGTGCTACCCTGAAGAGTGCTCTATAAATAAAATGCATTATGAATAGATAAATGCGATACAGTACTGTTACATACAGGAATAGTGATAATATGTAATAATAGTAAAGTCTGAGTAAGCAAAAGGGTTAACACTGATTTACAAACTAATGGTGTGCAAAGCTTTCACAACAACAGCTTCAGGTGAGACCTCACGACGAACTCCAACGCTTGCTGTGTTTGCAACATACAGGTCAAGATAATATTCTCATTGTTTTGTAGCTGAACTTCACATGTTGTGTTATTTCAGCTACAGGCTGGCTGACCATCCCCAGCTGAGCACAGAGTTCACAAAGCATCTGAAGAGACTCCCGCAGAGTGTAAACACAAGCCAGGACAGAGCCGTGTACAGACGGCTGATCGACACCTACGGAACACATTACATACACCAGGTCAGACACATAAGGTCCTCTTTCTTATACTGTAGCGCTTCTGCATTTCTATTGTGACGTCACTACAAACCTCTGTTCTAATATCTAACTGATTTGAACAAACCTGAAGAGCCCAACCTTTTTCCTGAATATCATACATGAACAGGAGGTGGGAAAGGTTTTACCCCCCTTGTGGGTTTTGAGGAAATCTGACGAAATGATGAATTTTGCATCTGGCAGTTATTCGTTAATATCATTAATATCGTTTCTATTTCGTAGGTCCAACTTGGAGGTAAAGTGAAGCGAATCACAGCCTTCAGGACCTGCCTGGCCACACTGAAGGGCTTCTCAGAGTCTGAGATCAAGAATTGTCTGAACGTTGAACTCCGCATGGCTCTGGGTTTCCTCCCTGCCAATGCATCCTTCTCCAACAAGTGTGACCACGTCTTGAAGGGCAATATGAGCATGGGCTTCTATCAAGGCTTCATGACCCATAAGATCGAGGTGATCGGAGGAGAGAGGTACTTCCCTGACATCCTCTACCAGCGGGATCCGTCTGAAGCCTATCACAGCTGGATGAACAGTCTCCACGACAACCCGGATGTGGTTTCTTATGCCATCTTCCCTCTGCATCACCTGGTGGACGACTTGCAGATCAGTGCTAACCTGAGAAGCGTTGTCACAGAGTACATCAAGGAGAACCAGCTGAATGAGGACCAGCTGAAGAACTGCTCCCCTACTCCTAACCTGGACCACAACTGCTGCCCTCTTCGGTCCGGAAGGGGAAACCTAAGACTGGAGATCCACAGAGCCGCCGGTCTGAAGGCAGACACCTTCACAAAGACAGACGCCTACGTTAAGATCTTCTACAACGGCATGTACGAGGAGACGGAGACGGTGATGGGCGACAATGACCCAGTATGGAACGTGACCTATAACTTTGGCTCAGTGGAACTGGGTCAGGAGTTAAGGTTTGAGGTCTGGGATCGGGACGTGCTCTACAATGACAAAGCGGGGGTGTGCATCATCTTTCCTGAGCGAGGAATTCATTCTCTAAGTTGTCAGTTGAGCAAAGGAGTTCTCTATTTCACATACTCCATCAAATGTGACGCTCACTTGACCGGATTCAGGTGTGGACGATACTCGCCCAACGCTGAGTAGATTATGAGATGACAGCATGTTTGTTGTTGCTTTTTCTTAATTAATAACTTTGCATTTTCCCTGAATCGCTTGTCAACAGTACTGTGTTCATACCAGCGAGCTTTGCCCCCTTTTCCCCCTATACATTTCATAACTTAACTTAGTAAAATCATATTGTGTTATCCTGTAATGTCTCGGTATTATTTTACCAAAGTCATTCATTCATTAAACATTCAATGTACTTGTCAAAATAAAGAAATTTGATGCCATTTACTGTTGTTAAGCCATCAAAAACTCTTAAAAAGACTAAATAATAAGCAAAACCAAATGTTGCCTTCAAGTCACCAGAATTAAAAATCATCACTTACGCTGCATTATTAGAAAGTACATAATTTAGTCAAAATATGTACCACAAACCATTAGAACCGTAGAAACTCTCCTGCTGAAGATGCAGCAATTCATTTGTTTTTGCTGACCTGCTGAAATGACACACAAATATATTTATTCAAATTTTTATTAGAGTTCAAACTTGAACCTAAAAAATAACAAAAAAAACCCCAAACATACAAATTACGTAAAAAGCTTTTACAGTAACACTTACGAGACATTAGACAATCATACAGTACATATCATCAAGTAATCATCAAGTCACCTTTATGTCACCTGGTTCAAGATGTTTTAAGGAAAACAAACAGCAAAAGTAACCAATCGAAAACATTCTATTTCATATTTTCCAATACTATGAACCTGAAATTATTTTGTTTAATGCAACGACCACACCCAAAAACAACCACATCAGGCTTTTATTGGCCTTTGCTAAACATTTTCACAGATGGTAACATGAACTTCAAATATGACTTCAGGATAAAACTCCTCACGTTGCACATATAGTGACACAAGTTTGTATTGGTTGTATAAAAAAAAATCTAAATCAACTTTTTTTTTCTAGTTTGTCCTACCTGCTCCTCTTAGAGATGTTGCTGTGGATCATGGCAGCTGAAACGTTTGGACGTAAACAAATATATTTTTAAGAACGTGCAAGACTGTAACATGAAGGATGGTACTATACTCCTCGCACAGTTTCCAGAGTAGAAGTAGTAGTATAATATAAGACTGTCCACGTTATGTGAACTAAAATTATCGCACTTTGTTTTCGGTCATCATATTCAGGAATATCAAAAGTTTGATGCCGCCCTGCAACATATGCTGCATTACTGGCGGTTTGGTCTGAACTTTCAAAACCATGTTTCCTTTTTATAGCTTGAGACCCTCGTATAACATGGGCCAGTGCTGAATATATAAAAAAAAAAAAAGCCTATGTATACTGGTCTCTTGGTTACAGTAAGAGCAAAACCTGTGTGCATGTAAAAATAGCGTTTTAGGCACAGCTACCATGCTGATCAGGAGATTAGATCTCAATATCAATATTTTTTTTATTTTTTTTTCACATGGCAACATATGGTTTTCAGTAGTTTTCCAGTATAGACACTGAAGTGTGTTCAGTCCGAACACACAAGTCTGCCCAGAATCACAAAAATGCCTTTAGAAGATTTGGTGTGTGTGTGTACAGTCAAGCTTCACGTGTTCGTGTATCACAGTCCCAGTGACGCTCTGAGCAAAGTTGCCATATCTTCAGGTATGTTCCCCTCACCACCTAAAGAACAAATGACGTTTTATTTTATTGTTTTGTTTTGTTTTTTTAACTTGGTAAATCAGAAGGCTACAGTAAAGTGAACTGGTTCAAACATGTTAAACCGACGGCATACGACTGGTAACTCTCCTTAAGCTTTGGATCTATTGCCTTTATTATTACAGCAGTGCTTAGCGGCACCTGGAAGATTCCCACAACGTTTAAGCATATCTTAAAATTCAAACTGCTGTGTCAACTATTTTGAGAAATACAATTTCCTGTATATCATCTTATTTCTTTTTTTTTTTTTTTACTTGTTTAGGAGTAAAATATTTCACTCGACATATCTGCAGGACTTTAAAAGTTTAGAATTTCCTTGAGGAAGTGTGTGTGTGTGTGTGTACGCATGTCCTCACCTTGTTCGGCGGTGGTCATGTCCTGCTCCAGTTTGAGTTTCTTCTGGCCCAGCCGCAGTATGCAGTCCTCTATGCTGTCCTTACTGATCAGCTTAATCACTTGCACAGTCCTGATGCACACAGCGAAGTCATTAGTCACTTATCTGTTCTACTTACTGACTTACAGTAAAAACCTGCATTTTCTGTGTAATTCAAGTAGTTATTTGTGTGTTTGTCCAAGAATCAGTCAGAATCATTGGCGTAATAAGTAACAATTACATTTAGAGGACCTCCTAATGTAACCCTGAGAGATTTAATCATCCACTTCCGAAATGTTTGTTTCTAATTAGAGATTAGAAACAAGGGAATAAGATTTTTAATGAATACTTCATCCTCCTAGTTGTTTTCCGTTTCCACTTTATTCTAAATTCTGTATTAAAACGTAGCCTTTACTCGGTTTCCATGATCTCACCTGGTCTGGCCTACGCGGTGACATCTGTCCTCAGCCTGTTTGTCATTGTAGGGATTGCAGTCGATGTCGTGCAGGATCACAACGTTGGCTGAGGTGAGGTTAATGCCGAGGCCGCCGGCACGCGTTGACAACAGGAACACAAATATGTCAGGGTCCGTGTTGAACTCATCAATCAACACGATCCTGCAGGACAAACGCCACCATTTACACCATTGCATGTGACAGACTGTATGCCATCTCCACTAAAATTAATCCCAAATGCTGATTACATGTTGTGATGATATTTTATTGTGAATTAACTAGCTCGAGTAACCGAGACGCTAGAAAGTAAATTTACTAAGTAACTCTGACCTGTCTGCTATGGGTGTGGATCCGTCCAGTCTAACGTAGCGATGCTTCAGATGCTTCAGCAGTATTTCCACAATGTCCAGCATCATGGTGAACTGACTGAATAAAACCACTCGGTTTCCCTGTAGGATGAGTTGAAAGTTATGTCACGTGATCTAATCATCAGTGGCATTCTTTATTTACCGATTCTTTAGGCGTGCGCCGTTCTGCATGTTAGTGGTTACCTTGTCCTTGAGTGAAGTCAGCAGCTCTGTGAGGTGATGGAACTTCCCGGAGTCGAGCAGAAGGTTATTTTCAAGCTGGTAGGAGCTGATGGAGGTGTACTGTTGGCACAGACGATGCAGCTCAAAGTCTGACATCACTTCCATGTCCTCCTGGATCAGAGCAGCGTCTGCGTCAAAGTGAGTGGGCTCCTGTGGAGGTCAGGAGCGAGAAAAAAAAAAAAAAAAAAAAAAATCAGAGTAAAGATCAGAGAAATATCCCAAACATCTTACACAAATAGTCCGGAGAATGAATGAATATTAATTAATTACACCTTCTGAAAATGTTGTTGTTCACACAAAGAAATCAAAACATGAACAGATGCATAAAATGAAGAGAGAGACACTGTGCAGCATTTAAAGTTATTTCCAGTCTGTTGTTCTGAACTTTTAACACGTTTTAACTGTTTGATCAAATCCAAAAGCCAATTTTATTTTATTTCAGCACTAAAAATGTTGAACTTCAGAACAGTTTGGTAGATACTGTGATCATTTGGGCCACATTAAATCACTACCACAATCCAAATGCTAAAAAAAAACCCAAAACAACCCCAAATACATGTAAAGCACTGAAAATAAAGACATGTGAATGCTTGGTCAGCAGCAGGACGAACCTTTAGCATGAGTTTGCTCATTGCTTTGAGTTTCTCTGTGGTGTAATACTGCCTATGTAGCAGAGGGTGGTTGGCCATCTTCCTCAACTGCATCATCACGTTAGACAACTCACGCTCTGTGGAGGGGGGTAGTGAGTAATGACGAATCACAGTATTTCCACTAAAATGTATGATAGTTTCACAATACGAAGCAGTAAATGAGGCTTACTCTCGCCATTGGTGGAGGCCTTGAGTTTCTTAAAGAGTTTCTGGTAGAGAACCTGCTGTTTCTCACTCATTGAGCAGACCTCTACCGTCTCTTCCTTGGCTGGCAGCTGCTTGAGAACCTGTAAAAAGGAAAGACGGGAAATTAGTCTGACACAGAGTTTCAATGAGTATTCCTATAGTGACAATCACTCAGCAGAAGTAAAATGTTTAAGAAAAAAAAACAGATTAATGAAATACGTAAGTAATGTTGCAGAAATTAAGTCTGTCATGTGTTTCTAATAGAAACTCACTGTGGTTTCATATGTTCACTCACCTCGCTCTTGATTCTTCGGAGGATAAAAGGCTTCATGATGAGTTTGGCCTGAGAAATGCGATCTCTCTCGAAGCGGCTCTGCTCCTCGTGGGATTTCTGGCACGCATCACGCATTGTTACACATTTTGATTCAGAGACTGATGAATCAACACTGGAACAGGGCAGGCTTGTATTTTCTGGGTGGTGTTCATGCAGCTATCAGCACTTACCATAGAAAACATTTTGGAGATCTGTGTAGTAGAGCTGGAGAACATAGAAGGCATGATGAAGTTCAAGAGAGACATCAGCTCTAAGAGGTTGTTCTGTAAGGGAGTTCCTGTCAGCAGCAAGCGACGCTCTGCCTGAAGGGAGAGAAAGTGACCTAAACTGTTATATCTGCCAGGTAATAAGTGCAGTGAAGCTGATGGCCACTGGAGGAGGAGGAGGCGGGTTGCAATACTGACAAGCGAAGAATTCTGAGGAGAGATATGAAGATGCCACAAAAAGAAAATGGTGGAAGAAAATAAATACATGACGAAATGTGAACTAACGTTAATAGCCATAAGGTGGCGGTAGCGCAGAGTGTTCATGTTCTTCAGCATGTGACCTTCGTCGAACACAGCGTACTTCAGGCGCAGCTTACGGAAAAAGCTGCGGTCGTTGTCGTTTCCAATGGCCAAGTTATACCTGGAAAACAAGGGAGCAGGAACTTTAGTCTGTGTGGACCTTGTGAGTGAAAACCTGCTTCTGGTCTTCCAGAGATAAACACTAAATCTATGTAAAAAGATACAGTGTGTGTGTGTGTGTGTGTGTGTGTGTGTGTGTGAATGTGTTTGCTCACGTGGTCACAATAACATGGATAACATCTTCGTTGAGGATTTCGTGTCTGAGGTAGTGGCGGTCCTCCACAGATCCTGTGTAGAACATATGAACACACACTCTGAAAACTGTTTAACACGGAAGCCAGCGCGATGCAGGGCGACTATTTCAAACCAAGACATGGCTCTGTGTCACAAGCTCCCTCTGTGCACGCTCGATCACATGTGAACGACAATAAAGGTACCGAATCCCAACATGATGAATGAGAAGTCTTACCATAATAAACTACAACTTTCAGGCTTGGACACCACAGCTTCAGCTCTCTGACCCAGTTATCTGCAACAGACACAACAGTCAGAAATCTGCATGAATCACAAATAAACAACCATCTACAAATTCTATAAGATAATGTCTGCTATGTTTAAAACCATATAGGTAAATATAGGTGGAATGACTGTTGTTGTTATGGAAAATAAAGCGGATGCACAGAGTTAATGACGTTCAGGTCAGATTAATATGATGCGACGTAGAAACGTGTGCATGTTGTGGGGATTATTACCCAGTGTAGAAGACGGCACAGTGATGAGGTGAGGACCTTCTATTCCATTCTGGTACAACTGGGCCAGAAACGCTATAGCCTGGATAGTTTTCCCCAAACCCTGAGAGACGGAGAGAGAGAAAGCGAGATGGAGAAACAGAGTGAAATCAGTCAAATATCAAAACAACAGACACACAAAAAAACATCAAGAGTGGAAAAAAAGATATTTGTATGTAGAGAAATCACTAACAGTACACACAGTGTACAACACTTTTACTAAACCACACAAATCAAAGATCTCCACTGCCTTTACTTGTTCCTTTGATGCTTCTACACGTATATACAATCACACACAACGCTTTTTTCACACTGACACAGTAACACTCATCGACCTGTGACTCAAACAAGCCGTTTTTTTAACTTTGGGCTCATGGTCAGCACATCACAAATGTTTGTAGTGTACCCGGGTCCTAGTTTGGTTGCCTTACCATTTCATCAGCCAGGATACCACTCAGTTGCTGTTCATGCAAAAGAAGCAGCCACTTTAGACCAATCAGTTGATAGGATTTCAGCTGAAATCTGAAAGATGACAAATGATAAAATGAGAAGAATTATGGCAGCTAAATGTTTTGGTTAACAACTACTAGCCTAAAAGTATGAGAAAGCGTTAAAATCTGTGATTATTTTTCAATCCGTCATCGGTGAAAAGCTCATTGAGATAATGTGAATCAACAGCAACACCGTTTCAAACCAGTAACAAGCAACACAACTTGTTTCACCAGTTTAGGGACTATATTACTTTATTACAACATGTATAAATGTGTGTTTCACTCACTGGCTGTTGAGTATGCTGGGCTGTTTCAAGGCTCCGCTGCCCTTCTCCATCACCTCCGTGACGTGTTTGACCATTTTAGAAGAAATGGTCTCACATTTTGACATGAGCCCCAGGACAACCTTCCGCTCTTTGAGGACGACTCTGCAGCCCATCAATAAGTCCTCCGACAGTCCGTTATCCTTATTAAAGATGTCGACCTGAAGAGGAGAGAGAGCAAACTGTCACACAATACGTCAAGTAAAAAGTACCCATCAACCGCTCAATCTGGTAATAACTACTCAGATAAATCATTAGACGACCTGTCAGTGGAAAGTAACCGATTATACACAGTATACACACACAACTCACACCACATCATTGGGTTTGGTTTATACAAAGACATTAAATGTTTCACCGTGCTTTTATTGCAACATGACATCCTGTGATGATTCATCACTGTTAATATGGACTGTATGATGACAACCATATGAACGTATATATAAATAGATGTTCTTCACGTTCTCTCACCAAGCGTTGCCATTTATCGAAGGGTCTCAGTTCCACGATCTTCTGGGCTTTTTTAACCGAGCACCCGGCGATCAGTGACAGCTCGTCTATCGATGCTTCCTGGAAGAACTTGAGGATCTCCTTCTTCAGTTCTGTCATGGCACCTGAAGAGTCCAACTCGTCATCCGAGTCCTCAAACTCACTGCTAACAGTGTCCTCTTCGCCGTCATTTTCCCCCTCAGAACTGACGTGTTCATCAGAGGCGCGTTCTTTCCTCTTTCTCTCTGCTGCCTGCTTCTTGGCTATACTCGTCCCACTGGCGAATCTGGACAACATCTGGACAGTGGAGGAGGAGGAGGAGGAGGAAGAGGAAGAGGAAGAGGAGGAGGGCTTCTGGGAGGAAGAGGTAGTCGTTTTCTTCACAAAGGAGGATGAAGACACTGAATCAGAACTTTTTTTAAGCCATGATGAAAGAGTGGAAGTGCTACTTCTGTTTTTGGACCCATCGATGTCTTCCGAGTCTTCGTCTTCACTGTCCTTTGTAGCATCTGTACCGTCCCCATCCGTTTCGCTGACATTTCTGTGGTCTTTGGAGTCTTTACGATCTCTCTTGTTTTTACTGTCTCTATGATCTTTGTGGTGCTTTGACTTTCTGTGGTCCCTGTCCGAGTCTTTGTTTTTTGATTTGCTGGACTTCTTCTCTGACTCACACGAGCTGAAACTAGTATTATCTGTTAGAGAAAAAAAAAAAAGGACAGCTAGAATCAGTATAAAAAAAGATGAAACTGTACATGAAAAGAATTCATTTACATGAGAAAAAAAAGGCCAGATACAGACGATTGTTCGGACCTGGATCTGAGAACATTTGTAGAACCTGCAGAGCATCCTCCACATTCCAGTCGTGCTCCTGCAGCACCATCCGCAGCTCCTGTACCGAGACAGACATCAGCAACGTTCAGATCCAACATTAGATTTTCCTGAAACATTTTCTACTCTAGACAGACTGAAGCGTTCTGCTTTGCTTAGACATCACTGGACAAAACATGGCCTGGGCAATCATTGTTTTGTTTTTTTATTATTCCTTCTATTAAAAAAAAAAAAAAAGATAACAGCAGATAATCTGTTTCTTGCAACCCTGTAGGCTTAGCCACACAGAGCATATAGTTATTTACAGTTAATACAGCAAAAACTGTTATTAGGCAAAACCAATTGCCAGGAAAAAGCAATTGGGATAACGAGGGTGTCGTCACCTCCTTGTCCTGGTCAGGAAACTTTTTCTGCAGTCTTCTGACCATCGACTCCTGCTTCTCCCAGCTCGGCTCTTTCCCTTCGTCCTCTTCTTCATCAGAATCTGTTTGCTTTACAAGAACGATAAAAGCAAAGCTGTGAAGGATCCCTTAATAAAGCCAAAATAGCTTCACAGCTTTGAATCAGGAGTAAGTGGTTCCTGAAGTACAGTAGGCTGAATGTGACAGATATATTTAATTAACATGTCAGTGGCTACAGTTACAGTTAGTAGCTACAGGCTGTGAACATTAATTAGGCTGTCACCTAAAACCAGTGTTAAGCGTTAGTTAGTAGTAGCTATTTTAACCTTGAATTACTTGCAAATGTTGACAGGTTAACACTGGCAATCACTGACAATCAATCTGATCATCCTGAAGAGGAACTTGCAGTTAGTCCATTGTGCATCAGGCCAAATTAATTGTGAAGAAATAATTCATAATTTCCACTGTGTGTTTGAGTGTAAAACCTGCAGTATACATGTCAAAATACTGCAAAAAACGTATGACAGCAATACAAAACACTTAAAATGGCTTTAGTTAGAAATAAAATAAAAATGTCAGAATGGTAATAATTAACACGTGTTATGACAACATCATTTTACACCACCGTGGTAGTATCGGTAATCTCACCACTGATGGTTTCCTCCTCTTGCTGGGTTGCGTCTCACCGCTGTCCTGAGAACTGCTGGATCCATCTTGCTTTCTCTTTCTGCCTCGGTCTGAAAAAGAGAATAATCAGCTGACTGAGACTTGTGAAATAAACCCACACAGGAAACTGACAGGTTGCGTACCTATAGGGTTAGATTTGTTCTTAAAGAGGTACATGTATGAAGGATGAAATGTAAGATCTGACATATCAATACGGCTGAAATTAGGTCGGTTAGAGAGTCCTAATCGGGGCTCGACATTAACTTTATGAGGCACAAGTGATTTTACATTTCACCTCTCTGGTTAAGAATTACCATAATTTACTTTTTCCATTTAGTTTGCAAAAGCAGACAATCAAAAGCATCGTTTGTTTGTTTAGGTTGTTTTCCAATTTCACAAACTGTGTATATTTTGCAGTCTACACAGCGACCTGTAAAATGTCACTCAGTGATTTTATTTTGTCTTTTGAATCATCTAATTATCCATTATGTACCTTTCACATCTCAGTATACACCAGGTCCAGTGATTCAGTGTTAATTTCTTAATTTGTATTATAGCACTGGTAGAGAGCCATGCATTTCTCAATGGGTCAATAAAACAAAATTAACACTTTCTTTTGACGTTTTTGTTTCCTTTTCTCCTCAACTACTAACTCAGCTTTCACACTGGAATAAACCACAGAAAAGTATGCATCTGTGTTCATGTGGAATTGAGCAGAGAGTGAAAATATGTGTCAATAACAAGTTTTTTTAGTTTTTTTTTTTACCTTCTTTATCACCAAACCTCAACAGGCACGCAGCTACAGCCCCCTCCAATGTGCTCGTGCTCCCAGCAACCTGTAAACAGTACAGAACAAAGTGTCCAAAATATGATGATGATGGTGATATATCAATTTAATATTTTATTATTATAGTCAGTCAAATCGATCCAGATATTTTTGACAGTAAATAACACTGCAATAAGAAAAATAAATATAAAAATGCACAGATAAACACTCGCATATCATACATACATACATACATATCCCACCTGACACTGCCGGGGTCAAACTAAGACATTCTGTGGTTTAAAGTTGCTCACCTCCTGTAGCTCCTTCCTAGTCAGCTGAGGAAACATCTCTAGTAGTCTGTTGATCTTTTCCTCCAGCTCGCCGTCCTCATCATCTGTATGATCATTCACCACATTTTTTGACGTTTTGGCTACGGGGCCCCTACAGAAGACCCACAACAGATCCGTACATCAGAATGAGTCCGTATGAAACAAAGTTTAAAATGTTGCCATGTTTAGGTGATGCTTACTTGGATTTCCTTGTTGATGATGTTTTGGATTTTGGCTCGTCCTCCTCCAAGTCAACAGTAATAACTTCCTCAAAAACCACTCCTCGGGCATGGGACTTGGACGGGACTTTAGTTTTCATCTGAGCTGAGAAGCAAAGGGAGGGAAAAAAATAAATTAAAAATAGAAATTAGCCAGATGCATTCACATCGAACAGCTACAAGATGAAAACATGAAAACAATAGTCATGTTTTTATACAATTCCTTTACCCCCCACCCATGATTTCATATTTAATTAAAACTACACCATTTCCTCCAAAATCCCCCTGAATGTATACATCAAATATGTTAGCTTTGTAAGGGACCCTTGAACATGCAGTAAGTTTAGGCATCATACATGTATTGCTGGACTGTGTCATGTCTCTGAGTTAAGTGACAATGCTCATTTCTAAACCCCTTCACATTACTGAAAGCAAGACACTGTCTTCAAAGTATTGCGTGTGTATTTTTCTTATTTTATTTGGTAAGTATTAATAAGCTCACATCACATCACGCAGTCCGACTATGTTAAAAATTAAACCCAACATGTGGGAAATGTAGTCAGTTCGGCCAACAACACGAAGAAGAAAAAAGCAAGTTATTTAACGTGTGTTAAAGACAGCATCTCTGACACATCTGGCTAGCTTCAACATCCGCTAGTTACCTGGCTTGTTCTCCTTCTCAGACTCTGGACTTATAGATCCGCTCTCCTGCTCTTTGTCCGCTGTCGTCGCTGCCTTCTTATCGAAACGAAACCGGTCTAAATTGAACAGACTCATATTAGCTGTCTATTAGTCTAGTAGCCGGATGACAGCGGCAACCCTTTGTCTCTTTTTTCTAGTGAGCGCTGGTTTCTCTGCACAGTCGCATGAAGCACAACGTCCCTGTTAGCCAATGTGACAACCCAGCTAACTAGCGTCGACTCTTAGCATAGCACTCAGTGGCAGCGACGGTTTTTAAGTTGTGTCACCGCTCGGTTTTTAACAGTAACGGTTCATAATAGATTGGTTGACGACACACTCACTTAGCAACGCAGGTAACTGTTAAATCATTTAGCAACGCAGCTAGTTGTTAAATCACAAGCCCGATTAAGATTGTAGCCCGGTTTCCCGCGGATCCCCCGGCCCGAAAGTGGCTGTCAAAGCCCGCCCTACTCTGGCTCTGATTGGCTTTTCCTGACATTCTTACCCCAATACTAACCAATCGCAATCCTCCTGCCTAAACCAACGATGCAGGGAACTCAAGATCATAACACGCAAGCTACTTCCGTTTCAGACGAAATTCGGTTATAGAAGTTAAAAACGCCAACAGATATCAAATGTCTTCATTTTAATCTGCTTTAATAGGGGCCCCTGTCATATACTAGTAACGGACAAGGTGTTGTTACAGTATAGTAGTTGGTGGTGTTTACCAAGAGGGGGAACATCAGTAGGAGGTGAACTATCTTGACACTCGGTGCTCATGAAACACGACCTCACTGGTCTCCAGTCAAATACAAACATTTAATTATAGAAATTACTAAGCAATATTGTATAAAGTATTATATATACAGTATTCAAACTGCAGCAAGGTTTTCATGAGGAATGCAGGTTAAACAATAAACATAGTAAAATCTTTAATACTTTCTAAGCTCATGAATTCAAGTTTGACTCATGACATCAATGTGTTCTGTGTCTTGAATTTGAACAGCCTAATGTTGTGATCTTCACCTATTGGTTTCATTCAAAAGATTATCCTTCGGCATAGTGTGATCAATCAATACTCGAATGCATTAAAATGTAATTCATTTATTTAGATGTGTTTTAGTTGTAAGGAACCATGTTGATGTACTGTACCAGAGTTAGTTTACTGCTATATATTTGCATCTGCAGGCTCTTCGGCGGGTCACAATTAAAACATACAACAGCACAATAACAAAACAACAGCACGAAGCGAGAAACACACAGTAGCACATCACACACACCCACAACTAGAAATGACTAATGTTTGCTTAAACATTCAAAGCAAGACTATTTACATATCTGCTGGTACTGTTGTCTTATAGTAAGACCCTTTTTACCGCAGATGTTTTGACTTGCCATACCAGGGAAAGCACATGTCTAACTAATAGTACTAATGAGTACTCTACTAATGAATGCACACCTGAATAGCTGAATAGGATGCAGCCATAAGCTATTATTTATGTTACTAGTGTCACATTTGTTTGACAAATCAGGTCTGCATCAAAGTCCTTCTTGTTAAATTCACCAGTGTCTCTGCACACAGTGTCCACTAGGTGCCACACTTAGACGAGGAACCTATCATCTTCTGCAGGCGTGTCAAAGAGACTGTCATACATGTACTGATCAAAGGGGGCAGCAGATGCATATTCTCTAAACTGGGATGAGCGCATAGATGATGTCTACCTGTAGCTGATGAATATTAGTCCTCTGTGATTTCTTCACTTCTTCTTATGTATGTGAATGTGTGTTTGCTTTTGATTTATTGAGGAAAAATACACATTTTACTGACTATACGCCGTGTCTATACTATTCCCTAGATAGCATGCATTGTCTTCTGCAGCTGTGTCTTGCACTGGGCTCCTGTATCTCAAAGCAACAAGTCTTCTTCATTGGATAAAAAGTTGAACAGGGTAGAACAGGGCCTACGGCGACATAGAGAAAAGACCCTATTTTCCATTTAAAGATAAGTTTGTTGATTTTGATTCATTTCAGAAAGTGTAAAACGTTCACACATTAACCCACTAGGTTGTCTCAGTTCACGGGTTGTCTGGTTTTAGGAAAGAGTTGTACATGTTTAGCAACAGATATTGGTCTGTTAGAGACGATAAACAATATAAGATGCCATAAAGAAGATGGTGTCGTGTTACACAGAGTTGTATCAGTGCTACAGTTTTAATTGTCAATTGTCACATATTTATAACAGTGTGTTACTTCCATTAGTAGCCACTACAATCATTCATATATCAGCTCTTCATTTGGCCTTGATGGTCAAAGTCAATGGCAGATAACTCCCCTCCTCACACACACACACACACACACACACACATATATAATTCAACCTTGTGTTATGAATGATAGATATACAAAAACAAATAGAAATACAAACATAAGTCATAAAACATACAATATATTATGGTATATATATAACATTTATTGAATGAGCCCTTGATGTTTCTTGTCTACTTCTTCTGTGTATACACATAACCACATCATGTACTTACACCTTCCGATTTCACTCAGATACAGTGAATATATTATGATGATTAGGTGGGGTCCTCTCATCAGATCACCACAGCGCCATCCTGCCGCCTTACTGTCGCCCCCCACCGTCGTCATGGAGACCATGTAAGTTATAGCATCGCGTATGTGTATGTGTGTGTGTTGGTGTGCTACACAGGGCACAATAGGCAGACTGACACAGAGTCTGATAGGGGTGATGACCCCTCACAGCAGGATTCCTAAACTGTGGCTCCTTGCCTTCTCCTGTCCTCCTGGTCAAGGTTTTTGTGTATGTGCGTGTGTGTGTGTGTGTGTGTGTGTGTGTGTGTGTCTTACATCTGCATTAGGATAGACATTTGTTTGTTTTGTCAAGGTCTATGTAGGTGTTTGTATGTATGTATGTACATATGGCATGGACACGCATACACCCACACACACAGACAAGTAGACGCATATATGCAACAATACAGAAATATAAATCACTAGGCTGTCCCAATGCAGGAGCAAATCATTAACACACACACACACACACACACACACAGTGATAGTATCAAAAATAAATTTGTATTATGAATGTTTTAATGGATGTTTTTGTTGGAGGCCATAACTGAGATAAAAGCTGGGAATCATTGACTCTGCAGAAGGGAAGCGCACACACACACACACACACACACACACACACGCTTACAAACACAGGTCCAGTGGTTCAGAGTTGAATGTGCATACTGTATGTGTGTGTCAAACTGCACATACACATACTGTACACGTATGTAATGTATGCACTGTTTAGGCATCTGTTTAACTTTGTGTGCCTAAGCGTGTGTATGTGAACACGTTGGGTCGGCGTCTGCGTATGTGTGTGTTTTTAAGGTTGACCCAACCATGGTGTCCCAGCAGACTCGTCACAAAGTCTGTCACCACCCAGTCACCATGGCGCCCAACTTGGCCGAGACCCGACGGCGGCAGGGAGCACCTTGTCACCGTGGTAACACGTCTGGGATGTAACACCCCCCTGCCCCCCTTTTTTCTGACAAATACACAGAGACACATGCACACACCACCCCACTCTCCGAAGAACACATTTCATGTTAAAAATTATTGTAACCATTGACTCTGACCAAGTGTGAGAGATACTGACAATAGAGACAAAGAAGTTCACTGTGTGATGAATAGATAACTTTAACCAGTTCACGACTCATTTCAAATCACTTTGGTAGCTCCAGTGACAGATCCATTTATGCCAAATATAAGATATTTCACAACACTGGCACGGGGACATTGTATTGGTTTGTGTGCATGCATACTATACATCCTGATATCCAACCTGTACTGATGCCAATAAAAGCCTATATAATATGACTGCAATTGACGCAGCAGTCAAGAAGTTCAAATTGAAATACTGGCAGCTGCTCCTGTCTTGTTGTTCTTATATTACTTATACACTGTCTTATAATTGCAAAGTGCTTTTCATGGTGATTTAGATAGCGAGTTTATTGAGTTGGAACCTCATAGTATAGTTGTATAATAGGAGTCCTTAACATAGGCCTTCTGATTACATGCTGTGGACAAATACCACTTTGATTTAAAGAACAAATGACAACAGTGTGCACACACCACACAGAATAATGATAGCAGGTGTGAAGTAGATGTGCAATCTATTCCTATTTTCTATATCCTCTCTACATGTTCTGGCCTCACTCTAAGCATACATTAAAAACTGTTAGTATCTTTCAAAATATATTTGCTAATATTTCAATATAAGAGAGGAGAGAACCACCAACTGACCAGATCTGAACCCTATAAAGTTAAAGCATACAAACATGCAAGACTGGACACACTGTTGCTGGAATCGAACTGTGGATGTTGTGGTCATGTGACGTGTACCCTTAACCTAAACTCACACTATATAGACAGACAGATAATAAAAGTAAAAGTCAAACATGGGACCAGAGTAGCTCAGTTATTAAAAATAAATAAATAAATAATACACAGCAGTTATTTTCACTTCTCCACTGGATCTACAAAGAGAAGAGATTGTTGAGATTGTATTTAGCTGTAATGTCTCAAATTTAATCACAATCTTTAATTTCCCAGTTTTTGGGATTAATAAAGTATATCTATCTAAGTATATCTATCTATCTATCTATAATTTCAGTGGAAAGAAAACATGCTGCAGGAGCGGTTTGAGCGGTTAGATGTTTTGATACTTTTTTCCATGGTGAAAGTTGGTGTTTGATTATAAGAAGGGACATTTTTGATGAGATATGTTTTACCACTTTGAATTTTGTCTACATGACTTGTCAGTATAATAAAGGATTTAATCATTTAATCTTAGTTATGCGTAGTTGGTATGTAAACATGATCAGCTTCTATTGTTTTAATAGACCATCGGTTGTACGTATACTATAGTTAACTATACATTATTTACATGTCATTGACTTTGCTGTACCTTAGCAACAGTAAGCAACACACCGTTCAGAAAGTTGATTGAAGTAGCAAAAGTCCCCTCGGATAACTCCACATTTTGCACACTTCCGTGTTGATATTAAAACAAATTCTCTACGATATCTGCTGTCAGATAAGTTATCAAAACCTTCATTTGCCTCCTTTTGTACTGCTTTTAGTCATCACTCATGTAACCTCCCTCCATCTCTCCGCAGGCAAAGAGAATCAGCAGCGGGGGAGAATTCCCATGTTGCTGGAGGTAATGCCGCAGAGCAGCCGAGACAACCCACCAATCACAGAAAGACAATGACTGATCCTCCTGGCTGCCTTACAGAACATCAGTCAAACAAAGCTTTGTTAGCGCTGCATTCCTCTGTATTGTTCTCCTGTTTGCAGCCTTTAATCAGACGATGTTCATTTCATCTGTGTCATAAATGAGACACCTTGAATTTCTTTCATGCATTCATATTTTGACGCTGTGAACTGCTCGTTCGTTTCATCGTGATAGCATCCTTCACTTTTTTTTCGTTTTTTTTTTTTTTTTTGAGAAGAAGAAAGCTAACTGCCCCTTTGTTCATCAGTCCTTTTCTGTGGTAGCAGCGATCAGTGGCTGCAGTCAGCTTTGCAAAGGTCTGTCACATCACCGCAGTGTTTTAATTAAACTGAAGGAGACATGCAGAAAGACAGGGGGACAATGACTGATCCCCAGGCCGCCTTACAGAACGCTGTTCAGACCGAGCATTGTTAGCACCACATGCATTTACATTGTCCTCCTGTCTACAATTGTATGAATCAAATGATGCCAATTATGTCTCTGTCATTTGCTCGTATAATATTGTATGATTAATTATCCATGTTTTGTCAAGGATTAAAGTGGTATGGGAAAATTATAGTTTTGTGTCAAGCGACGGCTGTCCTCTCAAATTATGAAAGTCGAAGGTATTTTGCTTCAGCATTTCTTACAGTTTTTCTCTCCAGTCTAGTTGCAGCCAGTTTCCCAGCATGCACCACAGCGAGTGCGCCTTCATTGGCCGAAAGATGTGACAAATGTGCCTCCTCCGTCTAACGTGAAGTTGCTGGCAAATTTGTATTTTACAAGGAAGCAAAAATTTACAAAATTTATCTGAATTTATCTGAGAAGAGACATTAGACAGGAAGACAATGAAAAACTCGTTAAGCTTTTCTTTTAGCTGACAGACTAGCTGAGACAACTGTGTGTGTGTGTGTGTGTGTGTCCTGGTAGGGAGCTTGAGACGACTGAGATGGGAATGTCAACACAGGATCAGCACCCCTGCTGGTGAACGCCAGTTGGGGGTCCGTCTCCTCTGGGAGCCATTGCATCTAAATGTGTGTGTTTGATAAGGTGTGTGAATGAGTCTGTGTGTGTGTGTATATCTTGACTTATGTGTGTGCATCATAAATACGTGTGTCTATGTGAATGTTCGGGGCCAGTGTTTGGGCCATTTTAAGGGCTGGGGTGGGGGTGGGGGGGTAGTGTGGTGACAGCCTCAGCTGTGTTGAGTTGTGGGAGAAAAAGAGCTGACGCGACGGGAGTTGATGTCTGACATGACCTCTCTCAGCAGGCGCACCGCAGGGAGCTGGGAGCTGCCGCTGACTGAGTGTGTTTGTGTGTCTGCGTGTGTGTGTGTGTGTGTCTAAGTGGGCAAGTGAAGGAGAGAGGATGGACTTATAAAGTGAGCAACAGAAAAGTTAACTGAAAGTTTAAAGAAAATCCTGACGCTCTCTCTCTGGGAAAAACCACCTTGATGGACGTGACACTGGACTTCTCCTGCTGTGTAACCCAATCCTCACCGGTCCTTTCCCTCTTCTACCTTCCCTTGTTTCCCTCCCTCCATATCATATACCTCTCACTGACCTTCTCACTCTTTGTTGGTGTCCCTGTGCTGCCTCGTTCCCTCAATTTCTCCCTTCCTGACTTTCTCCTGAAGGTGCATTCAGGTCGGTAAAGTGATCTACAGGCTCACTGTTCGTTTCCCTCTTTCTTCAGCCTCTTGTCTCTTCCTCCTCCTGTCCCTCCATCTGCCACCTCCTCTTATGTATTTTTGCATGATCTTTGTATTATTCCTCATCCTCTTCTACATCCCCTGTCCCTGCACTCTCTCTCTCTCTCTCTCTCTCTCTCTCTCTCTCTATCTCCATCTCTTTCTATTCACTATCTCTCCTCTCTGGGTCCAGTGCTTTGCCATCAGTGTCTGATAAGTGCCCACAAAGCCCCCACTGTCTCGTGTGACCCTCTATTCTTCCCTCATCCCCTCTCTCTCTCTCTCTCCCTCTCTCCTGCTCTCCCCATCCTGGAGCAGCCAAGCATGAGGTAAAGAGTAGGAGCTGTTTATCTTATGCCACACCTCATGTCCTTTTACCTTAACCTCCTCTCCTTTCTACACTTTGTTTCCACTCGGTTTATGCTGCTGTCACATTCTCGTATGTTGTTGAGCTCTCTGTTGCTCTCTCTATCTCTCCCCTCTTCGTCTAACTTCCCTCTTGCTCGTAGGGAAACCTTGCCCCTTGCTCTCACAATGGACGCTGTTGCTTTTAATGTGGGACAATAGGACAGATCTGAAAGGTTAGCCAGCCCTTTGCACTGTATCCCCATGCACTCTCCTCCCTCCACTGATCCAACTCTTTCTTCCCACTGCCACCTACACCTTCCTATCACCTTTCTTCTCCACCCAAAAATTCTATTACATTTCTTATTTTTGCTATTTTTAGTACTTTTCAGATCAATTTATTTTGACTTGTCTTTTTTTTTAATAGACTTATGAGCTTCCACTTTCCAGAGTTGTAAAATCCTGCTTAATAATTTGTTTTAAAAGCTGTGCAGTGAATTGATATCTGATTCAAATCTATCTCATTTTATTGTCATAATTTCAGTGTCAGCTGTATTATCACGCCACCACACCAATACAGCCATGTGTTTGGGTTTGTTTTTTTTAATGCACAGCTTTGGCCTTTGTATTATGAAATATATCTAAATGAATATTTGGGGAAATACACTTATTTGCTTTCTTGTCAAAAGTTAGATGTGACGATCAATACCACGGCTATAGCCAGCAGCTGGTTAGTGTTGCTGGAAACAGCCACTTTTCCCTGCTAAGAAATAATAATTTATATGGATTAAACAAACAAGCTGTAACATGTTCATCAAAGGTGCTGTAGACAGATTTCGTTAACTTCAGATTGAACCAGGCTAACCATTTCCACCTGTTTCCAGTCTTTGTGTTGAATGTTGAATTATTGTTTACTACCATATTTAATAGTCTCTTTCTCTGTCCATTTATCAGTCTTCCCTTTTTTTTCTCCCCCTCCCTTTTGCCCTCTGTCCACTTCTGTCAATCATCAAGCAGATCGGTCAGTCAGCCTGTCTGACAACCTCACCGCTGAAGGTCTGAATAGTACTAATGGGTCTTGTTAGCCACTTACCTGCCTGTCCTGCTCTCGCTCTCTGAGTATGAATAGAATAACCCTAATGGTGCTTGTTTGCCACTCCGCTGCTCTCCCTTATCCTTCTATGGCGTTATCAATGCTGATCAGTGTACATGGAGATAAGTCTCTGTGTGAGCGTGCAGTATCCTCTTCCTTCAGCCTTTATCAGTCCTGATCCGTGTACCCGGAGTTCTCTGTTAGAGACCCCGCCTGGGAAGGTCATGTTTTCATTCGCCCCAATCGGCTCGCTGACCGATAAGACAATTTGTCAGGTGGAAATCAGAGAGGCCTTTTCTTGGTCGTCTGGGAGACAGATGGAGGAAGGAGATCAAGAGGGGAGAAAGAAGTAACATGAGGTGAAAAAGGTATAGCATGCAGAAAGAAAGAATGGTATATTTGAAAATGCTATACTTTCACATTGTAGTGTGAACAAGAGACCAAAGCTTTAAAAAAAAAAAAACACGCTAATTATGGTTATCATATGACTACCTCCATGCTAGCGGCTCTCTGAAGCTGTACTTTGAACTATCATGGATAAGAACCACAACAACAGGTTTATTATCTCTATATATATGTATATATAAATATTGCATGATGCAAAAAGTGTTACTTTTCAAGTGGTTAGTTGTGGATGGTCTCATCAGTATTCGCTCCCTCATCTCCAGGCTTCCCAGTCTGGCCGCCACTAATCTGATCACCGCCTCTGCAGACTCACACACAGCCTCCAATAGTCCAGCCATGGCCTCCTTAATCGACATGTTATTGCTCACAATCACATTTACAGCACAGAGGCAAATCTGCTCAGATGCGATTGTGTCAGCGGCTAATTCAATATGTCTCCGCTCACTTTTTCTTTTACTCGCCATCTTTCATCTTCAGAAACAAGGTGACAGTGTTTTCATTTTCATTCTTGGGTTACTCTCCATCAATTTAGCTCACAGTGTGTGGTTGGGGCTCATGGAGCGAGACGCGTGTAGGTGCTGGTTATTGTACAAGCGTTTATTTCTCTCCTGTGGGAAAATGAAGAGCAGGACTTTTATTTGAGATGTGATTAAAACAGCACCAGCTTTTTGTTGTTTATTCACAGAGGCGGTGGGTATTGGTTCATACTGGTGGAAGTTTGATACTTTTACTTTGATAACTGATCATTGATAATTGAAGAATAAATGTTTTTCTTTAGAAGGCACAGAACCTGCTACTGTGCAGGGATGCCCATTCTGCTGCCTGCAGGATTACTTGATAATTGAATACCTGATCTTGTAAATAGTGCTAAATGTCACATATATTGTAGTGATACAGATAAGGTCGACAAAACAACAACAACAACAACAACAACAACAACAACAACAACAACAACAAAAGTCTTATTGTTTCTAATAGTTGACTAAACAGTTGCTGTTTAGTCAGCAAGTGTGTGCGCAGACATACAAAAAGATACACAGTGACACTCACCTCGTCCTGGTCAGCAAAGTGGTTAGTCAGGTGGCCAATGGAGCATCCTTGAAAGGATCTGTTTGTGTGTGTGTGTGTGTGTGTGTGTGTTTGTGTGTGTGTGTGTGTGTGTGTGTGTGTGACCCAACCCCGGGTCTCTGGGTCAGAGTTCCTGACACACACTCACACACAGCGGGGCGACGAAATAATTAACTTAGACTGTGATTGACAGACAGTTCATCACACTGACACACACACACACACACACAGAGGGCATAACTTTCCCATAATCAGCCGCGTTGACAAGACGGACGACCTGTGTACTTCATTGTGTCTCTCACAGTAAAAGACATTTCTGAAAAGAATGACTTAACCAAGTATGTCAAAGATAATTAAACAAATATCAAACATAGATAAGAGAATGCAAGTGAGAGTGCAAAGTGAATTACCTCCAGCTCTGCAGTACAATCTGAACGTTTAAGGCAAAATATGAAATAAAAAATAATCAGAATAAATCACTTCTATTTTTGTCCTTTCAGTGTAAACCTCCAAAGTTACATATAAAGCAATGGTAACGATTCACAAATGCGTCATTACCTCCTTTATACAACTGTCACACAGAAATCTCTTATAGTTTATTGTCAAAATGACACATCTGATATCTTTAATCCCTGCTAAAATCTGTATTATCCACTATAAATGTGACACATCCTCAAATTACACACACACACACACACACACACAGACACACACATATTCTAAAAAAAATGATTTCAATCATTTCCTGTCACATTCTGAAACAAGAAAATCACATTGAGTTAAATGTGAAGTGGGAAGAGAGCAAATGAAAGTGGCTTAAAAGAAAAGGAAATAAGAGAGAGGAAAAGAGGGAGTATCTTGTTCTTGGAGCTACTGCAACACAGACAGCTCTGTTTCAGATAGCATGTTCACCTTTGAAGGGTGCACTTAAAAGTGTGGGTGTGTGTGGGGTGGAGTGGAGTGGAGAGGAGAGGAGGCAGTAAAAGCGGGGTCTGGGTGGGTGGATAGGGGGGGTAACCTGTGGATTGAAATAGTGTGCCTCCCGCTGAACCCCCCCACCCCCATCCCACCACCACCACCACCCTTGATTCTGAGAGGCCGTTTTTCTCTACGGCCACAAAGGGAGAGGGGTCGGATTGCGCCGGCACATTCACCGGCCCACTTTGTTTTCAAATGGTTTTGTTTAGTTGTGACACTGTAGACACCCAACACCTTCCAAGAATCCGAACTCTTCTATGGGGGAGTACTGAGGGCAGGTGGGTGGTGTGTGTGGGCGTAAGTGGAGAGGAGGGGTGAGGAGGTAGCGGAGGGCAGGTAAGAGACCAGAGAGAAGATTTTTGGGGTTGGAATTTTCTTTATGGGAGCATCATTTCTCTCATCTCTCCTCAAGGTTTTCTGTCCTGACTTCTTCCTAAACGCTGTTTCATCTTTGCCACCACCCGCCTGCTCTGGCTGCTGTGCCCCACCCTGTTCCATACTGCTTTCTCCCCTGCCCTCTCCTCCAGGCACTCTCTGTGCTCCCTTATGTCCCCAGGCATTCATGCTGTTTAATCTTTTCCACCTCTGAGTGTTTAAGCTGCTTAACACAGCAGGATCAGGACCGCTCAGCATAGAGTAGGCTGATGCTTGACAGCTAATATGGGGCTAATTCTAGGCTTAGCCCTCATTTTTACACAGCACTTCCTGCAAATCTATTGACGTTTGTGATGCCCTACATGCACAAGCATGTGCATAAGCATGAGTATACTCATGCAAGCCATTCTACTCAAAAGTGCTCTCCAGGTTAACATGTGTGGTTGATGTTAAAGAGGTTCATGATATTGAATGCATAGAGGGACAATGTACTCAATCAAAGATTTCTCAAACAGAATATTGAATACTATAATTATAATTATAATATAATTTCTTAATTGTTTGGGTTTTTTGTTTTTGCTATTTTCTTATAGCATGCAAGATTTACCTTCTATGTTATACATGATACCGGCACCTGAAAAGAATCTGAAAAAAATGCACATTTTTTCCTCTCAATAAAAAAAACCCAACAGAAAATAGGTATTGAGAGGAAGCGATAATCCATATTTAAAAATCTGATCATTCTATATGTAGCGATGTACAGGGAGAGCCTTTGTAAATGCTTCTTGACACGCTTGACAAGGCAGCAGTACCTGAGCTCACAGGGGCCATGGAGTCAATTGCTACACATAGGCATAGCTTTGAAGGGCAGGGGTGCGTGCCGGGCTGGGGGTGGCACTGGCACACACACACACACATACACACACACACACACACGATCCATTCCGTAACCATACACACCATATCCCAAAGGATGGACGGTGCAGCGACAGGCGGAAAATCCATTGTCACTAAACGCCATCCGGCCAGGGGCAGCTGAGTTCACCTGCTACGCCATTTACTCATTGAAAGTAAAAGAAAAGGTGCATGTGAGCTGAGTTTACGTGTGTGTGTGTGTGTGTGAGTGAGAATGAAAGGCAGGAAGAAGGGAAAAGAGCTAAAAAGACAGAAAAAGAGAGAGTGTGTGTCTGAGAGAAAAAGATTGAATAAAGAGACACGGGAAGAGAGTGAGGGAAAGACTATCTGCTGCATTAACCTTCCCCTCCACAGTGCCAGTATAGAGTCTTTTCTCCACTCCTCTTTCAGCAGGGAGGACCCAGGGGACGGTAATGCTAAGCCCGACTCCATTCTTTGACCAGAAACTTTGATTTCCTATTAGGTTCCTCCTGATGGGGACTGATGGGGAAAGGAGGAGGGTAGAAGAGAGAAAGGCAGGGAGGGATGGACATCGAGATGGAGGGCAGGAGGGAAACGCAGGGTGGTAAAAAAAAAAAAAGAAGAAGTGAGAAGTGGCCAAAAACCAAGCAAGAAAGGAGGAGAAGAGTAGAAAGGGGCGGCAAAAACAGAAGTAGATGCAGCAATCCAATGCAGAGAGGAGGAAAAGGGGGAAGACTGAGTGAGGTTGAATAGGGAGGGCTGGTCTCACATCACATGTAGCGATGGCTGGCGGTCGGCTGTGGGACATTTGCTGTCCCCGTCCTGGATATCGAGGGCATTGTTTACGCTCAGCCCATTTAGGCCTGACCTTTCCTAGCTGGCAGACATACAGACTGAGAGGTGGAAAAAAAAAAAAAAAAAAAAAAAGGCACGGCGAGTAGCAGACAGGTTAGTGTTCAGAAAGGCAGAAGTTTTATCTCCGTCTCATATTATTGTGGATGAACTCTTTTCACATCAGAACTAAAAACCATGCTGGCATGTGGAGAGAGACAAGAGATAAGACTGGAGATATTCTACAGTATATTGTTCTTATTGTCCACGAGTCCCATGAGAAGACCAGAACCAACAATGTGTCCGACCATCTCAAAATACATTCCACATTTCCTACCCTGTCTGTGGCACTCAGCCCAGAGACAATTTGTCCCTGCTGAAGATGTAAATCTTTACAAATGGGTCACAAATATAAAAAAAATAAAAATGTTTAAAGTAAAGTACTTTATTGGGTGTGGGACTGTTTTCAGCTGCAAATGTGGTGCTCTAACTGACTGACTGACTGACTCAAAACAGTGTGGCTCATTTATAGGTTTTTAGGTCTATGGCACACATGTTTGTTTCAATATATTTGTTGATTTGTTATTCCTTAACCCCAACCTCAAAACCATTCACCACGAATGCAAAGCATCAACTGTCATCTTTGCCTGGATAAAGTCTACGATTGCATAGAAACACTGAAAAAAGACTCATATTATTGTCACAATACATGGGATACACATATGTGGCCTGCATTTCGTGTCAACAGTACATGACCTCCCATGAGGGCAATGCAGGAACAAAACCCTTTTGCTTTACAAGGAGTGCAAGTTCAACCGATCCTTATTGTCGTCTCACATCTCGTGCAGATTTTGCGTCGCTGACCCCGTTATGAATACATGTGTAGAGTTTTTCTGGAAGACTAAGGAGGTATGGCTGCTTCAAGTTGACACGTGGCGATGTAGTAAAACGTTCTTTGTGGGGACAGATTGGCCTGAAAAATGTTTAAAAAATACAATTAAAATTGGTTGAATTGAATTGGTTGATGATATATTTCACATTTACATTAAGCATCAAAGCATCTTCCGGGACAGACCCGGTTGATGAATAGCTCTCAACGACAACAAACATTTATCTGTGTTTTTATGATAAGTGGTTCCCATGTCATGTGTGGGAAAGAGGGATGAGACAGATATTAAAGTTGTGTAGGCGAGACAGAGAGATATGGAGACAGAGACATACAGAGAGAGACAAAAGAGAGCGGGAGAGAGTTAGTCGGAGGGAGAATGATTGATTGATGTGGTCAGTGAGGCGTCACTGATCTCCACGGGAGTCTCCCCAATGAAGAAGATGCGGATTGGCCTTAATGGTGTGGAAACAGGCAGACTGCAGCACTGATCTGGGAGGAGGAGGAAGATAAGGACGGCCAAATCTGCTACAAACAAACAAAGTCAATGAGCACAGGAATTTTCTCGCGTTTGCAATAAAAAAAATCATTTTTAATTTCACTGCTTCCCTTTAACTTACGAGTAATTTAATCTACTTTCTGTTCGTATAATACAAAGCCTGTATTCTAAAAATCCAAATACCTTATTTTCACTGGAAAATACAGCCTAATATTTATCAATTTTAATGGAACCGAAATAAGTATTAATGCGTTAATTACAGAGTATGATTATTTCAAAAGTGAAAATAGGGAAAGAAAAAAACATAAAACAATTATGTCTCCCTAAAAGAAATAGTCAGTTTAACAGGTGGAATATGAGACTGATCCCACGGCCAGTCAAACCTCCATTGTTTATGTGTTTGTGTTACCCTGCAGAGAGACTTGCTAATCCGTTACACTGGTAGGAAATGTCTTGCTATATTAGCTGTGTTATCCTGCTGGGATCTTGTGTGTCAGTAAGGGGCCTTTACACTTAAAGATGCCCTACAGGCATTATCAACCGAGAGACAACAACTATACTTAGAAATGGATGGAAGAGAAAGATGATTTTTTAAGAGTGTGATGTAATTGCACCTGTTATGAAATGTGATGCGATGATTTGGATATATTGTCACAACACTTTTGTGAAAGCAAACTTGAATGCAGGTATTTAAGCTATTTATATGAGACGGCCCAGACGCACTGTTACACTTCCTGGCTAGTTGAAATGATCCATGTTAATCCAATTCCTTCACTGTAGGAAGTATCGTGCTGTTGTTTTAATCTGGCAGGGGGCTTGTTGTTCCTGAATACACCCTGCAGCTATTGTGTGAGTTAAGAGACCACTCGAGAAATACATGATAGCACCACCGCTCTGTTAAGTGGGAGTCCTCAGGCCCCAGGAATCTGCTTTCTGTGGGCAGTGACACACGAGCAACATGCAACCGAACATAACAAGGAAGCCTAAAAATCTGATCTTTTTGTGGTATAAATTCAAATATGTTAACTGGATTGTGACAAAAGGATGGGTTTAACAACATAACACAGTAAATATTATAAACACCTGTTAAACATATGCATTGAGTTCAAGTCAATATTTATTATGAGCTTGTTAATTAGCTTTTCTTTAAGTTCTGAAAATTTAAGTAAGTAAAGCAACAGGACCCCAACAGAATTAAAGGTTGATCACAACACAACACAATGCTACACAACAGTAAGTTTGAATGTATGTAAATTTCACAAAACATGATAAAGATAAATATCTTTAAATTTAAGTGAAAGTCCTGAGTGGTAAATTGATGGAATAATACGGTGAACCAGTTGAACTTGTTGGCCTGGTTCGGGATTCATAACGAGACAGTTAAACACTTCAGCATTGGTATTGCTTAAAGCTTAATGCTGCAACATTGAGCAGGAACGTTATCTGCTATACCTGTCTGGTTTATGCAGCAGGCTTAAGGTGTGTGAGTACAAGGCATGTTGACAAAATGGGAGCCCAGACAGAGCTCATGTGAGTACATGTATGTATGTGTGTGTGCGCCGCTTTGCATTGTGGTTTTTTGTTCCTGAGAAAGCACTTGTGCCACTCTCCAGTTAAACTCTTGTGTCACTCTCAGTCACCAAATCTCAATTGCTCACTTTACAGTGCACAGAAATGCCTGTTCACAACTCCATTGTGGTCTGCCTCCTTCTTGGATCGGCAGCTCAATGGGCAGTTTGAAAAGACGGGGGTGAAAACGATATGACATGTATCTCTAATTGGTAAGATGGAGAAAAAGATGTGTATATGTGTGTGAGCATGCACCAACATCACTGTGTGTCTATGAGAGAGGGAGACAGGCGAGGTGAGGGGGTGCGCTCTGGCTGTCTGTGCTCTGTGTGCTGTGTGAGGGTGGGAGGGAGGATGTAAGTGATACCCTTGTCTGTTCCCTACTTGCCCCACTCTGAGGCCGCTCCACCCAGGCCAGCCCGGGAGAGAGTGGGGGTCCCTTGGGAACTGGACAGGACAGGGAGGGAGAAGGGGGGGGCAGCATGGAGGCCAGGCTTTCAGCCACTATGAAAAGGAGCGGAATCAAATACAAGCAAAATCGCCTTCAATATACTGTATCCCTCACCTGAGTAGGGCAGCGAGCTGAAAGGAGATCCATGGAGGCAACTGTACAATGGGCCTGGAAGAGAGGAGAGGAGAGGAGAGGAGAGGAGAGGAGAGGAGAGGAGAGGAGAGGAGAGGAGAGGAGAGGAGAGGAGAGGAGAGGAGAGGAGAGGAGAGGAGAGGAGAGGAGAGGAGAGGAGAGGAGAGGAATGACACTAGTTGCTCATCAAAGTGACAGTCCTTGATGTGAGGTTACGTGTGGTGAAAATGACCGGTGTCAAGTGAGGTGGGTGTTGTAGGTGGTGGAGCTCACGTGTGTTTAAGGGTGGACGGATGGTTACACACACACACACACACACACACACACACACACACACACACACGCACAACCTTTCTGCACTCTTGCCCTCTCACATACCTCTCATGTTCCAAGGTGTAAAAAAACAAAACAAAAAACACCTCCAGCTAAATGACTTGCAGCATTTTCTTTTCATGTTCGTCAGTCAGTCAGAGTGAAGGTCTCTTACCCAGCTGAGAAGGAGGGCCGGCCGCACGCTCTCGGAAACCCGACCCTACTGGAAGTCATATTGTGTCAAAGGGAGTAAATAGCCTTGCAGTTGAAGTGTTTCCTATTGGGAAGTATAAGTATACAACACACACACTCATACAGGTACACACAGAGTCCCACACACACACACCCCCACTACAGTTTGAGCCACATCAAACAGATAACTTGAGGGTTTTAACAATCGAAAACAAAAACAAAAAAGAGGATACAGAGAAATAAAATAAATATAAATGTTTACATGTTAATGCAATATTGATGATGAAACATTAGGAAAATGCAAAAGGAAAAGTTTTAGGTAGTTTAGGAGATTTACATATTATGAATATATCCTGGATATTATGCATGGAAAGATTCATGCACCGTAACATCCTCGAACATGCAAATCTATCAAACACACTCGTACAAACACACACATACACACACACACACACAAAGCCATGTAACTGATTCCGCAGGAGCATTGAGCACTGTGGATAATTGGTAGCACCATTGTGCTGCTCTTCAATGGGCTGGTTACCCAAGAAGCCTCATGTTCGTGTTCATGTACATTTGCTTTGAAGGTGGCGGACACAAAGAGCTGAACCCTGCCCAGAACAAAGCCCTGGGAGACCCTGCTTCACCCATAGATGTCTTTCATGGAGAGAAGCACAGAGATAAATGATCTTCTTCCATGTGACAGTGTGTATATAGTGTGTGTGTGTGAGTGTGTGACCGTGTCTGTATGTGTATGTACAGGTGCACAAGATTTAAGGGATGGGCTGCTTGTCATCATAGTAACCACAGGACGTATTATGTCAAAATAGTTTAACACCTACTCTGTAGAAGATGTAAAGCCTTCAGCCTGGGGACACTTTGAAAACACGGCAACAAAACTACAGTTCCGGTGTAACAATACACATTTTTACAATTATCAGCATAGTTTACTGTTCTCTACTTATTTTATACAGTATTTCAGTCACTTTTCTTTCTGATTATTAGTATTATTGCTATTTTATATATATATATATATATATATAGTTTTAAAAAATTTTTTTTTTTTTGACAAAAATCTTTTGGGAACTCATTCTGTTATCTCATTATGGTTAAAGGGCAGGCTCATAATTTTTCAGGTCTGTTTTAAAACAACAATCAGGAGCCAAGATGAACACTGAAACAGGCTTTTCTCGCTGTAATCATTGCTCCTGTTAACACCGCCAATGTAAGTGATTGATGAGGTACAAAACCCACAAAACACTGCTGTGGAAAAATTTAAAATTTAAAAGTTTATTTGATACTAACACGAAGCTTTAGTTGTCTGAGCCATTCAAATCAAGTGGATGTATTTCAACTTTAGCCTTTTTAATGCCAAATTCTCTCTTCCTGTTATACTTCCACCGTACAGGGAACAGGGAAACAAATTAAACAAAAAGAGGAACACTTACATTAAAAAAGTTTGGAAGATATCCATTTGATCTGAGTAACTCGAACTTTTAGATTAAATTACATATTGTTCATAACTTTATATAATTGTACAAACACTATTTCACTATTTTCACTATATATATATATATATACACTATATATATATATATATATATATATATATATATATTTGCATGTTTAATAGACAGACTGATGAGTGGTTCCAGTTAAACTGTTTTTCTCGCTGATAAGGTCAGTTTTAGCTGATGGGCGCAGCTTTAGAGCATCTAAACTAAAGATTAAAACAACCGAAGACTCATTTGTCCCTGCTGTCATTCGACTGCCTGATTTACATGTGAAATGATGGAGCTTCTCGTGTGTAAGTCCTTTTTGCACCGATGACTACCTTTTTGTGCCCAGATGCTGACTCCCTGTGTCATCTGAACAAACAACACCTCTCCACATGCTTTAGGTTCCCTACACTTGATGTTTTATTAACTCTTTTATGCTGAGTGTCTTTATTGTTCTTTTTTTTTAGATTTACTATAGTGCACACAATCACATAAACACTACTGTATAAATCTTTGTCCAAAATATTTCCAAAAGAGACACAATTTCCTTCTCTTATTATCTATACGATGTTTCCAAGTAATTTCACAGCAACACGATCACACAGAAGATGATGCTGATAGAAATGTTCGAATGTTATTGTTTGCCAGCACTACCAAAGAAACTCATTAACAATTAATAGCATCACTGGGTTGGAGCATGCGGTGCAACAGGTGCTCATTGCATCACAGCTGCATTGTGTGTGTGTGTTTGTGTGATCACCGCAGGTTACGCTACAGTACATGATAATACAGGGCTAATGGGAGGTGAAGGCTTTAGGGTAATTTAGAGGGGGGATTAAACAACAGGGTAGTAAGTCAGCCCGTAGACACATTTACAGTTGGTTGAAGTGAAGTGAACCATACTGATCAGAGGATAATCTACTGATCAAACTATCTATCTCATATCCTCTGTTGCTGCTCTCTCTTTTTCCCCTCCCTCTTGCTTATTATTCTGTCTCTATCTGCCCATGGTGTCCTCACTCGCCACCCTCTCCCTCTCCCTCTCCCTCTCTGGGACAGCAGATGGAGACTATGGCCCAGTTCTGCCTTTTGTTCTGGGTCCCCAGAGAGAGACCCGTGGCTTTTTGGACAGCACACAGCTCGGCTCCCCATATCTCATACAAAATGCAAGCGCCTTTTCTTTTCATTAAAAAAAAAAAAAAAAAAGGAAGCTGTGGAATGCACATATTCTGATTATATGTATTGAAAGGAGCATGACTGCAGAGGCTTAAAACATGTTGAGCACACCTCTTTGACTAAAGGCACCAAACATCCACTCACTTTACTTTTTGTCATGCAAAACATTCACTTCTGTGCTTGATAATGTGAGTTATTAAAGTTTTGTGGTTGTGATGCCTTGTGGTTTGACTGTGTGCTTTGCACAGAACATGTTTGTTCAGTTTGTGGATTATTGTTTGATGCACTGAAGCCCATTTGCCGATAAATTCCTCTAAATCTCCTAAAAGTAAAATAAAAAGAAAGACTGTTAACTAAAACTAAACTAAACTAAACTAAACTAAACTAAACTAAACTAAACTAAACTAAACTAAACTAAACTAAACTAAACAGACACGTCTAAAGCGTAAAGAGCGTGCGCAAAAAGTCCATTTGATCTATAACAGGGGGCAGGAGCAGGTTAAGTCCCATATGATGAAAGATGGTTTCCCTTTTGGTCTTCTTCTTTTACTCACAACAGCCTCCACACACACGTCAGTGCGTCTCAGGTTCTCCCTAACTCCACCACTGTTGTTATTTTTCATAACGTCCGTGCGTAAATAATTAATGTGCGTGAAACAGTGAAACCTCGACCTGCCCAGCATCCCACCTGTTTCCCTCCAACTTTCAAGTACTCAGTGGTACCACTGGTTAAAACAGAGACTTCACTTGGCCTCCTAACGTGCAAAGTGTAATAAATGTAGGTTCCGCTCACGTCGTTGCATTGAATGTTGTGTTTTTGCGGTGAACCATGAATTGAAAGGTAAATGTTATGCAAATCGTCTCGGTCAAAGTTGTGGATTTCATCTTCACCAGCATGATGGTGGTTTTATTATTTGCATCGAAATGAAAACAAACGTTGGGTTTTAATCCAGAAAATACGGACAAGATCAGTGAAGACGAATATATGTCAGTATTAATTGTGGCCTCTTTAAATTGAATGATTTCCTTCTTATTTCTCTACCGAGAATACATTTTGATGTGAAATTGTTTACAGAAATCTGATCTCTGTTCACCGCAACACGAACTCACCGCAGATGGCTGTCTGATCACATCCAGATACAGTTCTACCTGCATAAATCCTGTTAATAATTTAACACAGCATCCTCATTATATTCCCCTTCATTCCTTGCCTTCAAGAGGCGAGCAAAGGGCCACGGGCTGTGATTGGCTAGAAGCAGTGGGTGAGATACAGAGCAGTGACAGGTAGCAAACAGGTTGTTTCATAAATAATTACCAAGTATTTTGCTTTTTTTTTGTACCACGCCCTTTTTGGAACATTGTAGGCTTGCAAATAGGCAGTGGAAAGAGAAAGAAAAAAAAACAACAAAATAGCCTGAGTCACGCAGCAGGTGGACAGGTTGTCAGAGCCAGGGCGTGCGTCCACGTGCGCGTGTTTGTTTGAGTTGATGGAGAGAGAGAGAGAGAGAGAAAGAAAGAAAAAGAGAGGAGGTGGTATATCGTGTGTGAGTGAGTGTGTGTGTCTTTCTTTGGTTGAGAAAGTGTGTTGCCTCTCGAGTCAGGTCCTCGGGGACACGGTGGGGACCCGCGAGCGCTCACCAGCTGACAGCGCGTGCTTCATTGAGGCCATCCAACACCTCGGCCCACGAGCCTGTCAACAATAGCCTGAAATTAATGCACACTCCCCATTACCAAATCTGGTATTCACCAAATGGACGACATGGCAACAGTTCAGCGAAAAAAAAAAAATACACATTTTGCACATCGCAGAGGAGAAGTTTGTTGTAAGGAAATAACACCGGGATATAAATAAATGCGGAGTTTTCCGTGACAGACTTGTCGCAGTTCACGACGCTCAGTCACAAGACTGCAGGCCAGGGGGCGCGTGCACCTGCAGCATATGGCGAGCGAGCGCGTTACACGCCGCAGTTAGTTTACTCTGAATGACATAAGAAGAGATCACATGTTGAACGTTATTTTAGTTCAGTTGAAATAAGTCGACTGATGCGGTTTGAGGTGCACATATTATTCCACGTCACTTTTCTCACAGGCCGAGAACTGAGCGAGGCCCCATATTCATTTTAAATATCACATCATTTAATATCATTCATGTGAACTGATGTATTCGTTTCGTTATGCAGCTCCTAAAATTAAAATCACATAATCTACTGTATATTTATCACCTTTATTTACGTAATACTACTACTAGTAGTAGTAATAACGAAACTATTAATAGTATTAATTCTACTAATAATAATAATTATCTAATATTAATTATTATTATGTATTTATTAGGGTACCTGGTCAGTTGTTAAAATTGACTCCTCATCGACTTCATAAATAACAATGTATTACGAAATAATTATATAATAATAATTGTAATGTTAGTAAAACTGGAAAATTATTATGATAAGAATATACAAACAAAATGTATTTTCAAACAATTTTTGATAAGCTAATTTTTGAAAGGTCGGCTACATGAAAACAACTAAGACAAGGAAACGTTCGTTTGCTTTTTTTATTCGCAAAAACAAATGAACATAACAAATGAATGGCAAAATTATAGCTTTTTCAGCAAATTTAACTATGGAGTTATAAAAAGCGAAACAATGAAACGTATCAGCAATAAATACATGTCAATTAATCTCATCCAGTGAAAGCAAAAGACACACAAGTTCATCTCAAGATACAAAACAATACAAAACAATGATGGCTACGTTAAATAGGCTATTTGTGTGGAATTGGCAGTACTACACTATCAAACAAAGCAAAAAAAAAAAAAAAAAAGTTTTATGGTTTGAAAAGAAATTTCTCAAGCCTCTGGCTTGTATATTTTAAAGTGCACATCATGAACTTTTGAAGTTGCAAAACAAAATACATTATACAAACAAATTAACAAACATAAATCACAACAAAAATCAAGAGACTTATAACTACAAAAGAAAAAAAAAGTACATAGTCAAATACAAGCAATTATCCATAAAGGTATGATTTTGTGGAAGACTTTTTGGTCGGAGTGACGTGGGAGATACTCATGGCAGTGCTGCGCGCGACATGGCAGAGGGGTCTTCTAACCACGTCTCCATGGAAACTGGAAAATCATAGGCTATATAAATCTATTGGCAGAACCGAATTAGGCCTATCTTACATAAAAAAAATCATCTTTAGACTGTAAAACGTTGATAAAATAGAATTATCGATAAAAACCGAAAATGACTTGGAAGAAGTGAACTTCTGTAACCTCCTAAAATGCATGCTGCGAGCAACAGAGGCTGTCGGTGATTGACACGGTTTACTGACAAGATGTTGCTAAAATAGTCTGTTTTATATTTACTTTGCATTATTCAGAAAGAAACGGTGTGATGGTGGCTGGCTAGCTTCAGTTCTGTAAGGTCTTCTTCTTCACTTGAGTGGAGCTCCATCACTATTTCATCCGAGTCACTGAAGTGTGAGTGCGGGGAAAACTCTCCGTCGCTCCGGGGAGACGCTTTTCTTCCACCTCCAAGCGAACTGCTCGCCCGAGCGGTGGATGAAGGAGAGGGCGAACACATCGCTTCTTCAACCATGGCGGAAAACGAACCGTCGTCGAAGGAGGAACGGAAAGGCATCCCGCTGATGTGAACAGGTAAGTTCCCACCTGAGGAGGGCACAGCGGCGGCTTTCCTACACGCTGGAGGTGACGGTGAAGCCCTGTCGTTTGCTCCGTCAAAACCAACAGCGGGTGAAAGCATAACGTCACATTTTGGCGAGTTGTTACTGTTGGAGATGTTGTTGCTGCTGCTGCTGGAAGAGGAGGAGGAGGACACCGGGCCTTCGAGCAGATCAGCCAGGGCGTTGATGTAAATCTGCGCCATCTGTAAAGTTTCATATTTGGAGAGCTTCTTGTCGTTGTCAAACGCCGGGATGACGCTACGCAGCTCGTCAAACGCGTGGTTAAGACCGTGCATCCGCCTCCTCTCGCGAGCGTTGGCGGCCACGCGCCTCTGCTTCTGGACCCCGTTGGTCGGTTTGCTGGACGGGGCTCTCTGTCTCGTGGATGCGTCCTCCTCGGGTCCGGTGAGCGTGCCTTTTAGACGGCATAGCTCCCTGACTTTGAGCGAAGAAGAGGAGAGGCTGTTGGCAGTTTTCCTGTAGCTGGGAGGGCTGGGGTGGCCCGAGGACCCCGGGGAGCCACTCTCTGGAAAATAAAAAACAGACGTTTATTCAACTGCTCTGGACTGACAATAAGATATATATGACTGTTATTACTTGATAATCAACCGCATGACAATGGTTTGATTGTATTAAATATATATATATAACTTTGCATTGAAACTCAATGTTCTTTCTGCCTATTTACAACTTTTAGATGGCTGCATGCAGACTTATCGCTGCAAACCCACGTTGCCTGTTGCATGTGATGTTTAAAAAAAAGTTGTCCAAAATAAGAGTCAAAAGCAGAGTTTCTCACCGTGGTAGGAGCCAATGCTCGGGCAAGGCGAGAGTCGCAGGTAGTCTGGTGAAGTGGCGTGTGCCACGCAGGTGCCAGAAGGCTGCACCGGAGCCAGCCAGGCGCGTGGGTCACTGCCGCTGTCCACGAGCATCAGTCCAGATTCGTAGCTGGACGCCTCGATGTGCTGCTCCCCTCCCCTCTCCTCCACTACTCGGGGGCTTTGCTGTCTTGAGTCAAGCATTGCCACCTCTTGTGCGCCTTTGCCCCAGTTTTCCACACTTAGGACGTCCATGTTTTCAAAGAAACCTCAACAGGTTGTTGAAGTCGAACCGAGTGACAATATTAGAAGAAAAGTTCTTGGAGGCGCGCACTGTGTGAATGTCACTGTCGCGTGCAGGACTTCTTCTCTGGTGTCTCAAGGCGCAGCTTCGGTTTAAAAAGCGGCACGCGTCTGGGAGCCCCCCTCCTCGCGCTGGTCGCGTGTTAACGTCCAATGAGAAGTCTCGGTAAAGCCCGAGAGAGGTGATTACGGCCCCCCGAAGCCCGGACTGTTTATGATAACATTACGATTCAAGGAGTGTTTAACGCAAGGGAGGTAATGGGAACCTCCCACAGGACGCACGTGCGTGGGGAGGTGGCGGTTTGAGGTAAGGAGCGTGGACTGCGCGAGACCTGTGCAGATGGGACAAAATTGCTGCCTGTCCGTGTCCGCGTGTCTCTCACATCCAGGTATGAGAGAGAGAGAGAGAGAGAGAGAGAGAGAGCTCCAAAGCTTCAAGTCAACACAGACTGCACCACACACACACACACACACACACACACACACACACACACACACACACAGTCACTATTATGTAATATTACTAAAAGAAAAGAAATTAATCTTAATTAATGTGCAAAGTGCTTCATCTTAAAACAGGCACAACAGATATTTTAATTCACTCCTCATCAGTGACACACAACAGAGGACCAGCTCCGTTATAGCGGAGTTGAGGGAGGAAACACACATGGATATAAAGTTCGACCAAAAGTCAGGTGGAAAAAAAAAAGAATGACAAAAAAAGTGTGGCTCCTGGGGCTCGCGCGCTCATTGTCAATTCATTCATTCTAAGATCATCTCCAGTTTCTAGTTTTCTTTTGTAGCGGGTCTGAAACCTTTTGATCCAACTCTCGGAACGCCCTGTCGGTAAAAAGGGCTTCACAGGGAACGGAAACATGAGCAGAGGGCTCGCGCTCAACGCTGTTTCCGCACAGACACGAGCTGTATGTGGCGCGCAGTTGCAACTGAGGGGCAGTGAGGAGAAAGTACACACACACACACACACACACACGGAGAATGTGTGTACTTAACTTGTGTCAAAGCGACTGAGCTGAACAAACTTTCTTTTTTTTCTCTTTTTTTTTAAACTGTCTTCATACTTAATTTCCAATCATTGTCAACAAATTGAAAGGACACCGTATAAAAGCAGAACAAGTAAACTTCGGACAAACTATAAGTGTTTAGCAAACCACCTGTAGTCTACTGATCAAAGCTTACTGTGACGCAAGCCTAACCTGGCGAATGAACAATGGACTAATTACTGGGTGGAAATTGGCAATTTCACCTAATTGCCACTGCCTATATGTTAAACACAGTAGCCCAATGTATATGAAGCGCAATGATCAAGTGGGCCACCTGTTACTGCATTATAGGCAGTAGGCTATGGCCTTATCAATTACACATCACAACTCTGATATAATTAAGAAACGTTTGGGTCCATAGACTGAAAAAGACGAGTCTCCTGAAGACTAATTCGAAGCTGTGGGAAAAAAAACATAATATGTGGGGAAAAAATCCCATAATTTCAGAGATAAACGGACATCAATCTTTTCTATTTTTATTCATGTATTCATCATGAGGACGTCTTGTGGGCTAGAGGTCTGGCGCCGAGTGTTCGCCCCCTCTTCCCACCTACAAGTGCCCCATCCAACGGGCCGGGCCGGGCTCCTGAAGCTACCGACAGGTTGGACATTGTAGCTGGCGATTATTAAAGTGTCGCAGCCACAATGGAGACTCTATGTTCCATTGGTCACGCCTGGGGTGCTCCTCCAGGGAGAGGAGGGGGGCTCCCATTCCAATGCGCGAGAGGAGTCTGCGTGCTGCCGCTTCTCATTCCCGTCTCCCGGGAGACCGGGGCGCGACGGGCACGAGACTGGAGCGAGGGGAGCTGGACACGGATTTCAAATCTTTACTAGAGCCTTTCCTAAAGTCACGGAAGCCAGATCTGATATTGTTTGTGGTGAAGTGCTCATACAATATAAACGTATCTGTAACACCAGGGGAACTTTCAGTCTCGAAACTTGGCAAAATGAGATCACAAAGTTATGAGCGTGACTTACTTTAGACACTGATGGAGAGTAACTAAGTACATTTACTCAAGAGCTGTATTAGAGAAGTATTATCAGTAAATCATTACTCTGCATTTATTTGACAGCTTTAGCTACAACTTACAAGTAACACTGAAGATTTTACATACAAAATATATAATCAACTCATAAGACATGATGGATTGTCTAAAGATCTTTTACATTTTGATGCACAAGGACAAATGCAAAAAACATTTCTGGTACTTTTAAGTACATTTTGCTCCTAATACTTTTGTACTTCTACTAAAGCAAAATAATGGCTGCAGCACTTTAATTTATAATGGAGTATTTCTATATTGCTGTGTTGCTACTTTTACTTCTACACATGTTTTAAAATATTAAAATCCTCTGCTTGGAATAATCATTTGACATGCTTTTCCACAAAAAAAAAGTTCAGTTCACAGTTCAAATTACATCAGCTCCTTCTCTCTCAATCAAAACCCCCTAGAATTTATGAATATGCTAATAGTTTAAGTTTCAAAAGTGTAATACTAGATACCAGATGTCTCTTATACTGACGCTGAAGAGTCCATTCAGTTTATGTGTGTATGTGTAGGTTTCAAGTTTCTGTATGACACTGTATAAGTTGCATACTGGACCACAGTTGGCTCCAAAGTATTTGTGACGTCACAAATCTTTTCACCGTTCAGCAGATGAATGTGAAAACAGATTTCTAGTTTCAAACTCTGCACATGCAGAGCTCAAATATCCAACTGAAGTAACAATAAGCAAAACACAATTTTGAGTGGAGGGGGACTTTAAATAAGGATCGAGGTAGTTCTTTCTATTAGTAAAAGTAGTCTTATTCTAAAGTTAGTATGGCTGCCGGTCCTTTGGATACAAAACATTTTAAACACAGTTTGACATTCACTCAATAAAAAGGAAGGGAAAATGACATTAGGTATATAGTGGCCTATTAGTCAAAAACACCTTCTGGACACACCTTCTCATTCACTTGAATGAGAAAAAATGTGGATAATCATGAGGCTACATGAAGTTGGAGAATGTTGGTTTCTCTTTGACTTGTGGGCATTGTGATCATAATAAAATGCAGGTAGGTACATGTTAAGTAGGTTTTTTTTTCTCAGTTGTATCCAAAGTAATTCGAGCACTGTGGATTTTCCATCATTTAATTTCTTCCACTGTTCCAGTATTTGATTAATGCCTATCAGCCACTCACCTTGTCATGAAGCACATTACTTTGAAAGAGAGAGAGGGGAAGATCTCAGACATATGGAGGAGCTAAACAGCGCCACACGCTGGCTACAAGGGAAACTGCAATGTAGTGCTCCACTGAACTTGACATCAGTTCAGTCCCAGCAGTGTGTCTATCCAGCTGTTAACAGCAGCACACGGGCCTTTGAAGTGAGAGCCTATTTGAAGAGAAAGACACAAAAGCTTAGCTCATGCTTGAACTGAAAATCTATTCTGCACAGAAAATCATCTCGCTCGCATATTTGTGTGTGTTTGTTCTGAGCCGGTCGCTCTTTCAAATGTAAAAGGTCAAAATCACACAGTGACTTGGTTAGTTACCGAAATATTCTTGTTTCCCTTTTGAATTATCATTTTAAATTCTTTTCCAACATCACATAACCTAAATGATAAAATTATTAAAAATGAAAGACAAGAAAAGAATACGAAAGATAAGAATAAATATTTATGACTGAATAAGTAATAATAAAAGTTTTACCTTGGAAAAAAAAATTACTCCTACTTGTCTATTAAGAGTCAAAACTCACCTATTCTGCTTCATCTGGACAGAGTAGGTGTGGATTGATCAGATTTGATAGACAGTGACCTGGCAACATAAGTAAACAACAGGTTCATCACAGTTTGATTTTTTTTTTTGCTAAACTTGATACACTTGGATGCGGTCATTCACAGTAAGCTGGTTGAGAAAATGTTGTGCACTGATTTTACACATCAAGATGTTACAACAGTTATCTGTTATCTGAGTTTGGAGACTTCAAAAACAGAAAGCCTGAGTTACAATTTGGGGGAGTGGATCTCAAAAGACATGGATGGGCCTGGTATTGAAGGTCTCACAAAGAAATGCAATCGTGTTGCATTATGGGAAGTGTAGGATCCAATGGTTTTATAGCTTGAACCATTGTAGGTCAGGACATCTTGGTCTCTGCTGCATCAGTTACGACTCTTCTTGATGACCGTCTTCAAACTTTAAGGGGTCAGGTGACTGTAAATTTATAATAAACTGAACAGTTTATTATAAATTATTATTATTACAAAGTTAATCTGAGATCTAGTTGATTAGGTTAGCAAAGACAACAAATACCATCCCACTGTAGAAAACCTGTTTATTAGACAAATTATACACAGAAAGCTTTGCCACTTGTAACAGAGGCCCCAGTTTGTTCAGTTTTGAATAATATGCAACACATACAACAAAATAGGCCTATATTAAATACTGTACATCATAAATTTTTTGAAAATTATCAAGTAAATCCTGTAGTTCTATGTATGAAATTAAAAATGTTAACAGATAGCGCAAGAGCAAGTTTGTGCATGCTTTCTTTTTAATCAACTTGACACTTTTTGTTATTTAGCTAGCAAATTATAACATGAACTCAGGATGACATGAGAGAAAAGCAAACAGTTTGTGTTCATGTGTTCATGTTGATCGTGAGCAGGACGAGGGGAAAAAACGAATGCAGTAACGTTACTGCTAAACTCAACACTAAAGCTCGTCATGATATACTCTTTTCTTTTTGTTAAACAAAAATAGCATCAACATGTAAAATATACATTTTTTTCATAATGTCTCTTTCATTTATACTAAATAAAACTTTTTAAAACGTCTGTGTCCTATTTGTCATTCAATAGCCATACTGTAGCCTAATATAAGAAAAGAACACCTATGAATGCTTGCTTCAAAACACTGTGTGGCTTTGACTTGAGTTCTCTACGCACAACATTTTGCGGTTTTAGTTTCTTAAAGATAACAAACTGAAAACTTGTTCTAAACAACTAACATTATCAATTATTAATACAGTGTTAGTGAAAAAAAGGTTTTGGTTCCATTTTTACCACCCAACCCCCTAATCCACAAAATATTCCTTTAATGTTCTTAATGTACTGTTCCCCCTTCCCCACCCCGAAATGCACCTTAATGGTTTCATTTTAATTAATTGGCACTTTAAAAAAAAAACAAGTTATATAAACAGTACCCTTAACATTACAGATATGAAATAGAAGTATATTTCGGACTCATCTCATAAAAGGCAGCCATTTGGGTTCTCATGGCCGTTGACTCTTCATGACATTCCCATGACTGATAAAGCACAACCACTGATTCGCTGCTCCTAAATGTTTCCAGTACACTGGGATATTTTGGGTTTGACAGGATGTCGAGAGGGCACAGCTAGCTAGTTAACACATAAGGCCTGTTCTGAAGATGCTGTTGCAATGGCTTCTCCTCAACACATAATCAACTTCATTTCACCACTTGAACCTGATAAGACGCGATTCATGGACTTACATGACCTTATAGAATGAGCTTTTTTTTTTTTTTTTTTTTATCTTTTGTCCGGGCCATGGCAGCACTGAAATAAAGCAAAACAAAGAAAAACCAAAAGTAAAAGTTTGAATGATGCAAAAACAGAGACTACAGCACTCATTTTAGCAGTTTTTCAAAGTTTGCTGAGAGAAAAAAACCCCAAAAACAAGTAGACAGCTCAGAACAATGTTATTTTTTTTTGTACTTCCTGACCAAAAACACATTCCACGCATTAAAATATTTTTTTTTTCAAAAACAAAATTCAATAAAAGACATATAATAAGCATAAGCTTTGAAGTCTTTCAGTTTGTCTTTTATGTTTTTTTTTTCTTCTTCTTTAGGTTCTCTCTGAGAGTCTGATTAGGGGATCTCACCTTGACTTGAAAAGCAGATAGCACAGTACAGGTGAGAAAAGAAAAGGTCAGATCTACATACAATCACTTACAGGTCTGTGGGCACTGGTGCAGTGCAGTGGGATTGACAAAGAGTCTTTAGTGTGCATCAAAGAATGGTGAAAACAGTTTCAGGCTGATGCACCAAAATGGCAGAAATAGTTTTAAGACTTACGCACCAGACTGACAGTTCTACGGTGTCATATTGTTGCACTGTCATGGCATTTCAACAGTTTTCAGACCGATGCACCAGGAAGGTGTTAGCATTTGTTCAGCTGTAAAGTCTTAGGTCTAGTCAGGCCACCATGTGGACACCATCTTGGAGATGACTACACATTTAGAAGCCCAGTTATTGGTGAAACAACACCAGAGAAGAGAAAACTGAGTATGGACTCCAGACATAATGAAAAGGCAGAATAAAACTGATGAAGTAGAGGAATCGTCCAATAATCTCTGAGATGGTGTCTTTTCAAAACTACAAGGGGCTGCTGTATGTTTTCCCAGGGCTACAGACAAAACTATATGTTTTATATGCTTTCATCAAATAACTGCCCCATAATTGCTTATTTGAGCCCCTTGGAGTTGTTTCATGGCTAAACCACCACTAGACATCCACCAAAGGCAGCCCAGGAGTTCACAAGAACATACAAGTGTTTCCTGTTGTCCGAGCGGAGTGAAATAAACCCTCATAAGTGGGGCTAAGACAGCAATAGGAGTCAGGTCATCTCAGTTTGTCTCTATTACGTGAGGCAGTCCTCACCTCATAATCAGAAACAATTAAAAAAAAAAAAATTCATTTCACACATTTCCCCAAAAATAATCCCCCAAACAATCACAACAACAACAACAATAAAGCAAAGATTCAGGCCCCTCCGCCACCCCCCTCCCCTCCCCCCACACACACCCCCTTTCCCTTTTTGCACCTCACCGGCATGGTTTGCAGGAGGATAAGGAATGCCCCAACAGACCTCCACCTCCTTCATCTTCTCCACATACAAAACGGACACCCTGGAAACACCCAAGCAGAAACTGAAAACGTAAAGATTCCTATGTACACAGATGTCTATCTTCTGACGTTTTAGCTTAGACATGATGTATTTGTTTTACCACCCAATGACCGACTCTAACCAGCTTCCCTTTTCCTTTTCCTTCACCTCCTCTTCCTCCTTAAACAACCGTATCCTTAGCAACCCCTCATATGGAGGTGCCCCTGTCTGGATCATTGCCATATCCAAAGTTGGGTCCTGGACCAGTAGGCTGGTAGGGGATAGAGGACATTGTTTTAATGGGGCTGCGGAAGAAGCCACCGTTGGGGGCCCTCTGCCTGAAAGGGCCTACCCCGCCAGTCCGGTGGTCCTGGAGGACGCCTCCGCCACTGCTACCGAAACCAGCGGAAAAGCCAGCGGCGGCTTTGGCAGAAAGGCTGCGGCTGAGGGTCTGGATCTGCTCGGGGATGAAGGTGGTGGTGGTGATGTGGGTGTTGCGGAAATCGCTGATCTGCTCGAGTGCCTGGCGGGCGGCAGGCAGCGCATCCATGTCAAGGGGTGTTAAATCGACGGAAGAGGTGGAGAACTGCTTGTGGGGGCTTTCATCCTCGGTGCACAAGCTGTTAACCCGGCGGTGTAGGTGCTCCAGGTCGATTTCCTTATCGTCCTGCAGGTGGGGATGGGGCGGGGAAGGAGTAGGACGGCGAACAGGAAGCGGTGATGGAAAATGGTCGAAAAGGAATAGAGATTAAGAAAAGGGAAGAACAAACAAGGTGGGGGAAAAGAAAGGATGGATCCCGGAGAAAGATCCAAGGAGAATATTTAAGGATAGGAGAGAGGGAAGAGGAAAAAAGGAATGAAAGGTCAGAATCCAAGGGACGAGGAAGTGAAAGGAGGGAGATGATGAGGAGGAAGATAAAAGGGGCGACACAAGGAAAGTTGGATAAAGGAAGAAAAGGAGAGAAAGGAGGTGAAGGAAAAGGGATGAGGGTAGTGCAAATAGAGGAGTAAGGAAATGGAGAGAACCATGAAGGAAAGAGAGCAGAGTATGTGCAGAGAGGATTTATTTTGAAAAGGAGGAAATAGAAATGAAAGACAAGGATGGGTGAGTGTTTGTATTCAGCAACAGGGATGTCATCCATCCGACCAGTATAAATGGATAGTAAGAAGAATAGTGAGAGCATGTTAAACGATGCAGGCGAGAGCATGATAAGGACAAGACAGCAGGCGTGTGACCAAAGCAAATGAAATTCAAGACGAGGTAGTTGTAATAGTTAAGCATAAGAATGAGAGTGACACAAAATAAATAAAAAAACAGTTGGTGGCACGCATGGGTGTGACAGGAAGGAGGAGAGCAAAAAAGAGGAGGGGAGAGATGGAGGGAAGGATAGAGAAGCACACTCTGAGCTGTGGTCAGGATACTGAAAGAGAGGAACATACACACACTTCTACACGGTCTCTAAGGGAGTGCAAATAATCTGGAATACGCACAGAAAACACACCGCCATCATGCTGTGTGCTTTACGATTCCAGTACTAGGTCTACTTTCAGGCAAGCGTTACCATACATGTATATATTATAATCATTATCATTATTATTATTATTACAATTTAAAGAAAACTTAATCTAAAAACATATTCCTCTGTCTTGTCGCGTGGCCATCACGCCAAAGAATTCACGTTGAGATTAACATCTCGTTTTCAAGTGAATTTTTTTTTTCAAGGCCACAGACAAATCATCACTGCAGCTTATTATTTATCAATTGCATCATGTAACATAGATGATATCACTTCAATAGAGCATTGTTTATTACACTAATAACAACTCCACCTTAAGACAAAGCACATACGTCAACTTAATCTCTAACTTAACTCACAATATAAGCTCGATGAAACTTACAAAGCATACGTTATGTTTTTTTACATTCACATATAAATTACCTTATCCACAAGTCTTAAGAATGGTAACACTGTGAGGTGTTTCATGCTTTTTACTGGATAGGGCAGGGTGAGCAGTGGTGGAGGGTAGCTCAGTGTGCAATGAATGAGGTGAGGATATAGAGAGGAGAGGGCTCAGGTGGACACGTGCTGGAGAGAAATGTTTTCATTTTTGCAGTGTGCTTCTCTAACTTCATGTCAAAGTAAGTTAAGCTCTTCTGAAGTGTCTAGGAGGTGAGGTAGGTGGGGTGGCACATAACTTTAGGTGTCCCATTTTGGTGTTCAGGGAAATATTGGTTAGGAAAAGACAACTAGGTTTTTGAGGAGGGGGGTGGGGGATCACATTATTGGGGTAAATATAGATTTACTGACCGTGTCCTTTGGGTCTGGGGGTCTGGAGGGGGCTCTGGCCCTACAGTATGTAGCTCACTGATAGAGGGGACCCCTGGTTGCCATCTAAAGAAGGGACAGCAGGAGGAGGAGGAGGAGGAGAGGACTGGGGAGTGCTAAAGATTGTCGTGACATTATCATAAAGACACGTTTGTTTAAAGAAGGGGATATCGAAGGCGTGTAGAGAAATGGTTTAAAAACATAATTGAAGGAATCGAAAGAGTGAATCACAGATGGTCCGTTTGTTGTCTGCGAAAAGAGACTCATTGGTAACTACAAGGGGTGAGGGAAAAGGACTGAGGCAAGGAAAAGTGGAAGGCTATTGTGGAAACAGTGAATCGACTTGACTGCATTTGATTCTGTCATCATTATGCCCACAGTAACATTACAGAAGGTAGTCTCCTAAATGATCAAAACCTTAGTTGATATCAAAATCTAATCAGTAACTCGGGTCCACCTTACTGTTGGCTTCCTTCGTAATGTAAAAATGTTCCATAGAATAAATTCTTTACTGCAGGCGCTGACCTGCACATATAAACTCTACAGAGCATGTTTTTTTTGACTATCTGGTCAAAGATAAAGCTCTGTTTGGCTCTTCATAGAGAGACAGCACCCTCTAGCAGCAGAAAGGCATCAATGCGCACAAATATTCAACTGGCAACATGCCACTTATATAACTGTTTAAAAAAGAGGTACATTTATTTACAGTATCATTGTATTGTAAAGATACCAAAGACCTTTGTCCTTAATATTCATCATCACTCTTGTTACATTATGACTCATAAATCATTACATTTGAAATAGCGTCTGTCTTCAAGCTTTACTAACCAATGCTTTATTTTTGTATCTTCTATTGTATGTATAACCTTGGGGTGGGAGGTGAGGTGGTGAAGGTGGTCATTCTCATTTTGGGGGTGAGCTCGGAGGGGTTGGTGGGTTCGTAGGAGTGCTGCACGATCAGGGCACAGGGGATGTCGCAGCATGCTGGGGGCTGGTAACGGGAAGCTGTGGGGGCAGTGGTGTTGCCGGTGTTGGAGGTCTGGTTCTGGGTCTGACCGCCCAGGGCAAGAGGGTGTTCGATGGGGCTGTGAGGGCACGCATCGGCAGCTTGCCTGGCAGATGGACCATCTGCCTGCTTCTGATGTGAGCGTGTGACATGCGCGTGGGTGTGTGTGTGTGTGAGCAAAAGAGACAGGAGGAGAGTGACAGAGGAAGAGAGGGCGAAGAACGAGAGTCGGGTTTTATATCAATGTGTTTGTGTGTTTGTATGCATGCATGTTGAATGGGAAGATTAAAACAAGCCCCCCCCCCAAAAAAACAAAACAAAACAAAACAAAACAAAACAAAACAAAACAAATAGACACACAGGCAGACAAACAACGAACCCGGCAAAGACAGAGAAGGGATGAGTTACAGACGTGTTCAGGCAGATGGAAGGTAAGGTGGAGGAGAGAGAGAAGTCAATTGGAGAGACAAACGGGTGGGGGGTGAGCGAGAAGAAAGACACGGCAGTCAGTCAGCACACACGGTTAAGCAGGTCGCTCTGTGTTGCGTCCTCAGAGAGACATTCACACAGTCGTTATATACCTGGAAAGGGGAGATGTTTAAATGGCATTTTGTATTGCTCTCTCCCCCTCTCTCTCTCTCTCTCCCCCTCGCCCGCTACACCCCTCAACACAGAGTACTTATCTACAAAAACAAAACAAAAAGGCAATATGAGAGCTTCTGAGCCACAGTGACACAGATCATTCCGTAGAGTTAGGACGAGGAGATCAGCAGTTCCCATTCAAAGCGCAAAATTTAAAAAAAAAACAGGAGGTCAAATGTTTTCGGTGTCTTAAAGAAGCTGATAGACAAAGGAAGTGCCTGCTCTTCTCATGCTAAATCTACATGGATTATATGAATATATCAGACATGGTCAAAACCCACAGATGTTATCACTATGGAAGAGTTCTGACAATGACAATTATTAACTTTTTATCCACAGACTGCATTACAGTTGATCTTAGTTTTGACGTTTTGGAGATGAGGTTGATTTCCAGTGACAGAACTCTTTCATACAAATCTCTGGTAGAACATTTATAGGCCAAAAAGATAAAGAAATACAGCCGTCCAGTTATGAATGTAAAGGACCGAAGACACTCGACTGGAAATAGTTTGTCTGAGGATAAAGATGCCAAAAGTTACAGTAGCACCTAAAACATTTTTATGGGGCACCTTGAGATAATTGAGATTGAGAACTGTCATTATAAACATACACAGACCCAACAAAAGAGTTGGAAAACTAACTAACTTCAAAAACATAGGTGAAATGTGTTACCAAATGAAAATATTTAGGACATAATAACACACTGAAGTGTACTGTAGTCATAATTCATTCTACTGCACAGTATCAAATATCCCAAAACGGCAAGGAAGACTTGCAAGAAGATTGTCAATACAGAAACAATCCTGCTTTGTTTTTTTGCGTGCATTTCCTTGTTAAATGTGATACATTTCTCATCATTGGTAACTCACATTAGTCAACTGTGTGGAAGTGTGTGCATTCGTGTACATGAGTGCGTAAAGGCCAGTAGAAAAACTGTTTATACCAAGAAGCAGGTTCATAGATAACAATGTCAGCCATTCCACAAGAAAAAAACACAGAACCACAGCACACAGACACAGATAGCCCACAATTTAAAGGTGACAACACAGCTTTACGGCATACAGTGTGAATGTAAAGGCATGTACGGACGTATACAATGTGATTAGGCATGTTATAGAATGTATAAGAAACACAGAGACACAAACAGCTGAGTTGTATTAGAGCTTGATAGGTGGATTGTGGGTTTCATGTTATAGCAGGAAGCGTGTGTGTGTGTGTGACAAGTATGAGGTGATATTTTGGCCATACACTTGAACATAGTTATGAATGATGACAGCATTTACTGCGGCGACAGAGGGAACAAACACTAACTGAAAACCACCGGTGCTTATGAAGCATGTTAAAAACAAACTGAACACATGTACATATTGCATTAATGGGTATCACGATATGACATATCTGACTGAGCATTCATTTTATTAAGACAAGCCTGACATGACTGAGCAGTTAGGTAGTGATGGTGTGTATACATGCATGTGTGTGTGTGTGTGTGCGTGTGTGTGTGTGTGTGTGCACGCGCTACTGTAGGAGCATCCATTTTGAGGTAGCTGTTTGACATCTTCAAGGAGGAATTGTTTGACTTTCTAATTAGAAATGATTAGAAATGATTAGCACTGATTGCAGAAAATGCACAGGGAGCTGAAGGCTCTTAGCTTAGCACGATGGTCTCAAGTGGTGCTAACATTCACTCTGACAGCCAGACGGTGGCCAAAGAGCCCATTTAAACTGACAGAGAGCAAGGCGTCTGCTGGAGTTAATTATAAGCTTTATGGTTTGCTTCACTTTATTAATTTAACTTTAGGAAGTTGGATACACTAGAATTACTCCATTGGCCATGACTAAGGCCAAATTGCACGTCGAGTTTTCCCCAGTCGATAAAATGCAACATATGCAATTTATCTAATTAGTTGCTTTGAAGTTGATTTAAATTTGTCTTCTTTCCTCCACTGAGTGAGGACATGCTGCAGTGGTCCCAGCTTGACTCTCTCCTGTTCTGTTCTCAGTAACCATATTTGCAGCTGTTTGCCCATTTGGAAACATTCTGCACAGATGGTGATTTCAGAGTATGATTACTTTAGGGGGGAAATAGGAAATAATATCCGAGCCAACTGAAAACCTCTGATTGAAGTACTAAGTCTCATTCTCAAGTCACAGTGGACACACGTCGGGATCAGTGGTTACTCAGGAACTAACCTTGAGCTAATCCAACGGCAATCAATAGGTCACTGTTCAAGCAGGGTGAGGAATGAATGTCAGGGGTCAACTATCAAAAACAATCATGGCTGACTGAGCCAACTTCATCTTCACCGTGGTAGCACAAAAGGGGGCATTCTAATAATTCACTTTGATACTTTGCATGTGAAAAAAAAACTTGTTTTGAATATTATATCTTAACTTTGGGGGGATTCAAACAGAATCTTTATCTTCTTAGCATAAAAACGGAACAACTTGAAACAATCCCCATCTCTATGTCATCTTCTTTCTAAGCGCTACATTAAACTTGCATTTCTATACAGCATCGCTACACGGACGACCATCTGACTTCTAAATCAATACTAGTGGCTTTCCTATGTGACCCACTGCCTTGATAAGCAAAACCTTGAATAAGATCTACAAGGAGAATCAAAGACTATCAGCGTTTAGATCCCTGCTGTCCCTCCTGTTCACTGTTGCAACTCCACTCCTGCGCTCAGCTGGGGGCTGATTCTACTGGCTGCTCTTCGAGGCTAATGAAGACGGTGGGGGGTGCTGGTGTGTGTTTGTGTGTGTTGCAGCTGAACCACACTGTGCTTAACATGGGTTTGGGTTCAACTGAAGTTTTGGTTTCTTTGTGGCTGCTCAGTGGCAGACATGACTACTGGTCTGAATGACAGATTAAAGCTGGTAACTGAGCAGGGGGCTGAAGGTGGAGGGGTATACGGTCTGTCAGCTGGGTGCCAATGTTGCATATGTTGAAACCCAATATACCAAAAGTATTGCAAACAATCGATTGTGGTCACCTACTCACTTGGTTTCCTTTTAAAGCAAAATGTTTAGGCACTGAATCAATCTCTGTTTCAGTCACATATGATCTCTATGTGATGGGTGGGAGCATACAGGGTGAATATTTAATTTAATTAACTTAATTAACCAAAGCAATAAGATGATGGAGAAAGAAGTTATTGCAGCAATACAGAAGCCGGTGAACTGGTTGCTCTATTCTCACTGAAACATGTCGAGTCAGTTTAGCCGTACTTCATACTATATGGCATGATGTGGACTGGGATGGGAGAAGTCTGCAGGTCTCTTTATGCCTCCTACTTGTGTATTTACAGAGGTGCACACATCCTCTCATAACGTCAGAGTGTATAGCCTTAAAAACTGACTCATTTTCTAAAGAGGAATCCACATATTGTGTAAGTAAAACTGAACAATCAATGAACAAACAGACAAGCGGACGTGTGAGAAATACAGCTAATCGTTTGCCACCGGTGAGCAGTTCGACACTGGACTGCAGAAAACAAAGCTGTGTGAAAACTTGAAATAGTTTGTCAAACAAGCCTGCACACAATACAGTGAATGCAGCTGATGAGGCACATCGTTCAAGCCACAAACAACCAATATGCCTGCCAATATGTTAAAGCACCACGTAAGTCACATCATTACTATGTGTGAAAACAGTTAGATGGCTACTTAAACGAGTATAAGCAACCTTCTCCTAAAGCTAGAAGCTGTAATGAAACATGGTAGTAATCAAGTAACTGGACCAGGAGCTGCTCCATTAATTATCTGGAACCAACGGTTCAACCTCTAAATTAGTTTCCAGATGATTGTTGTTATCAGTCTTTTTATCATGAAAAGTCACGTCATCTTTTCTCATTTATTCTTGGTGGAATCTTTATATTAGCATGATACCAAAGATTAAGGAGATGGGACAGGCTGCTCATGTTTCTGTTAGTAGGAGTCATGCAGAGAAGTTCACTCAGACAATCCTAATTAGGTCGTCATTTTACCCAATTAAAGCCCATTTTTGTGTAACCAGGCAACAATATCTGTGATATGGCAGACCATTAAAAACAATTATTTTCTGAACGACAGTAAGTTGAGTCCACATGAATTCTCCAAAGCCACTAGCCATAACTTAACCTTACCCTTTCTTTATCAAATTGCTTCCTCACACATGAAAAAGTAATTGTTTGAAGCTGAAGTAATTTACCTGATGGCAAAAAAAAAAAGAAATTAATAAATTAATCTGTCCTGCTTCATGCTGTAGTCTAATTTGTTACCAACACATAAATAATTAACTCTAAACCAAAAGTGAAAATATTATTTCACACATAATTACATTTCTTTCAGTTCATCAGTGGCATATTTTGCATACCAAGTACAGCAGACTGCAATTTCACAGTTCTGAATAAAGTTATTTACTTGAACACTTCCTCCCTCTGTATTATGATAAGCATAACATGGGAGGTGACGAGGTTAAATTTGGTATGGGGGGTTTAATTTGAAGCTGGTTCAAATCTTTGTCAAATCCCAGAATGGATAAGACTGCTACTGAGACAGTGATTATATTCCGGTTAAAAACATGGACTTGTGTAATCATAGTTCATTAAAGGAAAAGCATCTAAACATGGCGCCATTTTCTTTCCTTTGAAGATGTTACCTTTCCTGTCTATGCTGGAGCAGACAGAGCTGCTACATCACAGGAGACTGCAGGGTTTCTACCAGGGGAAGATGTTGCCAGAGTCACTTTGATTGCCTCAAATGATGTCCCTGCTGAGGCGATCAACCGCACATAGTCTGACTGGCTATTTCACAGAGCGCTGCTGCTAATTTACAAGGCGGACTCCTGCCACTGTTTAGGAGGGAACACTGGTATAAATATCCATGTTAAATATTGTGAGATAGTTTTGTTGACTCTGCCTCATATACTGCAGCATGCCAAAAGGATCTCAGGCTGTTTCTGTATTCTGCTTTTAACATTTGTGCCCTCTTTTCTCCAAACCATTAACTTTTCAGACAAATAACTGAATATATAACGGTGAAGACATCAGCCCAAGCTGTGAATATAACACCCACCTAGCCCATCTAATATATATCATATTTAACATTATTTGTCATATTTGGCATCAGCGTGAATTGGCAGTACTTCAGATCAACTAATGAGGGCTGAAAAGGAATAACGCATGAAGACAAAGTAAACACGCTCTTCAATTAAATTGATTTAAATTTGCTGCTTAATTTAGTTTACGCTCAGACTCAATTTGCTTTTGGCAGAGAATATTTCTTTGGTTAATCATTTTGATAATTTGTTGGTAACTTTAATTATGACAACTATTAGAATTGATAACATGACAGCATGCTTTATAACAGACCTATTAAGATCATGACTGTGGGTGTGAAGAGTAAATGAATATAATATTTTCAAGGGTTCTGAAAACATGTAAGTCCTATTTGACCTTTCTTTGCCTCACAGCCTATCCAGAGCTTTATGTACACAGGACTATGCAAAAGATCAATGCCACTTACATCACTGGAGATCTAATACGGCGCCTCCAAGATTCTTTTTGACAGAAAAGCCGAGCAACAAATACAGTTCCAGGCTAGTACTGCTGATGTAGCCTGTGTGCAAATGTAGCTCATGAAAAGTGACACTGTGAGCATGGGAGGTCTACAGAAGATCCAGATGCTGTCAGTGTCACAACTCCTCTCTTGCACTTGATTTTAAGGATTTTTGTTTAACTTAGTGCCTCAAGCCACAAAGCCGAGACTTTATAGCCAGTAATTCTACATTCTTCTCTCCTTGACTCTTACATCATTCATCCCATCATTAAGTGTCCATTACTCTCACTTCTCACTTTTTTCTTACCTTGATCCCCACCTTCCTACTTTCTCTATTCTCTGCTTCCCTCCCGTCTCACAAAATTGGAGAAAAGCTGGGATCTATTCTAGGGCCGACATCTCTCTCTGTATCATCTCTCTTCCTTTCAGCCACCCATTCATCCTCGTACCTCCTTGGAGGGGACTCTGGATCCCTTCCTCCGTGACCACCAGCTTTCCACCATAGCGATGAGGCAGGAGAGCACCACGCCAGCTGCCAGGACACAGAAAACGCCAGCAAAGCTGTGGATATCCAGGGCGTTGCCACGCTGTCGTGTCTGGACTGAGCCGAAAAGGTCACAGGGGCTGTCCTTTGGCCACCACTTGAGTTTTAGAATATCCATGTCACCATTTTGCTGAAGCTCCAAGATTCTACGGTGTAAACAGACAAAAAGATCAAATATGTAAGCATGTAGTCATGTATGTGCATATACTTCATAGGGGAGGAAATGGTCAACTTCACATTGAATTAATGTGTAGATGCATGAATGAACAACAAGCTAAAAGCAACCATCAGGAGGGTAAGAGACCACTGTCCAGTACGAGCACTGTCAGGATTAAATGTACATTTAAGTGACTGAACACAACACTGCAGCTTTTTCTGCAGTTGCTATAGCACTTCTCTTCCATTTGAGGGCAGTGTTGACCAGTTAAATCCCTCCCTGATCCCTGACGACCATATTGGGCTGTCAAACTCATTATGGCTAACATTAATATGTTTTGCAGCACAGTGAGAGAATACTGCCACAATGTCATTATGCAGCCTAGCTTTAGTCCGACGATTGATGGCTTCAGAGAGGATACAGCTCAGAGGTTGATGGGGTCCCTCTGTTAGCCTTCAGCTTATTATTTAACTGGGTCGTTCGTTTTGGTTTGGAGGAGAGCTGCAGACACAGACAGACAGGCATTCAGAGGCGCTGTTAGCGTTCAGCTGGATATTTAACAGAGGCGATCTGGCATGGAGCTGAGAGGATCACAGAGAGAAGGAAAGACAAAGAGGAAAAAGGCAAACTGGCAGCGTGTGTGTGCGTGTGTGCGTGTGTTTATGCATATACCTCCCTCACAGACAAACAAATAGATGCAAAAACACATACATACTCATAAACTAAGCCACCACACTGATTGATGCCAACAGAGCAGATAAACACACACAAAATGCTTGCATGTCCAAGCAAACTTAAACAGGATTCATGTACGTAAAGACAGATGTTTGCAATTATCCGCAGAACTTCCTGGGGGCAAATGCCTCCTGCTACTGCAATGACAGCATGCTAACATCAATGACAGTGCCCATCTCTCATCTTCATTCTTCCTCATACGGAATATACAAAATGGACTGGAATCAATCAAGACATGCAAATGAGCCCTGCAGACATTTTACATAATTAATTTCATTCACAATAGGCATGGCTCATTTCAATGTGAAGAGAAGAGAAGAGAAGAGAAGAGAAGAGAAGAGAAGAGAAGAGAAGAGAAGAGAAGAGAAGAGAAGAGAAGAGAAGAGAAGAGAAGAGAAGAGAAGAGAAGAGAAGAGAAGAGAGGAGAGGAGAGGAGAGGAGAGGAGAGGAGAGGAGAGGAGAGGAGAGAAGAGAAGAGAAGAGAAGAGAAGAGAAGAGAAGAGAAGAGAAGAGAAGAGAAGAGAGGAGAGGAGAGGAGAACATCATCCAACAGTTATTTTAATAACAGATCACCAACTGCTGACTTCATTGTAAGACTGTTTGGCTCAGATCAGAGCAGATTAGCACAACGATTAGATAAGACTTGATTTGAAATATTTACTCAAAACAAATTGAATCAAACTGATCTGTACTGATTACCAAGGGCTTAATATATAGTTGATGTTTTCAGCAGTAGTATTAAGAGTGTAGCGGCAGCACTGGTCATTACTCTATTGGCATGAAGAAGAGTGTAGAAATCCCTTAATCAATCCTGCATGTGTTTGGTTTTAGTAGTGCTGTGGGCCCTGCTGCTTTTTCCTTCAAACATGCTACTAAGTTACTTCTGGACTGTGATATTCAATAACGCAGGACTTGTGCTTCTGACATTGCATTTCCTTCACTTTCTGGAGCAATAGCACACTTCACTGTTGCATGCAGGGTGCACTGTTGATAGTGCTGTTAGACAAGTTGACAATGCTGAGATTAGATCTTTGAACTTCACCGGCGTTTAATCAAATTTTAAACAGCATCCTTACTAGTTGGTGTGTAGCTCACAGAAAACAAAATCATTTATGAAAGCTTTTTCTCCCCAGAGAAGTATTGTGACTTTCGTAAAGTACTGACCTTTTTATCTGTCACTTTGACAACAGATGCCTCACACACACACACACACACACACACACACACACACACACACACGCACAAACAAGCATACACCCTGACAGACAGCTTCAGAAAAAGAGGGATTACGCGCAAACTAATGAGATGAAATAAGAGCGATTCCACCTATCCAAGAAACCGGTGATGTTTTGTCAAAATATTTCATCATTTCTCACATGGAATTCAGCCAACTTTTTTTTTTTTCTCCTCCATGATGTCAAGTTTGAGTTGACGTCTTTTCATGTCTGTCAAAAGGAGAGGCATGCTTCATGTTTGGAGTTGCTGTCTGTTATCTCTGCTTATGAGCTGACTGTTGAGTATGAGTCACCAATGTCATGTCACGTGTGGTATTTGTGTGGCAGCTATAGAGTGGTAATAAGGAGCGCCATATTCTTTTTCATCTCTGTTAAGTGAATGAAGTAAATGCCTTTCTGACAAAATGTTACAAAAGGTGTTTACTGTTGACCTTTGCGAGGCAACAAAAGCCTGCATAATTTTACATACAATTATGTGTTGTTTACTTGCTGCATCAGTAGTAAAGTAAATATTAATTAGATTAATGCAAATATTCACAAAATGGCAAAACTTTTTTTTTGGGTTCTAGACAATCACATGGATGCCAAACAAAATAACAAAGAATAGTAAAATGCTCCCTCCTGAAAATGATCAAAGATCCGGCAGATCAAAACAACAACAACAAAAAAAAACAAAAAACACATCTCAAGGAGAGGCTTTCATCAGAGGAAATATTAGGATATGAACATTAGGAAGTTATATGTAACTTTGAGAAAGGACAGAGCAGAACAGATTTGAGATACAGGACAGAGTATTTTCTCTCTCCCCTCTATTATGACCCTGTCTGTGCATGGAGCTCATCATCTATCATACTGCACTAATTGGCCTTTCAGAGTTATGCAAAGCCTGCTTCCCACGATAGGCCCTTGAATCCTATACAGTAGCACTGACAAGCATTTACAAGAACACGGTCACACACATATAATGGCTACATTTAAATGTGTCATGTGTGGCGTTTGGTCATACTCTTGTATTGAGGTCTAAAACACCATTGCATGAAAAGAGGGAAATCTAAAATGTAGGAAAATGTAGCATTTGTGAAAGTAATCTAAATGTTTTCTGTAACATATTTGCAGGAAATAGGAAAGATGTGACGAGCATGATGATGATGATGTGTTGCTTTATAAAACACTTAACCATGTCTGGACAGATGGTGCAAACCTAAAGTGAGAAAGATGTCAACATGCTACACAACAAGCACACAACACTCTTTTAAATGGGTCATATTAACTCATAAGTGGAGTATTGATCTGATAATTCTAGTTCTACACCAATAAAAATCAGTTACTGATAACCCTGTACGGTATATTGTTAAGTCATGTCAGCTATAGGTAAGGAATCGCTAAGCTTTGTGAGAAAAAGTGAGCATGGCTCATTTTTAGACACACAGAAGCAGCTACTATTGTTCTTCATTTATCTCTATCCTGTAGCTGACAGCCAGGATGAAAGGCCACTGTGAGGTGCCTGACAAAAAACATGGGTTGAGTCAAAGGTTTCCTGCAGTACACCATCTGTCTAGATCTCTAATTTGGATGTTGCTGTTTCACCAAAAGAACTACATCTTCCCTTGAAAAACATGCACACTGACACGGAGGGAAATGTGAACTTATAAACACACAGTAAACATCTATACACATGCAACATTTTTGTAGTGAGTGATTTGTTAAGAAATAATGACAAACTGACAAGAGCGAGAGGTAGCTAATTAAAGTGTGTGTGTGTGTTTGTGTGTGTGTGTGTCTGTGTCACAGCCTTCATGAAAGATCCACTACATTACGCTTAGTTTGATGGAGTTCATGATAAAGCACAAGAGAAGAAATCTGACAACTAATTTATTTTCCCCATAGCAGTGCTTCTATCCCTGTGCAGTTATCCGACACGTCTTTGCTTTATTTTCAGCCTAAATATGCAGAATATTGAACTGAAGGAGTTTACAGTTAGATGCGTTTCCTTCTTTTTTTTTCCTTTGGGGTCTGCTATTGTTTTTTGCTCAAGGCGTCATCAGTCAGAGCACTGCTGCCTGAGGTATCAGGAAATAGACAACTGTAAGGACTAAGAATAGTTTCTACTATACATCATTACAGTCTACAGAGGTACAGTATGGGTGTTAGTGTCATGCCCTGCTTTATGCAATACAAGGGTTGCTATAGTAATGTCAAATGCATGTTAACATCCTATTAAAGGTGTCGCTGTCGATTACAATGTGCAGTTTATGTCAGGTTTCAATGTCGATGTTAGTGTGTGTCTTTTTGTGTGTGAAACAGCTGGCCTGTGTGTGCATGTACACTATGACTATATGTATGTTTCTCTTTGTAATGTAATGGTGTGTTACTAACTATGTGTGTATGGGTAAGGTGCATGCATGGGTCTCCTTGTGTCTGTGAGTGTGTGTATGAAACAGCTGGTGTGCTGTGCAACATATTAACACTGTATTTGTGTGTGTGTGTGTGTGTGTAATGAGTTATCACCTTGCTTTAAGATCGTTGACTTTGACTGGGGAAATCTATAATGACTTTAACACTCCCACTGGCTGTTAAAGCAAATGAGTAAGGGTTGCCTGTTTGGTGAGGGGAAACTGTTGTGTGCCCGTGTGTGTGTGTCTGCCAGTGTGTGCTCTCTGTCTCTGCCTCCCCATTCTCTCTGCAGTGGCCGTTACTGCGTGGACTAGATGTTGCCATGGCAACTCTATGGCAGCAGCCTTGATGGTGGGATGATCACACATTATTAGTTGACTCAAGCTGAAAAAAAAAAGGAACACCATAGTGATTTGGATGAAGGAGAAAGGGGCAGAAGACTTGAGGAAAGGAAGACATGGTGAAAAAGAAAAAATGTAAAAGATGGGAGAAGACTGCAAAGTCTGTTCGGAGAGAAAAAAATCCAAGATAAAACATTGTACTGAGATCACACACACAGGGAGACAAAGAGACTCACTGATTATCACAAGAAAAATGTAGGAGCTGCACTTATGCAGTACTGTATTTAAGCAAGAAGACATAACTGCCCACATAATGGAAAGCCAGGACGGACACAAGCATGAGTACGGAGCGATCTTTCTTTGTAACTCTCACTTTCTTTTGGAGAGACACAAGTGTGCTATTCTATCTTTGCGAGGAGCAATTTGAGTTTTAGACTTGAGAATGAGGACAATTTTAGGTCTGTCTGAAGGGCTTGTTTTTTGAGCAAAGAATATAATCAGGTTACACACACACTTCAAGTTAAAAAAAAAAGATGTGTATGATGTTTAAAACCAGATGTGTTCTTTTATAGTCATAGAAAGTTCCTTTGTATGTTTTGTCAGGTTTTTACAACTCTGAACCACCAAACTAAACCATTTAGCATACCGTCTATTCCTGTATGACCTACACTGTGGACTATATTTGACAGCAACATGTATTTGTAACAATTTTAAGGAGAAGCCTCTAATGTTATGAATGATTTCCCTACTGGAGTGAAATGAACTGTTAAGAGGTTTCACACTGTGATTTCACTGTGTTGCTGCACCACTGCTGGGGTATGGGGAGTGTATCAAATGGAGGGCGGGGCTGTTCCAAACAGAGTCTGCAGGCTACAAAGTTAGGTTTTTAAAAAGGCTGTTATCTCAGCACCTGGCAAACTGATAGTTGAGTCATTGGTATTGATCAACTCTGCTATCAACCACCCTCTAGATATATTATGGTCATTTTCTACTATGGGACAATAAACATCTCACTTATTGGCTCTTTAAATGCACTATAACTCCATATATTGTGTTGATTCTGCAGTCTTTCTCAGCCCTTTTCATAAAGCCCCTATAAAAGCAGGCTATGTCCCACGCTGTTCTCTCCTCAGTGCCAGGTTTTACTGTAGCTGCAGTCAGTTAAAATGCAGAATGGTGTGAGTTAGATGATCAAGCATAACGTGACACAGTTCAGTAGTTTTCAGAACTGGCTAGATATACCTCTTAACCATTTCTATAAGAAGTCGTAGTGCATCATCGTGGAGCCAACTACAGTCTGAGGGACATCAAGATCCATCTGGAGCAACTACAACAGGCTCGCTCTTTTTAATACAAATTTTCCTTTCCTGTCACCTATGTAGCAAACACATTTTTAAGTGGGAGACAGTGAAAAGTGCAAGTTGCTGTGAGGTGAGAGTTGGAGAGAGACAGAGGGTGAGGAGATGTGGGTGAGTGAGAGAATAAGGCAAGATGGGAAATTGAGTGAGAAAACGAGAGGGGAGCAAAACAAATCTGCTAGTGTGTTCAGTCTGGATGGATGGCTGACAACAAAATCCTACAATGAATGGAAGGAGAGCGTAGGGGAGACAGGGGTAAGAGAAGAGAGCCGGGGAAGAGTAAAAGTAAAGACAGGAGAAAAACAATGGATGAGATGAGAAAGAACATTGTCAAATAAATGAGCTGAGAGGTGGTAGTGAGGTGGGGGGGTGACAGAGGTGTTATGCTAAAATGAGTTTGTTGAGAGACAACTGTTGGCTGTCGGCTCCTTAAATGAGAACAACACTGGGTTGACAGCTCAGTTACTAGCTCAACACAAAGCTGGCAGCATCAGTGGACTCACTGGTGTTAGACTCACTGGAAAAGATGGGGAATACTTTGTCAAAAAAAGTATCTAGAAATAGTTTCAACGTTGTTCCGATGATTGCGGAGTCAGCATAGATTTTGCTGTTTCAGTACAAAGATAGGGTATTCCAATTACTCCGAGGTAGGTGAGAGTGACACCGTGATTAGGGAAGCCAGGCTTCAACTACAGAGCTGAGCTCAAACACTCATGTAAGCAAACAACCCCTAGAAGTATCCTTAAATGCTGAATCACCACAGGGTCACGGTCCACTGAACCTGATTTTTTGACCTGCATGTGGAGATGAGAAGTTAAGAGATTTTTCCTCAGGGAAATCGACCACACTGACCCACAGCTTACACATCAATACTGTGACGTCCGGAAAGTCTGTTTATTCAACCGCAGGCTGCTGGAGACAAGAAATATTATTCCAGCACTGGTGGTGCATATTTGAGTTGAGCTTTTGTGGCAAATAGAAAAAGAGCCAACCACAGAAACCTCTCCGGCGACCTTCCTCATTGTAGACTGAATAATTCCACGATAACATGCTGGCCTCTTTACACTGTGTATGACCTGGTTGGATATTGAGGAAATTTGCGGAATTTCTAAAGAACATTAAAAGGAGAACAGACCCATCAGAAAACTGTTGAACTGTCTCAGACTTCCTCACAATCAAACATGTTGAATTTCTCAGCACAACATCTGCACCGCTCTTGTAGCATAACATGTATGACTGAAGGGAATTGTAAAAATATCATTGAGAGAAACCCAACACGTCCTCCTTGAAAGGTAAAATCCACTGAGCAGGTCACCACAGGAAAGAAACGCAGCACAGAAACTCCACAAACAAACGAGCTTGGCAAGGGTTCGAACAAAATACTACTGTGGAGCAACAGTGCTAATCACAAAGCCACCGCGTTGCACTTTCAATTAACAGCGTGTCGCTATATTGAAGCTTAAGGAATAAGGTAAGAGAGGTTACTTACCCCAGAGTCTTTGGTCTCTCAAGTAAACTTTGTCAAGCTTAATTATTCCAATTAGCATTGTAAGGGTTCAATGTCATACACTTTGTCAACAAAGTTTTCAATTAAGCATCATTAAGCCACAGTGTGTGGGTGAACTGGAACAGATTATCAAGCTAAACTAGGATAAACAACACACAGAAGTCAAACGGTCATTAACCATCATTAACACATCGCGAGAGTGAGAGAGAGACAGAGACAGAGAGAGAGAGAGCCACATCCCCATCATTAATTGTGATTAATAAAGATTTAATGAGTGTACTATGTGTGTGGGCTGAGTTTGACTATGATAGATTGGTAGACGAGTGACAGCTTTAGAGAGAGAGAGAGTTTAGACAAAGACAGAGAGAGAGAGGGAGATTAGATTGACACTTGACATTAAATCAATTTTCTGTCATCTGGAACAATGTCATTGTTGTAAAAACACTCATACATACACACACATACTCGCACACACAAACTCACTGTATTTATTTGCTCACCACCCTTTGAAAAGTGATTTCCATGGATTGGAAACTGATGGCTTCAGAACCTCCAGCTAACTTGCTCACCACGTGAATGTGTGATAGACAGAGAGAGAGACAGTGAATCAAGTAACTTATAATCAAATAACAATTCATTTAGCAAGTGCTTTGACCAGGGCTTATTTCAATGGAGCTCATGGCATGAAGGTACTGAAAAGGCCTTTAAGAAAGGATGCAGATTTTCTAAAATAAATTAATTTACTTATTTTAAAACTGAAATCTAAGAACAGACTTTTATCTTTCTGTTGTAATTGTTTTTTTTAACCTCGCTGTGGATGTGGCCGTTTTTCTGCTCCCATGAGACAAACATGGAAACTGTACCAAACATTAATCAGAAAAGGAGTCCCAGAGAGGTAAAGAAAAAAGATCCTTGACAATATACCAATCCACATGCTCCAATGGGGAAAGTGGAAGACCCAAACTTGAGCTAAAAGTCAGTTTTCTCCCTGACAATCTGTGTATCAAGTTAATCTTTTTTTTCAGCAAACTTGTCTTTTGTACTGGAATGGACTGTAATGTATCTCCAAAAATGCCAGAGAGAGCGGACACTTCAATGATGCAATAAAGAAAGCATGCATGGATTGTCAGATTTAAGATTGAAAAAAGGCAGGTATGCAGCAGAGATATTAATGGAGACGGACAGAAAGAGAAAATCGAAATGCAGTTTGTTTTTAAACATATGACAATGAGAAAACTAATAGATTCTGAGCAACACAGCTGGGTTCAGGTGCAAAGGACTCTTACATGGTCAAATTTCTTACATGGAATCCAAACTCAACAAAGCAATATTGAACGTTAAGCCGTCCATGGTTCAGTTTTTTTGGAACTAAATGCTTCTATTTTTGTCAAAATACCATTCCTTCTATGTAGAAGAACATGTGTTTTATTACAAGTTAAATATTTCAACCCACTAGAGTTCTCAGAAGTTTCAAACCCCTTCACTACTGCCCAAAACCTGTTTGTCAAGCAAGTCAGAGCAGATGGGTGATATTTTTTAATGTGCTTACTTTCATACAGACCAGGTCAGGAAATGACAAGCCACACACTAACAGAGTAATGTTATTTCTACAACATGACGCCAGACTCTGGTGCAGGCTCACCACAGCAATCTAACCCGTGTTCCCCGAGGTGTGCTGTATCTGTTATTGCAGCAGTGATTTGTCACTGTTACGCCATATGGCCCCTGAAGCGTACTGTACAGGCTCTTTTTTAGGCTATCAGCCCTTAGGGCCATTGATGAACACTTGCCTGCAGCCAGGTAATATAAGGGTATGTTCTTTGTTCTTAAATTCAATGTAGCAAGTGAAATGACTATAATCAAATCCATACTGTAGATATGGACTCTCTTTGTCTCGTGTGTGCTTAGGTAGAAAAATAGTATTTCTATTAAAAAACTATTTCATAACATGACCCTGACATCTAACAAGCATATATTTATTTTTCATTATATTCCCATGGACATTTATCATCTACTTTCATTAAATTTGCTGCAGTCACTACACTCAAGATGAAGACGAGGTTTAAATTGTGCAGTCCTAACCATAATCACACACAAAGCCTCATCTATCTTGCAACTGAAATGTAACGATGCTCAATATGCACAATAAAATGTCTGTCCTGCATCTTATCTTCTTAGACTGCAGCACCCTCAAGATGTCCATCTGCTATGGATTAAATCTTCTATTTTAAATTTTCATATTAATGCCCAGAGACACACAATATATGCCTGTGAGAGAGGGTTTTATTTTTTCACAATCGTTCCCCTACAGCTCTTCAAAACTACTTGTCAGTAGCTGTCAGTTTAAATTAGCAGACTAGCCCTTTACACTACTTATTTCTGACTCTGGTAAATCTGCAGGCTGTCACCATCAATCACAAAATAGCACACTGAGGATCTCTAGTCGCAAACATGTACATTATTTGTTCTACAGTGATACCGAATACACACAGGTCCATACACACTCCACTCTCTCTCTCTCTCTCTATCTCTCTCTCTCACACACACACACACACACACAAACACACACACACACACACACACACACACGAAAACAAAAACACAGACATGAAGTGGTGCTGCACATTAACTCTGGCAATGGCTTCTTTATAAGAAACAAAGTGGTTGAAAATGATGAAGTTGTAGCAGGCTGTCGATTTCTACAGACACTACCCTTCTCTCTTTCTCTCAAGTGTCAAAGAAAATACATTCTTTTTCATCTCTCATATTACCTCAAGGGACCTGCAGATAGTAAACACTCATCAAGTATGCAGAATACACACGCACACGCACACACACACACACACACACCACACAAACACAAACATAAAAATATATTCCTCAGAAGCTGCAGATTCCCTCTCCAATTACACCACATAATCACTGGTGATTTGGATCTCTATTGATTGCTGGTTTTGTGTATCATCTCACATCTCTGGGTTGTCTTTATAGTATCTTATATTCACTGGGATGTATTAATTGAGGACACTTCATTTAGATCAAGATCTCTTTTGCAAAAGATAAGAGAAGATATTTGATTATGACAATTTCTTAAAAATATATACAATTAAATCTTCAAGTCCTTGAGAGGAATTAGTGCCCCTAACATGACATCACGTTGGTAGTTAGGTGCATGGTATCTATAATTCAGAATAAATAATATAGTATACAATTGTATTTTTATTTCAAAGGAGACAGAGCTCTATCCATGCGTAATTTGATGTTTTTTTAGTTTATGAGCAATAAGTTCTATTAAATTCTATGACTATTGTGGCACAATGTATTTACAGCTCTGTAAAGTATTAATTAGATCACTACTGAGGACCTGAATAGAAATGACGGATCAACAGTTTGAGCTCTTATAAAATGTGTATGTTTTGTGAGTGTAAGCTGAAACAAATCGTATTTCTGTTGAGCGTAAACGGAAAGGGACCCAGTATTGATCCTTGTGGGACACCTTCCCAAACATGCCATTGGGACTGATCATTGACACTGGAAAGCAACTTATCTGACAACATGTTGTGATGGACACAATTAAAAGCTTCAGATAGATATTGACATAGAATGTGTTCTTTCTTCTAAAACAGAGACAGAAAGCCCGAGGCTGTTTGTTGTCTTTATTTTATGTTGTCATGTCATATCTAGGAATGAAATACAAATTGTAAGAAAACCGATATGTCTGATATGATATAAGAACTACAGTATCTTCACATTAAGAATGTGCTTGTATTGGCATCTGAGAAGGGTTAGACAGGCTTGGCAGATGTTATCTTCTATAATTCCTCCCATTGGCTCTGGGGTTTCTGGATGGCATTTGCCCCGTCTACCCTGCACTGTGTGTTGCTCCTTAAAAAATTCCCTTTTAGAGAATGAGATTCATAGAGCAATCCACTGATGAGAAAAGAATCCTACCCATCTCATTTCTGTAGATACTGCAGTCTGTATCATTGGGTAGACTTAATAACAGACAGGCTTGTATATTTGTTCCACAAGATTTGCTCTCAGAACTTTGAAAAGGTGCCATCACAGCATGCTGGGCTTGTTGCTGTGGACTGAGATTGTGATTGACTGCTTGATAATTTAACAGCTGCAAATTGCTGTTTAAGATCATTATGTTCTGCTCAAATGCAAATGGTGTTTGGTGTAGTTACTTTACGGAAAAATTGCACCTAACACTGTGAACAGTTGTTTTAATTTGAACAAATAAAGATCCATCGTCAGCACAAATCCAATTGAAGGATGCATCAACTGGACTGACCAGGCCATCAATGATACTCAAACTGAGTGAAATGTTTCTCTCCATGATGTCAGGACTCTGCTAATATAATTCCTGTTAAAAATCCTCTTTGCGCTTCATTAATTTGTATAATATAGAATATCAAATCAAATCAAATCAAATCAAATTTTATTTATATAGCCCAAAATCACAAAATACATTTGTCTCAGAGGGCTTTACAATCTGTACAAGGAGTGACACCCTCTGTCCTTAGACCCTCGATTCGAGTGAGGAAAAACTTGCCCACCAAAAAACCTTTTAACAGGGAAAAAGGTGGAAGAAACCTCAGGAAGAGCCACAGAGGAGGGATCCCTCTCCCAGGACGGGTATCAGGGTGAAACATGTAAGAAATCATAGCAAAGAAAAACAAAACAATTATACCTCTGTGAATATTTTTCTCCTGATAATTTAGTATCATTATTTTAGTCTGTTTTTGTTTGAACCATGGGGACCAGTGTGTGTAAACAGTTTGAAACTGTCTTCCCAAGAGTGTGACATTGCCCCGGAAATAATAGATGGGAATTGAAAACATGGCCTGTCAATTAATTGCTTGTTTATTTTAATAACAGCCATGATAGGCAATATTCAGAAGCGCAACGCTTCACTGGACATGGAGCTATAAACAGACATGCCTAGTCACTCACACTCTGCAAAGCTCACATATTTTGGCCAATGCACATAAAATGCTTCCTTTTCTTAGCGCGCGCGCACACACACACACACACACCCACACATAAAACAACACTCACAGACTATTTTACAAATGATAAACTGCGACAGCTTAATGTAGACGTTAGACATTTATATTTTTCCCTCCTCTTGAAAAGATTCCATGTCCGATCACGAATAAAACCAACGTGGTTCTCTATTGGGATATGGCTCTCACAGAATCACTTCACCTTATATGACTGGTGATGTGGTTTACATTGCAGCATGGCATTAAAAATTCATGTAAACAAACACTCAGCACAGATGAACAGCACAGATGACACATCAGCAGCTGAGAGAAGATGAGTCCGTGACCTTTAGATGGCATCTTTCTAATGGCCACAACAGACTAGACAGATAGTGAATGTATGAATGAATGAATAACAATAAGTTATCTTTTTATCAATGAAATACTTTGAACAACAAAACCCCTAGAGTGTGCTCCGTGATAAGCATAAACAAGATGAACTGATTTACACTGTCTACTGTTGACTTAATAGTGAAGCTGTGTTGTTAGACTGAGATTAACCACATTAGGTATCTAGGCAGCTACTGGCTTCACCTCAGCGTGATCCAATGGTTCATGCAAAGGTTAAGCAACCTCGCTGCACACAAGTTGTGAAAGTATCATTTGCCTCTGTTTCTCTGGAAGATCAATGTACAATTTAATCTGCTATTTACTTGGTGTCTGATGTGCAGAGCAGATTTTCAAGCACTGCAGAGGGGCAAACTTTATGAGAGTGGCCATTTTTTATTTTGCTGAAATGAATTTGGAGCAGTAATAAAATCTTACAAGCCTGTCGAAAGCATGGGATTTTTCTCAATCTAAAACCACTCTCACAATCTCAAAACTCACAATCTAAACACATGACACTACGATTGAGATGAACAGCAGAGAACCAAAATGATCGGTCCATCAATGTGCATGTGAAACATGTGCTCTAAATAACAAATAAAATGCAGTCAAGGATGCTGCTGACTGTTGTTGTTTACTGTTATGGTTCTTACCTCTGGGAGAAAATGTCTCTGTAGGGACTGCCGTGCTGCATGGCGATACCATATCCACGGTCTGGTGCGTTGTTGCTGACAGTGTAGAAGGAGCAATCCTCGTCATTATTAGCAACATACTCAAGGACCGCTGCATCCCACACAAACCCAAACCGGCCAAACTTCACCTGAAATAAAACAAGACATTCACACACAGTTAACGATGTTCATGAAGGTGAATCTTTACCTCAGGACACACAGGTGATATCCAGCAACATTTTGAGAGTTATTGAGATGAACTGTGTGTTCAAACAGAATGTAAAGTGAACAGTTGGTGGGATAGTATACAGAGTCAATGGAAAGATGTGATTAGAAGCAAATTTACCAAGGGTTGTATGAATTGCATCCTGATGAAGACGCATATATTGTTTAAATGCAGACCTTTACAGTACAGTTCTGTACCTTGTTCTTACACCTTGCACCGCTATGTTTCTACAGTAGCCCAGAATGGACAAACCAAACCTTGGCTTTAGAGAGGGCCTTTCGCAAGGAGTATTCAGTTGGTTGCCATCTGCAGCCTCACTGCTAGATGCTACTAAATCCTACAGACTGGTCCTTTAAGCTGAGCAGCTCTAAGCAGCAAATAACATAAAATGACAGACTATTATGTGTAAGAGAATAACTGAATGACAGGTATATATTAGAATAATTTTGTGTTAGCGGGTGGTATTATCCTTCAGGACAGGTAATGGCTACACAATTTCAGTACATACACTCTACTATAAAAGTAGTCTTCAAGGATTAAGTCCCTCAGCATGCTTTTTTCCCTAAACATGGTTTAGCACTGCAGCAAGATTATTCTCTTTTTCTAAGATGAAAAACTTTATTGGCACAGCAATGTCACTATTCATCAGTCCCTCTTGACTGTAGATGTGCAAGTGGCTCAAGATGAGGATTACTTTGTTTCATAGTCAAATGACGGTGCCTGTTGTTAACATTACTCCTTATTAACATGCAATAAATCTATTTTTACATCATATACAACATGTCTGTGACATTCGCATCCTGACATCACTTTGGACAATTTACTTAAGTTGCCTAGTGTAAAAAAAAACAACAGACACACACGCAAGCAAAGACACTTTCCTCCTTACACATTATTTTAGACTTGGTGTGTCATTAACTTTAATGGAGCTTTATGAAATTTTCAAACCTCCCTGTCTTCACTGTGTGTGTATGTATCACCTCAGTTGGCCTGTGTGTGATGACTAATGTCTAAGAACCGACAAGACCCTCTGATTGGGTAATTTCACAGTCTGTAGTCCTCTGAAATGTGTGTGTTCATATGTGTGTGTGTGTGTGTGCGCGTACAATAATTCACTGCAGGGCATCAGAATGAGAATTCATTCTGCTCTTTACAACCTTAAAAAGAGTGGAAAGAGCACTTTATTACTTTGCAGAAAAATTTTATGGCTTTTCATTATTACTTTTGAATTGGAAAGATTATGGGCTTTGTATTAAGCAAATTAGTAAAAAATCAGTTTCAACAGCTTAGAATTGAACATTAGAGACACATTTTTCCTCGCTAAATTTGAGTGAAAAGGGCTGAAAATAATTAATGTACTCAGTATGCAGTGACCTCTGATGTCAGCCACACTGCAAACACACTACAGCTGTGCTAATCTCATGAATATAGCTGTAATCATTAAGCATGTGAAGTGTTTAATTTCTAATTATAAAGATTTCCACAATGGAACAAAAAGCGACCATATCATTTACACTACCGTAACAGCCATACATGTTACAATTACAGTCATATTCATCACATCTATCCATGGTGACACCAATGATCATCAATGGGTTTCAGAAATCTCAATTTATTAGTCAAAGGAGAGTAACATGTTCATGTAAAGTAGGGAATAGTTAATACATGAACATCAGAGAGCTTTTTGTAGAAAGCCTGTTTCTGTGTTCCAGCTTCTATCTGACCTCCTTTCAAACACATAATTGAAGCGTTATTAGGAAAAAAAATGAATCTGAATTTTGGTAAATATAGGCACACGCAAGCGCAACTGATGTCAACAAACCACAACATCAATAAAAACATCTGTAACTTTTGTTTTGTTGTTTAAATGTCTGTATACTATAAAGGACCTTCCAATCCTGTAAAATGAACATGATGGTTGCAAGATTTAAATCATGGCATGCATTTAACGGAAAGCACTGAAAACAAGTTCAAGAGTTTTGGGGGTCTTTAAGAGCCGATATATGTCGATAACTTTCAGAAGAAAAAACGGTGTAGTATTAGTGTGTTAATGAATGCATTTTTGACTCATAAGCCAGTTTAGAGGAAGCAGAAAGAAAAGAGCAAGAAAAACTCCTTAGATCTAGTATACTCTTCATTGAACAATTAAAAAAACTAAACAAAAAAGACTATAAAAGGAGGGAAAAGTACTACTCAGTAAGTCATCATTTTGAAAGAAACAGCTTTCACCGGTGTCTTGATAACCAAACATGGCATATCACAGGGTTGAGCTTGTGTATGAGTATTTTAATTAATCTTTTCATCCATCAGTTTCGTACCAGTGAAGATTGGGTCAAATGTACCGGTCTTTAAACCACCGCAAGACGTCATATAGTACCTTCAGTGTCTTCAAACACCCAAACTTCAATTAAACTCAACTCAGTAAAATGATAATTACAGCAATTCTAACAAAACATACGCCTGTCAATAGCTCTCGTCTGAAGCTTCGTTTGTTAAACTGAGACAATGTATGTGTGAATGGGGAGCGCTTGATGTGATGCACCGGAGGAAGTACTCTACGTGCAAATCATTGCTTTGAAATTGGCTTTAAGTTGACTTCATTATTGAAGCCGAGATGCAATCAGGGGGTCACCATAGCTACACAAGTGGTGAGTAACAGGTCAGCTTGCCCCTGTTGCTGCACTACTTTTGATTAATATTATTAGTGTGTGATTAACTAAATATCTCATACACTTATGAGTCATAAAAAGCTTAGAAAGCATAGACTGTTCTCTTTATCATTCCTCAACTCAGAACATGTTAAATGTACAAGTGACTTGTTTTTTCTCTTTAAAAATACGGTATTTTCCGACTTATCAACTACTACTACTACTACTACTACTACTACTACTACTACTACTACTACTACTACTACTGTGTTACAGTGTCTGATCTCCATGAAGTGTGCCAAGTCTGAATGATGGAAAAGGAAGTGTTGAAGAAAGAGAGACTTGCATCTGTCTCTAAATGTCAGTGTCATACATTCTGGTTAAACAATCCACTTTGGTAAATACTCAGTGTGATTATTTATGCAAGACAACTTTATATGCTTCACAAGCTGCATTTGCACACACAGAATAACCTGGCAATGGGCCACACTCCAATTAAGGTGTTATTCGGGTTAAACTGTTTACATGCACATTTGATACCCTGCGTTTGAGTCGCCATGATGCCACAAATAAAGTACTTAAAAGAATATCCCGGTCCACCTGTGGTGTCCTGCACGCAGATAAAGACAGCGTGCCCATAAGCCATTAAACAAAATAAAAATAAAAATAAAAAACAAATATGAAAAGATGCTGCCACAAGCTGCCTTCTGCCTCTTTGACTAAAACAACTAAAAATACAAAGGAAATAATCCATGATCCCAACAATATATGCTGCTTGCTGGCATGCTCATGTTCAAACTAAAAATCTAATGGCACTAAAGAAGACATCATAAATTCAGACTAGATTTCAGAAAGTTTCTAGATCACAGTAAAAACCAAGAGTGAAAGGATCAAGCTATTTTAATATTAGAGTACGGTATGACCTGAATACTGTATGCGCTATTTAAAGAGAGCTGAAATACAGCATCAGGTTATTTGAGTTAATGGGATATTCTGAACATGCAGAAATGGTGGCAGAGACTCGGCTACATGGGAAACCACCAGTAATCACTCCAGGGAGTTTCCTGCTAGAATCGATAGAGGGAAACAGCTGTATGAGCAGAGGAAGAGGTCGGGCTTTCCCCCCCACCCCCCATCTTTTCAATTAGCATCACCGGATTACACATAAGCAAAGGTGTACATCTTTAGCCCAGTTGATGAATGAGTGATTTTGAACTTAAAGGTTATATTACGTGCATTAAAGGTTTTCACATGTCATGACTCATATACAGTATTTTCCCTCATACAATATGTTCACACTTAGGACATGTTTTTAAGTTAGTGTTAAGTTTTCTTATTTTTGTATATTGTATCACAAATTGTTTTTCTCTGTGCTGTATCTATACAAACATTATTAATAAAAAAAAAACATGATATAAAACGTTTGACTCAGTAGAGATGAATGAGTTTCAGACAAATATCTTTTTCTTATGCTCAATAGCTGGCTATTGCATTCAGAGCCTTGATCAAATCTAAAATGGTTGCTCTTTCTTAGAGAAGGAGAAGTTTAAAAATAGAACAGAACAGCCTGTCTCTCACTGTAACATTGTGCTTAACCCACAAACATGAGCCTCAATCAACAAATCCAAGAAGACTCCGTATGAATGTGGCGCACCAGTGGGGAGCACTCATGAAGTCAGTAGGGTAGACTTTTTATTTTTTATTTTTTTAACGCATGCTATCGTTTCATAACACTCACACACACCTTTTTATCATACAAATTGGAATGGAGAGATAACGTTATTGCACTCACTCGCCTTTGATAGCATCCAGAGAGCTTTCGAGCGCTTTCATTTGCAGGTGGGTTTGAGTGTTTGCTTTTTCATTGCAGTCTTCAAGTCCTGCACATACAGTATTGATATCTGTGGTTGTATTTGTAGACCTTTTCTCAAGTAAACTCTTCATTAAAAGTGTTCAGTCTGATGTCTTCACTTGCTTGAACGTGTCTGTACTGTGAGATTAGGTTATCATGCACAACAGTACGTACGGAAGGAACAAATGCACGCATGCACGCACATGCACACACTTTTACTTCTGTTCCTCATCCAGGGTTGTGACTCTAGTTGTGCCAAGGTAATTATCAGCAGCTCTTTTCCTCAGAAA